>CM044433.1:121761900-121801482 GCA_024363595.1 Xenopus borealis | reverse complement strand
GATGTGTTTTCACAGTTAACAGTATCCCTTTAAGTGACTAAAGATCTTGTTAAGGACCCTGAAAACTATGAAGCACAATTAGTTGAAGCATGCAGCAGCGCCAATGCCCCTAATAAGACTTACTGTACATACAACACTTATTTATAAAACAAATTGCCTAGAAAATTGAAGCTAGAGCCCAGGGCACTATGAAACACAAATGGTGGACGTGCCTTCAGGCAATCCTGTTCTGGTCTTGAGTATACAACCTGGGTTTTTTCTGTATTACATGTTAATTTGAGTAAAAATCCATATGAAGCCCTATTGGGTGCAGTTACTGCTGCGCCTACCAAGGCCCAACTGTGTCTATGTAACTTAATCTTATAAGAGGAAATACAAACTCTAGCTAAATCCTGGAAAATTGTATGTAATTTTTAATTTGTGAAGTGAAGAATCAGGCCAAATACCAAATTATCATAGGGCTAAGAGAATGACAGGAAAGAGGTCAGATTAATAGTAATGTAGCTAAAACAGGCAACAAAAAAACAGACAACTCAGGACAATTATAGGAAAGGACAAGTTATTATTATAAAGCATTCTATTACAATCACTCTAACTCTGTGATGATCTCTAACTATACTCTTTCAAAAATATACCCCTAAGAATTGATTCTTGGCAAGAGACATAAAGATGCATTGGTAGCAAAAAGATTTTCCAACATACAAGGCGTCATATATAGGGATTCAGTTTGGTATTTGGCTTGGATTTGGCCTTTTTCAGCAACATTCAGATTTGACAGATTTGTGTTCCTGTTCCTTAAAATCATGTAAAAAATTTAAAAGCTCACTTCCCCTTCCCTCCCTGATTTGCATATGCAAATTAGGGCTAGGATTCAGCCGCATTCGGCCAAATCTTTTACATAGGATTCAGGGGTTCGGCCGAACCCAAAAAAAGAGGACCCAGTCCAAATTGCTGAAATGTAATAATTGTGTCCAAAGTTGCTCCATGTTTTACTCAAAGTTTCACTCTGTGCCAGTGCATTAATCTTGTCTCCTGTTATCAATCAATCAGGTGGTGGTATTTCCATGGTTTGCACAAGGCCCTCCTTTTATACATGTAATTGTGCCTAAAGAATACTTTACAGATTTCATTTTCATTGCAAATGCTGAAAATGGCATGATCCTGATTCTATTTTTTTTCTGTATCTAATTCTATAATTTTCAGCACAAATGTGTCTACTATCAACTGCCATTTATGATGGAACTGTGGGGGAAAATGCTACAATCTAGGTAAAATATATGGCAAATTAAATCTGAAGTTGCTCTTTGCATATTGCACATGAAGTTTTAAATGACTTACAGTTACATAAGTTTCTTCAACATTTATACCACAACACAGGGCAATTGATGACCAATCTTGTGTGTGTGTGAAAATCACTGGACATTCCTTCATGCTCAACTCCAGATGAGTAGTTTATGTTGTGTTTGTTCTGTAATATCTCAGTAGAAATTATTAATAATTACAACTTAGCTGAAGAAATTACATTTTGTAAATCTGAAAACTAATAGGAGTCTTCTTGGCTTTTTCTATGAATCCTAGTGGTATATTGATTCTAAAGAATATAACAGAAGCATTAATCACATGATCCCCAAATGTAATAGCAAACCAATTAAGCATAGAGCGACATTTCATCTAACCTCATGCTTAATTGTTTGTTATTAAAAAATTAACATCCCTTTATCTAAAAACATGCTTTATTTAGCCACAATAATAATTTGATAGAGATATAAAAATACAGTGCAGCTTATTAAGGAAATGCTGAGTGCTGGCTTACACAGTTCAACTAATGACAACATAATAAGCGCATGCATGAACCTACATACTGAAAGAAGCATTTAAATGTGTTGTGCATAATGATCGTCTGATACTAATATTCGATCACATAATTCATATAAAACATTAGACCCATTTGGTCACAAGGAGAATAGCAGGAGCAAATGTATTTGTTTTCCATGTATATGATTTTTTTTTATTATGTGCAATACACAAGGGGGATACTTAGTGGAAGAAGATGATTAATGTAGGGGCTTTAGGCAGCACGGGAAGGCTGGGGCCTTAATTTGAGGGAAGATTTATAAAATTCAGTGTTTCCAATTTACAACCCAAATGCAGCTGTTGACTTATCATTCCATTTTACCCCATTTGTATACTCATTACTGCAGTCCACCAAGAGTTGGAGCACAGCATGTTGAACATACCTCATAAAATGCAACGACTTTTATATCATGTATAATATGCCTTTTGTACATTTTTAAGGGGGCGGGGAAAATGTCTTCACCCTTGACCTGACCTGCCGCATTAGGAATAATAAAAATAGAAATGAAAGTCTTACAATTTATGGCATATTATTATCAGTGGATTAATACACAGGTATGGGATCTGCTATCCGGAAACTTGCTATCCCAGGGGTGTCCAACCTTTTTGCCTTCTCTGGGCCATATTGGAAAAAGAAATATTGTCTGGGACCACACATGAAAAACACAAACACTTTTGATTTGTAAAAGTAAAGAAAATGTACAGAAAAGAACTACAATACTAGCTGGATAACCAGATAGCTATCCATTGAAATATGAGACACCTGGATATTAAATAGACTTATTATAATTACTACCAACTGGGCAATGGGTAG
Source organism: Xenopus borealis (assembly GCA_024363595.1). Taxonomy (NCBI): domain Eukaryota; kingdom Metazoa; phylum Chordata; class Amphibia; order Anura; family Pipidae; genus Xenopus; species Xenopus borealis. The sequence continues at coordinate 121,798,814 of CM044433.1, read as the reverse complement.
AGTCACCCCTCCTGCCTTCTCCTATAGCCTTTGCAACATAACTTTTCCTTGGAAACCAAGCATTTCAAGCTGGGCCGCATTCATATCTATCCTGGGCCGCAGGTTGGACACCCCTGTGTAATCCAGAAAGCTGCTAATTACTGAAAGGCCATACTCCATTTTATTCAAATAAGCCAAAATTATTAACTCTCTCTGTAATAATAAAACAATACCTTGTCCTTGATCCAAACTAAGATATAATAAATCCTTATTGGAAGCATAACCAGCCTACTGAATGTATTTAATGTTTACATGACTTTCTAGTAGACAAAGTCTGAAGATCCAAATGAAGGAAAGATCTGTTGTCCACAAAAACCCCAAGCATTCTGGAAAACAGGTCCCAGACAAAAGTACATAGTTTCATTTTCTATGTAAGAGATCATATATTGTACTACTCAACCAGAAAGGTTCTTTTTACAGTGCAATATGAATGGAATGGAATCACTGTCAGTAACTCCAAATCTAGCACTGCTAAAATCAGTAGCTAAAATTTGCATTGTGTTGTTGTGTGTTCACTGAGCCTTCATGACTTTCTTCTGGTTACTAAAGCTTCCTCCCAAACTCCAGTGTAAAAATCCAAAAGCTAAAGCTCAGATTTTTACATTACTGCACAAGCGCACTGTTCAGGAACGTACAAAGGGTCCCTGGGACAGGGAAGAGATGGTGACTCAGCCTCAACAAAAGTGATTGTATTTATTGGGTGGAGACTAATACATTGGCACCTCCCCCAGTACATTTTGGTTTATTTGTACTTTTAAGTGTTTCCTGATAAAACTGAATCTTCCTCATAAAGGATAAGATACTGGACTTCATAGCAAATCAGCATGGTTTTATGCCTAATAGATCTTGCCAGACTAAATTAATTTATTTTTATGAGAAGGTAAGCAGGGACCTCAATTCTGGGATGGCAGTGGATGTGATTTACTTAGACTTTGCAAAAGTATTTGATACAGTGCCGCACAGAAGGTTACTGGTTAAATTAAGGAATTTTGGCCTGGAACATAGTATTTGTACCTGGAGAACTGGCTGGGCATTGAAAGTACGGTTTCTATTTTTACAGATGATATTAAATTGTGCAGAGCTATAGGTTCCATGCAGGATGCTGCCACTTTGCAGAGTGATTTGTCTAAGTTGGAAACTGGGCAGCAAACTGGGAAACAAGGTTCAATGTTGATAAATGCAAGGTTATGCACTTTGGCAAAAATAATATACATTCAAGTTATACACTAAATGGCAGTGTGTTGGGAGTTTCCTTAAATGAGAAGGATCTTGGGTTTTTTGTAGATAACAAGTTGTCTAATTATGGGCTGTGTCATTCTGTAGCTACTAAAGCAAATAAAGTTCTGTCTTGCATAAAAAAGGGCATAAGGATGAAAATATAATTATACCTCTTACCTTCTTCCTTACAAGCCACAGTACCTCTCCCACTGATAGTGACTGGATTTGTTTTAGGGAGCCTGATCTCTCCTCTTCCACTCTCACCCCTCTGAATTGTGAAAACCTCCCTTTTACTGTTCAGTCGGCTGAACATGCTCCTGGTACAAAAACCGCAATGGACCTGGGAATGGAAGCTTCATCCCACCCAATGCACTACAAAGCCTCTGGACTCCAGTACCCAGACCAGAGATTCAAAAAAACTTGGAGAAAACCCATAAGCTTTTCTCCCTATATCTATTCCCTGGAGCCCCTCACCATGTATAGGTAAGAAACCTAGGTGAAATATAGACACCATTTATTACTTTTCCAGCTGGTGTCTCACACTCTTTATAGGTCCCTGGTAAGGCCACATCTGGAGTATGCAGTGCAGTTTTGGACTCCAGTCCTTAGGGATATACATGAGCTGGAGAGAGTGCAGAGACGTGCAACTAAACTGGTTACAGGGATGGAAGACTTAAATTATGAGGGTAGACTGTAAAGGTCGGGGTTGTTTTCTCTGGAAAAAAGATTACCTTTTACAAGTATATTAGAGGACATTATAAACAAATAGCAAGGGACCTTTTTACCCATAAAGAGGATCACCGCACCAGAGGCCACCCCTTCAGACTAGAAGAAAAGGACTTTCATTTGAAGCAGCGTAGGTGGTTCTTCACAGTGTGTACAGTGAGGAATACACTGCTGGATGCAGAAGTGAGTTCCATTGCTTAAAGTTTAAGCAATGAAACTCACTTCTAGAATGCTTAGCTATTAGAGAATAAATATAAAGGGGATTACCCCGAAACGTTGCATGCTGCATTCATAAGAAACGAGCAAGGTTTTACCTGCCAGCTATTCCTGTGTGCCGGTGATTTTCTTTGGAATTCTTCACAGCGAGGACAGTGAGGTTGTGGAATGCACTGCAGGGTGATGGCTGATCCTGTTGATGCTTTTAAGAGTGGATTGGATGATTTCTTGCACAGACATAATATCAAAGGCTATTGTGATACTAAACTCTATAGTTAGTATAGATATGGGCATATATGGTTTGTGTGAAATTATGGAGGGGCGTGTGTGTATGCTGGTTTTTCATTTGGAGGGGTTGAACTTGATGGACTTTGTCTTTTGTCAACCCGATTTAACTATGTAACTATGTGTGCGTGCATGGAATGAACCTAAGCCTGTATATGTCACAGAGTCCACACCCCTGTTGAACCCAGACTAGGTCTCGTTCTCCATCCTATGCAAACTAAGCCTATTTATTGATAAGTCCTCTACCATTTTTGACCCACCTTTCAGTATGCTACTTCTTCCCAGGTCTACCATTATGACAAGGCACAGACTGAACTTCCACCTCTCCCCCTGTCCTGACTGGTAATGTGTTTCCCCATTGTCATATTCTGTATTTAATTTAAGATGGGTTATTCTCATTAAAAATATAAACTCAAATTTTATACGTTTGTCTCATATCTAAAACACATACAGAGTTTTGGCATTTATGGCTCTGTAATGTATTTTTATATTTGTATAAAATGTTCTAATAGAGCTGCTTTGTGTACAGTATATATCAAACACATTCATTGAAGAACAGTCATTTTGCCTCGGTTTTAAAGATCATTGAGATGTACATTTCTATCCACAGAGTGAGGGCTGCCAGTATGAGACCTGCACAGCTTCCGAACGTAAAAGATTAATCACTGTGACAATAAACCAAGGTATAGTTAAACAAATTATAGAACTTTTGATGTTACAATTGCTGTGTTTAGAGTATTTTTAATGCCATTAAGAATGCTTTGCAATTGGAGTATATCATTACATTTTAATTGCTAAATATCACAGAAGCTTTATCCACACATTAAAGCCCTGTCTTTTGTATGAACATCAAAACAGCTACAGAGTTTATGATATTTCATATAGGACACAACAAAACATACATGGTTTATTGCTTTTATTTTCTTTCTAGTTTAGGGCAAAGCTTGCAAGATACTTTTCTTCCTTGTATCATCGATAACTATATTTCACTGATGCAAACTGGAAAAATGTGTATACTTTTTTGGAAGGGCAACTAAGCTGGAAAAAGGTATGGAAAATCTCAGCTATGAAGAAAGACTGGCCAAGTTGGAGTTGCTCAAGCTGGAGAAGAGGCACTTAAGGGGTGATATGATAACTACATGTAAATATATAACGGGATCATATAATAATCTCTCTAATGCTTTACCAGTAGGTCTTTCCAGTTAACACAAGGTCACCCATTCCGATTAGAAGAAAAAAGGTTCCACCTAAATATTACATTGAGAGCTGTGAAGATGTGGAATTCTCTCCCTGAATCAGTTGTACAGGCTGATACATTAGATAGCTTTAAGAAGGGGTTGGGTGGCTTTTTAGCAAGTGAGGGAATACAGGGTTATAGAAGATAGCTCATAGTACACGTTAATCCAGGGACTGCTCTGATTGGATTTAGGAAGAAAATTTTTACCCCTCTGAGGCAAATTGGAGAGGCTTCAAATGAGTTTTTTGCCTTCCTCTGGATCAACTAGCAGTTAGGCAGGTTAAATACAGACTTAAAAGGTTGAACTTGATGGACGTCTGTCTTTTTTCAACCTAACTTACTAGGTATGTTACTATGTAGCCTTTGCTAAAGTATTTGATACAGTACAACTCAAAAGGTTGCTGGAACATAGTATTTGTACCTGGATAGTGAACTGGCTAAAGCATAGATTTCAACGAGTGGTGGTAAATGGAACATTTTCTAATTGGACTAGTGTTAGTGGGGTACCACAGGGCTCTGTCCTTTGCTTTTTAACTTGTTTATTAATGACCTGGAGGAGGGCATTGAAAGTACCATTTCTAGTTTTGCTGATGATACTAAATTGTGCAAAACTAGAAGTTCCATGCAGGATTATGCCACTTTGCAGATTTTACTAAACTGGAAAACTGTGCAACAAACTGGAAAATGAGGTTCAATGTTGATAAATGCAAGGTTATGTACTTTTGCAGAAATAATATAGTTAGAGTTATACATTAAATTACAGTGTGTTGAGGGTTTTGTAGATAAGTTGTCTAATTCTGGCCAGTGTCATTCTGTGGCTGCTAAAGCAAATAAAGTTCTGTCTTGCATAAAAAAGGGCATTAATTTAAAGGATGAAAACATAATTATACCTCTTTATAGATCCCTAGTAAGACCTCATCTGGAATATGCAGTGCAGTTTTGGACTCCAGTCCTTAGAAGGGATGTAAATGAGCTGGAGAGAGTGCAGAGACATGTAACTAAAGGGGTTAGAGGGATGGGAGTCTTAAATTACGAGGGTAGACTGTCCAGGTTGTGGTTGTTCTCTCTGGAGAAAAGGAGTGTGCAAGGGCACATGATTACCCTTTACAAGTACATTAGAAGACATTATAGACAGACAGGCCCATGGGACCGTTTATGATGCAGAGGCAATAGGGTGAGAGTGCAGGGTAGCTGAGCCAACATAACAGACTAGGTTGTGTTCTGTATCTATAGTGATGGAGAAGAGCTCTGAATGTAGAGAAACAGATAAATATGTCTATTAAATAACTACTGTTGCAGGTGTAATGTGGTGTTTGAATGAATTACCTGTAGGTGTCACTGTGCACAAGAATTATACTGTGCATACATCGTACTTTCTATACTGTTGAAGTTCCTGCTGAAGTATAATGGCTGCATAAGGCTATGAATAAAGAAATGGTACAGCATACCCAATCTCCACTGCCAAAACATAACATATTTGCTGTATGGAAACAAAACCAATTACTAAAGAAATCTATAGACAGAGCATAGAAATGTTTATATAAATAATTGCTGCTTACAATGAATCAAAACATTCAGGACATTACTGTATAACCTTTAAATGGAAATTGAATTGATCTCTCCCCTTCCCTGCAAGTTTTCTTTTTGGTGTATATTTCCTTGGCATTTAGGGCAAATGTGGTATATATTACATGGCTAACCTAAGTTTACTTGACTTTTAAAAGCCTCTGAGTACCACCCAAAACCCTTTAGGATAATGATATACCTGAAATATTATGGGGAATGCTTTAACAACAGCCAGTGGAAGAATGCTGGGTTTCTTTGCCATGCAGGGAAGACTTCAAAAACAATTATGGGCCCTTGAGATGAGGTTTCCTCGTGGGCCCCAAGCACCCCAGTCTGACACTGCTTGTTGATATGTTTTGTTTGGTGCAAATAAAGACAAATCCAATCTATTCCAGTATCTACCTTCCTCCCTTGTTAACCCGCTTGTTCCGGTAATTCATACTCCAAATTTTGAGCCGGCAGCCTGAGGGACATAGCAACCATAAATCTGTGAGGGATAGGGTTAAAGGTAAATATTAGTCTACCCCTGAAATGTATTTGTTGTAGCAACAGTTCTATCTTATTTGTAAGAGGTATTCATATTAGGCGTGTAGGGAGAATGGCGAATGACCCTTTTTTATATTCACTTTGGTAATAAACTCATAAATATCTTATTTGTTATCTAATATGCAAATGTGGGCCCTACGGCCCTAATGAAACTGAACAGCAGTCCCCATGATTTTTTATATACACTATATTAAAGCTTCCAGCCACCACTACACGGTAACAGTAAATTATATTTAATTGCATCAAAATCATTTCATTTGTAGGGTGCTACAGGCCCTTTAAAGGTGTGGTTCACCCTTCTGTTAACTTTAGGTATGTTGTAGAATGGCCAGTTCTTAACAATTTTTCAATTGGTCTTCAGTATTTATGCTTTAAAGTTTTGCAATAATTAGCTTTTTTCTTCTGATTCTTTCCAGCTTTCCAATGGGGGTCACCTGAAAACAAATGCTCTGTAATGTAGTGTTATTGGTACTTTTTATTACTTATCTTTCTATTCCGGTCGTATTCATATTCCAGTCTGATATACAAATCAGTGTAGGGTAATTTGCAATAATTTGCAATAGCAATCTGGGGAGCTTGTGAATAAAAAGCTGCATAAATCAAAAACCACAAATAAAAATAATGAAAACAAATTCTCAGAATATTGCCCTCTACGTCATGCTAGTGTAATATTAATAATTTACACATGGAGGTACACATGACATTGCAGCCTTATATAAGTAGTAGTTTAGCTTTATGAAATAGAATTTATGGCACACGGGGCGTATTCTAACATCTTTGGCTTGAAAAGTGTTAGTACTGCCATTGTCATTGGTTTCCCATACAAGTTAATAAGAGGCAGCTGGGAGTAGTTTGTGGCTTTCAATCTGGCAGAGAATATGCCCTGTGTACCACCAGCCAATAACATTCCATTACAGATAATTATTTCATGCAGTGTCACAATATTATACAGGCTGATGAGGACCATGTGTCAGGTTGTACTAAACTGGATCTAATCAGTGAAGTTAATGTTATTTATTAGGACTCCTCTGAATATCTTTTCTAATTAAAATAAGGGCACAAATCTGTAGTTATGCTTGTTTTAAATTAAACATATTTTATAAAAGCTAGTAGGAAAAGGGTCCACAATGGGCTCATCCATCTTCAGTTGCATGCAGTTGATATATCTATAATGTAGATCAGAGCTGGCAATCTGTTTAGTCAACAAATATAGAGGCACTTTAACAGATTGGATAAGTTAGATTCAGTGGACATGTGTTATTAAAGGATTAAAGGTAATACCTGGGACTGTTAAATATTGGGCTGACATGAAGGACATTTCAAAAACCACAAACGTACCCTCCCCCCATGGTTAAGCTTGGTACAAAATGCACTGATAATAAATGGTTCCTTAGCCTTGAAAGCCTTTCTGTATAATCTTTTCTCCATATTTACCTCTCATCTCTTCTGTCTCTCTTCTTTACTAATTTCCCTGTGGGTTTTATTTTTTTTTTAATCTTTGCCTACAGGGAGACTGCCCAGGCTGTTGTACCTGTCGGTCCTGACCTGTTTCTGATTCATGTGTAGCCCAGGGGACTTGGAGAATAATGTTTTAACAACTAAGGCACACCCATCATGTTTGCCGGAAAGTCTGCAGTTATTGCTCCATTTTCTCTTATGCTATCTTCTGACATTTAAGCATTTATGGTACAGTTCAGCTGTAAAGGGATTGGTTGAACTGGATGGAGATTCAAAATTAACCTTCCAGTTTCAACAATCTCAAACATGCTGAGCTGGTCATTAAATAGTACAACACATAAACAAAACAGGCTCCCTATATTTAAATTTTTCTTCTCAATTAATAACATAGACATCAAACAGCATTTACTGGCCAGGCTGGCAAAATACCATGCTGGCAACCTTAGGTATAAACTGAAGTGTTTGCACCATATTTCCCTGGTGCCCATAGCTGACACACCATTGGGGTTGACCAGGATATTACCATGGTATCCAGACCAAGCTGAGAAATACAGTAAACTATATCAATGTTCTTTGCTATTTTCTTGAACTTAACTTATTTCAAAATTAATATTTGCAAAGGTCCAAGGTAGCTGTATAGCTTTACATTGTCCTGCAAGTATAAGTGCTCTTACACACGGCAGTTTTTACCTGCCCTCCCCTGTGTTGCGCCTTCTTGCACAGGAGTAGATGCTGTCAATAATTTTTTATCACACCCATCCCCTTTGTTCTGTTACGCTGTGGGGGAGGAAGGGGGGATTTCTCTCTAACTTGCCGTACAGCAGTAAAAAGTGACTGAAGTTTATCAAGGCATAAGTCACATGATTGGGGGCAGCTGGGAAACTGACAATATGTCTAGCCCCATGTCAGATTTCAAAATTAAATATAAACAAATCTGTTTGCCCTTTTGAGAAATGGATTTCAGTGCAGAATTCTGCTGGCCCAGCACTATTAACTGATGCGCTATGAAAAAAACATTTTTTTTGTCCATTTCAGTATCCATTTAAAAAAAAAAAAAACCAGCAAAAAAAAATAATCATCTAAAAGCTGGAAATTGTATGCAGAAATTTATGGGGGGTTGTACTTTTAAAATTCTAGTTTTAAACCTAGTTTAAAAATGAAGAGTGGCGTGTGATTTCATAGAGTTGTTTTATTGTGTTTTCCAAAATTGCTAATTACCTCAGAATATCTCTCTGCATGATACAAAAATGGTAAACAACCTCTGTAAATATCAACAATAGAAAAGAGTTACTATGCTGTAAAAGTAGACACACACATTCTGATACCTGTGCGGTCAGTTGGTTTCTAGATATGGAAATCTGAATGCAATATGGTCACAGTCATGGAGGACCAGATTGCACCAACATACTAGTTTAGGCCACAGACATTAACATTAAAGTATTGTAGTACTGTAGAACCCCCATTTTCTATTTTTCAGACCAGCAAAAATGGAGAAAACTCAGGGAAATGTATTATGCATTATATATTGGTGGGACCACAGAAAAACTGTGTAAAATCTGGGAAAACTCAAAATAAGGGTATGTGAAATTTAGATTTCACTGTATACTAAAAGCTGAAATGACACATGCTTTGAAAATGACATGAATGGAAGTATTAACAAACAGATTCAATTGCTGAGCAAGATTTAATTCCTCCTTATGTCCTTAACAGCACTTTGGCTCAGTGGGCAACAGTTGTGCCTTCTAATGCTGTGGTCTTGTGTTTGATTCCAGTTTGGGCTCTATCTGCAAGAAATTTGCAAATGTTCTTTGTGTTGATTTTATCCCACGCTCCAAAACATTCACGTAGATTACTTGGCTTCTGTTAAAACTACTGTACATGAGAAGTGGCTTTAGACTGTAAGCTCTGTTTGGGCAGGCAATGATGTATAACCTCTGTAAAGCAGTGCATAAATATATTAGCCCTATACAGATAACAACTAGCGATGCACCGAATACAGGATTCGGTCCGTCAGAATTCCATATGCGCATGCGTGCACCGTTCGAGCATGCACATCGAGTCTGCTCGATGCATCACAGTAGGGGGCCCAGAGGGGGGCCCTGGACAGGGGTCCTGGTGGGCTCTGGGCCCCCAAGTCTGACCCTGCCTCTGATTCCGAATCTGAGGGCTGGGAAGGCAACCATTTTTTATTTCCTTGTTTTGTGACAAAAAGTCAGCAATTTCCCTCCCTGTCCCTAATTTGCATATGCAAATTAGGATTTGGATTCGGTTCGGTCAGGCAGAAGGATTCATCTGAATCCTGGATTCGGTGCATTCCTACCTAAAACTGAATATGGTTACAAATACCATATTTTATATAATGAACTTATTGCACCAGTAAAGTTTCAGCTTCTCAATAGCAGCAATGATCCAGGACTTGTTACAGGGGGTCACCATCTTGGAAAGTGTCTGCAACACTCACGTGCTCAGTGGGCTCTGTTGGGAAGTTAAGCTTAGGGGTCGTCACAAATTATCAAGCAGAAAATGAGGTTTGTCCATAATATAAGCTGATGCTACAGGGGTGATTATTAAATTCTGATGCTAATTGCATTGGCACTGGTAGACATAAATTAGTTATTAACTAACTGTATTAATTACTAATCAGCTTTATAATCTGACATTTAAATGTTTACTTATCTTGTGTATTGGTCCCTAAGCTCACTAGTTGACAGCAGAAAAGAAAATGAGGAGCTACTGGGACATCTTTGGAGACACAGATCTTTACTGCTAAAGGGCTGTCGTTGCCATGGGCAGGTATAGAAGCACAAAACATATACAACAATTTTAGCCTGCATCTTTAGTTAAGCTTTAGTTCTCCTTTAAGCATACTGTAGAGTAGCCTATTCTTAGCAACATTTAATAGATCTTCATTTCTTATTGTGTATAGTTTTTTTATTTCCCTTCTAATTCAGCTTCTTCATTTTATTTTCCAGTTTAAAATACTATTTGGTTTATGGGGGTTACTGATCTCAGTGTCAACTGACACTATTACTTTCTAAAACTTATCGTTCAGTACAAGCCCTCTTCTATTCATTTTTCAGTCTGTTATACAAACCACCATCTGGTTGCTAAGATACATTGGGCCCTAGTAGTCCGGGTCATTCCAGCCAGGCACTCTAGGCAGCCTGACCATTGCAGCGCCATAGGGGGTAGTGAGGCGCTTGGTGGTCCCCAGCTTTGCGCCCTGGGCCCTAGCAACCAGATAGCATATGCTATTCCAAAGTGTAGAAGCTGCTGAACAAAAATCTAAATAATTTATAAATAAGAAATGCCAATTGTAATGTTGGTATTATAGGGTGTTGCAGGGGTCTACCATAATGACTAATACCAAAAGAGTTTCACTTTGGATCTAGGTGAAACATGAAGATGCAACATTGAAAAATGCCCTACTAGGCACATCAATACATAAAAATACCATGGCAATAGCACATTGCTATATGTATATATATTTATATCATCAGTGGTGCAGGGTGCAGTGAAAACCAGCAAAAGCACAACAAAACATTAATAAGTACAACACATTCTGTTCATAGTGCACTTAACCAAAGTACTTTTATATGTTTAGGTAAAGAATATGTCAGATATAGAAGAATTTTATTCTTCTGTGTATTCTCTCAGCTAAACTTGTAATGTGTATTTCAGCATTATTTCTATAAAAACGCCACTTTGCAGCAGTCAAAACAACACTGCATAAGAATGTGAGGAGCAGTGCATTCTATATAACGGACAGTAGGTGGCCTTTCTGTTCCTATCAGGCTCCTGTTTTGTGTTTCTTTTGTTTGTTTTTCTGAATAAACCAGGTGACCAATATTTGTCACACTTTCGGCCATTTAGACTGCTAGGGGCTATAAAAAATTAACCTCTATCTGTTCTGCTTAAGTTTGAATTTGTCTGGTTTCCAACCAGTGTTGTCTTAAAATTTATATTGTCTTTATAATATATTATTTGCTGTCTCCATGTTTATCTGCTTTTGTCTGGCTTTAACTCCATGCCTAGTTTGTGGGCCATTAGAATGTCTTGATCACCTGCTTCTGACATTCTGGAGGCTGAAAATTTGAAGGCCCAAACTTTGGTTTCAATTGGATATGTTAGGTGATCGAAAACACTGGGGGTGGCCAATTAATAGGTCCCAAACGCAGTAAATAAGGGAAAAGCAGCCTTAAAGATTTACTATGTTCCTATGCCTGTTTTTGTTATACATATATATATATCCATATGGGTAGCACTCTTTTGTGGGTAGCTTTTGGAGTTTGCCTCAGGTGCACAGTAAACAGTTTAAATATTATTTTAAAAAAAGACCAGCGACACTGAGATATCTTGTGAAATGCTTGAAAGTGTATTAAACGTTACATGTACGTTTTATACAGTTTCAAGCATTTCACAAGATATTTCTGTGTTGCTGGTCTTATATATATATATATATATATATATATATATATATATATAGAGGGATCTTAGGAATCTCATGCATCAGACCAAACCAGGATTCAAGTCACATTAAATATTCCTTGCCTTAATATTTGCATTTATATAAGATTGGGAATGGGATCTTCCATTTTTAATCAAGCTCTAGTGACTTGCTGTTTCCAAAATAAAATGCATTTAGTATTGCCTTGCTATTCCACTGACTGTCACAACAGCACCTAATGACCAGATTTTTAGTTTTCACCCATTATGCAGAATTCCAGGCAAACTAAGGTTAGCAGATCACTTGAAAATTCAGGCACACATTTGGTCACTGCAACAAGGAGGGACTCACTGATTGCAATTTAATTTAAATACTGTATATTATTCCCACTCGATCCACCAAATGACTTAATAGTCTGACTCTTCAACAGGTTAGTGGAGTAGCCATCTCCACAGCAGTAACATGAAGTATCACAGAAGTTGCACCAGAGGAAGGACCCTAGAGGTCCGAAACATGTAGTGCTATAATAAAAGCAATTCACGTTTGAAGACTCTCCGGTTTCTGTGATACTTCAATTTAATTTAAATGCAATCCGTGCAGCCCTGCAACATGCATTAATTAGATCCCTGAATTTTCAAATGATCTTTTACAAACTAGGATGATTCTTGTTGTTGCATAAGCATCCGATCCAGTCCTCGGTGAAACACACCTCAGAATGTTGTGTCCTACTGGGTCCTACACTTAATTAACCCTCAGATTAACTCTATTTGTAGAATACATTTCGCATTGCAATTGTGGGAAATGTATAAGGATAGGTTTACGTAGAAATGCAAGCCCAGGCTGCAAGACTGACTGTACATTATGGCTCTGAACTACAGTTACCTTGGTGACGATATGTAGACCTTTGCCCATTAGTCAATGCAACCGCGAACGTACCGAGTAATTGTTAATGAAGGTGTGACAATATGAAAAGAAAATAGAGTAAAAAATAGATCCAGCCATCAGTTTTTGCTGGCAGCATGCTCTAAAAATGTAATCAGCCCCACCAATGAATAATATTTTCCTACAGAGTGATGATATGGGTGGCTAAACATGAGCTTGTATAAAAAGAAAAAATATTTAGCCATTTACTGAAGCAGTAAGGGAGATAAATGCGATTCAGATATATGTGTACAGTTTTAACTAGGATCATTATATGCTGAAACACTGCAGCATGATCATCTGCATTTTCAACTGTCAGCTGTAAAGATCTATCAAGCAGAAAATCTTCCTTTCTTAACCTACTCACTTGGAATCAATGCAAGGTCATGATAATGTCTTCATTGTGCTGTATGATTCCAAGGTTGTGTGCTAATGCAGCCTGTGAGTAAATCTTTGGCTTTACCCTCTAACATTATTGAAAGCCTTACACACTCAATAGTGGATGTCTAATTGCAATGACAGCCAGAACAGTGTGACTCTCTTGCTGCTGATCTGCTGTTACCAGAACCAAGTGAAAGTATTGACAAGAAAATACTGAGTGGTGAGAAAGGCAATGTAACAGACATAAAAAGCCAATGTAACAATGTGAAAGACAGAGAGAGAAGTTACATGTGAATAGTAAGATAAATGTCTAACTCTGAGGAAGTTTATGTGGTGGCATACAATGGAAAATATGCTGCATCAATTTTGTTTCACAGGGACATTCTATATGGACATTTTCCTTTATGGACTTATCATTCATTTGTGATGATTTGAATATTATTGGATATTGGAAATTAAAGGGCTTGATTGAATAGCACAGATTTTGCACTATTGACTAAATGTATCAAAATGAAATGTTATTCTACTGGGGTGTCTCACATTGAAACTGGATTTTGTGTTTGGACCTCTCCCCCCTATAGACACATTTAAGGCAGGATGTTACACATTACAGAGGTTTGATAAAGGTCTGAAAAAGCCCAAAACCCCTGATTTGTGACAAACTACTATGTTTCACCAATTCAGAGTGCTGCTGGAGTGTTCTTCTTACAAGTATCAGACCAACACAGAAAGGTTTAGAGCTTGTCCACAATGTTTCAAAAAGCTGAACTGTGTGTGTTTTTATTTGCTATGGGTTTCACTCTGGTGTTTTCTCTGGAAGTGCAGGAGCAGAGACAACCATGGGATGTTTGAGTTTAGAGGGAGGGATGTAGAGAAACGAGGGGACACTTGTGCATAAGGTGCAAGATCACCTACGTCCAGCTCTATCAGTGATCAATATCCCCATGGGGACATTGTCACGCTGCATCTTTAGGGATAACATCAAGATGGAGAATGAAAAACGCTTGTCAAGAAAAGGAGGGTTTGAGTGGGGAAATATGACATGGATAATTTGCAGTGAATAGCTCTAATCAGTGGCAGGTGCCCAATACTCATACAACTTGATGTTTTATTAGCAAGTAATTTCAGTACTTGATACAAGAAAATGTTACCTTTATGATGGTCCATATTAATGAGGGGAAGATGAGTAACATAGGCTTAGTTTAACAGGAATGACTATGCACTTGATGTTAAACATGGGCTGGTTAAACATGGGCTGCACTGTTACAGAAAATAGCACTCAAACTATGTGATCAGGGGTGTAACTACAGAGGAAGACCATGTGGCTGCTGGGGGATCAGGAAGCATAGAGACCCCATGCAACCTTAATTATTGAGCAATTTCAATATATGTATATTGGTAAAACAGGACAACCTACGGGTATGTTGGGGGCACTACAATTATTCTGCTGTGGGGCCCAGTAATTAATTAAGCCATTGCATCAGATTTTATATTTTTGAATAGCATGGTGGGCTAAAACAGGTCCTTATATCCATTATTGAGAAGAAATCCTGCTTAATAAGGGCATCATGAAGCAGAAAGTTAACCTGTCCACCTGATAACACTATGGCTGATTTATACTGATGGTGGGAGGTGGGTTGTGCTGTAATTGGGCAGGATTATGACATTATAAGATGGAGCCACAATGTCAAAGGCGCTGAGTTGCATCATCACGCATGGCATCTGAACAGTATTTGGTGAGTATAAAAGCTATAAAGGGAAGAAACATGCTAGGAGTGGATTATATGGGGCCTGGAGTGAGTTAATTACAAGTATGGGATCCTGTAAACATTAAATAAATCCAACAGGCTGGGTTTGCTTCCAATGAGAATTCTATCTTACTTAGGATCAAGTATAAGGTAACGTTTTATTATTACAGAGTGAATTATTTTTAAAAATGTGGTCTCTTTGGATAAAATTGAGTCTATAGGAACCTTCTTTTTAATAGATCTCTGGATAACGGATACCATACCTGTAGTTGTTCCATATTTACAGGCAAATATAGCGCTGAATAGTTTGAAAGACCAGCCTGACCTTAGCTAGTATTTGCTAGGCTGGTGAAATACCTGCCAGACAGCAACTAGAGTTTCTTGAAAAAAAACTGGCCTTCCTATATATTTATCTTTTTTTCCTATTAATAACATTGGGATCATCCACCAAAAATACCGGCCAGGCCGGTAAAATACCGGCCAGGTGGCAACCCTGGCTACTTCAGAGCTATACCCAAACAACAGATAACACCAGAGCTACACCAGGGCAACAGGTAACACCAGAGTAATACCCAAGCAACAGGTAACACGAGAGCTATACCCAAGCAACAGGTAACACCAGAGCTATACCCAAGCAACAGGTAACACCAGAGCTATACCCAAGCAACAGGTAACACCATAGCTACACCAGGACAACAGATAACACCAGAGCTAAACCAGGGCAGCAGATATCACCAGAGCTATACCTAGGGTTGCCACCTTTTTTTTTTTTTTTAAATACCTGCCTTCCTATACATTTAACTTTTTTCCTATTAATAACATTGGGATCAACCACCAAAAATACTGGCCAGGCCGGTAAAATACCGGCTAGGTGGCAACCCTAGCCTGGGCAACAGATAACACCCAGGCCCGGATTTGTGGAGAGGCCACCTAGGCCCGGGCCTAGGGTGGCAGTATTTTAGGGGGCAGCATGCTACCCAACCACACCCACATTGGTTCAGAAATTTTAATTTGCAGTGTGTCAGTTCCCATTGCTCTGTCCTGATGAAAGTTTTAGTGAATAAAAGGGAGGGGACTGGGGGCAACAAACTTCAGCGGGCCTATGTAAATCCTGCCCTGATAACACCAGAGCTACACCTGGTCTGCTGGGCAACAGAAAACACCAGGGATACAGTTAGGGTTGCCACCTGGACGGTTTTTTACCGGCCTGACCGGTATTTTTGATGGCTGATCCCAATTTTATTAATAGGGAAAAAAGCCAAATATAGTGGAAGGCCAGTATTTTTTTTAAGAAAAGGTGGCAACCCTAGATACAGTTAGGATTCCATAGATGTTTAGATGACCGAGAGCATGAAGCCCCACAACCAGTGTGGTTGCTAATATTGAATAAACAGGACCTGTTGCTTGGGTGCTAGTGAGAATCAGTAATTGGATAAACAAAAGTTCTGTACCCCTAACAATGATGGCGGAACAACGTTTGGAGAAGGGGCCATATGACATCACAGGGAACAGGAAGAGTGGGGAAGTTAGAATTAGTCAGGAAAAATAACATAACTGACATGGTAGGAGGGAGGAGTATGACTGGGCAGGCGGGACATGACAGCAGAAAGTAAGAGGAGATCGCCTAACTGTTACAGCAGTGGGGATGTGGGATAATATTTCTTCAATTGGGTTTTTTTTTTTTAGAGCGGGAGAACACAGGACTCGATAGGATTTTAGACAAATGTCCTAAAATGGACCGTGTGTATATACCGAGGCACCACATGACACGCACAACCAATAATGTAGTGACTGCTGAAATCTTTCAGTTGTGAGGTCTGTGTGCGCCTCAGTGTTGGTGCTGTACGCTACATGAGAGTGAATACAGTCTAGCCGAGTAGTGCCCTTTCCCACTGGTTTGAGTGTTATTGCCGCAGCACACCGTGAGCAGGGAGAGATTAGCAACATTGACAAGTTTCCTCGTCCCTCCCTCCTGTGCCCCCACCCCCTGTGCCTGGCTCGCTGACACACGGCAACTCTCACACAACCTCCTTCCTCCCCTCTAGCAGCGTGAGCAGCACAGACAGAGAGGAGCGCTTCAGCTTGCTTGCCTGTGCCCTGTCACCGCCTCACAAAATAGCAGGTAAGCAGCAAGCTGTCTCCTGTATGGGGCCAGCGCCTCCTTCTAATGCTAGAGCTATAGAGCAGTGCGTGGGGCGAGTCTGCCGCCGGGCTGGGCCTGGGACGAGTGTGTGCAACAAGCAGGGATTTCCATGGCTCGGCCGCTCCCTGCTGAGCACTGGGCTCCTGGCTGCATGACAGCGCTGCCTCGTGTACAGTACTGGGGGGAGGGGACCCAGAGCGCTGCCACAGCCTGTCACTGCCGCACGTTAAACTCTCACATCTGCTGTGGATACTGCGTGCTATGGTCTGGGCGCAGTTGCTGTGCTGCTTATAAGTTATCGTAGAGCAATAGCAATGCAGTAAATACAATGCAATATAATATGAAAGCTTTGTGTCAAGTGGGTTCAGGCCGACATACACACACGTTTTTTGGGTTGCAAACGGGTCCGGGGCTGAACTTTTCCTCCTGCAACCTTACAGTGTCCCTCTCCTCCAGCAGCCTGCATTTATACCTGCTTCTTCCCACTCCATCCCTGATAAAAAAGTGGATCCCCCATCCCTGTTGCCCCGAGCAACCTCGTGCTAGCACAATGTCAAATCTCACGGGTATATACTTGCCTTGATATTTAGCTTCATAACTGTATTTTCATTTAAATGGAGCCTGTCATACTGCTTCTTTCTAAAATGAAATGTCATGTATAAACTCCAGGCAAACACAGCCATGAATTATCATGTTAAATGGTACATATCACAGGGTAGTGGTTGCTCCCTCTGAAAGAAACTCACACACTTGTTCTTTACAATTCATTATTGGCCACTAACATGTCCCTGTGACTACTATGTGGACACTCCCACAGGGGAATGAGCTTGTTTGTGTTACATGTGTGTTAAACTGGCCATAGCTGTTACAATTATGATCTTTCCTAGGAAAGATCACTTGTTTCAATACACACGTGTGAAGCTGAATTGTCTAGTATTCAGGGAGAAACAATAGCATTCCACCTGTAGCTGATGATTCAGCACTTAAGCTGGCCCTTACTATACTATCCACTCGCTCGGTGATATAACCAAATGAGCAGATCTTTCCCTGATATGCCAATAACAGCAGGGCTATGTCTGGGGTAATCTGAAGGTTTGGCCCTGTGGCCAAACGTTCAGATTACCATGAGGGCAATGGGGTCCGACAGGTCAGTCGGGAAAAATCAAACCTTCCCGATCGATAGCGTGGCCAGATATCGATTCGGAAGCCCCCATACACAGGCAGATAAGCTGTCATTTTGTTCTAAAGGTCATAGACAGGGAGATCTGCTGGTTTAGCGATGTTGCCAAACGAGCGGATGTCTCCCCGATATGCCCACCTTGAGGTGCTCAATATCGGGCTGATCCGATTGTGGGCCCTAGGGCCCAACGATCGGATCACAACGGAGGTTGTACGGGCGGTCGGATCGCAGGTCCTCATCAACGAACAGATGCAACTGTGATCAGACGGGATTTTTAGTCTTCTCTGATCAACAACTTTCGTTGGTGGGACCCACGCACTGTCTGTTGACAGCTTTTATTGTCCTGTGTATGGCCACTTTAAACGACCAATATCAGCAGCTTTATCTGCCCGTGTATGGCCTCCTTAACAATGGCGTAGTTGAGGTGCCTTCATAGTCACCCAGTCAAAGTTTTCCGGCTGGCCCGATCAACAAGCCGACCAACATACAAGTCTTCTACTGGTATCGGTTGGCTCATCTCTCACCATATACACACCAAATATTTGTTTTGTATGATGTTATCGGTTCATCTATGGCCACCTTTAGTAAGGGGATCCTTGTCCTGGCCCTTGCATTCCTAGTCTGCACTCTGATACTTACAGGGTGAGTAGACACAAGCAGTATATTCTGTTCAAGCAACGATGACTGTTCTTGATGATGACTTGAACTGGATCTTGTAACCCCTAGAAACTAACCAGCAGGAAACATTGCATATCTTTACTTTATTCATAAGATATGAGAATGATGGCACTAATGCACCAGCAAGACATGCGATGGTAAAGGTGCTTCGACAAGATCTTCTTCTGGGTACAGATTTAAAATGAATCCATTTTTATGTATCCAGTTATGTTATGCATTGCCACAATAAAGTAATGTATTGTGGAGGGCAGGTGTGTTTATTCCCCCGCTGCCATCCTCATTGAGCACAGTCCCTTGCTCTCAGCTGTGAAAGCTTTATCTGTAAGCTAGGAACAACTGTGTTTCTATGCCTCCCATTTCTATCACTTTCATCGGCAGCGTCATGTTTTTTCCGTTTTTAGCCATAAACCGATCACACTCCATAAAATGGTTGCTGGGAGAGTGTTTCCTTCTGGATTCACCTTGGTGTGCTTGTTTGTGTATGGGAATATTTTCTTTATATAGATTGGCTGTAAAAGGCTCAGGATGTAGTCCTTCAGGGTATTTTCATGACCTCCAGGCCAGTTCCATAGACTTATCTGTATGACAGTATCATTTTAATAAGCCTATGAGCATGTTTTAGCTGAGCCCACTTTGTATAGGGCAGACCCATCAAAGGTGATTTTAGATACATTGGTATGGGTTATGGGACATTAAACTGTCTTTTGGGAAATCACTGAACAACAGTTGTTTGCAGAAGAAGAGTTTACAGTTCCATTGTGCACTGCTAATGTCTCCCTTGACTGTGTATGTTGTAGCAATGATAGTAGCAGTATAAAAGCTTTGAGATGTGATGAAACTGCAGCCACAGTATTGCTATTGTAAACAAGAGCTACGTACAACTACTCCTAGCTGACCAGATGTAAATGGAGGCATTATACAATTGGCAATTGTTCACCATTGAAAACTGTAGAAAAGACCCATGATTATACCGTGTTGCATCTTGAGTGGGTCCAACTAGGTGTGAAAGCAAGTATTTTATCTGTTTTGACTGCATTTGTTCACTTCAACAAAAATTCACTGTTTGTTATTCTAACTGTTGTGACTGTGACCATATTGTCAACCACACCTCTGAATGAAACAAAGTTCATAAACTCACCTTGTCCTCCTATTTTCTGCTCTATTTATCACTCAATTTAGTTTGTCTGCTACTTTATTTGTGGCATATATGATGGGGTTGTATTGTGGTTAATATTATTAGATAATAACAGAGGTATTTGAATAAAACTGATGCAACTCGTACAGTTCTCCTTTAAGTAAAATTTTTGTATGTTCTATAGAATGGCCATTTTAAGCAACTTTTGAGTTGGTCTTAATTATGTATATTTTATATCATTCTAATTATTTGCTTTCTTCTTCTGAACTTTCAAATTGGGGTTCACATATTTTTATTATGTGTGGTATTGGAATTATGTAGCTCTTTGTTCTGCAACTATCCAGTTTTTCAGATTATATATCTGGTTGCTAGCCTCTAAATGTCTACCTAGCAACTAAGCAGTGGTGTGAATTGGATGTGAGACTGGGATTTGAATGGGGAGGACTGAAGAAAAACATAAGTTATAAAATTGCAGCCTCACAAATTGATATTTTTTTTTTTTGCTTCTAGTGTCAGTGACCCCTTTAAATGTTGTAAAGAGTCAGAACAAGCAGGTAAATAATTCAAAAACTATAAAAAAAACTTATTGGAAAGTTTATAAGAACGGCTAATTCAATAACCTACTTAAGTTTACTTGAAGGCGAACAACCCATTTAAAGGGGTGTTCATCTTTATGTTAACTTTTAGTATATTATAAAATGACTAATTCAAAGCAACTTTTCAATCGACCTTCATTTTTTATTTTGCATAGTTTTTGAATTATTTGCCTTCTTCTTATGACTTCACTGACCCCATTTAAAAACAAATTCTCTGTAAGGCTACAAATTTACTGTTATTGCTACTTCTTATTACTTCTTTTTTTTTATTCAGGCCTTTACTATTCATACTCCAGCCTCAGTCAAATAAATGCATGGTTGCTAGGGTAATTTGGACCCTAGCAACCATATTGCAGAAATTGCAAATGGGAGAGCTGCTGAATAAAAAGCTAAATAACTCCAAAACCTCAAATAATAAAAAAAAGAAAACCAATTGCAAATTGTCTCAGAATATCACTCTCTGCATCATACTAAAAGTTAATTTAAATGTGAACAACCCCTTTAAGTATAGTCACATGCATTGAAGTGCATGCAGCTGCTTATGCATTGAATACATTCAGTTGATTATGCATTTAAGTGCACTGTTCTGTCTTGCAGTTATGTACTTATATGTAATTATATGGTGTGGACTAGAGCTATATGTTATCGATCCTGAGATGCTCATCTAATCCTGTGTAGGGCTGCACTACAGACTTAGGTTTGAATTCTGTTGAACTGAATGTGCCCTAATTTATATATGAACACAATCTCTGTAAAGTCACAGCAGCATCCAAACAACTGTGCTTGAAGTCAGATTCAAGAATTGGGTGTGTGGTGTGACATGGCCAATGAGAGCAAAGTTTGGTTGGAACAGTGCTGTATGGTCTGATGTTCCACATTGGAATTTATTGTGTGGCAGAAGCAGTGAGTTAAAGGAACAGTAACACCAAAAATGAAAGTGTTTTAAAGTAAAGAACATCATGTAGTGTTGCCCTGCACTGTTAAAACTGATCTTCAGAAACACTACTATAGTTCATATAAACAAGCTGCTGTGTAGCAATGGTGGAAATTGAAAAACGGCTATATGACACAGGATAAGTAATGGATAACAGATAACATTGTGTTCTACAGAGCTTATCTGCTATCTGCTGTGTAACTTGAGTCCTTTCTCCTCTGAATGGCTGCCCCCATGGCTACACAACAGCTTATTTATATAAACAATAGTAGTGCTTCTGAAGCAAACACTGCAGCTTTACCAGTGCAGGGCAACATTGCATTATATTTTTATTACTTTAAAATTTAATTTTCTGATGTTACTGGTCCTTTAAACAATCTCCGGAGCATGCATGAATTCATAAACACCCCAGCTTCAGTTGTGTAAGGATATGAAGCATACTGTATATCTATTTGACCTATATGTATAGAAGAAATTTCGCCCATCTGCAGAGGTCTAGGTGCTTTCATCTTCGTGAAAAATACCAAAATAGTTCCACTGTGTACCTAGCACGGAGGAATCGGTCATTTGTACCCTCTCTGACATACTAAACAATTTTAAATATTGCCTTTCCAGGCCCTAGTATGACCCTGTACATATGTAGACTCACACCTTATTTATTGGAACCAGTTCTCTTGAGCTCTTTACCTTTTGCATTAGTTGTCGGGTTTTGTGGTGTGTAATCTGTATGCTCAATGTATATACCTATGTGGAATATGTTGCTACTTTATAAATAATTGTTAATAATAATAACAGTGCTTGCCCTGGCAATGGAGGAACTAGTGTTAGGCAGACAAGGAGTGTGTGGTGGGTTGATATTTGAAGGGGTGCAAGCAAGCAGACAATGGCTGCGGTAGTGTGGGGTATGAATGAGTGGTAGGATAATATCTGTAAGACGCACAGGGAGATCTTCTGAGTTCCTTACCTCCCAGCGCGTCTCTTCCTGCGGGAGGGGGCGTAGGAGCTGCCAGTGCTGACGTCCTCTTCCTTGAGCTGACACTGGCGTCGCCAATTTTCCATTTTGGAAGTGCCCGAGCTGGCTTCAGTTTACTGATCCTTCCAAAACGTTACTTTTGTCTTTGAATTCCTGGTTTTTGACTCCTGTCTAAATTTAACTTCGATAGCTGCCTCCTGCCTTGACCCTTCTGATTGTTCTTCGATCACGTTTTGTCTAATCCTTGCCAGTACCTCATTTACGGTCTTCAACCAATTTGTACACACTCCTTGCTTGTTCCGCAGCCCCAAAAGGCCATTGGTGAACACCTGAATCCGCAGGGGTGCCCTGTGTATCTGAGTGTACCCACAGCTCTAAAAGGTTCCAACTGACTAGTACATTACAGTAGCATTGCATGTGGCTCCAATACTGCTCTGTGCCCTGAAATGTATGCAAATGCTACAGCTAAAATCATAATACAGGAGTCTTTTTTTTTGTTCTTCCAACAGGACATTTTGTTTTCTAAAACCCTGACTCAGTTTGTACTTCACACGTGATGTTATGGGGATGTGTGAAACATAGTCTCTTTTAGGGCTGGGGCAGATGGGTAGATCTGGGCAGATTTAGTCGCCTGACAACTAATCGCCTCTTCTGTGGTGCGACAATCTCCCCAAACTGCCTTCTTCCTGCCTTCCGTCTGCTTGAATGAAGAATTACCTGCGCTAATGCACTCACGGCGCTTCGATTTCCTCACAAGGAAAGTGCAAGTGCATTAGAGCAGGCGATTCTCCATTCGAGCAGACGGAAGGCAGTTCGAGATTGCCTCCCTGCAGAATTGGCGGTTAGTTGACAGGTGACTAAATCTCCCCGAATCTGCCAGTCTGCCCCAATCCTTATGAAAGCATTGCTGACAGCAGTGTTTAAGTTGTACACTTGTGTTTGTAAGGTCAAAGTGCACATTCCTGAAAAAGAATGTCAGGACCTTCTTATGATCCTGTGAAAGTGTTCCCTGCATCTCCCAACAGAGCAGCTTCCTTTGGATTGGGTATAAATCTGTATATACTAAATTGTTTCCCTTGCTGTACTGTTAGGAAGCAGCAAGTTTGCTAAATAAGGTTTCATAGCACTGATGGCCATAGACATGAGCCAGACATTGTTTAATTCACAGACACTTCAGTCATTGCTGGCATTGTAACAGTTCTGCAGCAACTAGATACTTTTGGCACCTGCTCTCTAAAGATGTATTGTTACAAAAATGAAGCAAATATACCAAAAATGGCATTCGTAGAGCCTGCCTTTTATGTTTTATTTAAAGAGCACTTTTTGATGTTGTTTTGGGACATATTATCCAGAATGTTTGGGACCTGCGCTTTTAGGGATAAATAGTCATTCCAGAATTTGGACAACCATTATTGGGATTATAAAACCTGTCAATGTAGAAGTCAATGAAAGAAATCCATTCAACCATTTGAAGATGTTTGTACCCTTCAAGGTGTTCTGTTTTTTTTCAGTGGGTTTTACTCAAAAACTCAATTAATTTGAGCGATTACAGTTTTTTTCACCCAAAATTTGATTAATTAGCGATTTCTGGCCTTTTAACCCAAATTCCCATTTGAGTTTTTTTCTGAAATTCGGAAAACATTCAAGTTGTTCAAGTTCATTTGTGGTATAAAAAAAACTGGGATCAAGTACAAGGTACTGTTTTATTATATAAGAGAAAAAGGAAATAAAAGATAATTATTTGATTAAAATGGACTCTGTGGGAGATGAGTTTTGTGTAATTTGGAGCTTTCTTGACAATGGACTTCCAGATAACAGATCCCATACCTGTACACACTTGAAGGGACACTATACCTTCATTCTTTTTATTTTTCTTTCCTTTTCAGCCATTTTACTACTGACCTATTGGTTCTTATCACCTCCTGCAGGTTTCCCATTATTTATTATAGTACCGCAAGAGGATACTGACCTGGCATGATTGGCCAGATGTAACCATACATAAACTGTTCTCTTCTTAGGAAGAGAACCCTAGTTATAGCCTGTGCACAAATATATGCAAACATAGTTATTTGCCTGTAGTAAAAACAGTTCCGCAGAAACATATCAGTATACTGTTCCTTTAACCCTTTCACTGCCAAAAGAATTTTACATATAAGTATACTGATAAACAATTTTTGAACATTTTGTAGTCTTTCACTTTACAGGCATTTCCGGGGGGCAGGGTCCTTCAGTTTATATAGGCATGCTACAGGACTTTTATTT
Source organism: Xenopus borealis (assembly GCA_024363595.1). Lineage (NCBI taxonomy): Eukaryota > Metazoa > Chordata > Amphibia > Anura > Pipidae > Xenopus > Xenopus borealis. The sequence goes on along the minus strand of CM044433.1, from coordinate 121,774,125 downwards.
TCTTGTGCTTCTGCAACAAGATAAAGACTTCTATAATGCCTAAAATGTAAATAAAAATCCTATATGCAAAAATACAATGTATTTGAAAAATACTATATCTCCTGAATGTGCCAATAATAAGTAAGTTTAGTTTTATCGGGTTTTCTCATTTGTATTGGCTGAAAACATCTAGAATTCTAGCAGCACTATACCAAGTTTCCTAAGGATTGCTTCAGAGATTCTAAAGCTAAAATTGGGGGGCCACATTTCTTGGAAAGAACACACCTTGAGGAATGCAAAATGCATAAATATGTATTTTTTTTTCAAGCTTCAAACTACGCAAATACAATGTTTTCAAGTTATTGTCTATCTATACATTTCTGAAAATCACCTAAAATTGCAATATACAGCATTTTGTGTCGAAAATATAATTAGATACCAACATTAAAGGAACAGTTCAGTGTAAAAATAAAAACTGGGTAATTAGATGTCCAACAGAACAGAAGAGCTTTTCAGTTCTCTACCTCTGAGTTAGTCAGTGACTTTAAGGGGAGCCGCATTGAACATAATTGTTGCAATTGATCCTCAGCATGCAACTCAGATTCAAAAGCAACAGTTATGACCCATGTGCCCCCCCTCAAGTCTGGTAACCAATCATTGGAAACCAAGAGAGCTGCAAAGCAGTGACATCTAGTCACTCCAGCCTTTATAGATTCAATTTTTGGATAGCTGACTATATTAGAAATATTTTTTATTTTCCACAGCCTATTTACATAGTTTTATATTTATACTGAAAAATTCCTTCAAACATCCTCAACCCAAATACCAGGGCTTTATGTAACAGATTCATTCAGTAATGTGCAAATGTTTATAAAATAATGTGTCTGGTATAGGCACCAAAATAAAAATAGTGCCTTCCCCTCTCTTCTAACGACAGGCCTATTTCCCCTTCCAGTCCGCCTTTTTCACCTCATGTTTTTCCAGACCCATCCACCTTTATTTTCTCCAGCCCACCTGTTTCCACCCCATATGTCATAGTCCCACCCCAAATGATGTCACAACCCCTCCCACAAGCAATGTCAAGGCCTGCCCTGACCAGAAGGCCAATAAAAGGTGCTAACCCTACCTTTGTGTCCAGAATGGAAGTACATGTTTTTAACCATTTTTAAGGTTATTTATAATTTTATATTTATATAATTATGAAATGCAGTCATATATAATCTTGATATTATGCACAACAACATTATTAAGCTTAGTGATTTTTATCAGTACTTGTACCTAGCGATGTTACTTCTGTCACATGAGACTTGGAAAGCACTAGAAAAATAGTGCACCCCTAATAAAAAAATATGCAGATATTACAAATAACTTTGATGTTCTGTGACCTTTTTATAGGTTTCTGTAACTACTGTCCTTATCTTTTACAAAGTAGACACATTTTCCCTATGTAAACATCTAAACCTGGCAACCACAGATCATCTTTTCACTTGATTATGCTCAGTTTGAGGCATATGGGGCCATCTGTTCATGTCGTGTCATTGCAATGATATTGCACACTTGGCAACACATGGGAAAAAAACATTTAGCTGTATGAACGAAATAGGAAATAAGTTTTTAAATCTCACCCCAACTGACCCTCATGTTAGTGCATCCTTTCAGTGCTTTGAGGGCCTCAGGGGTGTCATCTTTACAGTTTTGGAACCACTGATCTATGTCTATACAACACTATATTTTCAGTATATTTTAACACACACAATTGCTTCTCAGGAAAGTTGTACAGGACCATCTTACATGTCATTGCATCTGTGTGACCACACATGCTTTATGCTTGTAAATGACCCCTTCTACCATGCCTAGGACTGGAATGTTGCTAAAAAAAAAGTCAAGGACTAGTGGGAAAGTTCTTCGAAGACAACTAAAAAGACAAGCTGTTCATAAGATCTTCAAAGAGTTCATTTAACTTGAAAAAATATTATAAAATAATCTTTCTGCAGTAAATTTAATGGTATCATGATCGAAAATAGCCATACTTTTTCTTTGTTCACTCAGCAGCCAATGATGTGCTCCCTAAATAAAGCATAAATTAATGCATTTATAACAACTCTTTAATTGAAATCTATGTACAGATACGGATGGTTGTCATTTGGAGATGCAGTGTCGCAGGAATATAATTATGTTATAATTTTCTGGGGTGAAGTTGGTAATTACAATTACAGTGAAACTTCAATTTTAAAGGGCACCAGTACTTTTTTTTTTTTAATGTCCCCCGCCAGCACAGGAAAGCTTGCACCGGGAGGGAGCTCCCAGTGCAAGCCGCTATGACAGTAGACGTGCATGCGCATTTATGCACTTGTGACGTCACGCGTATGCGCATTAAGAAAAGCGGTCACTGTTGGGGCTGCTTTTGGTAATGGGCATGCATGTGACTCTATAGTCATGGCGGCTCGCACAGGGAGCTCCCTCCCGATGCAGGCTTGCCTGCGCTGGCCGGGGGCATTTAAAAAAAAAAAAGTACTGGTACACCCAACCGGAATGTGGGCTCAATTAGCCCGCACCATTGGTTGGGGGTAACCTTTTTAAGCGATAGGTGCCCTTTAGTTACCCTGATTTTAAGTTTTCCGGCATTGTACATTTTTTATTTGTGGTCCCACCAGTTTATAATGCATTTCAATAGGGGCATTTCCCTGATTTTAAGTAATGTTTTCCAGGATTTTACATCAAAGTTTAGTCCTGATGTTCCTGGTGCTTTTTTTTCCCTCTATGAATGTTATCTGGGAAATAAAGAGGTTTAAAATACTAGCCAGATATATAATTTGCCATGGTTCTGCCTATAAATGGTCAATTCCAATTAGTTTGCCCCTTATAAAGTCCTGCACTAATCACTTACGGCTTTAAATTGTGTATGTGACAGAGAGAACTTGCACATGCCCCTCATAGTGTAACATTTACGCTACAATGCTTAACCCTTGGTATTAACCAGTAAATATTGTATATCAAAGTAAAACGAACTCCTGTGCTTATATCCTTTCAGTACTTGAAGAATAATTACTTTAACACATTTCCTTTTTCCCAGATTTTTCATAATTTTTCCTGGGCCCCTGAAAAACATAAAATGGGGGTTCTACTGTAATAATATCCAGTCCTTTATTTGATTGCATTGTCTCATGTTTTCATGAATTCATAGCAAATAGAAATCCATACACTATAAGATGTGCTCTTTTGGTGAGGTCACCAAACAAGTGAATCTTTCCCCAGACATGCCCTACAAAGGCAGGTGATATTCGGCTAATCCAATCATTCGACCCTAGGGCCAAACGAATGGATTACAATGATGGGAGAAGTTGCTGACACGATGAGGACCTCATCAACTAGCCGATGCGGTCCCCAATTGGATGGGAAAATCAAACCTGTCCGATTGACATTTGGCTGATCTTTAGACAGGTATTGCTTAAGGTGGTCCATCGGAGGGCCCCATACAGGGGCAGATAATTCTTCTAAACTTGGACCCAAACCAGCATCTTAAATCTGCCCATATATGGCCACCTTAAAGGGGTTGTTCCCCTTTCAATTAAATTTTAGTATGACGTCGAGAGTGATATTTTCAGTTGGTTTTCATTTTTTATTATTTATGTTTTTTGAGTTATTTAGCTTTTTATTCAGCAGCTCTTCGGTTACGTTGATTTGATTAAGAGACTGGAATATGAATAGGCGAGGGCCCAAATTTAAAGTAGCAATAACAATTTGTAGCTTTACAGAGCATTTGTTTTTTAGATCGGGTCAGTGACCCACCATCTGAAAGCTGGAAAGAGTTTTAAGAAGATTGCCAATAATTTAAAAACTATAAAAATAAATAATGGCAACCAGTTTTAAAGGAGAAGGAAACCTAAAATGCCACATTATAGAGTGAACGTATTGCACCGGCCTAAAGTTTCAGCTTCTTAGTACCAGCAATGATCCAGGACTTCAAACTTGTCACAGGGGGTCACCATCTTGGAAAGTGTCTGGAACACACACACATGCTCAGTGGGCTCTGAGCAGCTGTTGAGAAGCTAAGCTTAGGGGTTGTCAAAAATAGTCCAGCAGAAATTGTGGTTGACCTGTCATACAAGCTGATGCTACAGGGCTTATTATTACATTCTGATGCAAATTGCACTGGTTTCTGTGCTGCCGTGTAATAATCATCCATATGCTATTCTAGGTGTACTGTATATTGTGAGTGGGTCCCTAAGTTCAGTAAGTGACAGCAGCACAGAACATGTGAATCAGTGAATCAGCAGAAAAGAAGATGGGGAGCTACTGGGGCATCTTTGGAGACACAGATCTTTACTGGTAAAGGACTGTGGTTGCCTGGGGTTGGTACAGAAGCTCAAAACATAATGTACAACATTTCTAGATTACTTATTTAATTTAACTATCCTTGTCCTTTAAAGGTTACTTAGAATTAACCATTCTATAACATACTAAAAGTTAATTTAAAGGTGAACCACCCCTTTAACCTTTAGTATATTGTAGAAGGCCAATTCTAAGAAATTATTTTTCATAGTTTTTTAATGATTTGCAATTTTCTTCTGTTTCTTTGCAGCTTTCAAATGGGGTTCACTGACACCATCTAAAAACAAATGCTCTGTAAGGCTACACATGTATTGTTATTGCTACTTTATTGCTTATCATTCTATTCAGTCCCTCTCCTATTCATATTTCAGTCTCTTATTCAAATCAATGCTGGGTTGCTAGGGTAATTTGTACCCTAGAAACCAAATTGCTGACACTGCAAACTAGAGAGCTGCTGAATAAAAAGCTAAATAACTCAAAAATCACAAACAATAAAAAATGAAAACCAATTGCAAATTGTCTCAGAATATCACTCTCTACATCAGTGGTTCTCAACCTGGGGGTCGGGACCCCTTTGGGGGTCGAACGACCCTTTCACAGGGGTCACTTAAGGAGTTCCAGGAGCAGCTTCATCTCTCTCCCCACTAGCCCTGGGCCAAGGTTGTAGCTCTCCGGGTGTTAGTGCTGAGAGTTGTAGTTTAGTAACCTGTGTAGGGAAGCCAGCTGCACTACAACTTTCTATATCCCTTTAGTAGGAACTGCCATACATCTCTTTAAAATTTGTAAAATTAACATGGTAATTGGGGTGTAGCCACAAAATGGGTGTGGCAAAAATTTTTGCCGCACTACGCACGGAAAACAAACCTTTATGCAGCCACACTGTCTCCTGTACTTTCCTAACAATCCGCTCTGGGCTGGCAACGAAAATATTTTTATATTTTATGGTTGGGGTTCACCACAACATGAGGAACTGTATTAAAGGGTCGCAGCATTAGGAAGGTTGAGAACCACTGCTCTACATTATACTAAAAGTTAACTCAAAGGTGAACAACCCCTTTAAGTTTCTGATGGATCCATAATTTGTGCACTGTGTCATGATCTCAGAGTGCTGTTGTGGCAATAGCACTCCATACCAGGGAAAAGGTGATGCATCTGTTTATGTCTTGGCACAGAGAAACACACATTGGGTCATGTTGGCATTTAACCAGAATTTCAGTTTTTTTAGCCAAGCATCTCATCTTCCATCCACATATTTCCCAGGATCCCAGCCCATACTTAAAAATCACAGGGGAATTCATTTGTAGGAATGTTTAGATATGTCCCTTCCGTGAACACAAACATGTAATAACTCACTCTGCATTTAACAAACATACATAAACAGTCATTTTTGTGTACAGTAGATAAGGGCTGTCCTAATTAGGAGGCCAGTGGTGATTTGCCTGCTACATTTTTCCTCCAAGTATGAATTTATTTCTAATTCAAATTAGAAGTTTCCATAGCAACAGTGTAGAGAGACTTGCTATAAGTAAGCAAGTTAACGTATTGTTTTTTTCTGTAAGCCTAATTTTTGTGTTACATATTAAGAAGACTTACAAACTCATGTAGTAATATGCTTCGTATCTACCCAGTTTAGTTACCCTGTGTAACCAGTGAAATATTTGCTTTCATTGTTATATTATCTATATACTGTTCAAAGCGAATTGATTAATTAACGGTTGATATAATTTGCTGATGCTGATTTGCACCCTTACCAAATCATCCCTTATGTTTCAGATGTTAGCTAGCAAATATTTTATACACAATTATAGAGAAGCCAACCTCCCCAGAACTGAACCACTTACTAAACACACCCAGGGAGAGTCCAGTAACACCCTGACATTTTATTTTGCTCTGCCCTGCTGGGGGTTATAAGTACCAATGCAGGCATGTGTAGCCAATGCTTTTATATGTTTGTACCTTTAGGAGCCTCAATAATTGATAAAAACACAAAATATAAAATACAGATCATTATTCTTAGAAAACTATGATTACATTCTGTTGTCGAATTGCACTGGTTTCTGTGCTGCCGTGTAGTATTTAAAAGCAATTAAGGATTAATTATATCTTAGTTTGGATCAAATACAAGCTGCTGTTTTATTATTACATAGAAAAGGGAAATCATTTTTAAAAATTTGGATTAATTTATTATAATGGAGTCTATGGTCTTTCCATAATTTGAAACTTTCTGGATAACTGTTTACTTCTGCTTTATCTATAAATGTTCATTAACACCGGTGCACATAATTCTGCTGGGTAATCCAATCATATCAAATCAGATGCAGAAAGTTATTCGATATATGTCAGTATCACTCAAAAAGTAGCTGGGCATTGATATCAGCAATATAAAACTGCTATTACATTGAATGCCTTTAAAACTTGAAATGCATGTGCAAAAGTAGTCCACCGAGTGGGTCCACTCTCATACTACGTTCATATTACTTAATTTTTTGGAGTGGTTTAGAGCCTATGTAACTTCCACAACCTGAAAGAAAACATTCCCTGTGCGAACTGTATATTGGTGTGCAAGTTATAAAGCAAGTCTCTCCTGCACACTGTCAGCACATTTTTGTGTACAGCATGTTTGGGGAGCACTTATATGCAATGCTAGGTTTATTAAATAAAGGAAATCATGTCTGTGTTAGGTGCCTTAAATGGTTGTTCACCTTCAAATTAACTTTTAGGGGCTGGTTTGTTATTGAATGAATGTTGATAAGTTATCTTTATGTTTTACTCAACATACCTTTTGGCAGCTGTAAAGGTATATAGAAAAATATGTATCAGGATATTTCTTTTTCATAACCATTTTATAAATACATTTATGGTCCACAAGAAATTAATAATCCATTAAAATAATCTATCTTTCCTAGAGCAGTGGTTCCCAGACTTGACCTCAGCCCATCCCAACAACACAGTTGCATGTGTCAAAATGACATCTTCACCTACGTCTTTGTGTTTTCTTCCACACTTCTCCATTCCACACTTCTCCATTCCACACTTCTCCATTGCAGTCCGTGTATAGGGGTTTTGGCCTCAAATGTAGAAGATTTCAAATTACCTCTACTTCTCTCCATTCTTAAGGCCCCCTTAACACGGGCCGATAAAAGCTGCTGTTAGAATAAGTTGGCAGTTTATTGGCCAATGTGTGGAATCTCTGACGGGTGTCCCCGTTGATGTGGCCCCTTGATCCGACCACTCATATTGACTGCATTGTGATCAGACCGATATCGCCCACCTCATCGCCAAACGAGGGGTTCTCCCTGTGTATGGCCATCTTTAAACCTGCTTGAGTGGGATGCCAAGGAATGATGCCACCTCAGTGATGTCAGAAGGGTTTGTCTGACATCTGTCATCACTTGCAAGTGGGGATGGAGATAGAAGAGAGATAAAGCTACATATTCAGGCAGTGATATAGGTACAGTGTTCAGCAGATGTGAGAAGCATGCCAAACATAATTACTTGCCTTACAACATAGTAAATTAAATTGAAATATTTTAAATGGCTTGTCTTGGCATCTGATTTCTGAATACACACTGTGCATACACATTGACTGCTTAATTTAGCTCTCTGGGTACCCCAACCCCCTTATGTAATAAAAAGCATACAATTTTTTCAAGCTAGCTAGCTACCAATACAATGTATGCATTTCCATAGGTAACCAGTAAAGGCTTTCTGATGATTGGTAAATTCAGAGTAATCCCCTGTATTGTTTACACCTATGATCCTCCTGCATTGTTCACTCTTGTGACACCTCTAATATTCACAATCCTAAAGCCCTGTACTGTTCACAACTGAGACCCAGACTGAAACTGCCCACATTGTTCACTTGTTCACACTTTATTCAAAATGCTAATGGGGCATCAGCAGTGTGTCACGGTGTGTAGTACATCTTAGAGTAGTCCTGATGGGTTTCCCTGTCTCCTTCTCTGTTCTGCCTTCCCTATGCTCCCTGTGTATGCCATACTCTGCTTGCCCAGTGCTGCTTGTGTGTGTCATACTCTGCTTGCCCAGTGCTGCTTGTGTGTACTATTATTATTAACATGTATTTCTATAGCGCCAACTTGTTGCGTAGCGCTGTACTATACTCTGCTTGCCCAGTGCTGCTTGTATGTGTGTCTTACTCTGCTTGCCCAGTGCTGCTTTTGTGTGTCATACTCTGCTTACCCAGTGCTGCTTGTGTGTGTGTCATACTCTGCTTGCCCAGTGCTGCCTGTGTGTGCCATACTCTGCTTGCCCAGTGCTGCTTGTGTGTCAGTGGGTGTGGTTTAAAAGGGGGGGTCAACACTGGCTTCCATTATCGGCCCTCCACCACGTAGGCCAGAAAAAATTTGGCCCTCGGAACCACAGAATTTGGACAGCACTGTATTAGGACATTAAAACAAGCACTGTTAATACTTGCTCTTGGAAACTTTCTCTTGGAAACAGTATTAAATAGTCTATCAAGTAAAAAGTCACATTTTCTAGTATATTATATTACTACATTTTGTTTCATTAATAGAAATGCCAGACTAAATACAGTTGCCTTTAGTGGTTCCAAAAAGCTACTACACAAAAAGACCACAGCTGGAGAAGGCTCCAAAACTCCATTAGATTCCCCTTCTTTGTTTTTTGCCATTGTCATTTACCACTGAGATTCTAGAGAATGTGACTTGATAATGGTCACCTGTGTTGATATGATAATATCTTATACACCTCATCACTGCAACTTTACATTTGTAGCTTGTGTTCTTAGCTTTTATTCTGACATCCATCTTTCAGTTTTTACATGTACAGAACTACTATTTAAATCCCCCGCATGATTTAGCTTACCAGCCATTAAGCGCTCCAATAAATTACTCATGCTTGGATTTACGTATGCATTTTGTCTTTGTCCCCCTCTCTTCTGTGTTGGTGGGAAGTAAACTCTTCTGTGTTGGTGGGAAGTAAAGATATTGAGCGATCTTGCTCAGACAATGGAAGATTAACATTTTCCTGCCAGAATAGTTTCCCCTGCATTGCTTCTGGTTATTGCTTAATTACAGGTATGGTATCCGTTATCTGGAAACACGTTATCCAGAAAGCTCTGAATTACAGAAAGGCAGTCTTCCATAGACTCTGTTTTATCCAAATAATCCAAATGAAAAATTAGTTCCCTTTTCTCTGTAATAATAAAACAATACCTTGTACTTGATTCCAGCTAAGATACAATTAATCCTTATTGGAAGCAAAACCTGCTTTTGGGTTTATTTAACATTTACATTATTTTCTTGTAGACTTAAAGGAATTGTTCAGTATAAAAATAAAATCTCTCCAGCCTTTAGACATTACATTTCTGGCTAACTAACTATGTTAGAAACATTTTTTTACTTTGCACTGCCTATCTTTTTACCCAGTTTTTATTTCTATACTCTATGAAGATCCAAATTACGGAAAGATCCATTATCAGGAAAATCCCAGGTCCCAAGCATTCCATACTTGTACTATGATACTAAAGCTCTTTGTGTGGTTTATAGTTACAGGGCAACCCTTTTGAAATAAAAAATTAAAGTGGAATAAAGGTGAGACCTTTATTGGCTAACTAATATAATCATAGCAAGCTTTCAGAACATTTTAGTTCCTTTTTCAAGCTGATTACAATGAAGGTTTGGTGTTCTCTGGTATAAATACATTCAGCTCATAGGTCAAGTGACCAACAAAAAGGAATATCAATTTATGTGTAAGTTACGAGGGGATCTGCAAGAGAAAAGCAGATAAGGTACAAGATATTGTGGGTCAAAGAGGCCAAGTATAAATTAGGACTGAATTATTGGAGTGTAGAATCAAAGGAATTCCATATAATCTCTTAGTCCAGATGCAGACATGTTGGTATTTCTGACCCGGTGCAGTCCTTTCTTAGTCCACATAATTGGCCATTAATCCAAAACCCAGATTTAGTCCCTTCTTCAGAGAATTGAAAGTTTCAATTAATTTGTATAGGGATGCACCAAATCCACTTTTTTGGATTTGGCTGAACCCCTGAATCCTTTGAGAAAGATTCTGCCAAATACTGAACTTAATCTGAACCGTAATTTGCATATGCAAATTATGGGTGGGAAGGGGAAAACATTTTTTACTTCTTTGTTTTGGGACAAAAAGTCATGCTATTTCCCTCCCCGCCCCTAACTTGCACATGCAAATTAGGGTTCTGTTTCGGCTGGGCAGAAGGATTCGTCCGAATCCTGCTGAAAAAGGCAGAATCCCGAACCAAATTCTGTATTATAGCTTTTCTTTCATTATCTGTTTTTTAAAATTTCCATTAAGAACCGAAATTCTTAAATCCTTTATGGAGTGATGAGGGCCATTGAAATGATTTCCTATTGGTGTGTCCATTTTTTATTGGTTATAGTGAATCTGTGGTGTGAATTTCCCTTTCTCAGCCTTTGCCCAGTCTCTCCTATATACAGTCCTCCTGTTTTAGTGTATTGTATTTAGTACACCACATTAGAAGAACAATTGTAGTGGCCATGGATGCTGTATTCCTCTAGGATGTGTGGGCAGGTTTTACATTTGTTTTTGCCACAGGAGGATGTTCCATTTTTGGTGTTGGGCAGAACTTTTTGTTATTAGGGACTTTAGAGTGGGAAGCTGTCTGAATGCTAGGAGTGGTGGCTCTGGGAATATGCTTTTGAGTCTCTATCCTTATAAAGTGTATCTTGTACATCTCTGGCTATTTTTTTTTTGAGTGTCTTTAATTGTGGATTGTATTTGACCACTAGGTAGGGTTGCCACCTGGCTGGTAAAAATGGTGGTTGATCCCAATGTTATTAATAGGGAAAAAAGCAAAATATATAGGAAGGCTGGTATTTTTTTCCAGAAAAGGTGGCAACCCTACCACTAGGGGAACCCGATTTATTTCAGATTTTTGTTTATACTGTAGAAGGTGACTTCTGGGAATCCTGGTGGCTGCACCTTTACCTGTGGTTTATAGTAATACATGTTCTTTAAAGGTGGACTCTATTAAGTGGTGTAGTACTGCACTATATACCATTTTATTTATTTTTTATAAATACATAGGGGGAAATTCACTAAAGTACTTTAAGCATATCTCTTAACTGTCCCATTTTTCGCGGGATAGTCCCGATTTTGAACAACCCACAGTCCCAGGTTTGTACTGAAATGTCCCAACTATCTCTTTGATCTTCTGCACTGAACAGCCAGAAAAAGATAAAAAGTTTCTAACTTAATGGCTTTTGGCCCCATGGATCCCATACCTGTATTTTCTAGACTACAACCTAAAACTACTGTTTTTACTAAACCACCATTGCAAAAAAAAAAAAACAGCACATTGGTTGTTAAATTAATGCAAAGTTTTTATTTGCATTTCATTTGTATTTTATGGCAATCGTGTAACCACTGTCCAATAAACTTCAGTATTTCATCTTTGTATACTTACGTGATGAAAGGAATCCTGTTACTTACCCTAAGGGCTGTGCAACAGATTTCTCACCCATGTTTGGCCACAGATATTTATACTACGATCTAGGAGAGATGTCATCACTTTTCTTTAGGGAGTGTGAAAGTACACATTCTCTGTTTTTGGCTTCAGGCCAGTGAAGTTCCAGCAGATGCTACCTCTGGTAGATGAACAATTTGCCTTTAAAGGAATGTAAAATCACTTGAGAAAAATCATTGCTAATCATATGTCCCTTAGTCATTGGTCTCCTGTACAGGCTGAAAAACAGAGCAGCTCACTGAAATCAACAACATGTCCCCAATAATTCATTGCCAACAAGTTTTCTTTGTACTTTACTTACCATTTGCCTCTCATGTGGTGTATTATGTGGCACTTTTATGTGTACTGTATTGCACTTACACCACACAACTAATAGTGACAGACATCAGATTAGCATTGCAAATAAA
>CM044433.1:121659543-121675909 GCA_024363595.1 Xenopus borealis | reverse complement strand
AAAAAAACATTTTCCCAAGACAGTATCCCTTTAAGTCAACGACAAACTCCTCACTATATGGCTATATGTTGTGGGCTATAAGGTTTTACCACCCATGTGGAGGCCATTAACCCTGAATGGAATCTTGAAGGGGATTACATTTTTATTATAAAATACCCTGAGGACTGTACAAGCACATAATGAGGGTTGTAGCCAACGAGGCAGTGAAAAATCAACTGATATTTAAAGCAGGATCTGCAAGCAAAGCTCTAATAACTCTGGTACACAGGGTGGTTTAGAGTATTTTACACGTGATTATGTCTTGGAAGCACTTGCTGCCGCGATTCAGAGAAATGATTGTCTGAGCTACTATTGCACCATGAAGATCCTGACAACTACTTTGATAAAATGGGTAATTTGGAGGGGTTTGATGCCTTCTGTGCTTCCAGTCGCATGGGCATACTTCCCAACTGTCCCATTTTCTCAGGACAGTGCAGATTTTGACAGCTCAACCCGCAATCCCGGATTGTTACTAAAATGTCCTGACTTTCTCTCCTGCACTGAACAGCAAGAAAAAGAGACTAAGTTTCTGAAACTTCATTGGTGTTTGGCAGAGAGCCCAGAATATGTGGCAGGTGCACTTCAATACTTTTGTAACAATTTAAGATAAAAGAAACTATTTAAGCAGCTTAAAGGGCAATTCACCTTCATTAGAAAAACTCTAATTACACATAAAAACCACAGAAATGTGTTCAAACTTTCAAGACCTGCCAAATTTTGTCAAACTAAAATGGTAATTAGGGGGTGTGGCCACAAAAACGGACATGGTAAAAAAAAATTGCTGCGCTGCAAATGTCTTTGTCCCTATTTCTTTTTCAAAACTTTTGGGAGGAATGCATGGGTGGCAAAACATTGAATCAATCATCCCTTGTCTGGGCCTTTAGAGCTGTCTCATCCTCATGACAGAAGTGACAGCTGGTTGACTGGAATTGTCAGATTACTCTGCATTTAATTGTCACCATATTTCAGCTCTTTGTGGCATATTGTGGGGTAGTCCTGGTGATGACACAATATACGTGGAACCTGCAAGGGCTGAAAAAGAAAAGAAAAGTACTGAAAGACCCAAGGTAAGTGTTAGTGATGCCAAATATCCAGGTCATGTTTCTGGAACAGTCACAGTCTATAATTAGTAGTGCTTTTATAATGAAAAAGCTAATGCTGCTATAGATTATTTTGCTGAAATGGTTGGATTTGCATCCAGTGATCAGGTTGTTTGATAGAGATCATTTTCAGTCTCAGATGAACTTTAAACTATGAGCCCTGATGTGACAAACATGCCAAAATGTCCAGACGAGTAGTAAAAAGCAGCCAAACCAACAAAGCAATTCTGACCGTGTATGGCCTCTTCAATTTGCAGGAGCACATTAGTCCTTTTATGAAGAATTTAATATACACGGGGCAATGCTCCCTGTAAGCACAAAGGCCCCAATGAAGGTAGAAATGCTGATTGGCTAAATTCTGTTTAAGTCCCTGTTTGTGCATTGAGCATTTTTACTTTTGTTTTAGTGTATCGTTTGTACAGTGTGTGCATGACACTTGCGCATTGTGAATTGTAATATAACCTCTGTATGTACACTGTGTTTCATCTTTATTTTCTGTTTACAGAATGTATTACATTTTCGGTCTAAGTCTAAAACGAGGTTCAGTTAAATGAAATTTTGAAGGGTCCAAGACATCAAGCAACATGTATACTGCTAATATAATGATTTTTGGTACAATACCACCACCTGCTGGTCAAGTTTTCGGACTGTGATCCGTTCAGGGGGAAATTGACTGAAGAAAGATGACTGTTCTGATGTTTTCCTCTCAGGAAGGACATGAGACATCTTATCTGAGGTTTCTGTTGTTTTTCACAAAGAGCAACATCAGAACAGTCCTCTTTCTTCTGTCACTTTCTCACAAGTCTGAAAACTGACCAGCAGGTAGTGATAGTGTTAGAAAATGTGTTATATTAGCAGAATACGTGTTTATTACTATCTTGGACCTGTCACCGTTTCCTGCACCGGGAGTCTGTTTTAGACTTAGTAGGGAGATCTGCAAGCTCAGGTATACAGTGGCAGATGAGATTTAATGCTGATAAATGTAAAGTCATGCAGCTGGAATGTAAAAAGATCCAAGCCACTTATATACCCTTAATGGGACTGCCAGGGCCGGGCCAAAGGGTAGTCATGTGTCTAGGGCGCAAAGATGGAGGGTGCCAGGCACGTATCTGCTCTGCCACCTACCCCATGTCCGGTTGCAACTTTCCCCGTGAATTTGCGCATGTGCGCGCAGTGTTTCGTGCTTTTGCGCATGCGCACAAGGTGATGCACACAAAACTTCCGGTTCACGCATGCACGCACTGAGCTGGCGCCGGCCCAACAGAGTTGCCTAGGCACCTGTCGGGTCTGGCCTGGCTCTGGGGACTGCACTAGGCAAATCCATTATGGAAAAGAACTATGGAGTCCTTGTAGATAATAAACTTGGCTGTAGCAAGCAGTGCCAGGCAGCAGCATCAAGGACCAATAAGGTCTTGAGCTGTATTAAAAACTTAACTTTGCAGGGGATGTCCAAACAGGTTTCATAAAATATGATCTCAGAACGTTTACCAGAATTACTACTCTCTAAGGGACCTTACACACGGGAGTTTTAACCTAACGTTTTAACCTTAACCAAATGCAGGAAAGATGCAGCATGTTGCGTCTGAACCTAGTTCAGTGCCTACATGCGGTAGTGTGAGTACAGCCCCATTGAAAATAATTGAGTGTGTCTATTCCTGAGCTCCCCTGCGGCTGAACACAGCAAAATGGAACGCAGGGGGTCGCAGGTTAAAACGACCATGTGAACCACAGACAACAAATAGTCCTCCCCCTTCACCCTAAATCCTCCCCTTCCCCCCCCCTTATTATGATTGAAGAACAGCAGTAATAATAATTAGGTTGGGAAAAATAGTTTATTGTTGGCAGATAACTATTCACACATGGTTACTTCTTCTTACTCCAGGTAACAAGATTGACACATACTCAATATGCAAATTCTATAGTTAAAAGGATAATACAATGAACAATACCTCTTGCATATGCTGTAACATGTTATGCTAAATAACCCAATTTATAACTGTTTTGTTTCTTGGGGTTTTTTTGTGTTTGTTCTGGAAAACTTAAAAATCAATAAAAAAGAAGTTAGAAAAAAAAAAACTTCGACCATCGAATTTTTTTAAACTTTTTTTTTTGTTCAAAATGGACCATCTTCGCTCAAATAGGTCCATTTCGATCGAATGAAAATCCTTCGAATCGTTTTAATTCTTTGGATAAAATGGAGTCTATGGGACATGGCCTTTCCGTAATTTAGAGCTTTCTGGATAATGGCTTTCCAGATAGCGAATCCCATACCTGTACTTACAAGTGGTGAAATAAACGCCAGTAGTAATGGAACACTGGTGCCTTCACCAGCCCAGAAGGGATAGTAACGGAGCACTTTAGGGGCAATGTAATAAAAGTTGCAAAGAGAACTATAGAATTCACAAACCTTCTTCCACAGTCGGAAGTAGATAAATTCGCACAAAGCAAAATTTATTTGCACAAAGGCATAACTTTTCACATTGAGAATAGTTTTTCCGTTACCAACTTTTGTTACATTCGTCCCTTTAGTGGGTTATTTACTTCTCGTCAGTTTTTTTCTGCTTGAGGACATATTATCCAGAATGCTCGGGACCTGGGGCTTTCCGGATAGCACAGCGTGTGAATAGGCGCAGGCGATTCTTCATTAAACAGCTGGAAGGAGTGGGAAGCGGTTCAGGGAGAAGAGGCAATTAGTCGCCCCAAAGAAGAGGCAATTAGTCGCCAGGCAACAAATCTCCCCTAATCTTCCCGTCTGGCCTTACCCTTATAGACACTTTCCCTATGGTTTACGACCCCCATGTACCACAGGAGGCAGTTCCAATAGACAACTTGCTGTCCCTTTAGGTCTGGACAGAAAATGTGTCTCATTGCCTCACTAGCACTTGCAGGACAATGACTAGAACATCACAGGAGCAAACCTTCCTCTTGGTTTCTTAGGAATCTGGGATATTGGTTATTCTAAAAAAAAGTTTAAAGTGTAAGATTATAAAAAGAAAAATATCTTATGTGCCTCATTAGCCAGAAAATATCTCTACAACTGGAATGATGTGACTACAATGTCCACAAAATTTCCAGCCAAAACTCAGCAATCTTAATATTTATTCGGCAGCCCCCCAAATTGTGTTTTTCTCCCACGCCAATGTTATACTGGAGAAATAAATACAGTAGACAGTGCTATGCATTGATATTTGAATGTAAATGCACTAAATAACACACTGAATAGAATGCAGATTACAGAGAGTTTTCATTTGTTTCCTGGTATGGAATATTCTATCTGTTGCAATTTAGTCCTATCTACAAACATTTTCACAGATTTCCCACCCACACTATCTTTCTTATAACCTCCTACACGCTGATCAAGGCTGTCTATTCAAGACTCAGGACTTTTTTTTTACAAAAAATAACACAATCAAATATGCTTTATGAGAATGACAAAGGGAAGGGGGGCAAACACATAAGGTACATCTCAATCAATGCGCTATACAGGAGAATGAGAGCTTTTCACATGCCTTACGCAATCTTGGCTTTTGATTATTTCTATAGTGAGTCAATCTGTTTTTCACATGATACAATTATTCAGATAATAATTACAAGTCTGCATTTAAAGCACTGGCTATATACTTTTATTTATCTATCTGTAATGTATGCTGCTTGGGTATACATATGTATTATAATTTGTGTTGTATATTTTGTTCATTTCATATAAATTAAATAAGATACAATTGAGAGAAACCCTTAAGAGGACTAACTTGGGCAAATCAGTGATGGAGAAGGACTTGGGGCTACTTGTGAATAAAAAAGTTATTGTCCTGTGATTATTCATAACATGAGAAGGTAAGGCTTCCCCTTTACAAAGGTATTGGTAATTGTGAAATATTATTATTATTAATTATTATTATTATTAATAACATGTATTTCTATAGTGCCAGCATATATCGTAATAGTGAAATAGTGAAAGTTTTAAGATCTACTAGACTCACAATGTTTATGGAAGGTCTCAACTATGAAGAAAGACTGGCCAAGCTGGGACTGCAAACTATGATAACCGCAAACTATGAGAAACTGCAAACTATGATAACCACGTATAACATATGCTTTATTCACCAGTATTTACATATTTTTTACAGAAACAATGGTATCCACTGAGATTAGAAGAAAAGGGGTTTTATACAGTGAGAGCAATTTAGCTCTGCAATTCTTTCCCTGAAATGGTTGTAGTGGAGGATATATTAGACATCTTCACAAAACAGTTGGCTATGCTTTTTTTGTGGCAAAGCTGAAAATACAGAGATACCGAAACTCTTAAAGAGCATGTAAACCCCTTCTCACACATCAATCATAATTAGTGAAAAGCCTTTCTGAAATCTTTAGATACCTGCCTCTCTGGTTGTTAAAAGGTTAATAGTAAGGCTGCAGCATCCTCTTAATCACTTAGAAATCCTCCTTCTCTTCTAACCCACCCTGACCCCTCGTTGGTGAATTTACATTGGCTGTTGGCTAATGAGCAAGCTCAGTTCTTAGCTCAGATTACTAAACACAACCTCCAGTCTAACAGCCAATGAAGCGATTGCAATGCTGGTTCCCAGGATCAGACTAGCCCGGTGAACCCCGACAATCATAGGCCCCCACCAGGCCAGACCCCCTCTATACAAAATAATGTTTTATCAGTGCAGCGCCTTCAGTGCATGCACATGGTACCATTCACACATGCATGCCTGAGCAGCACCTTCATGTGGTGTGTCACAGTAGGGAGCCCTGGACAACAGTCCTGGTGGGCCCCAGGCCCCCCAGTTCTGACTCTGCTGGTTCCCATAGAAACTCTGTTCTAGCTGTCTGATGTTAATTATTTTCTACTAACCACACCTCCTGTGCT
Organism: Xenopus borealis; assembly: GCA_024363595.1. Lineage (NCBI taxonomy): Eukaryota > Metazoa > Chordata > Amphibia > Anura > Pipidae > Xenopus > Xenopus borealis. The sequence continues at coordinate 121,669,897 of CM044433.1, read as the reverse complement.
CAGCTTAACCATTACAGTGCTCTACCCCAGCAGAACTTTTTATCAAAGTATGTTGTGCCTGTGTAATGCTGGCCATACATGGACATATAAAGCTGCCGATATGGGTCGTTTAGACCAATTCGTCAGCTTATCAGCCCGTGTATGTTGGCTTCCGATGGGTCTTCCATATCCTTTAATACAAAACTGATCCAGGGACTGATTGCCATTGTCAGGAAGGAATTTTTTCTTGCTTTTGCGTCAGTACAATCAGGTTACCAATTAGATATTTTTTGCACCTTCCTCTGGATCTGATTAAAGTTATGCAGGTTTCATTATACAGAAAGGTGGAACTTGACAATTGTGTGCCCTTTTTTTCAACCTAAATCACTATGTTATAAAAATATCAGCAAATATAAAAACCACTCTTTTTATTTGTTTGCTTGCACAGAATGCCTACTCAGTGCTCTGACTGCCATTAAAGATCGCAGCTTGGTTTCTCTGTTTTAGAGCTCTCCAAGGTACAGGTATGGGACCTGTTATTCAGAATGCCCGGGACCTGGGTTTTCCAATAAGAATTAATTATATCTTAGTTGGGATCAAGTACAAGCTATTGTTTTATTATTATAGAGAAAAAGGAAATCATTTTTTAAAATTCTATTATTTGGATAAAATGGAGTCTATGGGGAGACAGCTTTTCTGTAATTCGGAGATTTCTGGATAACTGGTTTCTGGATAACAGATCCCATACTTGTAATCATCTACAGGATACAGTTAATATTAAGGGGGCTGGTTTTAAAACGGCACACAGGGAAATTGTTGCCAGTGGGAGATTTGTCTTGCTAACACGGATTTAAACACAGCGACAAATCTCCCTGTCTGACTTGTTGGCTGAAGTTTTTGCAGCAATGAATAGTTTCTGCTCTTTGTGCTGCTTGTATCACCTAGTGGCAATAGGTAGAATCTATTTACATTCATAATTTATGGGTGGGTTAAAAAAACAAAGTTCAAAATCATTTTAAAAAGTCAGTGAAGTCCGAAAAACTTTTTTTTTAAGGTTTTGCTACAACTTTCCACTTAATATTGAAATAATTTGATCTGCTCGAAAGCAATTCTTATGCTATTTTGTCTTTTTATTGGAATATGTCAGTATCATTTAGACCAGGCATGTCCAAAGTCCATCCCACTTTCAAATTTACACCGTCACACAGCCTCTGTCATGAAATTAATAATAATTGGCCCACCAGCACAATGTGATCAGGATCATTCACTCCCGGAGATGGAACAGACACGTACTGGCATGTAGTGATGGTCCGCTCTCACATACTATAGACCAAGTACATTTTACTGCTACAGTACATAGAATAAGTGCAAACAGATCTCCGGGAGTGAATGATCCTGGCGTGATCCTGATTGCAAGCTAGCCACCTCAGAAGGGATAGTGGTGTCAGGCTGAATGGTCGGCCCCCACACATTTTCACCTCACCAAATCTGGCCCTCCTTGAAAAAAGTTTGGACACCCCAGACTTAGACTAAATCACAAACACTAAGGAGCAGGTTATTATTATTATTATTATTATTATTATTAACATGTATTTCTATCGTAGCGCTGTAAGGTTTATAAACGTGTATAATTAGTTCTCACAACTCACATATTGTCTATTCATTCCTAGGGGATTTTTAAATTCTATTTATAAGTGGGTAAGAGTTCACTGTTTGATAACTATGATGCTAAAAACTCCATAGGAATGAATAGAAAGTGGGTAAGTTTTTCTGTGGTGAGCAGTGAGCACTACTTTTACATAAATCTGCCCCTAAATTTGCCTCCTTTCCTCGATCCTCAAGTTAGATATTTACGTTGCCCAGCAACACCTCAATACCCATGGTTTCATCAGCATTGGGGTCATAGTGCCCCAGCCACAGACAATGCAGTGTTGCTGGCCAACACAGGCAACATGATGTAATCCTAAAACAAAACAATACAACAACAGACAGTAAACATGTTTCCACACAGTGCTGCCAGAATGATCAGTTAATTCATCTAATAATTTATTGTATTTATGCATAAAAACACTTGATATATGACACGTGATTTGTCATACAGATGTATGCAGCTTTCATTGTCTGTTAGTATAGGAACAAAATCCCAGTACAGAATAACCTTCAACAGTTTATCTTGAAAGATGACACTGGACTGCTTACCAGGTACATGACCTAAAATGTGCAGCCAGACATAGGAGATCTTTTCTTTGCAAATAAGGTAGCTTCCAGTTGGACAGTCTACATGATTACATGCACTCTGGCACAATGCCTGCACCATTCACCCACTAGGATTCAAAATAGACCCTGGCATTTCAGGTACACAGAGGCTGCAACAGCTTCCCCGCAGCCCAATAAATAGTGACTGTCTATGGCATCTTACAGTAGCATTTGCCAGAACCCACAGATTGCCAGTCCAGGGCTGGAGCATAGCATGACACAGGATGATAACCACACAGACATGGAGAGTATATATTCTATGTAGGAATGACATCACACTTAAAACCCCAGCTTGCAAGGCAGTACAATAATAAAGCATTGTGTCACAGTACTACTCTAATTAACTCCCAAGTGGAACAAGTCTCCATAATCTCCCAGGCCTTGACAATTCCTTCATGTATTCTCTTTCCCCTATGAGTAGGTTCTGCTGCTATTCTTAGGAATAGATTTGGACATCTTATTAAGGGCTCTTACAGACAAGCAGTTTTACCTGCGCTCCCCTACTTTCCGGTTTCATACGTTTATTGTGGCTGTACTCACACAGACGCATGTAAACCACGAACGCAGGTAAAATGCAACATGCTGCATCCTGACATAGCTTACATGCGTCTGTGTGAATACAGCCACATTGAAAAGAATTCAGTGCATCTACTCCTGCGGCTGAACACATGAAACCGGAACGCAGACACTCATGTGTAACTGTAAGAGCCCTAAGAGAAAACATTTTCAGTAGGTAGAAATTTTATCTGAAATTATATAGTTTCTCAATATTCCCAAGACGCTATGGGAAATATTTCTGGTTTATGCTTTTAAAGTATGTTTATTAATTTCATTAGTAGATCAATAAAAAAACAGTTCAATGAGTAAATAATCCAACTGAGCCAGAAAATGTACAAAGAAAAAATGCACAAAGAAACACTTCCAGAAATGAGAACTTTAAAAAGCAAAATACTCAATAGTAAAATTATTATGAACTTAAATGTTAGGACACAAGTGAAGTTATCTCCTGGGACTACTACATTTTTAGGAAAATCTGCCAAAATCTCCTTAGTAACCCCCAGATGGAATAATAAGTTCTTTTTAAACGTCCAAAGGAAATTAAAAAGGGTATTAGGGCCCTTACACGCGGGCGTTTTTGACCTGTGCTCCCCTGCATTCCGTTTAGCTGCGTTTGGTGCTTACACGGATCTGGTGGGTACGTCAAAAGAATGAGGTGCGTCTAGACCTGCGCTCCCCTGCTGTTGAATGCAACCAAATGGAACGCAGGGGAGCGCAGGTTAAAAACGCCCGTTGTAAAAGCATTATAACTGCTGATCTGCTTCACCTGTTAGCCCCAGTATTGCAGTATCAGTCCCTTAAAGGGACAGTTCAGTGTAAAAATAAAAACTGGGTAAATAGATAGGCTGTGCAAAATAAAAAATGTTTCTAATATAGTTAGTTAGCCAGAAATGTAATGTATAAAGGCTGGAGTGACTGAATGTCTTATATAATAACCAGAACACTACTTCCTGCTTTTCAGATCTCTAAGGATAGAATTACACAGGCAATTGTGCCGCAAATCTGCTGGATCCAACACAGACTGACAAAACGGCCTTGTCAAGTCATATGTGACGGAAATAAGGTATTATTTTGCGCAGCGCCGCAGCCTATCTATTTACCCAGTTTTTATTTTTATACTGAACAAGGGGCTGTTCACTTTGAAGTTATCTTTTAGTATGATGTAGAGAGTCCAGCAATCTGGTTGCTGGGGCCCAAATTACCCTAGCAACCATGTAGTAAATCGAATAAGAGACTGGAATATGAATAGAAAGTTGAACAATCAAAAATAGCAATAACAATACATTTGTAGCCTTACAGAGCATTTGTTTTTCAAAGCCGTAAAGAGTCAGAAGAAGAAGAAGGCAACTATAGAAAATAAATAATGAAGACCAATGGAAAAGTTGCTTAGAATTGATCACACTATAACATACTAAAAGTTAAGAGTTCATCAGTCTCCTGTACCTCCCAAGTAGCTTTCAACCTTGCTTTAACCATCAAAAAGCTACCCCACATAGCCATCAGGTTTTTTTTTTTTTAAGTAGACAATTGCAGTTCAACTACTGCTGCAAATATTTGCTAAAACTACATCCTACACCATGAGAGGAGGGTCCCCTATCTTGTTTTTATTTACAGGAAGACTAAATCAATAATGTGGCAGTTTCCTCCTATAATTAGTATAGCAGGGAGGTCTAGAACAGGAGCTTCTATGTCTAGAAGTGGATCTCGTGTTAAACGTAACATAGACATATTTTACTCTATGACAGAAAGTCTCTGTATCTGTATGTTTTGCAGTTAATTCCACACAAAAGTGTCTGTCTCTATACAAGTGCCACTTCACTGAATTCTCTATGGTTCATTCTTACTGAAATTGTATTTGTCTAAATGTGGCACCAACTGAATAGGCTGAAGACTGCAGTGCAGTGTAATTCCCTTTGATTTTGTTTATATTAGCATCATTGTTTAAGAAAATTTCACAATAACTGAGGAGAATCCTGCAAACTTGATGCATATAGTTGTTTCTTAAGGGCTTGTTTACCAAAGGTCAAAACCAAGTTTTTTTTCCACTCATTTTAGCAACCACTTAAAGATTTTGATAACAAAATCTAATTTGTTTTTCAAATAGTACCCTATATTCTGCTCTTTAAATCCAAGAAAGCATGCTGCCCCCCTTCGTTTTTATTTTGTGTACATTTTAATGTATTTGGTCAGAGTAAGGTTTTTTTTAGACTTTCATCTATTTCTAACTATGGCTGATTATTTAGATCTGGTTAGATTAGCGAGAGCATTTGAGTGTACCCAATGAAAGTATGTAGTTCTTCTTCCAGCCATTTGGATAAACGAGGATCAGATGCAAATTGACAATGTGAAGGAGACTTAGGGCCCTTACACACGGGCGTTTTTATCTGCGCTCCTCTGCGTTCCGTTTTGCTGCGTTCAGCCGCAGGGGAGCGCAGGTATAGACGCACTCAATTATTTTCAATGGGGCTGTACTCACACAAACGCATGTAGGTGCCAAACGCAGGTTCAGACGCAACATGCTGCATTTTTCCTGCGTTCGGCGCCTACATGCGTTTGTGTGAGTACAGCCCCATTGAAAATAATTGAGTGTGTCTATACCTGCGCTCCCCTGCGGCTGAACGCAGCAAAATGGAACGCAGGGGAGCACAGGTGAAAACGCCCGTGTGTAAGGGCCCTTAGGGCCTTTGCACACAGGCTTTTAACCTGCGCTCCCCTGCGTTCCATTTTGCTGCGTTCAGCCACAGGGGAGCGCAGGAATAGACACACTCTTTTCAATGGGCCTATACTCACACAACCGCATGTAGGCGCCGAACGTAGGTTCAGACGCAACATGCTGCATTTTTCCTGCGTTCTGCGCCTGCATGCGGTTGTGTGAGTATAAGCCCATTGAAAAGAATTGAGTGCGTCTATACCTGCGCTCCCCTGCGGCTGAACGCAGCAAAACGGAACGCAGGTTAGAACGCCTGTGTGTAAGGGCCCTTAAGCTTTATTGCAGGTCTTGTTCACCTGTAAATTATCTTTTAGAATGATGTAGAGAGAAACAAATTGCAATTGGTTTTGTTCTTTTATTATTTGTATGATTTATCTTTTTATTCAGCAGCTCCCCAGTTTGCAATTTCAGCAATCTGGTTGCTGGGGTCTTGTTTACCTTAGCAACAAGACCGTGGCTTGAATATGAAACTGGAATATGAATAGAACAGGGTTTGAATAGATAAAAAAGTAGCAATTACAATATCTTTGTAGCCTTACAGAGCATTTGTTTAGATGGGGCCAGTGACCCCCATTTCAAAACTGTCAGAAGAAGAAGAAGGCAAACAATTCAAAAACTATTGAAAAGAAAAATGAAGGCCAGCTGAAAGCTGCTTAGAATTGGCCATTCTATAACATACTAAAAGATAACAGTGATCCAACATTTAAAGGGGTCCTCTATCCAAGAAACTTTTTTCTATAAAGAAAGAAAATGTATCTCTAAGCAACATCCAAATATACATTAATTACACGTTTTAAAGGTTTTTCCATTACTTGCAAATAAATTACAGGTGAAAGCAGCATCTGCCTTTCTATTTGTCTTTCCTTAAAATAGTGTGGGGTCAGGTCTCCTCTAGGTCTGTTCATCAACTGGCTTGCAACATTGCTTCTGCAGTTACAGCCATTAGGGTAGAACATGTGACTAGCCAGATACTGTTTTCAATAGTTTGTTTTCGAATAAATTTAAAATCCTTGAAATGTTAAATGAATGTATATTGAAAAATTATAATTGTTTCCATTGTGCACAGTAATAGTTTTGGGGTCTTTGGGTGGAGGTCCCATTAAAACCATATAAAAATGATATTATTTAATGTTTACACGATTTTCTAGTAGACTTAAGGTATGAAGATCCAAATTACAGAAAGATTCATTATCCAGAAAACCCCAGGTCCTGAGCTTTCTGGATAATAGGTCCAATACCTGCATTACATGAATGTATAATAACCTAAAGCAAATAAAACCCCCACCTTTTATTATGGCATAGTTATATTTTAATGCCGCATGGATTAATCTGTCTTCAAGCTATTAAACGGAAAACGTGCAAATATTTGAATTGTCCCAGTGAGTTTGCAGACTAGATTCTTTAGCATTTATGCAAATCATGATAATGTTATGAACAGGACTAATAAAAGAATATTTCTTATACAATTCTAAGCTTAAACCAAATCATATTTTTAAATAAGAATGATGTGTATACTATATCAATGATATTCTTTCCATCTGAACATTAATATCTCAGATTTCAAAGTCTCTATGTGATTATCAGATCATGCAGTAAAATGTAAAGAAATGTGCCACTGTAAAGGCCGGTGCTAATACCTGCAGTGCTCCTCTACTGCAATACCAAAAATAGACAGCTAGTACTGCAGGATGCTAAAAATTCTGACAGCTTGAACGTAGGATTTTACACGATCAGCATTATACTTGTGTCATATCGAGCTAAGATTTTACAGCTGTTAAGTAATTAAAAAAGACCACACTCATAAACTATGTCACTAACACCTCATTTATTAGTAATGACTTTTAAATGATTGAAGAAAAAAACAATATACGCACATTTTGTGCACACAGGCAAGTCATGCAGTGGCTCAGTCAGTCTATAACACATAGCAAAAGAGGACGATCGATCGAAATATGTGTCACTCATCAGCTGTATGAAAATGCTCCAGGACTTCAAACTTGTCACAAGGGGTCGCCATCTTGGAAAGTGTCTGTGACACTCACATGCTCAGTGGGAAACTATTGAGAAGCTAAGCTTAGGGGTCGTCACAAACTATGAAGCAGAAAATGAGGTTTGCATGTCATATAAGCTGATGCTACAGGCTGATTATTAAATTCTGGTTTCTGTGCTGCCATGTTGTAATTATCTGTATTAATTACTAATCAGCCTTATATTGTGACATTTCTATTCTATGTGTACTGTATATTGTGAGTGGGTCCCTAAGCTCAGTAAGTGACAGCAGCACAGAACATGTGAATCAGTGAATCAGCAGAAAAGAAGATGGGGAGCTACTGGGGCATCTTTAGAGACACAGATCTTTACTGCTAAAGGCCTGTGGTTGCCTTGGTCTGGTACAGAAACCCAAACCATCATGTACAACATTTCTACCCTACTTCTTTAGTTAGGCTTTAGTTCTCCTTTAGAGACTCTATTTACCCAGTTTTTAATTTTATACTGAATATTTCCATTATGGTTTGGTCTTTCCCCAAGAAACATCTAGAAAGCAGAGGACAAAGTGGCCTATAAAAGAGCACACACATATATATAGATATATAGGTTTGCTGGCAGCTGCACTCTAATCCGGATTTCTAGCTTGTTCGTGGGTGCAGGTCCAAAAAAGGATACTTAATTCATGGCACAGAACCGCACTCCAAAGTCTTATTACGTGAATCAAATCACCTTTATTAGCATGTGTGTCCACACATGCTTTTATATATATATATATATATATATATATATATATTCAAAGATATATATATATATATATATATATATATATATATATATATATATTCAAAGATATATATATATATATATATTGAAATGTATTTAGAAGCACTCACATGTGGGGGATTATATGAAAGTTTGAATAAAAGACTACTTAAGAATTATCCGTGAGTGCTTCTAAATGCGTTTCAATATTTAACAAATATGAGGAGCACCCGGGTACACCTCTTTGGCCTATGTACAACTTCACAGTTAGGGCCCTTACACACGGGCGTTTCTTACCTGCGTTCCGTTTGGCTGCGTTCAGTCGCAGGGGAGCGCAGGTCTAGACGCACTCCATTAGTTTCAATGGCATTGTACCCACGGGGAGCGCAGGTAAGAAACACTAGTGTGTAAGGGCCCTAACTGTCCCAGGGCTAGTTAATGAAAGGTTAGAGGGAAGTGGAGGTTGCTATAGGAGCAAGTAATAGGCAGCCTTATGTGTCAGGCAGCACAGCTCCCCCAACCTACTTAATTAGCTTACATTGTAGCTCATTTTTGTGCAAGGATAGCTGGAGTTAAAGGGGAACTAATTCTTAAAAGGCGTGTGATTAGAAATGCTATATTTTATATACTATATATATATATATATATATAATATATTTTATATACTTACTATACCAGCCCAAATGTTCAGCAGTCCCATAATAGAAGATTCGCACCTTCAAATTTGTCCACAGCAGCTCTGCATCTCCTGATCTTGTTGAGAGTCCATGCCACTACACATACTCAACACTATATTTTATATACACCCCCCACCGTGCTGTTTTTCTCAGCGGCTGCAGCCTACTGCAGCTGGCTACAGCATGGCACGATCTGCGAGGGGGGCCCTGCGGGGGGTGTGGTCCATACGCACCCCCTGCTCCCCTGGTAGTTACTGTATGCCACTCAGTCATAATGAGTCCATCATTTGTCCCAATTTTCCAGAAACAACGTTTCTAACTTAATTGACTTTTGGCAGAAAGCCCAGAACAGCCATGGCAGAAGATAAGATACTTTTGTAACAATTTCTAGATAAGCAAATAAATAATTGTAACACTATAAGATAACAGGTCCCTTGGGAAAAGAGTCACAGCTTAAACAGCAATTCATCTTCATTAGCAAAACTATAATTGAAAAAACCACAGAAATATGATCAAACTTTCATAACCTGCCAAATTTTGTAAAATGAACATGGTAATTAGGGGGTGTGGCCACAAATATGGGCGTGGAAAAAAAATCTGCCACACTAAGCACGGTAACTTTTTTGTCCCTCTTTTTATTTCCAAAATGTTGGAGGTATGCACTATTTATGGCTACTTTCTACACATGTTTACATATGCCTTTACAGATCCTCAGCTTAATATAGGCCACATATTTAAACCGTTTATAACTAAGCCTTATGGAACTGGTATATATATATATATATATATATATATATATATATATATATATAATATGTTTTTAGGCATTTCCAAATTCCCTCTCTGATGGTATGTGGAAGGACTTGGTTCCCAGTGCTTACTTGACCCAGTCAGTTATATATCCAAATGGACTCCAATCTCTGGTTTCAAATTATTATTTTTTTTTTTTGTAGCTAAGGCATAGAAAAAAAATAAGCAACGTTGCGAGCCTCACAAGGCTCATTTCAAGGTAAATTAGCACATGTACAAAGCATCTTATATTTTCTTTAGTGCATTCCCATCTAGTGGTCCACTATGGAAATTACAACCATGAAACATAATAAGGCCAGCAAGATGGTGTGTGCCAGAAATTAGGAAAATACATATATGTGCTTTAAAGACAAGAAGTCACCTGAAGTTCTAAAGGTTTATTTAATATTTCATGATTGTAGATTTGAAATAAGGTCAAGATAGTGATATACTAAAGTGTATTGAATGAGCTCTGCACACATTCTTCTAGTTTATGAAATTGTTGTTTTGGAACAGGCACCTCAACTTTATTTCAAACTATAAGGATTTCATGTGCCAGCAATACTCCTTATATCTAACACAGTCCCCCTACCCAGAACAAAAATGTTTGCCAGACTCCAGTTGTCTACACTGG
>CM044433.1:121648749-121659533 GCA_024363595.1 Xenopus borealis | reverse complement strand
ATATATATATATATATATATATATAGGTTTATACTGAGGTGGGAGCAGCATGTAATCAGCAGTGACATTTATTTATCTAAAGCTATGAAGGGATGGGTGATATTGAAGATGCTCTTAGATCTGGAATTGTGAAAGAGAGAGAACATTTGCAGCCTTGTTCCAGCTTGTTCAAGTGATACTGACAATATATAATTATTATTCAAAATATTAATGTACATCAAAAGTTACATATAGCTCACGTTAATCATTTTTTACTGATAAAGCTGCTTTTGTAAGTAATTGATTCTTGAAGTTCCTAAACTTTAATGTTTTGCCAACTTGACTGTCCCTTCTCAACATGTCAGTTAGAGTTTCTAATGCTAACAGACTGCTGAAGCTCAAATATGGCAGCCCCCTCAAAGAGGAACATGGGGGGATCCGATGGGTAATGTAAAGGAATCTGCAAGCACTTTTATGGCAAAATATAGATAGCATGCACAGACAATATTATGATAGATGTAAAAAATGGTTTAATTTCTTGTGTCAGTATCTCTTTTAGGGCCGGTACACACGGGCGTTTTGGACCTGCGCTCCCCTGCATTGCGTTTGGCTGCGCTCAGCCGCAGGGGAGCGCAGGTCTAGACGCACCTCATTTTGTTCAATGAGGTTGTACCCACGAGACGCGTGTAAGCGCCGAACGCAGATTCAGACACAACATGCTGCATTTTTCCTGCGTTTGGCGCCTACATGCGTTCGTGTGAGTACTTTGAAAATAATTGAGTGCGTCTATACCTGCGCTCCCCTGCGGCTGAACGCAGCAAAACGGAACGCAGGGGAGCGCAGGTAAAAACGCCCGTGTGTAAGGGCCCTAAGGGGTTTATAAGCCAGCTTCCTGCAATTACAGGTGTTCTATCATTGAAGTTCCCAAGCCTGATCTAGCCTGTTATTTTGTTGTTCCTGCTTGACCCATTCCTGGTTTCCTACCGTGACTTCTGTTCCTGGTTTCTGAGCTCCTGAATCCTTGCCTAGTTCCTGTGCCCCTGTTTACTAATGATCTGGTGCTGACCTCAGCCTGTTTTCTGGGTTACTCTCTGCCTTCAGCCTGCCCCTGACCTTAGACTCTTCTTGTCAGCCGGATACCCAGATCTTCTGCCTATTTATTGGACTCTCCTATTTTGATGCCTGCCTCTGACCATTGGCCTGGTAAAGGACTTGCTTATTTTTTTAAGCCTGCATCAAACCTGCTGTATTTTTAATAAATCCCCATATGTATATAAAATATCATCTGTCTTTCATCAAGTTCTATTTTTGTATTACCTATGTTACACAGCACACGGCTCCTACTTGCCAGCCACTCAAACTTTTCATAATGTGTGCATCTTCATGTTTGGGGGAAAATGTATTTGGGCACAAACTGGAAGAGGTTATTTAAAAACATAAATTGTGGCAAATTGATGTTTCTCCCACAAGAAGGAAAGGAAGGAAAGGTCATAAAATGTCAGTGATTGACAGAGCATCGTATTAAAATAGATATTTCAAGATTCAGATGCGTTTTAGACTAGGGATAGAATTTTCAAGGAATCCAGTCTGAAGAGGCAATACAAGTATTTCTGACTGGCACTTGCCCAATATTTGTCAGTAGTTGCTTGACTACAGACCTTTACAGAGACATCAACGGCCTACATTCCAGATGAATGCATAATAGACGTTCGATTATTTTTAGCCTGGTTTCTGCTACACAGTCTCCAAAAATATGAATGGCTGCTCAACTGATACAGAAATAACCTCTATTCAACTTGGTGTAAATAGGGGCAAGAACACATTTTGGATTGTCGACCCAAGAAAAAGACAGAGTTATGGAAACAACCTTAGTTCTTCAATAGAAATGACAAGGAATGCTAGAAGTTTCTAGGTCTTCCAGAAAGAATTCAAAGCAAAAGTGTCAAAGTTAGAACAGAAAGATATCTGAGCTATGTTCTAATCAATAACGTGCCATTCTAGTGACAAATACCTCAACCAGGAGAGTGCCAGACCTCTGTGCCTTCTCATCAGAAGGGAAATATATATATATATATATATATATATATATATATATATATATATATATATATATATATATATATATATATATATAATCTTTATCTGTGGATTTAAGAAATGCATTGTATTAAATGTTTTACTATAGCACTGTACTATATGGTATATATGTTGAGGCTCCAAGAAGTAGTGGGATTTGTTTAAAGGGTAGGGCATTATTTAGTAGCTGTATGCACAATGTCTTAAATATATTGATAATGGGTTAAGTGCAGAGGACCTCTTGTATTTGTCTATATGTATTTTGTGGTCACAGGCTCATTTCACCCCCGCCTAATGGTTTTAAATTAGTGAGCACAACTTTTCCTTGTTTGTTATAGTTTATACAGGAGCAGTGACCAGCTCCTCTTTGTAGCCCCCACCCTTCCCAGCTATAGTCAGGTGATCCCACTGGTGTCTAATAAAAGGGCAACCAAGATTGGGAGTTTTACTTTGAAAGCAGCAAATAAGTTGCAGGTAAAACTTATTCCCTTTGTAAAATGTAGAATGAAGCAATACAATTCTTAATTAATCAAATGAAAATTGAGCGTAGGACTGGCCAGATATGGGATGACTTTGACATAGTTGGACAGTTTAAATATATTGCAATATATGGACAAACAATCCCTGTTTTGTTTAAAGGGTAAGGCATTTTTAGTAGCTGTATGCACAAAATATCTCAATGTCTTAAATATATTGATAATGGGTTGAGTGCAGAGGACCTCTTGTATTTGTCTATATGTATTTTGTGGTCACAGCCTCATTGCACCCTGCCTAATGGTTTTAAAAATGAGTGGTGAACACTTGTTTGTTATAAGTAGTGGGATGGTAGGTTGGTTAGTTCTACAAGTACAGACTTAGGGGGCAATAGTTGGTGGCACAGGTACAGACTTGGGAGGCAATGACTTGTGGCAGAGGTACAGACTTGGGGGGCAGTGGCTGGTGGCACAGATACATATTTGGGGGTCAATGGCTGGTGGCACAGGTACAGACTTGGGGGGCAATGCTGGTGGCACAGGTACAGATTTGGGGCAATATTTTAAGTGCTACTGGCGCAGATACAGATTGGTACAATATTTTGGGTGCTATTTGCTGGCACAGGTACAGATTGGGAGCAATATTTTGGGTGCTGCTGACACAGGTACAGATTAGGGGCTGGCTGGCACACGTACAGTTTGATTCATTAATGTGTTATAAGGTTTCTTTATTTAAGAAAAAGTGAATAGGTGAGAAATGGTCATACAGAACGGGGGTGGGGGGCGCTGATTGTACCCCTTGCCTAGGGTGCCAAACTACCTTGGCCTGGTCCTGAGTTCTAGTTCCTGGTATCACTCACTAAAGATAATCTATTTTTTCATTTATGTCCCTGATAGTTCCACCTGTTTCCTACTATTTATGTTTTGTCAGCTACAGACTTGTTACTCTTATTCTGGTTGTATTCCTGGAACTGCTGTATTCTATACCATCATGTGAAATAATTTGTCACTTAATTTCCTATCACAAAGTCCACATATACAAACAGTCCACCCCCTCCAATTTAGTGAACTGAGTTTCTTGTACGTCAAGGTCTGCGGGAATCATGACACTAATATTTATGTATATAAGTGATGGACTAGCAGTGGAGATATCCACTGCAGACAAACATAAAAGATATATTTTTTTATTTTATAAAAATAGGTTTTCTGGTGTTTGGTTACAGCACCCATTACTGTACAAAAAACATGGATTTGTGGGAAAACCATGACACCTGCAGGCAGCCCCTTCAGTCTGTGCTTTTTTTTTATTCTGTAGGTAAAGTTGTTATACATTTTACTATGACTGCAGCATGAGGTTAGGGAGGGACAGGAAAGTTTTAACTAATGAGAATAATATTTGTTGCCCATTCAAGCCATCTGAATAGGTTATATTAGTAAATCCTTTGTACATTTTTGTTAATTATAATCTGTACCTCCAGATTGCATGTATGGCACTGTCACCCCCACCAAAGAGAACCATAACATATAGATATTCATGGTTCTGTGTTTGGAGCAACAGCTTTAAGGGGGTGGCCCACGGGTGCCAATACAATGAATATAAAAATTGCAAAAAATATTCCCCAGCCTGCTGCCGGATAATTTCTACTAAATTGGCAGCTGAGTGGAAAGAGAAAGATGAATATCTGATTTTTGTCCAGTGATCAATATATACGTAGGACAGACTGCACCTGGATATGCTGCAAATGCACCAGACTACAGCCCTGGCCATACTGCAGCAGGACATCAACACTTCTTTAGTCTCTGCTCTGGAAATTAGAATATCATGAAAATGCTTGATGAAGAGATATAGTTTTCCATTTACTTTTTTTGTCTCTTGAATGCATTATTACATATATCAGTTAGCCAATAAACATATCATATTAACACAAAAATTTTTTCTGGCATATGGGATAGCACAAAACCTATTTTTTTATCAAGAAATAACTGCATGATGTTGTGGTGTCACTGAATGACACAAATTCATGAGATTTGGCAAGCTTTACAAAACTTTGTCTCCAATCCCTAATTAATGATTTACATCTACAGCTCTTTCAACTAGCATGCCACTGTCTAATTATAGTTTGCACCTTCTGTCATCCAACAGCATTTCCCATATTACAAATGTATAAGATGATACTAATTGCAAAGGCATTTGGCTGTATGGACACCCAAAAAATTAATTTATATATAACCATACTGAATGGAGCGCACAACCATGAGAATAAATTCTGAACCTGGGTGCCAGTCCAGAATGAGAAGACAAATATTCAATGGGAAAGGTTACTGTGTGAACTGAAACCTAGGAGACGATAAACCTTTATTTTTGCATCAACCCTTTATGCTTGGAGTGCTGTCATATTATTGGATATATAAATATATATATATTCATTATATATATATATATATATATATATATATATATATATATATATATATATATATATATATATATATATATATATATATAATACTAAATAGAATGGTGCACACAAAACCAAACGACATCTGCCCGGGTGCTGGTGGAAATTAATTACATAATACAAACAATACACCGCACTCCGGGGGCTTGTGAAAATGCAAAAAAAAATGTGGTTTATTCGACGTTTCGGCTACCAAACCGGAGCCGTCATCAGAAGTTGTTAGCATGATATCCTTAGTTACTAATATAAATATACATTATATACAACAAACTTCCAGCACTTATGTTTCCAAATTGTTCAGCAGGTTGTTGAAATGGAAAGTAAAAAAACATTTTGTAATTTATACAAAACGCAGTGTGACTGGGCAACACTTTTTTTTTATAACGTATTAAATGCTGAGTATGTGTTGGACTTCACACGGAGAAAATCAATAAAATAGCTAAACTTACTTCCAGCAAATTGAGCTGTGTAAGTAACATGTCAAAATTGTAATTTGACAGTTTCCATTAATGGTATGGATAAGGGCAGCCCTTAATAAAGCTGAAATTGCAAACTTATATGAAATATATCAAATACCTCATGTATTATTTTCATTTATTTTTTTACAGTTCACTAGTTATTATTGTATTTTTTCATCTGCTTAGTTTTGTAATATTCCACACCAACAACAACTTTTCTTTCTGAGTCATTTATTAATTCTGGGAGTTGATAAATCTAGAGTTTTATTAAGAAGAAAATGCTGCATTCATATTGTAGTAGACAATGCCACACAGTATTCAGTGTTTTTTATTGTGACAAAGTACTAAGCAGAATACAGTAAAGTACAGCCTATCGAAAGAAAGTATATGAGAGAAAAGACTCCTCCCATCCTCATAAAAAGGAGAATTAAGCGAATTTTTGTTTTCGGAAGGATACCATCAGATAGCTTTCCAAAGCCCTTGGTGTTCACTGAATACCTAAACTCAATACAGGTATGGGACTTGTTATCTAGGATTCTCTGGACCTTGGGTTTTCCAGGGTCTTACCATAATTTGGATCAAAATTCCTTACATTTACTAAAAAAAAAAAAAATATTGTAAACATTAAATAAATCCAATAGGATTGCTTTACGTCCATTATAGATTCATTATATCTTAGTTTGGATAATGTACAAGGTGCTGTTTTATTATTACAGAGAAAAAGGAAATTATTTTTAAAAATGTACATTTTTCTGATTAAAATGAAGTTTATGGAACCTATGGACCTTACGGTAATTCAAATCAGGAAAACGTATCCCATGCTTGTATATTAAGGTATGTTTTATTAAGGGAGTTCAGTGGTGTAGAGACATAAGCTACACAATTCAAGCTAATGCCCAAAATTATTAGTTCAGATTATGAAACTCAAAACCAAAAAGGTTAAAAATACAAAAAAAACACAGGCAAAAGCTAATTTTTCTTTATGCACTTTAAAGATTTGCCCTATGCCATTTGCAGGATATAAACGTGCAAGTCTTTGCACTCACAAATAATATATTGTCTGGTCAGAAGTAAGCTGGTACTGGGAAAAACCTTACTTAGAAAAAAACCTTGCTAAAACCAGACTGGGTAAAAGTTGCTGGTAGCATTTTCAGAGAAGTGATTGTGTCCATTTCAGCATTCAGTTTTAAAACATGTGATTGATGTGGCACAAGTGATCTGCGTCTGTTTATACAACCTGTTGTATGAATGGCTGTAGCCCCAGGGTTCCTTACTGTCAATATGTCCATTTGCACGTGATTCAGCAGAAGAGGCAGCACATTTGGATGCAAGTATCCTAAATGAATGACGTCAACACAGGCAACATTTGTGTTCATTTAGCAAACCATAATTGCAACTGTGTTCATAAATATCCCTTTATATATATCTTGTAGGCTCGTTTCTGTGGGTCAAAAAAGAGTAAAAAGAGAAAAATTATTTTTATATATTCTGACAACAGCAATGTCACATGCACTCTGACCAAGGAGCTTAATGTTGATTTAACTTTAATTGCCTGCTATTTTACCTTCCCTGCAGAGGCTAATCAATGCTTCTTTATGTTTGGAGTCATTCCAACTGGGTATAGACAAAGCAATAGCCAGTTTGACTGATATGTGTGTGTTCAGTCAACTTGTAGTTTCAATCTAGGGGAAGCAAATGAACAAATACCGTTATATCATTAGACATAAATGTAACAAAACTATGAAATAAAACAATAGTAGGATATTTTATAATTGACTATTTCTAAATACAGACATTACATGGTTTCTGAATGCAATGTATACAATTTAGTTGTATTATTTGGAATATAAGGGTATTTGAGAAATAAAATGCACTCAGATCACAGATAAAAATGTGTATGTTTCCTTGTCATCCCTAAGATTTTTGTTCTGTCTCTTGGTTAAAAATAGTCACTTGTAAGTTAGGCTATCAGATAAACACAGCAAACACTACCTCATTGTACTTGGTGCAGATATGCTGCTTATCTATCTGTGCTTTGCTCCCGTCCTGATATACATGCGGGACATCCCAATTTCTAGCTAGATCCAAGCTATAGGGCTCATTCATTAAGCACAACCACACCATTCATTAATAGTAATTGCATCTAAATTTGCTCCTTCCATGTGTTTTGGAACAAAGAGCCTCCAGGGAGAGAGGAACACTAGGGTTCTGATTGCAACCTGTGTCAATAAGAGCAATGCACTTGTGTAATGAGCACCCAATGGCACTCCTCTCCTCTTCTACCCTGTATTCAAAATGTCAGTGCCCATAGCCATCACAAAGGATGTGGTACAAGTACAGTGATGTCATCACATAAGCGTGTGGTGCAAAAGTTTTTAAATAAATAGATACCAAAGACCCGGGTTCAACACCTGACTATAGGTCTTTCTCTGTGAAGTTCCTGGGAATGTAAAAAATTGCAGCACCCATAGCTATCATGTGGGGTGCAGCGTTAGAACTTAAGCATGTGGCGCCATGCTTAAGCTGTTCCCGTTGTGAGCCGCCATGACAGTCTCGGTGCATGCGCATTTACGCGCGTGAAGTCAGGCGCATGCGCATTAAGAAAAGCGGTCTCAACACTGACCTCTTTTCTTAATGCGAATGCGCCTAACGTCACGCGCACGCAAATGCGCATGCGCCGAGACTGTCATGGCGGCTTGCAATGGGAGCTCCCTCCCGGTCCGAGCACACTAGCGCTGGCGAGGGGCATTTAAAAAAAAACAACAACACCAGTACCCCCAACCGGAATGCGGGCTCTATCAGCCCGCACATTTGGTGGGGGTAACTGTTTTTGAAGATAGGTGCCCTTTAATGAAACTCATGGATTTTGCTCAGCAGGGACAAAGATAAGAAATGTATCAACTTATAAATCAATTTAGAACAGTTTACAGAGTTGGCGACCCCCCAGCTGCTTTAGAAAGACATAAAAGGTGAAAATGAAACTTTGAGTTTCAATATAAAAGAAACAGTCAATAATAGAAAATAGAAAGTAATTGGAATGAGTCTATTTCTGGTAATCTACCGGAAACCAACAAAACTGGAAAACGTGTTGGAAGGTGAACAACCTGTTTAAATTGTTGCATGCTATACAGACATACCATATTGCCAAAAATCACCTCTACTGAATATCTATAGCTTTTCTCAAATGTCATAGTCGCACAGTATACAGAGCCTTGCAGAAGTATTTAGGCCATTGGTTTGGGTTAATTCAAGATTGTTGATTTATTCTCTGCCTTCTTCTACCTGTTCCCACAACTGCCAAAAAAGCATTGCGCTATGAGGCTACAATGTTAACTTGCCTCTTTTCAGCTTTTATCTGTGGGTGCCCATGTACCCCAAAAACTATTGGTCTGTGAAGCAACAAACGTATTGTTACTGTTACTTTTTATTGTTTTTCTTCCACAGGCTGGACGTGTTCTATTGCGCATTTGGCCTGTTGACAGCTATTGTTTGTAGAGGGATCAAACACTGAGACTTCCCAAAATCTGTTACTGGTCTGTTCAAGCTACACTGTGCACCTTCCACTGGATTCTGAATCCACATAGAGGCCCAATTGCTACAACTATTAGCATGACTTATCAATTGCTACAACTATTAGCATGACTTATCAGAATAGAATACACTATGGTTATGTTGGACTGATAGCTAAATTTTGGACAGGAGAGCCCAGTGCACATTTAGAGTTTTTCTTCAGAAAACTCCAGTGTTGAAACCAAAATGCTGTTAGACACTTGCAAAGGAGCAGCTGAAGAATAGAAAGCTCAAATGAAACAGAGAGAGAGAACACAAATCCAAATTAATCTAAACCAAGATATATTCTTGGCAGTCTGGCAGGGGCACTGTGTGTTATCAACAGATTTGTGGAGAGTAGGGTTGCCACCTTTTCTTGAAAAAAATACTGGCCTTCCTATATATTTATCTTTTTTTCCTATTAATAACATTGGGATCAACCATCAAAAATACCGGCCAGGCCGGTAAAATACCAGCCAGGTGGCAACCCTAGTGGAGAGGCTACCTAGGACCGGGCCTAGGGTGGCAGGATTTTAGGGGACGGCATGCTGCCCAAACACACACACATTGGTTCAGAAATGTAAATTTCCTGTGTGTCAATTCCCATTGCTCCGTCCACATGATGAAAATTTGAGTGAATAAAAGGGAGGGGAAAAGGGCGTCAAACATCAGCGGGCCTAGGGGCGCCCTCTATGTAAATCTGGCCCTGGTTATCAATGGGGAGGAAAGGTAACAGGCAATAGGAAGTATTTTTCCTAAGAAACGGTACAACCCCAATAGTCACCCCATAGTTGCTGCACTGCCAGTGAGTTCTGTTGATGCCTGTAAGAGTGCACCTTGTATTACATCTCTGCTTTACTTCCTATTTGTGTAAATATTCATGGGTTCACTGTCTATCTGAGAATTACTATTTTGTTTCTTAGTGAAGAGCCAATAGGTTTATACTCTGCACCCCAAACAGGGTCGTCACCTTCAACCCTGGCAAAAAGTGTGATGATGACATGAGGAGGGAGAGCATTGGCACACAGGGTGACTACATGTTATTTAGGGTCAGTTTGTGCCTTGAGGGGCGGAGCCTTGACACCAGAAGCGCTGATTGGCCACATTATTATTGTGTGGCTTTCACAAGCTGAAACATAAACAGAAAGTGGAGACTCTCCCAGATCCAAGAAGGCCGGAACTGTAGCAGGTACAATGATGTGACTGGAGAGTTAATCTTTCAGTGTTTACTAAATATGTTATTCTCACATTATACAGCAGAGAGAGAGAGAATCATTGCACAGGCTGCTCGTCTTTACTTCAAGCCAATTTTAAGCAATAGTCTGTTTTGATTGGATGGTAAACATGATGCCGAGGGCACATTGCACTGTGATTGGCTGCCGCTGAAGACATAGCGCCTGCTTCTCTCGCTCACAGCATCCTGGTAAAAGAAGGCGGTTTTGGTGCTGTCCATCCCGTTCTCCTCCCTGTGTTCCTGAGGACCGGTAGTTGCTAAGGCGACAAGGTGAAGGAGCCAATGGTGAAGAGTCGAGGGCTCTGACGAGCGGAGTGGGCGTATTGCACTGGCAAAGCGGGGAGTGGGCAGCTAAAGGCCGACGCGAGTCACTGGGGGCGAATGAGCGAATAACAGCCGCTCCGGGAGAGGGGAGCTGCGGGCACCGGGCCCACGTAGCCCGGCCTTTTTCCCATGTCTCGTGAAGCCGCTGCAGAGGAGGGGCGGCGAGGACGGAGGGGGAGGCGGAGAAGCGGTGCGCTGTGAGGGAGCGGAGGGGGACGATGCGCGAGTATAA
>CM044433.1:121617840-121633790 GCA_024363595.1 Xenopus borealis | reverse complement strand
GCGTTAAATATCAAAGGGACATTTCTTTTTAAAAATGCTTCCCATTTTGAGAAGTAGGTGGTTTTGACACTTTAATGGCATAATGTAAAGTTAAAGATATAAATGATTTTCCCTATATAATATGTAAAGAATTATATATGTATTCTCCTAATAGCTACAGAATTGGCTCAATAGATACTAAATTAGAAAAGATTACCCCGCTTATAGCCTAATAAAAAGGATATCGCCTTGAGAAAGCAATTTGGCGAAATGTGCGTTGGCAAAAATTTTGTATTTATGGTTGTTAACCATTTTTAAGAAGCAGATTTATTGGTGGTTGGGTTTGGAATCGGGTGGATTTATTCAAGACTGGTCTGTTCTTATCCTAAATCTTGCAATCTATCTCTTCTTACTGCTCACACGGGAACTTGTGATTTGTGGTTTTCCAGGTTATGATAGTTCTCCTGAGTTAAAATCCGAGACCACAGTCCCAGTGTCCCAGCCTTAGAAATATATCAGGCAGTTAACGACTCCACCTACCTAATTTTTTCCTTTTTCTCACTCTCTTTCCTGCAAGTATACAGACCGGTTTATTGATTTTTCTCCTAATTTAAGATTGATTTTACGAATTACTATATCCTGCTTATTAATAAATTCATTTAAATAATTGATCTTTTATCAATTACATTTAGCACTAATTAATTATTTGCACTGCATATCACTCAAGGACTTTTTGGAGTCCATTATCCTGCTTAATCCTCATGTCTTTATAAATTAAATGAATTGATCATAGGCGCTCAGCACTTTATATGGCTGCTATTATTTATTCTAAATTAACTGTTATTAGCCTGCTACAAATAGTACCTTTTTATCTATATCACTATATGTTAATGAATTGTTATCTATTAATTAAATGCACTGCATTTTAATGATTAATTATTCACTCTCAATGAATTAGTGTGATTGTAATTCTGTTCAAGGAGTTTTATTAGGCTATAAGCAGGGTAATCTTTTCTAATTTAGTATATAATGTAACGTTATCCACTAGGCCTAAATGATAAATAATAATTAAGAATGTGGTTACCATACACCACGTATTTTTAGAATATCTTCTAAAAGCATACTAGTCAGAATAACCCAAACACTCACTGTCTACCTTTGGCACAATAATAAAGATATTTCTAAAACACACGTGACAGCCAGAAGTTGTTGACTGAATAGGAGCAACTTGATTTTCAATATGAACATAGAATTACTGCCCATGCGCTTTTAATGGAGCACCTGACACTCTGCATTTATAGGAGGCCATAGATGCACATATAATATCGTACAAAACTAATTCAGTGCGTGTATGGTGGGAAACGAGCCAACTGATATCGGCAGAAAACTTGGATATCGGTCGGCTGGTTGATTGGACTGGACAGAAAATTTTGATTGGATGCCTTTGAAGTCACCTGAACATCTCCCATTGTTAGTGCTGAATTGTCAGATACAGGTAGAATTCTGTTGTTTCTATATGTATATCTGGCGATTCAGCTCTACACGTGTGTATTGAAAGATCTTTTCCAAGAAAGATTGTTTGTTACGTATATGGCTAGCTTAAGGCCGCTACTCACCTAAGTTGTCTGCCTAAAAGCATCAATTAGCCGGTTCCCCAGAGTCCTTGTTTATGCATTAGGAAATTTTTAGTACCTGAAATGTAAGTCAAGGCCCTTAGGCTATTGTAGGTAGGGAAATGCACTGATATCTCAAGGCAAAGCAATTACTGTTTTAAATAAACTCCTCTTCTGGATGTACAGATATATAATGTACTCCCTGCTGTTAAATACTGGCATATTATAATTTAATAAGGACTTCCGTTACCACAAAAAAAGGAAAAATAGTGCACCCCCAAATACCTTTGTATCAGTCACTGCATTTTATTATGGCATTTCAAATCTTTAAGTAACCACATGCTGTGCATTAACCCTTATAATATGGAAGATTTATTGATTGTTGGGAGAAAATATATTAAGAATGTGATGGAAGTAATCCTTGAGGGCTGCCCTATTAATATGTAGTCGGTATGCCCAATTTTATCTTAATGTTAGGCACAAGGGCAATTGATTGGTGGTATTTTATATATAAATGGTAGGCAGCAGGTCCAGTATGTCCAGTGGATATATTTAGTAATATGTATTGTAAGATATGTGTGTAAAAAGGGTACAATATTGTGTGTATTTCACCAGTATTTGATTGGTGAATATAAAACTCCAGGGAAATTAGAATTTTGAAGCAAGTAAGGCTGTGTTTATATTACTGGTTCAGGAAAAGCTGGATGAATGGGTCCCTGCAGTGAATGGAGGAGAGAAGGGTGGGCCTTGCATCCCATGCTCCTAAAGGGCACATTTACTAAGGGTCGAATTTCAATTAAAACCCCTCGAATTCAGAGGAGTTTTAACGCATATATAGCAATTTGGTAGGTTTTATCTGCCAAATTGTTATATCGAATTTTTTTTAAAGGGCCAGTACTTCGACACTCGAATTTGTACAATTCAAATCGAATTTTGGGCTATTTGATAGTCGAATAAGCCTAAAATAAATTCAGGTTTTGAATTTTTGTAATTCAAATTTGATCGAGTGCCTTTGAAGGGTACCAGTTTTTGTCTCAGTTGGCTACCCATACTGGGCAATTGTCAAAACAACAGCAACCGAGCCCAACAGTAACCCAAAAGAAGTAAGCGCCTCGAGACACACAAGGGCAGATTTATCAAGGGTAGAATTTCGAAGTAGAAAATACTTTGACCATCAAATTTAAATCCTTCTATTGTTCGAATCAAATGGTCAAAGTAGCCTATTCGATGGTCAAAAATCTACTTCGAATATCGAATTTTTGGCATTTGAATATTCACTTTGACCCTTAGTAAATCTGCCCCATAGTAGGTGGAATATTGTTATCCAATATGTAGCTGGAGTGTCAGAGAAACTCAGGAGGATTTTCAACAAACACAACATCCCTGTGTTTTTTAGCAACACACAGACAAAAACTGGTACACTCAAAGGATCCAACTCCTAAAGAAAAACAAAGCAGTGTGGTATACGCAGTCCAGTTTAGCGAGGAATGCATTATACATTGTGGAGACAAAACAACTGCTCTCCAAGCGAATGGTCCAGCATAGGAGGTCAAACTCTACTGGGCAAGACTCAGCTGTCTTTCTATACCTAAAAGACTTTGAGGATAACAATGACCAAATCTTGGATAAAGAAGAGCACTGGTTTAAAGAGGTGTAAAAAGAGGTGATTCATATCAAGGTGGAGAAACCATCCCTGAAGAGAGGCGGGGGCCTTTGACACCAACTGCCTGCAACATACAATGCTGTTCTAACATCTCTACCCAAACTTTTACAGTACACTTCACACATCCAGTCATGCAACTATCACAAGTAACACCTGTTTCTAGGAGTTGCTTGATACTTTGGTAATCCTATCACAGTAACCCCACAGAAACACGCCTCTGTGTGTTTCAGGAGTCACCTCTCTGAAGAGTTCCAATTGCCATTGTGATTGGATTAGTGGAAGAGTTTATATGCAGAGGACTTCCTGTACCAGTCAGTCGAACTGAAGAAGCTGCTCAGACGAGCAGTGAAACATCTTCAATGATTACTCAGCAAGCTGAGTTGCTCTAGAAATACTTATACTAGATATACCATGACCTGGATTAATGGAAATCTTCATAGTAAACTCATTTTCTTGAAATGTATTGTCCTTGTATTATTTAGACAGGATGCTCAGAAAAGATAAACATATGCTACATTTGATACCTTTGCTTTTGTTCTAATGAGCTTTTTGTTTTAAGTTACATTTTTATGCTTATTTTTGTTTACATTTATTTTTAAGGAGAATGTATAGAATGCACATTTCTCTTAACTGTAAGCTTTTTCATTCAACTGAAAATATTATCAGTCTTCCTTCCCACTGCACTTGTATACACCAATATTGGTGTTTTCCCCACAGTATTCTGGTGGAACACCATGACTGGCAGGACATGGAATTCCGTGGTTGCTTATGCTGCCATTCTGCTCTCCTACTCACCAAGAAGCATCCATCACATGTATGCCTAGACTCAGTGTAAATTGCCAGGTACCTGCAAGAAACACTTGGTAGGAGTAGGAACCCGGAACAGACCTATTGTATGTATGACCTGTTTAGGAGATAACAACAACCAGTGCAGGGTATACCAAGTATCACGAGGCATATACCATCCACTTCTACATAGAATGCATAGCAGCCAGAAACCAAAACAAATCCTAAAAGAACAGGGACAAGGGCACCTGAAACATGAATAAAAATGTTAGTATTCCTAAAAACACATACGGGCCGATTTACTAAATTCACGTGAAATGATCAAAGTTCGATCGAATACCGATCGTACGTATTTTTCGTGAAATCGACCAATGAATATCGAATAGATCGAATGATCGGATATTCGGTAATTCGATGATCGAAGGAATCAAAATTTTAAAGTTATTCGACTGCCTACTTCGCCAGATTGAACCTACCGAATTGTAATAGAAGCCTATGGGAAGCTCCCCATAGGCGTCTGAGGCTAAGTCCTGCTCGAATACCATTCCTATGATCGTAGTGTTCGATCGTACAAATTTTTCGGACGCTCGAAGGAAATGTCACGATTTTTCCATGAAATCGAACGATTCGTATCCGATCGTATGAATTCATTGAGAAATCGTATTGTGAGCAAAATGATAGCCTAAAACAATTCGATAAGCATTCAATGGTCAAATGCTTATCGAATTGGGAATTTGGTTGAACTAATTTTGGGGAATAATAGTAAATTTGCCCCATAAGGTCCTGTGTTGAGGTTGACTCAGTGAAAAGCCAACCACTACAGAACCTAATGAATAGAGCCCTTGTTCGTTGACCCAACCTCGTCTTATGAGAGGTGTAACTAGATACTCCCAAGGTAATCGATCCAGAATAACCCTAGTGTCACTAAAGGGAAATCCCATGACTCATGAAGGTAGGTTTTACACTCTGTAAGTAAGAGTCACCAATGAAACCTGTGTTTTCATCCACCTGTAAGGGGCATATTTATATGTATGGAGTCCATACTACAACATATATGAACTCCCTAAGTGAAGCTGACATTGGACTGGAGAGGCCCTATGGATGTTCCAGTAAGTATCAGTAGGGATTCTAGTCCACTAGAACCCTGCTGGGTCATAAGTATCAGAAGTGGCATAGCAATGTGAAACTGAGAACAAGCAAGGTTAATAGAGGTGTTGCATCTGGAAGTTACCTGGACAGAGAGCCCTGTGAGAATGTACAATAGACCCAATTCTCAACTAGTATAAATGTAAATCCTTTTAGTCTAGGAAAAAATGTGATAGACATGTACAAAACAGACAGAAACACCTCCAAACCTCCTGATTGAGACTATACAGACTTGCAGGACAGATACTTAACTATTTCCAATTCATTTAGAATAAAATGAATAAGGCTGACAGATGTAGGAGAATGCAGTCTTACTGTAATAATTGGCACCATCTCATGAAGAGTTCAAAGTACAATCTGTTGAGTGCAAATATAGGCTTATCAAGCCGACCTTTCGATTCCACGAGGAACAAAAAAGACCCTATCTATATGCACATCCCTATGTGCAACTTAATATTCGAATATATATATATATATACATACATATGCACAAACATGCAGATGGCCCACTTATAGATGTACCTATCTATATTGCTTGGAAGGCTCGGTTGTATTATGGACTTTAACCATTAGTTGGACATTCGTTCTGAAGGCACTAGAATCCCCCTGCAGGGTGTGGGTCATGGTGCTAGCATGTACTAACTGTGTGATTATTACACATGCCTCAGTCAGGGCCCTAGACTACTGGTTCTGGAGAGCACCATGCCCAACCCCAGAGCCAGAGCAATGGATAGCAATTATACCAATAGACTGGAATAAGCAATTATTAAGTGGACCTCCATTCATGCAGGCAGTGATCTGTTAAACAACACTGTTGAGTCTATGAAATTTAACATTCAACTGCCCCAAATGCACTACATACCTGTATGCCCCTTAATGTGCCTCTTAGTTTGGGGACTGTCTGCTTCAGGTGGGGGACAAACGGGGCATGCACATCAGCTTAGTGAGGGGCAAATTTATTATGTGGTGTAAATAACAGCGGGATAATTCACCACACATTGGCACATTTTTGTTGTTTACACATATAGGGGCACATTTACTAAGGATTGAATTGATTCGGATCAAATTTGAACTGAAAAAAATTTGAATGTCGAATTAATTTTGGGCTTATTCAACTATTGAATAGCCCATAATTCGATTCAAACTGATCAAATTTGAAAATTTGAAATAGATTTTCGAAGTACTGTTCGATATAAAAACTTGCCATATTAAACCTACTGAATTGCTATAGAATCCTATGGGAAGCTCCCATAGGATTTTTTAAGTTTTTTTGATCAAATAAAAAAAATTTGATCGTTTGCTTAAAATTGATTGATTCGAACGATTTTATCGATCAATCAAATTTTTATATTCGATAGTTGTTAAAGCCCCTTGAATTTGAAATTCGAGGGGTTTTAATTCGACCAAAATTAGAGGGTTGAATTTGAGAGGGTTTTTTTAACTCTCGAAATTCACCCCTTAGTAAATGTGCCCCTAAGTGACTTAAGCTGGAACTAACAGAGATCTGACACAATGTAAAATAACAGCCGCAAATCGGGAATTCTCATGGCGAAAAAAAAACCAAACTTTGATAAATTTAATTTTACACAGTTTTTTCAGCGAATTTCGTTTTACACAGATAAATAGACCCCAAAATGTGATGAAAGTCACTCTTAGGAGGACTGAGAAGTGGTGATGGGCCTTTAAAAAAGCTTATTGAATATTTACGAGGTAATATCTTATATGACATTTATTTTTGGTAATGCATGTGTATTGGAAGAATGCTTGTTTAGTACAGTGAAAGCAATATTACAATTTTTTTTAATGAAGGTGAACCACACCTTTAACTCACACCACCAAAATAAAATGTAATTTCATTCTCAGAATGAAAAAGTGCTCTCAGTGGCCACATTGTGATGAAAATGGTGGAATGGAAAGGCACCCCGGGGCTGTTCATTTCAGAGGAGCATATTTTACAATGATACTTCTCTGCACTCCTCTTCGGATACAACTAAAGTAACACCAGATATATGTACTTTCCATTCCATAGCTTCTAGACCATGTGTAAAATCTCATAGATCTAGGTGAGACTTACATTTGGTTAAAGTTTTGGGGCAAAACACAGAGATTAAAGAAAAACACCAATTTGTATAAATGGGAAAATAGCATCAATTTCATATGGCTGTTTAAAGGCACAAATGAAATGAAATAAAGCAAGGCCAACACCATTTACACTCTTCAAAGTGAAGGAAAAACAAATGCTGTCAATTCTCTAGAGCAAGTGTGGAGACTCAACACATAAACAATTACATGTGTCATTTTAGACAATATAGTGCATAATACTATTATTAATGTGTATTTATACAGCGGTAACATTTCACAAAGCTGTACAATAAATGTGTATATATATATATATAAACATACAGTTATACACACTGTAAGCTTGGGGGGTCCACCACAGATACGGTCTTCAAATTAAGTCAGTTTATTTACACAGAGGGGTTTCCATGTAATCATACAAAGTTGATAAATATCAGTGATGTCCAACCAGTAGCTCATGAGCAACATGTTGCTCACAACCCATTGGATGTTGCTCCCAATCTCCTCAAATTGGATGCTTATTTTTGAATTTTTGCCTTGAAAGCAGGTTTTGGTTGTGTAAAACCAAATGTACTGCCAAACAGAGCCTCGTGTATCCTGCCAGTCCACATAGTAGTTGTCAATAGCCAATAACATCCCTTATTGGGCACCCCCAGAAACTTTTTGCATGCTTATGTTGCTCTCCAACTTTCTTTTACATTTGATTGTTTCTCATGGGTAAAAAAAGTTTGGGGACCCCTGATATATATCAATAAAACAACTACTGCCCACTGGACGAATGCCAGAACTGAACACAGCCCCTTGTTTTTGAATATCCCCTGTAGATAGGATCTTCTTTGGGGTATTGCTCAGTCTCCTAACTTTCCTAAATTCCTTGGTGACTCCAATTTTAATTTTTCTGGTCAAGGGCTCCCTCTGCTCCTTGCAGTGACAGGCAACACCCCCAGCCCCTCTGGGAGTTCCTATAAAATTAAGACAAAAGAGAAGACAAACAACTCTCGTTATGTAAAAAAATTGACACAGATCTTTCCCACTCAATTGCATAAACACAGAATTAAAATACCCAAAGACAAAACGATCAAATTCAGAATTATTTGTAATTAATCAGGCGTTTTTTAATTCATCAATTATAAAGTGACTAGTGCTTAAATAATCAAAATCCTACAGCTTTCACACTTGTACAAAGTTGATTAAAATAATAAGAAATAGCTCAGTACCTCCAGTCCCACTGATATTAGCGTGACTAAAGCTTAATTGATTCGAAAATTCAATTCAAGTGCATGTGCTATAAATGACTTAATTGTGAAGGAGAGTAATAGAAAAAATGATGTTCAAACAGCACCTTGAATAAAACATGGGATTAGAAATGAAATTGAGAGGAGATAGAGATATCCCCAAAAAGGCTACTATTTTAAATTTGTTTTCATTGTCTAAGCCCTTGATCCCCAACCAGTGGCTCATGAGCAACATGTTGCTCTCCAACCCCTTGGATGTTGCTCCCAGTGGCTTCAAAGCAGGTGCTTATTTTTGAATTCCAGGCAGGTTTTGGTTGTATAAAAACCAGATGCAGTGCCAAATAGAGTCTCAATGTAGGTTGAAAATGAACAAGGGGCTACCAAATGGCCAAATACCAATATTTGGCAACCCAAGAACATTTTTCATGCTTGTGTTGCTCCCCAACTACTTTTTCTTCTGAATGTTGCTTACGGGTTCAAAAGGTTGGGGATCCCTGGTCTAAGCCCTGGGGATAATACAAAACTGGAGAAGGCAGGGACCAGTGGAATCTTTACCTTGCCTGTTACCTGTGAGTAGAGAGCTGAATAACCTAAAAGACTGCTATACCTTGGAATGAAAATAAAGAATCAGAGTGTAAGATAGTTGATTAAATTGTGGATAAAATTTGGCCAAATTCACAACAGCATACGATTCACAAGACATGTACCTTGGCATTTGTGGTTTCAAAAATGTTATTAAAATTTGAAAAAAATCCATCGGTCTCCATGATGCTTGCCTTTGACGGACATTTTGCAGATAGCTTTATGAAAAATAGGAATTGCTTACACAGACAGGTATCTTTCCTGCTGTCCTGCTCTGAGAGACAGCTTCAAAACATTTTCACTACATTTAAATACCTTTCCACTGGGCAGTCTTCTTGTGGAAAATGAGCTCCAATATGTAAACTGAAGTAATGGAATGGATTGTCTGGCTTGCCTGTCCTTACAGTACACTCCACCTCCCAGGACCTGAAGTCTTTATACAGTGAAACCATTATAATATTATAAGAAAACATCAAAGAGAAAATTTATTCAAATCAATAGCATTCACAGATTTTATTTTTTTTGGGGGGGGTTCTTAGGCTTATAAATTTACAGTACATTTTATTTCATATGGACACCAGAAACGCAGTAAAACATTCACAGTGCTACAAATGACTTGTAATGCGTTTTTTGTGTGTGTGGGTGGAAAGCTGTTTTTCCTTGTGACAGATTGCATAGCTTTAGCAGGTATCTCAGCCAAGTTCCCAATTTGTTCTAATGAATTGTGGGATAGATATATATATATATATATAATTAGAAATGTCCTTTATCTGGGCATCCTTGAGAGTGAAGTACTTAGCACCTTTAAACACTATAAGACACAGCAGTTTTGCTGAGGTAGCACAGACTGCATTGCTAATGTTCTCTAAGGCTTTTCTGCATTAGGTTTAATCTAAAGGCACGTGAGCAATGTCTGCTTCAGTCTTATGAAAATGTTTTTGTTTAGTTAGGGGTACGATGAACACGTACATGTAGATAGTTTTAGTTAGCTTTAGTTATTAGCTCACTGAAGGAGTAAGAGATAGGATCAGGTTATCTAGTGACCAGTCTGAAGCTCCACCGAGGAGAATTTGAAGGATCAGCAGCCGGGTAAGAACTAAAGTGTAATGAATTAGGCTTATGCCACACATGGATGGCCGATGGCAGCAGCCACTCTGAGTAGATTTCAACAGAGAAATGCATAGTCATGTTTCGGAGCTGAAATTAGCTCTGTGTGCCTGCACCTGGTTCGACACAGTGGCTATGTGTGCAGACACAGAAGAGTGCTCATGTTTAGGGGCTGTGGATAAATGCAGGCTAATATGCCAGAGGGGCTGCCATAGAAAGTCACTATTTAGTGGGCTGGTGGAGGCTGTTTGGGCCTCTGTGTGGCCTGATTGGGCCTCTGTCCGAACTGCCTTCCCGAAGGCTAGAATGTAAATTGCTGGCAGGATTGCTTTGTTTTTCCAAAGTCGCCTCACATGGAAACTTCAGGCGACTTCAGAAACCAAAGCGTTCTGAGTGGCACCTGCTGGTGATTTACATTCTAGCCGGCAGGAAGAAAGTCGCTGGGCGACTAATCTCCCCAAATAGCAGTATGTGCCACCACCCTAAGAGGTTAGAGAGCTGAAAAGGAAGGAATTATATTAGACATTCATTCACTCCAGCTCTTCTAGATGTTTAGCTAACTAACTATATTAAAAGAGCCTGTATATTTACCCAGCTTTATTTTTAATCTTTTTATCTAGTTACAGTACATTGGCACCTTCTATCATTTTCAGCTCCACAGATTCTCCTTTTTTCAGCCACATCCCTCCCCCTTTATTAAAAGTGAATCAAACACAGTTTATTAATATCTGACAATGAAATGACTCTGTTTATATGTATTATTTAGGTACAGTTATGGGACCTGCTATCCAGAATGCTTGGGTTTTCCAGAACTTTCCATAATTTGGATCTTCATTTAAACATTGATTAAACCCAGTAGGACTGTTTTGTCTGCAAAAAGGATCAATGATATCTTAGTTTGGATCAAATACAAAGTGCTATCTTCTTATTACAAAGAAAATGGAATAATGGAGTCTATTGGAGACAGCCTTTCTGTAATTTGTAGACTTCAGGGTAATAGGTTTCTAGATAACGGATCCCATATGTGTACGTTTTTAAAGGAACAGTAACACAAAAAAGAAAGTGTTTTAAAGTAATGAAAATATCATGTACAGAAACACTACTATAGTTCATATAAACAAGCTGCTATGTAGCAATGGTGGAAATTGAAAAAGGCTATGTAGCACAGGTTAAGCTAAGTAATGGATAACAGATAACATTATGTTCTACAGAGCTTATCTGTTGTGTAACCTGAGCCTTTTCTCCTTTGAATAGCTGCCCCCATTGCTACACAGCAGCTTGTTTATATAAACTATAGTAATGTTTCTGAAGAAAATAAAGCAGTTACTAGTGCAGGTCAACTATGCATTTTTTTATTACTTTAAAACAATAAAAATTTTTGATGTTACTGGTCCTTTAAGTGAAACAAAACAATTAGCAGGAGCCGGAGTGTTAACTGATCTGCAATGAAACCAACAGAAACATCTCAGAGTTAGCGGTTGTTGTGATGAAACAGACTAATGCAGTGTTGATCAGGAAACACAATTAGAATAAGAATGCAGCTTGTTTGGGCCAATTTACTGTTAAAGTCCAAAACAGAAATTGTGCTAATAAACATGGCAAGAAAGCAGGACAAATTGGCAGTAATCATTTTTCCTCCATTGGTTTTGTTCATTATTCATAAATACAATTTGCACAACAATCTCTCACTTTTGTCTTACCATATATATATATATATATATATATATATATAAAAGCCCTTAAAATGTATATTTGTTATATTTTTGCATATTATAGCAATATTCTATTAGCTTTCTTTCAGGTATTGATGATACTCCGGTGGCAATTTATTTCTTATGTTGAAAAGCTATTTCATGCTTAAACTGTATACATCTTGATATATCTTGATAAACTCATCGTCTGTGTGCCAATAGGGTAATGTAACTCCTGCTGTATTTTTTTTTTAAGGTTGGCACTCTATTTCTGTAAGTGTACGCGTCTGCGCAAATCAGCGTGTGCGGGCATGAGTGCTGATCAGCGCATGTACGCGCTCAGCCAGAGCCAGGCCGGGCAGGTTGCCTAGGGCCCCTTCCTAGCCTGGCTCGGTTCTGCATTTCTCAAGGATTCCATGGGGCCAATTCACTAAAGGGAAAATTTTTGCCAGCAAACGATCTGCCACACTTCACATCATTTGTCAGGCACAAATTAGTGATCACTACGCTAATTCACTAAAAGGCGAAGCTGCTTCTCAGCAACTAAAGAAGACATGGCTCTGCACTCCGAAGTATTTAAAAAAATATGGAAATATGAATTTTGATTTTTTAAATACTTCGGAGCCATCTCTTTTTCCCTTCCATATTATGCTGTGTGGGACTCTGAAGGAATCCAGCAGCCAGTCCTATACCTACAAGCTCCCAGGCCCCTTTATGGTGAGTCACAGTGGTTACATTTACTTATTTTCTCAGCAGCTGAATGCTGGCGAAGTTTCACTAGTGCTAATTTGTCAGCGTGAGTATTTCGCGATTTTTCGCTAACATTCAATTCTGCCTAGCGAAACTTCATTAATACTCGTACTCTTAGGTCCATTTGAATAGGGTGGGCATATATAGGTCATATATATATATATATATGTCTTTATTAGTGATGTTGGTGCAAATGCTTGGAGTGATTATTAAAAATGTTCAAGGAACCATATAAAGACAAAAGAGATCCTGCAATGCCCTATACATGAGCCTACCCTAAAACAAATGTGGAATGCCCCTCAAATTGGTTAAACAAAATGTTAACACAAAAATCTTTAATAGTTACAACTTTTAAAGCCAATCCTGCACCAGGGTTTTTTTTTTAGAACTTTTATGACTTTTCGGCATACAGGATATGATGTCATTGACATAAGATAGAGGAAGATGTAGCTTTATCATATCAGTTTTCCAGGTCTAAGGTGGGGAAGGAAAGTCTGGCGAAAGAGGTAGCGTTCTGTAAAATTCGCCGATTAATGATTGTTCGCCTGAAGAAAAAATTCCCCTGGCTATAGGCTGAGAATCTACACTAGCGGTGGTCTCTTCCACCAGTGAATTGTCCTCTACGCCTGTTAGTAAAATGGCGATGTCCCTGCGGATGGGATTTCTGGTGAATTTTTCCTAGCGACAGCCACTTTACCCTTTAGTAAAGCAGCCCCCATGTAGTCTGCCAAGAACCCATAACACGTTTAGTAAGGGAACAATTACTACTTGTATTTTTTGAGAGGTTGGAATTAAGAGAAAAATCTGACATTTTGAAAGTCGAGAAGTATGTTTTAAGCCCATGTAATGCATTTGCCATCCAATCAGGGAAAATGATTTCAGATCTATATTTTCACAGTGTGAGATTTTGAAGCATGACAAGTAAATTGAAGAAAGATGCCCGTTGCTATGCAACATTTCATTTGATCATTCATAGGTTCTCCAACCCGTGCTTTCTGTCACATAAAAAGTCAAGGGTGTACTGTAATGATTATAAAACACAAGAAGTATTTAATACAGAATCAAATATAAACATTATCCATTGCCCACGCAGAGCACTTTTCTTTTTCAGCTCTAAATGCTAAATGGAAATTGAGTTTAAACCTTATAATTATTTCTAGCACTTGGAAACTTTTAAAGCAACATGCATTAAAGCATCCTATTTAAGTTTAGAAATGGTTGTGTTTCATAAGCCAATATGACAAACACCAGTTTCTTAACAGACCTTAGGATTACCATGCGGCCGGTAAAACACCATCTGGGGTCTGCATTACACATTTAATAGCAATGTATTTGTTGGTTTGATTTCAGGGGCAGAATGCCACCCAGCTGCCTCTTCATAATAATGCACTGATGACTTTATCATGTGGTTACCTGCATGTGCACAGTCCTCAATGCCAATGGGGACAGGGAAAGTGTGTGTGCACCTGGGGTGGGTGGGGGATCCAATAGACAGAGGCCTAGAGGTGCTGGAAATAGAAATCCAGCCCTGCTAGCACCCACACACATCTTCTTGCTTTGTACACTACTTATATGAGTGCCTCTTGATTCAAGGCAAGGAATCTTGTATCGGAGGAGTGTACTTACCCACTCTGACCTGCACCAACCCTAATCTGCAATGTTTGCCTAAATCTCAACCTGAACCTACCCAACCTGTGAGTTTCATGTTAATCTGTCAACACGTCACTAGTGGCAGCAGGGGCGCCATTAGAAATCACGGGGCCCCGTACAACAACATTTTTGGGGCCCCAAAAAATAATTAAAAAAAAAATTGGTGGCAGGGGTCTATAGAGTATTAAAATAAAACATTGCGGACCAGGGGATTAAAAAAAACAATAAACCCACATTGGTGTCAGTAGAATTGAACTCGTGGCTTCAGGACTTCAGTTATAGCTGTTTTCGTGACATTGGGTATTTTCGCCGCTTCAGGACTTCAGCGTCGGCTCTTTTCGTGACTTCGTTAATTTCCGGCGCTTCAGGACTTCGTGTCGGCTCCTTCGTGACTTTTCGCCGCATCAGGACTTCGGGTCATTCCGGCACTTCCGCATTCACGAAGCAAGACGTCAGAATTCAGTGCAGGTAAGGGGGGCCCGGCTCTTCGAAAACTGAAGCACGGCCGGGCCCCCCTTCAGCCCCGGGACACTTGTCCCCCCTGTCCCCCCCTGATGGCGGCCCTGAGTGGCAGCCATAACAAGGACCAATGTAGGTTCAAGCACAGTGAAATATTCAGGGTTGTCTGACTTCACTCACAGAGCCATAGAGTTGTAGTAGTGGGGCCCAACATAGGTCAGTGACCAGAGGCTTGCAGGAAGTGTGGAAAACCTGTCAAAAATATTTATACAGGCATATTGACATTTTCAGCTTAAAACTGCAATGTGTCACTATCCAGTTGGAGAAAATACCCGGGTGCAAGCGTATACAGTATTATATATATATTTATACACAGAGAGTCATTTGGAGAGAATGATCTTGATTGACATTTGTCATTTTTCCTCCCAAATTAGCTATGTAACTTACTATAACAATGTGTTCTGCCCAGGGAAATGAATAGTTTTACCACTTACTGAAGGGCGGCACACTATGGGGTAGATTCATCAAAGAGTGAAGTTCCGCCACTAGAGGGAAATTCCACAGCTCTCAATTCATTACTATGGGATTTTTAAATGCGTGTTCATCAATGGGTGAAGTGAAAGTTCACCCTTTGATGAATACGCATTTAAAAATCCCATAGAAATGAATTGAGAGCTGTGGAATTTCCCTCTAGTGGCGGAACTTCACTCTTTGATGAATCTACCCCTATATGCATTATGTGCATGGACACTAACCCACCAATAGGGTCAAACATATATACATAACTGCATATTTAAGCAACCTATCCATGCACAGCAGTGTTCATCAGAACAGATTATTATATGCAGGTAGAAATA
Source organism: Xenopus borealis (assembly GCA_024363595.1). Taxonomy (NCBI): domain Eukaryota; kingdom Metazoa; phylum Chordata; class Amphibia; order Anura; family Pipidae; genus Xenopus; species Xenopus borealis. The sequence goes on along the minus strand of CM044433.1, from coordinate 121,618,193 downwards.
AAAAAAGAGTGATGCCTCTGTGGCTGCTTTTACAATTAAAAATGTAAAGATACTATAAAGATTAAGTACCTCCTATTGTAAGGATTCCGAAAAGTTTCTGTAACAGAATAAACATTGGGCCCTTTCATCTTAGAAGATGCTCTTGGCCCCCAAAAGCAATCCTTGTCTTACCGAGATGTATGGTGCTTATAAGCATGTCATTACGTGCCAACTGAATGAATTGGGCATTGTTACTTGCTCTCCCTTGTGTTCCATTTTGTCCCGTGCAGCCAAAGGCAGAACTGTATCGGACCTAAATACGCCCCTACACACGGCTCGCCGAAATGACGTCACTTCCGCAAAAAGCCGGCCCC
>CM044433.1:121604452-121617764 GCA_024363595.1 Xenopus borealis | reverse complement strand
CGCCGAGTGCCTTAATATAAATACGCAGGGGAACGCAGGGGTAGATGCACTTGATTCTTTTCAATGTAACTGTACTCACACAGACACTTTTTACGCGACGAACGCAGGTAAATACAGCATGTTACGTTTAAACCTGCGTTCGGCATTGAAAAGCATCATTGTGCCTAAGAATCATTGTGCATAATAATTGCCTTCAATTATTGCCTTTGTCTTTTCATTTGCATAATCCAATTTGTTTATATCTGAGAACAGAATTTGTCTTTTTAGGGGGTATAGTTAGCAGAAATTTTAAGTAGAATTTTATATAAAATGTAGATGGTATTTTTAGCAATGCAATTTAACGAATAAATGGGCAATGAATCCTTGCACACCACAAATAAAGGGTTCTATTAAGTGTCTGAACTAATTTATGGTTTGAGGGCTATTTTCTCTTTTCTCAGGCTCATGTAATTACAGGATAGTTTTTGCAATTCAAACCCTTTCATGCAGAAAAATGTACCATCCTTATCATGATTATAGTACAGCTAAAAATCCTGATTCCTAAGACATTTGGGTTTATAATTATGAATCTGCTCATTTTCAGCATATTGCAGTCTAATGAAAATCCAAGCATAATATTGATGTCTGATGTGTGTGTGTGTATATATATATATATATATATATACACACAGGTATGGGACCTGTTATTCATAATGATTGGCGGATCTCTGTAATTTAGATGCTCATATCTTAAGTCTACTAAAATTCATTCAAACATTAATTAAATCCAATAGGCTGGTTTTGCCTCCAATAACGATTAATTATATCTTAGTTGGTACAAGGTACTGTTTTATTATTAGGGCTCTTACACACAAGCGTTTTTACCTGCGCTCCCTGCGTTACATTTTTCTGCGTTCAGCCGCAGGGGAGCGCAGGTATAGACGCACTCAATTATTTTCAATGGGGCTGTACTCACACAAACACATGTAGGCACCAAACGCAGGAAAAATGCAGCATGTTGCATCTGAACTTGCGCTCGGCGCTTACATGCGCCTCGTGGGTACAACCTCATTGAAAAGAATGAGGTGCGTCTAGACCTGCGCTCCCCTGCGGCTGAACGCAGCCAAACGCAACTCAGGGGAGCGCAGTTCCAAAACGCCCGTGTGTAGGAGCTCTTACAGAGTAAAGGATATAATGTTTAAAAATGTAAATTATTTGGATAAAGTCTATGGGAGACAGCCTTCCAATATTTTGGAGCTTTCTGTATAATGGGATTCTGGATAATGGATCCTATACCTGTATATAGTATCTCTGAAAGTTTTCTAAACTAGTTTAAATAAACATAATGTCTATTTTTAACTGCTAATTAGACCCAATGTGGCAATTTCACTAAGCAGCAAAAATGCACTAGTGATGGCTTCGCCGCAATTCGCCGCACTTCGCCAGGCAAATTTTCGCAGCCCGCCGCTAATTCACTAAAATGCAAAGTTGTGCTCAGGGAGGCGAGCGGTAGTGAAGTTGCGCTACCATTACTTTGCCAGGTAAAGCGCATTTACGCTAGTGATGCCTAATTTGCATACGGCGCAAAGTTAAACATATAATAGAAGTATATGTTACAGCCACTACATTATACTACACAAGCCTTTAATAAATAAAATAAAGTTGTCCTATTGCCCTAAACATGTGCCCCCTGTATAGTTGAGTTGCCATATGTTGGGAAATGTAGGGGGGAAGGAGGGTAATTCCCCAAAAAATTACGCTATTTTTCAGACTATCACCATAAACAAAAAGTAAAAGACGCAAACTTTTTTTGGGAGTTCGAAAAAAATTTCAAGTTTTTTTTTTTTTTTTCAAACTCCTATCTGAACTTTGTCAGGTCTGACCTGGCAAAGTAAAGTCTAGACTTTAGCACAAGAGGTAACATTCCGTAAAATGGGCATCTTAGTGAATTAGCGTAATTACGCCCCTTCGTCAGTGCGCAACTTCGCCTGGAGTAAGGGTGCCAAGTTGCGCTAGTCTATCTACTTCGCTAGTGAATTTTGGCCAGGGACACTGTTAGTGAATTGGCGAAGTTGCGAAATGACATCACACTGGCTAATAAGCACTTCGCGCTTTAGTGAATTTGTCCTGGGTCCACCAGGACTTCCTCTTCAGGGCCCCCCTTACAGCCTCCCCCCAGTCAATGAACAATGAAATAGCAAAATGTTATTAATAAACATATTCCGGTTATTCTTTTTCCTGAGCTAAAGACCAATCAGTATGGAAATAAACGTCACAGAACTATAATGTGTTAAACGATCAGTCACTGAATCAGTGAGTAAGGTCATTTTGGCTCAGACAAATATTTGTTTTTTGCTTAGTAAGGCAGTTCCAGAAGAGGCCCTGCATTTTCTCTTTTTCTAGATCTAGATTGTGTTGTATGGATTGATTCTAGCCTTGTCATATTGTCCAAGATACAGTAAAGAGGTTAGCACTGATCCTGGCAATTTGTAGTAGAAAAAGAAAAAATGTGTTGGCCTTGAGCCACTAGCTCCCTCGTGTGTTGAAATTGTTTAGCTATATTACCTTTGGCCTAAGAAAATGAAAAATACATTTGTTGCTATGGTGACTAGTTAGTCACTGTTACTTAGTGCTATTTAAATATAGTATAGTACACCTAGTGTATTCCACAAAAATTATAACAAAGGCACACTCACTTCAAAGGCTTCTGCAAAGTGTTATAGATTTTCTTGTTTATTCATGGTGAGATCTCAGCAAACGTTTCGGGGTACAACCCCTTCATCAAGTACACCTAATGAAAGTATTCCAACCCCTAAGTGACTCAGGTGTTAATGTTTCAGTCTTCCTCTGTTTCTATTTGTTTGCTAATGTGTAATGCAAACATCCTGATGTTTCCTGTAAAGCACCTGCAAAATATAAACATTGCATTAGTTTCAGTGCAGAGAAAAAGGGTTTAAACTGGCCAGGGAGTAGCCCAGTGGTTCTTAGTGCCCGTGGACCCCTCCCTCCTGCTCTCATAGACCCATGTAGCATGGCTGACTAAAATAGCATTTTTAATTCCATTATCCACTTGTACTTCTGATTATATAGGAAATGAGCTGTCAAAATTTCAGTTTTGGTACAGTTCATTATCTGGTAATCCGTTATCCAGAAAGCTCTGAATTATGGGATGGCCATCTCCCATAGACTTAATTCAAAATGATTTCCTTTTTCACTGTAATACTAAAACAGTACTTTCTATTTGATCCAAAATAAGATATAATGAATCCTTATTGGAAGCAAAATAATCCTATTGCGTTTAATTAAAGGAAAACTATACCCCGAAAATGAATACTTGAGCAACAGATAGTTTATATCAAATTAAGTGGCATAACTGGAATATACATTTAAGTAACTATTGCCCTTTTACATCTCGTGCCTTGAACCACCATTTCATGATGGTCTGTGTGCTGCCTCAGAGATCACCTGACCAGAAATATTTGAACTCTAAGGGGCAAATTTACAAATTTTGTGTGAAGAGATCGAAGTTCGATCGAAACGATTTTTTCGGATATTTGAATATGCAAATTTGGGCACTTCGATCATCGAATACCGAATATTCTAATTATCGAATAGATCGAATATTCGATGATCGAAGGATTTTAAATTTCTTTGAATGCCTACCAGATTGAACCTACCGAATACCAATAAAAGCCTATGGGAACACCACCCCATAGGCTTCTTTTGCAAAGACCTGCTCGAATACCATTAGTAAGATCGAACGCCTCGATCGTTCGAATCATACAAATTTTTCGAAGGCTCAAAGGCAAAAGTACAATTTTTTCGTGAAATCGAACAATCAGTATTCAATTGTACGATTTCATCGAGAAATTGAATATCAAGGGAAAAGATAGCTAGACTATTGAATGCTTATTGAATTTCGAAGAGATCCGAGGGATTTTGGGGTAATTTAATAAATTTGCCCCTATCTGTAACAGGAAGAAGTGTGGAAGCAAAAGACACAACTCTGTCTGTTAATTGGCTCATGTGACCTAACTTTATAGTATATAAAGTATATATGCATGACCTTTTTAATGTGGTGTATCATTTCATTTAACTGGTGCAGGCTATATAAGTTCTCTCTGCAGGGGGCGCTCAGGCTTCTGATGAAGTGACGAACTAGGTCACGAAACGCGTCAAGCCGCGTCTCCCTGCACGCAATTTTTAAATATGAAGCAATAAAGATTTCTCGTTTTAACTTTGGTTTCACCGCGGATTTGTTCACCGGCCCAGCCTCCGTGTATGCGCTCTCTCTCTATATCTCTTATTTTTTAAAATGGCTATTTTCTATTTATGATTACCCAATGGCACATGCTACTAAAAAAGTCTTTTATTATGAAAATGGTTTATTTACAGGAAGCAGGGTTTTACATATGTTTTATCCAATATCCATACATAAGTTATGGAGATCCATATTACGGAAAGGTCCCTTATTCAGAAAATCCCAGGTCAAAAGCCTTCTGGATAAAAGGTGCTACACCTTTAATAAACTGTAAATATATTCTTTAGTCTAATTGTTTGGTATTTTTGCTGCCAAGAGATTATTTAATGCAGCCTACTCAGGGCCGTACCTATTTTTTCCTTTTTGTTTTTTTTTTCAAAACCCTCCCCATGGATTTCCATAGGGAATCAGGTGGCGGAACTAAGGGGGTGAGGGGTAGGGGGTGTGGAAGGATGCGGAAGTGACTTGCGAACGACGCGCTTACGTTACTTCCGCATCCTTCCACTGCCCCCTACCCCTCAGCTCCGTCACTGGATTTCTTATGTAAATGCCGCCTAAGGCAGCATCGGACCAATATACAACTCTGTGCATACTGTGGTACTAACAAAATTGAATCTAATCGATAGACCCTTTGCACCAGTTTTGAACCTGAATACCCAAAATGACTGTAGGCAGTAGTTGAACTTTTATTGTGGTAGTGGACCCATGGCAAGCCATGCTTTCATCGTTGTACCTGCAGCTTGCTGAAAAAAGCAAATCTTTGATTCCTGGTTACTGCCCAGGTGCAAATTTGCAAAGACTCTCATATTTGTCTTTGTCTTTCACAAAAAAACTAGTATTCTTTCGTAAGATTAACGATCGTTGGTATCCCACTAACCGCACGATAATTTGACAGATTGGTCGGACTTCCCTAAGATCGGTCGTTCGGGAGGGAAAGATCGTTGCGTCTATGGGGAGCTTAAGGTCCCTAATGGATTTTAATAGGAAACTCTTAACACCAAGTAAGTGTAAAGCAGAGTGGTTTAACCTTTTTTCACAAAAAAGTTGAATTGGTTTTGTTATGCTTCTTTAATTACAATTTCCTTTGAATATTTTTATCTTCTTAATTGGGTTGTTCACCTTCAAAAAATATAAACTATAAAAAATTCAAAATGAAGGCCAGCTGAAAAGTTGCTTAGATATGGCCATTCTATAACATACTAAAAGTTAAATTAAAGAAGAACCACCCATTTAAATCCCAGCCTATTTAGTGACATCTTTCAGTCCTTTCGTACTCACTTGAAGCATACGCCCTCTGGAATATAGAGACTGGAATATAAATAAGAGAGGCTTGAATAAAAAGACGAATAATAAAATATTGCAATAACAATACATTTGTAGCCTTACAGAGCTGGAATGATTAAAGTTTTAAAACGACTAAAAATAAGTAATGAAGACCAATTGCTTGGCAATTCATTAACATACTACTGTCATGGGAAAACATGTTTTTTTCAAAACGCATCAGTTAATAGTGCTGCTACAGCACTAAAATCCAATTCACAAAAGAGCAAAAAGATTTTTTTATATTCAATTTTGAAATCTGACAAATCTTCCCAGCTGCCCCCAGTCATGTGACTTGTGCCAGCACTTTAGGATGGAACTACTTTCTGGCAGGCTGTTATATCTCCTACTTAATGTAACTGAATCAGTCTCAATGGGACTTATTATTATTAACATATACATCGATGAAGTAGCGGCACTTACAGGACTTTAAGTGTAAATAAACTTTTTATTACAGGTGGAAAAACGGACGTTTCAGCTGAGGCACCAGCCTTTTTCAAAGTGAACCGGAACTACAACCGTCGGATGAAATACACGGTGTGGTGGGAGCAAACAAGGATGTGACGAAAGAAAACATGCTAATGTAGTGCATTACAAACATTTAAATAAAACACATCACTACAAAACGTATAATACCTAAGTGTTAGTGTAAGAGATGTTTTTTAATTAATTGTTTGTAGTTGCACTGCAAGTTATGGGACATAGCCCACACTGTGTAGCATGAGATGTGATGTGCTTCCTTTCGAATATTATATATAATATTAAATAATTATTTACCTCTTAGAAAATTATGAACTCTAATCCTAGCCAGCTTACCAGCCACAGCTACTGGCTAATTACTAATGTCTCTGTGTAACACAGGGGTCCCCAACAATTTTGGGTTCAGGGACCGGCGTCAAGGCAAAATTTTTCAAGGACTGGGGGGAACGGATCCAGGTTTGCCGATATCTAATTCGGCGCGCTGACATCTAATTCAGTGCACCTCATTAATTGTGGGCTAGGCTCAGCGGCCCAGTTCAGGATTGTCCGCGGGCAGGCGGTTGGGGACCCCTGGTGTAACACACTTGCAAAGCATAGATGGTCTGTATTATGCTCAAAGTCTAGTTCATTCTAGACTAGATTACACGGCACTGGTCCATTCTTTCTTCCCTCTTCAGTTATTACTCTCCCTTGGTCCAAGCACATAAAGAGAATATAAAATATATTGATAGAGATTGTTAAGAGTACTGTGCTTTGTATTGAAGATGGTGGCGCCTATGGATGCATAGTGACATCATCACACCACATTCAGGAGCAAAAAATCTAAATAAAAGGATGCCAGAAACCCGGGTTCCATGCCTGGTCTAGGTTTTTCTTGGTAAAGTTCCTGGGTGCACCTAACTTGCCATTTTCCCTTGACTTTTCTGCATATAGCTTTTTCCTTGGTTTTCCCTCCAACCTACTAGAGCCGCTAAGCCCTGACATTGATATAGTTACTGTAATGAGTTGGTAACATATTTAGACAACGTTTCCAACAGAAAATAGAGTTGGGAGAGAATGTAGCTTAATGTATGTGTAGCTCTTTCTGTAAATTATATAGTCAAAGTACAGGGAAAATCCCGACCTGCACATCACTAACCCATGTTACTGAAGTCACTGATTGGCTACTGCCTGGTAACCAATCAGTGGAAACTAAGAGATCTGAAAAGCAGGAAGTAGTGTTCTGGATATTATGTTAGACATTCAGTCACTCCAGCCCTTATACATTACATTTTTTGGCTAACTAGCTATATTGGAAACATTTTTTTATTTTGCACAGCCTATCTATTTACCCAGTTTTTATTTTTATACTGAACAATTCCTTTAAAGAAGTGGGCATTACACAAACAATAACATTAAGGGCAATATCACATGTAGTTATGTTTAGTTATGTTTAATAAATAGATCTCCCTGCATCCAAATGCATGTGCACTAGTTGGGGGGATCAGTCCATATGAACAATTAGCAAAGGGTTATTTTGTGGGTGTGTATGATGTCACACATATTGCGCATTGATTGCAATCACCCTCAATACACAAACATTGGTGTGGCACCCTTCCAAGTCTCATATTTTTGAGCTGCTACTTTTTAGGTTTTGCTTTTTAAATTGGACATGTAATAATAAAGTAGTACCTTGTATTTGATACTAACTAAGATATAATTAATCCATATTTGTGGCAAAATAATCATGTTGGGTTTATTTATTGTGTATGTCCAAATTATAGAAAGATCCCTTATCTAGAAAACCCCATATATTAGTATAAATATAGACAGGGGTGATCCAGATGATATCGCCGCCTTCAATATGCTGCCCCCCCCCACTTCCCCATGGCGCTCAGGGGTAGGGGGGGTCCACGGTGTTAGTGCAGAGCGCTCAAGTGCACGTTCTGCACTAGAAGAGCCGAATTTCCGGATTGAAAACCGGAAATTAGGCTCTAAGTTACCAGGAGCGGCTTTTTTGCTGCCCCTGGTAACCAGGGGGTGCTGCCGGCTGAGGAAAGTGCCCCAACTGGCCTCATTGGCAGAGTGCCCCTGAATAAAGAAACCTGTTCTAGTATAAGCAATAGAACAGCATCATGCCCAATTAAGTTCTGTAGACAAACAACTTCTGAAAGCCTCATTAACCATTTTGTAGACCATCTAGCCCAAAACTTTATACAGTAATCCAGAAATGAATTCCATTCATAATGTATTTAATTTTGCTCTGTAGCAATAAAACAGTACCTTGTTTTTGATCCCAGCTAAGATCAAAGTAATCCTTATTGAAGGCAAAACAATCCTATTGGGTTTGTTTAATGTTTAAATGAATTTTATTAGACTTATGGTATGGAGATCCAAACTACTAAAAATACCTTCTTTATAGCAAGTCCCATACTTGTGGCTCAAAATAATTCCTAATACTTAAAATTTAGATTACAATAATCCCATTTAATACAAAGAAATGCATACCACCCAACTGTCCTGTTTTTAGAGGGGCAGTCCCTCTTTTGACAGCTCAATCTCCAGTCCCACATTTGTATTGGAAAATCCCATTTTTCTCTGCACTGAACAGACAGAAAAAGAAACTAAGTTTCTAACTTAATTGGCTTTTGGCATAGAGCCCAGAACAGTCACAGCAGAAGATAAGATACTCACAGCTTTAAGGGCAATCCACCTTTGCATAACTGTAATAACTGAAAAAAAAACACAGAAATATGTTTAAACTTTCATAACCTGCCAAATTTAGTAAAATTAACATGGTGGCCACAAAAATGGGCGTGGTAGACAAAATTTGCCACACTAAGTGCGACTTTTTTGTCCGTCTTTTGATTTCCAATATGTTGGGAGGTATGGAATTCATAGTTCCTAAACAGCAATTTATACATTTGACTGTATGTACATCCATATGCATGTATGCATTTAATTTTAGTTGTGGTTTACCTCAAAATAACTGTATTAAATCTCTGGAATTTGGTGCCACCTGCAGGCCTTTTCCTGATATTGCAATGCAACATATATATCTTATGTTTCACCCCTAATCCAAATTCAATAATTTATATAACCCCCATAAATATTTTAGAATATTTTATGGTATTGATGAATTGAATTATTTTGTCAATGCAAATGTATTTGACTCACACACGTCTTCAGTTCTTATTTCAACATCCAATAAAGTAGCCAAAGGTGGCTGCTGCTCCTTTTTTTTTTTTATTCATTGTTTATCGCATTTGCACACATGTCATAAAGATGTAATACAGGATTAGCAACAACTACAAGTGTTTGGGTATTAGAAATCCCTGTAGATAAACAAACAGCAAAATTCTGTAAGATTATTCAAATATAACACATAAATTTAAGTTAAGCTTGAGTATATTGTAGAATGGCTAATTCTAAGAAACCTTTCAATTTTTTAAAATTGATTTTAAATTATTTGCCTTTTTCTTCTATTTCCAGTTTTCAATGGGGGTCACTGACCCCATCTAAAAACAAATGCTCAGTAAGGCTACAAAAAATTGTTATTGCTACTATTTATTGCTCATCTTTCCATTTAGTATCTCTTGTATTCATATTCTAATCTCTTATTCAAATCAATGCACAGTTGCTAAGGTAATCTGAAACTGGAATGCTACAGAATAAAAAAAAACACAAATAAAAATAACAGTTGTAAATTGTCACATATTTTTGGAGGTGCAGGTTGTTGTCACTTCTGTGGTCGTAAAATTAGAAGTTGTAAAATTCTTGTATAATCATTTTAACCTGTATATATTATTAGCAGTTCACTCTATCACTAGTAATCCGTGACAGCTGACCGTGGTCCAATAATTAGTCAGTAATAAGCATCCCCAAGATGTTAGACCCTAAATTTGTTTTACATCTCCAACATTTGGATGGGACATTGCTATAGATTTTTCTGGTGTTCTATACCATTTACTTAACAGTTTGTAGTTGTTTGCGTCTTTTAATATAAATCCATAAACTATTGTTCTTTGTATTTTTCTCCACTACAACAGTGTGTGTTTGAATAGAACTTTATTACCTAAATGCCAAATCTAGTTAGCTGATGCCATTTATTAGGCATGTAAGGGCTGATCAGCTTAGCTAGAAGAAAAAGGGTGGGACAACTGACCAGATCAATGCAATTTTGTTGTATAAACTGCACAAGATTCATTTCGACAGGCTTGCAGGCTGAGAGTTTGGATAAGATAGAAGTAAGCCATATGTGACCATCACAAATCTGATTAACTAAAAAAACAATTTTTTTAGTTTTCTTGGGCTCAGCACAGTGATGTAAAGCCAGCACAAGACTGAATAATGGCACCTATACCAGTGTTATCAAAGGTCGAGTTGTGTTAGCTTGTGTTTCAAAGGTAATTTCAGTAAAAAAAAATAAAAAGCTCATTTTTTTAGTTAAAGAAATCCTTGAATTTTTAGATTATGCTGCTAAAAGCCCAAATCATAAAAAACTCCAGCTAAAACCTGTGGAGGTCATGACAAAGTCAATGGCAGAGGTCCCATTTCAAGATGTTGTTGGCCTTCAAGATTTCTGGGTATTTTTGGTGGTTAGCATTCAAAAACTCAATAAATTCTAGGTAATCAAGGTTTTTTTTTTATCTCATAATTCAATAAATTCAAGGTATTTGACCCCTCCCCCCCCCATTGCATTCAATAGTTTTTTACATAGGTCAATTTTTTTAGATTTTGATGCGGACACATGATTTGTGAGGATAAATCCTACTCAAATTGACAGTGTCCAAAACATGGATGTATAGCAGGCACTCACAGATCTATGATTATATGCTATACATCTATAGTATGATCCTACTCCTTGAGCTGTGGCATGTGCACCCAGACCCTACGTGGTTACTGGTGAGCTAATCTACCTGTTTGTGGGTTCACACTAAATAGTCTTTTTATGTTACATGACAGTCCAAATAAATTATATCAATCAACTAAAAGGGCATCAGGGTGCACAAAGTCTAACATTTTTAAGAATCCTGTAGATTGATATATCTATATATAAAAATACATTTCATATATACTGTATATATATATATATATATATATATATATACATATATATATAGTAAACATGCCCCATAATCTGATGAATGTGTCTGCACTAAACGCTTGACAGTCATGAAATTATTTATATACATTTTTAAAAAAAATGTGTATTTTAGTAAATTTGTCCCAAAGTGATTGATACAGGCTTAGAGGGGCTGATTTTAATAAATCGATATTTCAGATCAGGTAATGCGTTGTACAAAAATTTTATCACATTTTTTTCCGAATTGGTTTTATAATTGTGGATTTTTAAAAAATTGCCTGAGGGATTAAAAAAAAAAAAATCTTTTGAAATATTCAATGAAGAACTCACTTATGCTTTTTTACACTTCTGTTTTTTTTTACCTGATCCTGAAATTTGACTGATAAACATAAAATCCTATATGCCAGAGGGTTTTACTCAGTTTTGCAGGAAAGTTGCTTATTCAGCCTTGAATGACGTGTAATCTAAAGAAACAGCACAGCTACAGAGCTCTAGCACTTCTGATGAAGTGACACACCAGTCCTGAACCGCATTAAGCTTTTCTTCCCCTGTCTGTTTCGTTCTTTGAGTTTTAAATGGATTAATAAATCTATAATTGTTTTACCCAAGTTTGGTTTCACCATGAACTGAGGTCTGGCAAAAGTTGATCCTTCATAGTTTCTGACTGCAAATCTAGCACATTGGAACTCAATGTTAGCACCACAGATTCTATCTACAGTTTACAACTTCATTATATTAATTTCTTTTAATTCACATTGTTTACTTTTTTACAGCAATCCATCTAAGACATCATATGCAGTTGTTCCTAAAAAAAAAATTAAGACTTTAATGGCAACTTTAATAATATTGACCAAGTGCATAAAATGTTGGCCTGTTTTAACTTGGCGGATAAAACACCTTTATAGAAACATTGGGGTTTTGTCTACAATAAACCAAACTCTGATCATGCTGAACAAATCATATAATACGAACTATACACATTTCTTGCTTTAGAGCAGTCAAAAATAGGGGGCAAATTTACAAAATTCACGTGAAATAATCGAAGTTCGATCGAATACTGATCGTACTAATTTTTCATGAAATCACATATGCAAATTTGGCCTCTTCGATCATCGAATATATCGAATGATAGGATATTCGATAATTCGATCATTTGATGATCGAAGGAATCAAAATTTTAAAGTTATTCGAAGCTCCCCATAGGCTTCTGAGTCCTGCTCGAATACCATTCGTATTCCAATTCTTATTGGATTCGATCGTTCAAATTTTTCAGACGCTCGAAGGAAATTTCACGATTTTTTCGTGAAATCAGACGATTGTTATCCGATAGTACGAATTCATCAAGAAATTGTATTGCGAGCAAAATGATAGCCTAAAACAATTCGATAAGCAGTCGATGGTCAAATGCTTATCGAATTGCGAATTTGGTAGAGCTAATTTCGGGGAATAATAGTAAATTTGCCCCCAAGTGTCACGCACTGAAAGTGAAGATCAATTGTTAAACTCCCCCCCCCAAGTGGTTATTACTATATCACTTACCTGATACTTCGGACAGGTGCTTCTGGTTTTCTTGGACAAAACAAAATCCTGGGCTCATGCAGTTTTCTGCAAACAGGAACCTTGGTGGAGGGTATAAGGTAAGCAATTCTAAATATCACTGGAGGGAGGGTCCCTAACATTTTCCACACACACCTCCCCCAGTGATTTTAACTTTCCTTATTCTCTAAAGGAAATAATAGAATCTTGCAATCACCATGCCCGGATTTGTGGCAAGGACACAAAGGCCCGGGCCTAGGGCGGCATGCCACCCAGGCACATTATGGGGACCTGTTCGTCCCCATTCAACTGGGACGTTAGCCAGCATTTACACGCATGCGTGCGGCAACCTCACTGCCCTCACCACGAAGAACTATATTTGCTGCCTCAAATGAAAGTTCTGTTCCTTAAATCTAAGGGCAGAGAACACAAGCAGATTTGGAGCACTTAGTTTTTCAATGATGCCCAAAGTTGCCTCACAAAGAAACTTCGGGCGACTTCGGGAAAACAAACTATTGCCATCCCAACAGCGATTTCCATTCTAGCCATCGGGAAGGCAGTTCAAAGAGATTAATCACCCCGAAGAAGAGGAGATTTTTTGCCGGGCTATTAATCTCCCCAAATCTGCTTGTATGTCTCTGCCCTAAGGGTAAGGTCACACAGGAAGATTT
>CM044433.1:121585769-121601059 GCA_024363595.1 Xenopus borealis | reverse complement strand
CCACATGCGCCTGTGTGAGCATAGCCCCATCAAAAAAATTTAAAGCGTCTGTTCCTGCCCTCCCCTGCGGCTGAACGAATAAAACCGGAATGCAGGGGTGCACAGCTTCAGACGCTTGTCTGTAAGAGCCCTTAGGGATGCATCTAATCCACTATTTTAAGATCCTGCTAAATTTCAAATCTTTAATGGAGCTTTGGAAGGATGGACGCAAATTGTGGAAAAAAATATCTAAATGTCCTTGTTCGAGTGGCGAAAAGTCATGTGATTTTAAGGAGTTGGTTTGGCCAGGCATATGGATTCAGCCAAATCCAAATCCAGCTGAAAAAAGCAGAATCCCTGCTGAATCCTTAATTTGGTGCATCAATACCTGTTTTCACTGTGTTTTATTTCAATAAAAAAAAGTCTATACTACTTTCTTCTGCTGATTGAAAATGCAACATGCAGCATTCCCTTCTGACAATCATATATCAAAGTATATAGGCTCTGGAATGGGCAGTCTCAAGATCGGCATGGATGCTTTTACAGTAATGGGATATAAGATTGCAGCAATGTATTTATGTATTTTAAATGCACATTGATTTATTGGTGCTGCCATATTTAGAGCTTTTATCTCCTCTACTCATGTAGTTAAATTAGAATCAGTCATCCACGGCAAATAGTTTAGTGAATGTATCTTGAGAGGAAACAAAAATAGTCACAAATACTGTCAAATATATTATTAAGGGTGAATTCTACACAGGAGAGAAGATCAATTCAGTCATCTTGACAGAAATATAGTATCTCAGGAATTGCTTCATGGCTTGGTTAATCCATCTTGCAGATCACTTCAATTGAGAATAACAGGCTGCAATAAATTGGCATTTTACTCCTAATGATTTACAAAGTGCTCTCCAGAACTGAATTATAAACGGTGAACCCCTGTCGGGTCAGAGACAATCTCACCAGTAAGACCATGAAAATGTAAAATATGCTTGATGTAAAGTTTAGCAATTTGAACAACAGATGGCAGCTTGCATAGAGGAACAACATGGGTTGTTTTGCTGATAAGATGAAATACCACCAAAACAAAAATGTTGCTTTTGGATTTATTATTTGTTTTAAAAATTGCTCTATAGGGTTTGTTTAAAGGACAACTAAAATCTAAAATAGAATAATGTTAGAAATGCTGTATTTTGTATACTAAATATAAACATGAACTTACTGCACCAGAAGCCTAAGAAGACAAATGATTTATGCTGTCAAAGTTGGTGCAGGGGGTCATCATCTAGTAACTTTGTTAAACACCAAGACTTTGCAATACCAAGACTGTGCACATGCTCAGTGTGGTCTGGGCTTCAGTTGGGAGGTTAAGCTTAGGGATCATCATAAATGATCAAAACAGCAGAAGTCAAATAATGTCTGCCATAGAAACCAATACACCCGCTGCTCTACATGGATACAAACAAAGCTGCTTGAGGTCAGGGAAGT
Organism: Xenopus borealis; assembly: GCA_024363595.1. Classification (NCBI taxonomy): domain Eukaryota; kingdom Metazoa; phylum Chordata; class Amphibia; order Anura; family Pipidae; genus Xenopus; species Xenopus borealis. Next base: position 121,599,592 of record CM044433.1, on the reverse strand, counting down.
AAGGTGTGGGGGGCCTCCCCCCTGCCATTTGAAAGCAGAGCAGTTAGGGACCGTCTGAAGTTTCCTGTCCGAGCTGTTAAGAGCTAGTAAGAAATTTCTCTGCATACAGACAGGTTTAGTATAAAAACAGTAGACATTTTTTAATTAAAGTGTATTCCTTAAATAAAGTAAAACTGGGATTTTATTTTTGTTCCTTTACATCCCTTTTAATTGCCCATGTTTTACTGCTGCATCGTTACCTTTGTACTGTAGCCTGGATCATCTAAGCCAGTGATCCCCAACCAGTAGCTCGCGAGCAACATGTTGCTCTCCAACCCCTTGGATGTTGCTCCTAGTGGCCTCAAAGCAGGTGCTTATTTTTTTAATTAATGGCTTAGAGCAGTGATCCCCAACCAGTAGCTCGTGAGCAACATGTTGCTCTCCAACCCCTTGGTGTTGCTCCCAGTGGCCTCAAAGCAGGAGCTTATTTTTCTATTCCAGGCTTGGAGGCAAGTTTTGGTTGAAAGAAAACCAGGTATACTGCCAAACAGAGCCTCAATGTAGGTTGATAATCCACATACGGACTACCAAATGGCCAATCACAGCACTTATTTGGCACCCAAAGAACATTTTTCACACTTGTGTTGCTCCCCAACTCCTTTTACTTTTGAATGTTGCTCCCAGTTTCAAAATGTTGGGGATCCCTGGCTTAGAGGCAAGTTTTGGTTGCATAAAAAACAGATGTCATGCCAAACATTCTCTCCTGTAGGCTGCCAGTCCATATAGGGGCTACCAAAAGGTAAGATATGTATTTTACCATTTGCAAAACAGATGGAAACATAGCCAAGATTTGCCATGTGTTCTACAAAACAGCACAACAGGAAGAAAAGAACACACAAAGTCGGATAGCATCTACAGCAGCAGTAGTTGAGGTAACAGTCTCTGAAAAGTGACTATAGATCTATAACAGGTATGATAGAGCAACATGGTGACAAGAAGGGATTCTATATGGGTGGAGCTATTGGTACAACCACAGAGGTACAACCTGGAGGAGCAGTGGCTATTATGCACCAAGGAGTTCCTGAGAGTTAAATATGTTATGTGTATCACATTGAACTGGTAATATCAATATAACAGAAATTAGGTGTGAAATCAGTTTTTCCATGTAAGGGGTCAGCATGCAAGCAGCCCATATGCATCTGCCTGCCCACCCTTCACTTGCATGTCACTACTGTGGTTCAAGTGTCTGTGGATGCAAGGTGCATTGTGAGCACTGTACTGTAGACAGTTAAGTTAAGTACGGTGTTCAATCAAAAACATAGCTTCTTTCTTACTCTCCAGGAACCAATGATTTTGTAGGAAGGTGCATGATGTTGGCTCTGCTGCAAATACAAGCTTACTCATAAACCAAAAGAAGAACAAAGGTAGGGTGCTTACTTGAATAGCCCCTAAACTTTGGGAGCAACAAAACACTGTCCCACAGACTCCCTAAAGTTCCTGGGCCCCCAAGAACTTGCATGGTCCAGCTCCAGTCCCTCTATACTTAACTTTGCTTGAATGTAGAAAGCTTGAATCAGTGTAGTCGGGGTGAAAAATACTCAAATTCATGGAGTTTTTGGCACAGAGAAAAAAAACTTAAATTGATCGGGTTTTCGAGCAAAAGCCACCAAAAAAACTTGAACATCATGAAGGTTTTTAATATCTTCAAATGGTTCAAGGGACCGCTGCCATTGACTTGGTGTATTTTCGAATTCAATCTTTTTCCAGCTTTGGGGTATAATAAATCTCAAAAAATGTGAGGTTTTTTTTTAAACTCAAAATTCAAGTTTTGGCTGAAAGATACCCTGAAATAAACAACTTGACCTTTAACCAATCTGCCCATTAACATACAAATGCAAACCATAAAGCAAAATGTACGTTCTTGCAAGCAGGGCCCTCTGCTTTGTTAAATGATAGTTAAAGGAACAATAACACCAACAAACGAAAATGTTTTAAAGTAATTAAAATATAAGGCAGTGTTGTCCTGCACTGGTAAAACTGGGTTATTTGCTTCAGAAACACTAATAATGTTTCTACAAACAACCTGCTGTGTAGCAATGGGGCAGTTATTCAAAGTAACCTATACCTTTACTCCTTTTTCATCTTGAAAGGCTGCCCCAACGGCTACACAGCAGCTTGTTTATATAAATGATAGTAGTATTTCTAAAGCAAACACATACATTCATACAGTCTTGGTCTTGCAAATTACAAGATGACAGCCCCCTGTGGCCAACTTTGAAAGCATAAATAATTTGTTTGATTAGTTCATGTTTGGTATAAACATGCAAACATTTTTTTAAAAATATTGATGTTACTGGTCCTTTAAAGGCAGGGTAGGCAACTACTTTCACTTTCCATTCTGCACTCCCTAGATGTCACACTGCACTCCTCACATTCCCCCTCCCTCCTCATTGTCTAATAGTATAGGCATAGGCATCATTGTGGTGCATATACAAGATTTTGGCAGCGGACTGCTTGTGGTGATTATTTCAATTGAATGACATAAAATATAATTTTCGGAATCATTTCTTAGGGGTGACAGGTAAAATTTAATTTTTGTGAGGAAGAGAATGAGAGAAATTCCATTCGCTAAGCCAAAACTTTAAAAGAAAGAGTTAACTGGTAGTCCCACCGCCGCCACACAACTAGCTGAACTCCAGCATGACGCCACAATTTCCCCAACCATTAGAACTTTCCAGCAAAATCAGGCCGTAGCCCTCACAGAGAACCAGCTGGACGCCTGTCTGCAACTCTCCGCTCAGCCAATCAGCGCGTTGTGTCATTTTCTCTCACTGACAGAACCAGCATCCCCGCTCCAGCCGCCAACCTCCCCCAGCATCTCTCGCCAATAAGCATCTTCCAATCTTCCGGCGCGCCGGCCACGTGAGGTCAGAGCGCGCGCCAGCTTGCAACCCTCCAGCACGTGGCCCCGCCCATCCCAGGCAGCTTTCCGGCCCGCGCTCATTCTTGCGCCCTCTCTCTCCCCCTCGGTTTCTGGATCAGCAGCAATGGCGGCCGAGCAGCAACAGTTCTACTTGCTCTTGGGTAACCTCCTCAGCCCTGAGAATGGCGCCAGAAAACAAGCAGAGGTAAGAGTTGGGGTGCGCAAGGGGCGGCTCGGAAGCTGTACGCGTCTCTTTCTGTGAGGTTGGATTGGGTCAGCTGCTGAACGCGGCCCACGTGTGAGCATAGACCGGCACCTCCCTACGTGGAACCCGGCGTATGAGCCTGGTGCTGTGGGTCCTTCCTACTGACTGAGCTACTCTGCCTTTTCTATAACTTTGTGTTGCTGCGGGACATGGGGACGTACCATTATTAGCAGTGTCATAGCGGGTCCGTGCTGCTGTCAGTCTGTGTAGGACTCCACTAACCCTTGTACAACTACTACTCCCTGTGTCTAATGACAGCTGTCAGTGGATAGTGGAATTTCCACCACAGCGTTTGAGTATTTTTGTGCCCCCCCCCATCTCTCTCGCATGTGCGCTGCGCTGGCCTGTGTGGGAATGAATGAAACTTCCCCTGTGACTCACTCCGCATGGAAGTTACCGGCGCTGGAGCAGCTGTCGCATGCGCCCAGATAGGCCAGCCATACACACCCAGCATCTGCTAACTGTACTGCGAAATCCTTGTAGGGGATCCCAACATCAAAGCGTCTGGCAGGGCAGTTGCCTTTCCTACGGGAGGGCTATAAGAATGCTGCCAAAAAGCAAACCGCACTTGTAGTAAAACAACTTAAGTGGTTTCAAGTATCTAATAATGTGAAAGTGCTTCTATGAATGGAACATAAATGGGGGGGGGGTCCTGGGAGCCAGTGATAGTCTATTCGGGAACTCTGGCTGAGCTCCATTATCAGTGACATCATTGCTCTTGTCTGTTCAGCAACAGTGCGGATATTATAATCCCCTCACCACGTAGCCCACTAATTGTATTCTTTTATCAGTACCTTTGTGAGTGGTGTATAGTTAATCCACTGACCTATCCTGCGTGGGACATTGTGGGTAGTCCAAGAGCAATTGCATTCCTCTGAAAAAGCAGCTGGGCTTTTGATGAAGAAAGCTTGCACTACAGACATTTAGCCAGAGCAGGATGTATCTAGCTTTGCACGATGATGTGCTGGATAAGTGCACCTTTCAGTTACAAGTATCTGATAAGGCTATCCATATAGATGTTCTTTCTTCAGGGTATCCAGTTTCTTTTGGGTTGTGCGCTTGTCTGTAGCATTGTTAAAACATAAATGCTGACTTATAATGCACTTGAGTCATTGGGAATTTGCTGTCATAATTCTACTTATCTGTTATGCTTTGCTCACATGTTCTCGGTACTTGGAGAAAAGACCAGTTGCACAATGATGCTTGTTCTTTCTCTAGCTGATATTTGCTGTATCCTGCTTTGGTTTCTAAATTGGGCTAATAATTTCATTAATTACAGTGTTCCTTGATCGGGGCGCTGCATATGCAAGAACATTTGTAGGCACCTAGAAGTAGCTAAGATCTGTAAGTGGGGCATATTGAATGGTTTGTAATAATGGTAAAAAAAAAAAACAAAAAAAAAAAATACAGACAGGTTAATGTCAGTGCATTTTTATCACTGCTACTCCTGAGAGGTTCTTTTCAGTGCTTTCTCTTATATTTATAATCACAGGAGGTTCATTTTTTTTTGCAAAAAATACAGTTCCATGATACCAGCAAACCCACACTGACTCATTTGGCAGCATGTTAAATTCTGCAATTTTTGGGCAGAACGAGCATGGCGCCCGCCAGGGCGCATAGGGCAGGCTGAGTACAGCAGGAGACAGGACCAATCTAAGCTGAAAAGTTTGTACTGTGCTACATCCAGTGACACAATGCTTGTTCCCCTCCAGCAGTTTGTGTGAATAATATGGGCACTTTAGGTCAGTGTCTGAGATGTGAACAGTACAGGGCTTTAGGAGTATAAACAATTGAGGTGTCACAGGTGTGAACCTTACTTTCTGAATTTTGAGGTGTAAAGCAGGGGCCAGTTAAACTTTGTGTTCCTTTTGCCTTGTAACCATTCTTTGCAACATGAAAACCTAACAAAAAATCAGGATATAAGTTTTGAACATAATGTTTTGAGCTTCAGACCAACGCGACCACTGCCCTTTAGCAGTGAAGCTCTGTGAATCCAATGGTGTTCCCAGTAACTCCCCATCTAATATTCTGCTGATTCACAGTACACACTTTGTGCTGCCGTCAGTTACCTGAGCTTAGACTGACTATATTAAAGTCACAATAGAAAGCTGATAAGTAATTTAAAATTCTCATTACATGGAAGTTCAGAGACCAGTACAATCTGCATAAAAATTTTTAATAATCAGTTCTGTTGCATCAGATCCTATGACATGTGAACCTCATTTTGGACTTGATGATTTGTGAGGACCACTAAGCTTAGCATTTCAACAGCTGTCCAGTCCACCCTGAACATGTGAGAGTGACACTCCTGACAAAATCAAATATGGTCACCTTGCGTGCACAACATTGAATGCCTGAACTATTACTTTTATAGATACTTTGAAACTTTAGGCTAGTTTTAGTAACATATTTTAAATATATAAGGTATTTAAAATACAGCTTTTCTACCCATATTATGTTTTTAGGGTTTAGTTTCCCTTTAAGACAGATCTAGACCAACTGATGCAGTGCTGGCCAACTGGTGTGCTCTAGGTCTACCATGTGTGACCCCTGCATTAAATGTCTGCCTGCTGTGACTGCTTGCCCTCTGCAAGCTTTTATGGTATCCATACTTAGATTAACTGCTGTTCACTCAGTTTCTTTAGGGACTATGAGCACATTGGGCTCAATACAGCTATTTGTACAATGACATGCAATATTTTAAGTTTGCTGCTGGACCACTGGGTCCGTAAAGTCACTAAACTTTATTAGGGTGCACTGAACCCTGCTTTTTAGGGTTTGGCTGAATCCAGGGTTAAAGTTTCAGACAAATACCAAACTAAATCTGAAACCAAATCTGAAACCTTCATCTGCCCTGTAAAATCAGTTGCATGAACAGAAAAACCTGCTAAGCATGCACCTATTTTTTATATTTGGTTTGACCATGCTTTTGGATTCGGCCAAATCCTGATAAAAATTAGCTCAGATTCAGACGAATTCCAAACTGAATACAGGATTTTGTGCATCCCTAAACTTTACAATAGTAAAATTTGCTCTTAGAATATTGAAGAATTTAAAAATCTGCCAGAGCTGTGTCTAGAACTCAAGCTGGGGGTTACGTTTTTGTTTTAAATGGTGGTTTTTGGACTTAATCCCTCAAGCTTCTAGGTCACATTGACACATCACTAGTTACATAGGTGGCCGTGTCCAGCATTGGTAGACCATTAGACCTCATAACCAAACTTAGCACCCTAGAAAATTTCTAGGTATATGATGACCTCCCAGGCTACAAAGGCCTGTCAATTTAATGGACCAATCAGATTGTCACCCGATTCCATAGGGAATACCTAAATGCAAAAAAACTTTCCAGAGTAGAGATATAATCAGTGGCACAAACACATACGTAGAGTTTTTAAATGCGCAGAGCTTCATAGTATGCTGCTGAATAGTCCCTACTCTGGATTTTATTTTACGGATTTATTATTCCGTATGGAATCAGATGATCACATTGGTCTAGTAGGTTGACAGGCCTTTGTAGCCTGTCAGAATGAGAGTGTTTTTGAGCTTTTGGAACATGTAATATCAACCATTGTGTTAATTGTTGCAGTTGCTGCGGTGCCAGTCGTGACCATTTATACGGCATACTTCTATTTTGTGGCCTTTATATGCTTTGATGTCTAAAATGCATTGGATAACTAACTGAGCCACCCTGACATTCATATTTAGGATAATTTATCCTAGTAACTAATGATGATAAATGTAATGTGGTGTAACTAGCAAGTTAGGTGAAACTTTATAAATGTAAAAAGTTTTGTGGTTTGGAGTTGAATGTTTTGGATTCCTTGTAATGTGTACAATAAATAACATTAAATAATTGCTTGGCGTTAAACTACCGTGGAATGTTTCATAAGGGTGCTATTTTCTGCAGTGGTGTTTTGAGAGTTCTGTAGTGTACTGCTGGAAATTTATGATCAATATGTTAAGAATCTTGTTAAAACCACACATAAGTGGACATTTGAAAAACATGGGACTTTCCAAATTGTGTTTATATAGAATATTTTATTTCTACATTATGAAATACATGTAATTTTATAGGGATTCTGTTTTATTTTAAGTGGCATTTGGAAGTAAAGCTGGCCATAGACGTAACAATTACAATCTTTCTCGGAAAAGATCTTTCCAAGAAAGATCGTTCGTTTCAACACACACGTGTAGAGCTGAATCGTCAGATATACAGGTAGAAACAATAGAATTCTACTTGTATCTGACGATTCAGCACTAACAATGGCCGATGTTCAGGGAGCTTTCAAAGGCATCCGATCAAAATTTTCCGTCCAGTCCGATCAACCAGCCGACCGATATCTTAATCCTCTGACGATGTCGGTCGGCTCATTTCCCACCATACACGCACCGAATATCGTACGAAAATTTGTTTCGTACGATATTATCTGTGCGTCTATGGCCACCTTAAGGGTTAATTGCCTTTCCTTTTCTTTCCCCTTTCTTTAGTTTTAACTTTTCTGTCCTGGTTTACCATTTTGCAGGAAACCTACGAGACCATCCCTGGGCCCTCCAAAATCACCTTTCTTTTGCAAGCTATTAGGAATGGTGTTGCTGTTGCAGAAGAGGTATGCTATAATGATTTATATTTATTTATTGGGGGTGGGAGTTATACAGCCATCATTCTTTATTCCCGTATAATATTGAAAAAAATAAAAGCAATATTGTGCTATTTTTCAACCTAATGTCATTTCAACAGAAAACTACAGCCAACTTTTTGCTTTCTACCTTATTTATGATCTGAGTTTAAAGTTACTGTCAAACAGGACTGATTCAGCCAATCCACTTCTGTCTTGCTTGGGTGCATCCACATGGAACAGACTTCAGTGCAAAAAATTCATACTCATGCTTTCTGCACCAAAATATGCACTGTGTGTCTGCATCAAAAGCTTGGCAGAAACCATCCAAAATGTCAAAGGAACCTATGAATTTTAAAATTTACTTTGAAAAATTAGCTTAACTTCAAATACTTTCTCTGACTCTGCCCCTGTCCTGATACCAGGCCTTAAAACAAACAAACATGACTGCCATATCTGGCTTGGTGTCCATGCACCCTGCAATGATCAGACCGTGTCATAGAAAATTATCTAAAAAATAAGTAAGATTTTATGGCATTCAGTATTATAAGATCCCAATGGTCCTCCTGTGAGGAACATTTAAAAGCCAAGTTTGCAACTGCAGTCACATCTTCTTGAGTTGGTAATGTGATTTTAGTGACACTCACAAGTAGAAACTCATACCCAAATGTAAATTCAAAACCAAATTTTTGGTTGAATGTGATTGATATTTAATCTGAACCCCCCCTTAAGGAAGGCATTTAAGAAACATTGTACTTGCAGGACAGTTGGTAGTTGCAAATGTTTTCACCATAGGCAAAAATTGGGCAGGGTTATTTTTGTTTATGATTGTAAGTGGTTCAAGAAATATCTTGAAATGTTTAGTGAGTGAGTTTGATGATTTTTTTTCTTTACAAGATCCTTTCCCTCTAAGCCTCCTCCGAGGCCTTTCTCAAAGTGCCAGATAGTACAACATGAATGCATTAAATACTTCTAATGGCGGGAAAAAGTTGATCAGCTGACATGACAACTACCTCGTCAACAATGCACCAAAGGGTTAAACTTCTTTAAAAAACAGAAAACTTAAATTTAAAAGTACAAACAAATTAAAAACAGCATAAAGAGTGTTATTCTTACACTTCATCTGTTACAGAGAAACACCCCTCAAGAAGTTCATTAAAAACAATTACTATGTAACTAAACAAAACTTGTTCGCTACTCTGTATGTTAGATCTGAGTCAGAACATTAATTGATTGCTATAGTGGTGTTACAAATAGTACTAGACAATTGAGGAAGAATAGAAGGTCTGTGTTCAGGTTTATCTCTGTTTCCAGTGGGTTAAATATTTGGGACTTCATTAAAATTAAAATCCAATTAGTACATATTGGGAACTCGGTTGGGCAAATGTTAGATAAATTATTTCATACAATACCGAGACTTGTGTAAATGAAATTATCCATTGCCCCCAGTGTTCTCTGTTGGCCGGCCCATGTGTTAAATACTTAAATGTGTAGGGAGAGCTATATCAAGGTATGTTTCTCCACATATTGAGTATATACCGTGACCATATAAATATTGTGACCATATAAATATTTACAGATGCCAAGTGAAATACACCTCTAGTTATCACTACTTTCAATTAGTATGTTCAGGTGCTGTAATCTAAACTAAATCACATGTGAAAAACATACATCAAAAAATGAGCAGAGTGGCTATATGTGGGCCTATTCATTAATCATGGACGTATTATTCCTATCGAACCATATGACCCCACCTGCAGCGCAAACTTAAACAAAAAGTGAAAATGTAAGGAGTAAAAAATATAAAAGGTAAGTGTATGACTAAAGTGAAAGCAGTCCCACGGCCAAACAAAGTCCAAAATAAAGTACATGTTTCACTGAAGGCCAATCATTCCACAGTAATTGTTCAATGTTGAAGTCAATTGCAATTTGCAATACTATCAGACTCACGTAGCCCTCTTTCAGTGTTCACTCAATCCGTGCGCTAGTGTCGCATCGGGCGAAGACTCGGGAACCCCGACATGCACAGCACGGCACCAAGGCACACTGCGGGTCCACTCCACTGCGGGACATCTCCCCGTTCAGTTGTTAGGAAGGCGGTGATCAGCGATGGCGCCCACGTCAGTGTAAAATAACCACACATGTATTCTGCGGTTCAAGGCGCTGTTCCCGGCAACATTACCCTCTATCCACACGCTTCATTCCCGTTCAGAGCGGAGACTGTTGCACCCTTGGGATTCCTGTGTGCATAACTCGGCACCAATTCAGGTGATTTTCTAGGTTCTCAGGCCTTGAATGTAGCGGCTCCCCGCGTAAAGGGAAAGCTGCACTACTCCACCGGTCCCCAGCGAAACTCTGTCAGTCCCAGCTTCAAATCCACTATGGCAGTAGATATACTTAGATGGCCTCGTCACTACAAGTCACCCACAGGGGGCCCTATCGCGATTCACTCGAATCGGAGGCCATGCTTCCCGGGTGGTGGAACGAGGCCCATTACAGACCATTAAAGACCTCTCGGGGCAAAAATGGTAGCGTCAGTCCATATTTAGGCTTGTAATGCCTATTGAAGTATCTGCATTCGTAAAAATAAATTGTCACAAAAAAAGCTCAAACTCGGGTGCCAGGCTCAAATATTCAAATACACATCCATCGGGGAGTCGGCACTCACGACACTTGGTATAAATGTGCCTGGGTGCAGTGTCCAAAACAAGCATTTCCATTTAATAAACTTTTTTGTTTTTGTTTTAAGACCTGTGAGTGCGGACCCTACTTTGTGGATATATATATATATATAAATTTTTTTTTTTTCAGGCAAGGCAGATGGCAGCTGTTTTACTGCGACGTCTGTTGTCCTCTTCATTTGAAGAGGTTTATCCATCCCTCCCTGTTGACCTCCAAACTGCCATCAGGAGTGAACTTCTGCTTGCGATTCAAGTGGAATCTCAGTCAAGTATGCGGAAGAAGACATGTGATATTGTTGCTGAACTGGCCAGAAACCTAATTGGTATGGAACAACAACAATAATTCATAAATGTCAAAGAAACTGCTCATCGTGTTTGTTAGCTTTGCCCAATTGGCTCCTCATCCAACTAAATGACTGGTATGGTAATCCCCATTGAATTAAAAAGGACTACAGGTTCAGAAATTTTGTGTGAAGTTGCCATCTGTGGGCTTAACTGAATTAACTAACCCCCACCCAAACACCACTATATTTAGTTCAATCAGTGCATGAGGAAAACTCAGATATGACTTGTGAGGAGCCAACAGGGCAAAGCTACCTGTAGAATTATGATGAATTGCTCCCCCTAAACATGACTATAGGTTATCCTAATAATAATCCTGTTTAGTAAGATATGAAATGTAAGCAAGCAAGTTTATAGAGTGCCACAAAACATGTCTTGCTTAACTCAAGTAAATCTTGTTTCCTCCATTATTACACTGAATTAATGTAGAGCAAGTAAAACAGTGGGCACCTCATGGGATAAGTGTGTTGGTTGCAGCTGGAAAAAAATTTGTCGATGATCTCACAAATTTTTAAATATCTCAAGAACTGTAATTGTTAGACTTTAAGATGTGGGACTAGCTGTTGCTACCCATAGTATGTGTGTGTATATCTTTATAAATATATCTATCTTTATTTATCAATATAATAAATATATTTAAATATACACACGCCGCTCAAGTGCTATGTGATGAGAGAGAAAGGAGGTCCCTACCCCCACAATAATTCACTTGTTCCTTGTAGATGATGATGGAAATAACCAGTGGCCTGAAGCATTAAAATTTCTGTTTGACTCTGTAAGTTCACAAGATGATGGATTGCGTGAGGCAGCACTACACATCTTCTGGTAACTGTCATGCTTATTAATCTTTCCCAGAATATTAAAATGTTTTATGCTGCTTTAAGGAAAGCTACATTTTAAAAATTTTTTTATTTGTGTGGATATTCTTTTGTTCATCCAAATACTGGAAGATGGCGAAGGCTGCCCAGTTTTCCCAAGTTGTAGAAGATTGTACAGGTATAGGATCCGTTACCCGGAAACCTGTTATCCATAAAGCTCCAAAAGCCATTATAGTGAAATAATCCAAATTTTTTAAAATGGTTTCCTTTCTCTTTAATAAAACCGTACCTTGTACTTGATCCAAACAGCGATATCATGAATCCTTTATTGGAAGCAAAATCACCCTATTGGGTTTATTTAATGTTTACATGATTTTCTAGTAGACTTCAGGTATGCTGATCCAAATCACAGAAAGATCCGTTATCGGGAAACCCCAGGTCCTGTGCATTCTGGATAATAGGTCTCATACCTGTATATTGTAGCATGTTTGAAAAGCTGCTGGCCATGATGATTGTGAACACAAGCCCCTCTAAGAAATCAGATATTGTATTTAAAGGGGTGGTTCACCTTCAGGTTAACTTTTAGTATATTGTAGAAGGGCCAATTCTAAGAAACTTTTCAATTGGTCTTCATTATTTATTCTTCATAGTTTTTTAATGATTTGCAATTTTCTTCTGTTTCTTTGCAGCTTTCAAATGGGGGTCACTGACACATCTAAAAACAAATTCTCTGTAAGGCTACACATGTATTGTTATTGCAGCTTTTTATTACTTGTCATTCTATTCAGTGCCTCTCCTATTCATATTCCAGTATCTTATTCAAATCAGTGCAGGGTTGCTAGGGTAATTTGTACCCTAGAAACCAAATTGCGGACACTGCAAACTGGAGAGCTGCTGAATAAAAAGCTAAATAACTATAAAACCACAAACAATAAAAAATGAAAACCAATTACAAATTGTCTCAGAATATCACTCCCTACATTATACTAAAAGTTAACTCAAAGGTGAACAACCCCTTTAATGGTTAAACACTTTTGCAATCTACATTCATAATTTTTTTAAATTTCAAGATATTAAAGGATACGTGTGCTATTGATTTAATTTTGTTGCAACAGCGCCACCTGCTGGTCATTCTTGCCAGTTTAACCACCAAGTAGTGAAGGAAGAAGTTCTCAGGAGAAAGAAAGGCTGCTCTGATGGATATGGGGAAAAAAGTATAAACCTTTCTCAAATCTTTCCTAAGCAGAAGAATAACTGAGAACCTCTTTTTCTCTACTTAGTGATCAGAATGGTTGGAAAATGACCAGGAATTTCCTCTGTTGTAACAAAACTCATTCATATTATGAGTACCTGAATCCTTTAATATCTTGGAATTAAAAGAAATAAATAATGAAGGTACATTGCAAAGCACCCTCATCAATTTTACATTTGCTTATTTTCACCTTATTTTTAAGGTTTACTTTTCCTTTAAATCAGTGTCCTAATTCTTTGGCTAGTGTTTCAAAGATGCTTCATGAAATAGAAACTACAGCCTGAGTCAGCCTGGCTGCACTTCTCAAGTTGTTCTGCTGGATGGCTGTGGCAGACAAAGAATGCCCAGATGTTCCAGGTGGTGGTTTTTTGGTCCAGCATGTAGGCTCAAATAGCCATCACCGAAGGCTATCTCTAATAATATATCTGTCTCTATATCCATTGCCCACTTCGGGAAATGTGGACTTTTTTCAAATGGACTTTCTTCTCACGAGGAAGTCAGTTTTTTTCTGTTACTTCTGTATAGTTTCCCTAAAGAATCTGATGTTTCTGAATGTAGATATCAGGGTTTTATATTTAAGACCTATAAGTAGTTATTATCAAAGAACAAAGATTATAGAACATGACACCAGTACAGAATTGCTGTGTTGTAGAAGAAGCTAAAGGTTAAAGGTTATTCTGTTATTAGGGTTGTAGAATGCTTACACATAACAGGGAATACATCTGTTATTTCATGTCACAAGTATTCCTAGTGCAAGGTCAAGAAAGGCACATATAGTTTCAGAAATGACCGCACAGATATCATTTTGGACACTCTGCTAACACAGTAGCTGTACCTTATTTGGCTGTTGTACAAAGATTGTGAGTCAGTCCCTAGGATGGAAATGGTGACAAAGTTATGCTAAAATTACAACGATGATTGGATGCAAAGGGGTCAGCCCATGGAAG
>CM044433.1:121570322-121583538 GCA_024363595.1 Xenopus borealis | reverse complement strand
TTTTTTTTTTTTTTTTTCATATAGTACATAAATTATTTTCTATTCTACGTGGTGTAGAATAGACTAACTAAAGCATTCTGGAGCTGTAAAACTATGGCCATAGGTATCCCACAGGACTCCCATTGGTGGCCCTCTCATTGAAGATATACACTCCCACCTTGTCTTTCTGTCATGCATTAAACCTCTGTGAGCTGCATAATTAACATTTTTAAATTGTTTCATTTCCTTGAAAAGTTCTGCCTATTTTCAATTACAGATCAGAACTCTGTCTGCTAGAGCTGCAGGTGCATTTGTGCTTGCTAATGAGCACAATATTCCCCTCCTGAAGCACTTCTCAGACTTGCTCCCAGGTATACTGCAGGTAAGCATTTATTAAATACATCACATTAGGAAGCCACATAAGTGTATCCTTTTATTGAGTTGCCCTTTTACACTTTAAAGGGATCGTGTATAGTGACTAAGCTATATTTTTGGCCACACAGTTTAGCTCACACAGTCTGTAGAAACTTGTTTTAGATTGCACCAATGTTGGCGTTCTTCATATCAACATTTTAAAAATAGTGTCTTAAAAGTAATTTTCTCTCTTTTAGTCTGTAAATGAATCCTGTTATCAGAATGATGACTCTGTCTTAAAATCACTGGTTGAGATTGCAGACACCGTACCAAAATTTTTAAGACCTCATCTAGAAGCAACCTTACAACTGAGCCTGAAGGTAATAAAATGCACTGAAGAAGCAGATGTCTTTATAAAAGCCTCAATGCCTACTTATTATTTCTTTTGTAGCTTTTTGCAGACAGATCACTGAGCAATATGCAGAGACAGCTGGCCATGGAAGTCATTGTCACCCTTTCAGAGACTGCAGCAGCTATGTTAAGAAAACATACAAGTATTGTTGCTCAGGCGAGTAAGTATATAACATGTAAATTTTTTGTTGGTGTTTAGATTGAAGTATCACAACAGTATTTATTTAACAAACTATATTGCCTTTGCTGGAAAACCTGAGGATATAGGTTAGGCAGCTATGTGCTGGAAGGCTAGAGGTTTCCTTGTTTAGGTTCTTAAAACAGTATACTGTATTCATAATCAAACTCGTTTTCCTGAGTAATCATGGGTGCTTCTACTTCAAACTGGGCATCCAATGCGGAATATATAGCCATTTATTTTATGAAATGTTGTATATTTATTGTATTAAAACCTACATAAAATTGGGTCTGTTTTTTTTTTTTTTTTTTTTTTTTTTTTTTTTAGTCCCTCAGATGCTGGCAATGATGGTGGATTTAGAAGATGATGATGACTGGTCAAATGCAGATGAGCTGGAAGATGATGATTTTGACAGGTACTTGCTCATTGTAGGAAGTTTTGCATTGCATTTTGTCAAATGACATTTCTTTTCTGCTGTTGTACAGGTTGAACTCACTCTGGGCAGCCCAAAAAAAAAAAAAATTGTATTTTGAGGTAGAAATTTACCCCAGGGCTGCTTTAAGTTGATTGGTGGCTTTCTCACAATGTAAAAAGCCATATGTGTCATTAGCCTAAGCATTTTCCTCTCCCGCTGGCCCTTAGGTGTTAGGCTTATTTTTTCTTGTAAGACCTTTTCAACCTATCTGCAATGACAGTCACTCTTCTTTTTTCAGGGTTCAGTGTTAATGATCCATTTAGCATGCTTAGGAACTACATTATTTGTCAGATGAGTGGATAGTTTTCTTAGAACAGCCTATACAGCTACAGCTTTATCATTCCAGTAATGCTGTTGCTGGGGAAAGTGCCTTGGACAGAATGGCATGTGGACTAGGGGGAAAAATTGTTCTTCCGATCATCAAGGAGCACATTATGCAAATGCTTCAAAACCGTAAGTACAATGGTTTGTGTGAACTTTTGTAACTGCTAAATATACAGGCAAACAGTCACTTGCTTACAGCTGATTAATTTTGATTGGTATCTTTAACTACACCAGATAAGTTGTACCTATTTAAGAAGAAAGTCATTAAATCCATGAATGCCATGGGAACTGTGCTGAATATGCAACTGCAATTCTCGTATCCATGGACACGGTAACCTTGGGGTAAAGGACACTGAAGTGACATCAGAATTGTAGACCCTCACTCCCCTTTTACCTCTGCATTTTTTTCCAGTGTTCTAGTTACATGAGTTTAGGACTGGCCTCTAGGTAGGCCCTACTTTGGTTGATGGTTAGCACTGACAACTGAGGAGAGACCTGAGCCAGCGTCTGTGCTCTCTGTGTCGACCCCTTCCACAGGGCATCCCCCTTGGCTGACTGGGGTATAATCACCTTCTGAGATGTAATTCAGAGTGTTGTACGTGCTCCCCGCTCTACTTCGCTCCCTTTTTTTGTGTCTGCACTAACTGGAGCATAATCCTAGCTGGTGGGCACTTTGGCTGCTTCCCCCGGTACCATGATCTGAGGCACATCTATTGGGGCACTCCTGGGAACCTCTCCAAACACACTTGCCCAGGATCAGCAACAGGGACAAAGCCTGGGTGCATCTCTCCAGTACCTCCTCAATACAGTTGGTATCCGGTTGGGTCTCTCAACCTGAAAGCCTTTAGATTGAGGGAACTAACAACAAAGGGTACATATAAAAGCCTCTTTAAGAAGGACACAAATTCATCTGCTACCTTCCCTGCCCACGAGCAGCTTCAGATTATAATTCAGGTTGAGTGGCACATTCCTGAAAGGAAATTTCAGGTTACTAGGCGTTTTACCAGACCATACCCTTTTTCCCCAAAGAGCTTACTGACAATTGAAGCATCCCCCCAGTAGTGACCTATAACATTGGCTAACTCCCTCCTACAGCTGGCACAGGAGGGCAATACATCCACTCAAGTCTGTCAGATAACCTCGTATATACTTTGCCTTCGGAGGAGTGGCTGTCCTTGATGCCACCAAGTTAGTCTCTTGTGCCTCGTCTTGTGCCCTTTCTGTATCCCTTTGGTTGAAACTCTAATCTGCTGACCTTAGTTCAAAGAAATCCTTGATTTCCTTCCCTTTTAAGGGCTCTAGACTCTTTTGGGAGGAACTGTAAGAGCACATGGTTTCCCCAGAATAAACCGAAGTCTGTTTTTGCCCCAAGGAGTGCAGCACAAATACAGTTCACTGCTGCACACCACTTACTTATAGGGTGCATTCAATTCCCAGACTGCCTCAAAGTCCAATAACTTCCAGAACAAACAAGGGAAGAAGCACACCTGTTCACACGGGCTTAAGCCT
Source organism: Xenopus borealis (assembly GCA_024363595.1). NCBI lineage: Eukaryota > Metazoa > Chordata > Amphibia > Anura > Pipidae > Xenopus > Xenopus borealis. The sequence continues at coordinate 121,580,308 of CM044433.1, read as the reverse complement.
TCATGTCCTTTATTGCAGAAATTGTGACACAAGCTTTTGGGGGATAACCCCTTCTTCAGGTGCAATTGCCTGGCTTTCCAGTCTTGACAGGATCAGTCTTGACAGCATCTCTTAAGACTCCAGCCGTACACATCCAGATGGACAATGCCAACTCTGTTGCCTTCATCAATTGACAAGGTAGAACAATGAGCAGAGCAGAAAACCTAAATGTGACTCCTATCCTGTTTTTCAAAGGACATAATCGCCACTATCCAGGCCAGTCACCTCCAGGATCTTCAATAGGACATGGTATTGTTACTGGACTTGGGTTCCAGGACTGCCACATTTCCTCAATCCTTTTTCAGGAGTGCTTGGCCTTTAATGAGGATATTCCTACCTTCTTCCAGTATCCAGTCCCGCCTTGAGTCCTAACTGTGTGTCTTCGGCATCCTCCTTGAACCACCATTCGAACTGCTGGCTAGGCGCTCTTTGTTTTTATTCGCCCTTCTTCATAACACAGAAAGAAAGAGTGGTGCTTCACAGCTGAGATCATACTGCCTTTCTTCTGCAACAATCCACAGAATGAGGAGGAAAAGCTACATCACTTGGACATAGAACAGGCACTCAAGATCTGTGTTTCTAAATTAGTCAGGTAGCCCTCAGCCGAAAGATCCTCCAGGCAGCGGTTTCTTCCTCCCTCCCTTGGTTAGGGGCGTCTTTGATATGAATCCATTGATAGAAAGGAAGATTTATTTACTCATCCATGAAACCTTTTCTCTCCAGCCATAAGGGGGGCACAGGTCTTCCCTCCCAGAGCACTTGTTCTCCCTCTCAGCCAGATCAGTTGAATAGTTTACTGATCATTCTAATCTGAAATATTAGTCAAAAACTGAGCACTGATGGCTAAGTGCAGGGGTAAAGGGTTGCAGGAGGGTCTGAAATTCTGATGTTAATACTCTTGTCATTCTAACATGAACTGCCGTTTAAAGAGTTTATTAGTAGGCGTGCATAGTCACTGCCTATAGTGAAGCTGCATAATAGTTTAATGATCCTTTGTAAAACTTTAATATAAATCTGGGCTCCCCAATTTTTTAGAATTTATGCTTATTATAGGGAAATAACAATAGACTTGTAGGTGGTAACAGAGTTTTTGACCAGTCTGTGGTGATGCAAAGACTGCTTAAGCTAGGGTAAAACTGTATTCTGGTCCTTTGTAGAAGCAAGAATTTACTTGGGTCTCACCAGATTTGCAATGACAGATGATTTGTTTAGGATACATGGGCTCTATTAATAATGACATAGGTTTGTATTGTCCAGACATCTGCCACCTTAGTTGTAATTTCAGTATACTGTTGTGTAATTTTCAGATGACAACCAAGCAAGTTTTTGGCAGTTGCTCTGTAGTTAGTGGAAAATTGAGTTTACCTGTGACTAACCCCCCCCCCCACACACACACACACACACACACACACACACTCCTTTAACACAAAAGAGCTACATTTTCGGCGTTTGGCTAACCAGGAACAGCTGTGGGCTAAGTAGTATTCATCTTATCCGTCGTCACCACACAGAATGTTTGCAGTAGTGATGACAATATAGCTCTATCATTGGTGGCCAATGATCCTGTATGTATGCAAGTAGACCAGTCTTATCTCATTGCACTAAAATCACCCATGTTTGGTTAGTATACCTACACTAGACCATCAAAAACATGTTGCTAATGGCACATTTGTTACAGGATAAAAATTGCCCTCAATATTACTTGTGTTAATGTTTTCTGGTTTGGTGCAGCTGACTGGAAGTACAGACATGCTGGTCTTATGGCACTGTCTGCCATTGGGGAAGGTTGTCATCAACAGATGGAGGGCATTCTTAATGAGATGGTCAATTTTGTTCTGCTCTTCCTTCAAGATCCTGTAAGTACTTTACAAATAAACTTTTGTGTGTCTTAGGTTTTCCAAAATACTCCTTGTTAGATTATTTACCTACATTTAATTTTTTTTCAGCATCCTAGAGTACGTTACGCTGCATGTAATGCTATTGGCCAGATGGCTACTGACTTTGCTCCTGCTTTCCAGAAGAAGTTTCATGACAAGGTAAAACATTTCAGATCCCCCCCCCAAAAGGATATAGAATTGCATGGAAACTTGTTTAACCAGAATAATGGTGGCTTAATATACACTCCTTTTGGCAAGGTTACCAAATTAGCATATGTTTGCCTGATATGGCCACGTATGTGTGGAGCCCTATTAAGCTGATCATGATGGGCGCCAGTGCAGGTGCCCATTAACTCCAATGTGGTCCTTACCATAATGGGTTTTTAAAACTTTCTGATTTACACCTAGATATCGATCAGGGAGGTAGGTATTCTCCAACATGTTTTAAAGGGGCTGAATCTTAAATATATGCCTCTGTCTGGCCAGCTTTTTTTATGTTGTGCTATTTACCTTTTAATATATTGAAGAATATAAAGCACTGAACATTTTTTTTTAGATCGTGTTCGTCTATTTAGATATATTTGCTAACACATTCCATGTATATTTGGTCTGGTTTCACACTAAGTTTGGCTGGTTGGGTCCTAATTTCTGGAATGTATTCCCTGTTACAATACCTGATTGTAGCTTTCAGGGATTTTCAGCAAAGATGGTTTACAGTAGTGAAGCATGTAGTGCTATGACCGTTGATAACCAAATATCTGTTTCTACACTAGGTGATAGCAAGTCTTCTGCAAACTATGGAAGACCAGGCAAATCCACGTGTTCAGGCCCATGCAGCTGCTGCTCTTATAAACTTCACAGAAGACTGTCCAAAGACTCTTCTGATTCCATACCTTGATAGTCTTGTAAACCACTTGCATTCAATTATGGTGGTGAAACTGCAGGAGGTATGGCAATTTTTTTTCTGTCCTTAGAACTTCTAAAGGCTGTTAACTTTCAGCCCGTGCTTATTTTTTCTTTTTTGTTTGCCTGTTTTTAGTTACAAACATGAACCTGGCATAAAAAAGTGCTCTGCGAAGCTACAATTTTGTTGTTGTTGCTTAACGCGTATCTTTCTATTCAGACACTTTCCTTCTCTTAAAGAGATACTGACACCTGAAATTTTCATTCTCTTAAAGAGATACTGACACCTGAAAATTTTTATTTTTTTTACATCTATTATAATATTGGCTTTGGAAGCTACTTCTAACTTTGCCATAAAGTATTTGCATGATGCTTTTACATTACCTGTCGCCCCATGTTCCTGTAGGGGGCTGACATATTTGTGCAGCAGGAGTCCGTTAGAATTAGAAACTGTAACTAACAGGCTGAGATGGGACAGTCAGGTTGGCAAAGTCAGAGAGTCGGGCTTAGGAACTTCAACTAACAATTATATACAAAAACAAACGTCTCCGCAAAAAATGATCTACATGACCTATAGGTAACATTTAATGTACATGCATATGTTAAAAAATAATTTTTTAGGGTCAGTATCACTTCAATCATGTATCGTGCTTAAACTCCTGGTTGCAAAGGTAAATGACACCATAAACCATATAGCAGCTGAAATTCCATATTGGAGAGCTGCTGAACTAAAAGCTTAATAATCAAAAACCCATAATAAAAGACCTGTTTCAGGTTGTCTCAAAATATCACATCATCATACTAAAAATTAAACTAAAGATAAACTACTACTTGTTTGGCCAGTATGTCATTAGTTCTGCCAGTATTCACTTAAATACAGGTGGGCCATAAGTTTATAGTGGGTTTGCATAGCACTACTATACATTCCAATAAACCTTTACAAAGAGGTTTTTAGTCTACCTTTTTAAAGCATTTCATGACTGTGCATAGATGTATTGCTCCAGGAGTTGGATTCCTTTTACACATTTCTTGGTTTAGTTATTAATGGTTTATTGTTTTACATCCTATTGCTGCCAATTCTAGCTTCTGCTTCTGACAAGTGCTCTATAGATTTTCCTCATTTTGCTCTTTCTTTTTTTTTAGCTCATCCAGAAAGGAACAAAACTAGTCTTGGAACAAGTTGTAACTTCAATAGCATCTGTAGCAGACACTGCTGAAGAAAAATTTGTTCCATACTATGATTTGTTTATGCCTTCACTAAAACACATTGTTGAGAATGCTGTACAGAAGGAGCTTCGACTACTAAGAGGCAAAACTATTGAGTGCATCAGCTTGATCGGTTTGGCTGTTGGTAAAGACAAGGTAAGCATTTCTTATCAGACGCCAAAACCGAGACATTTTGGATAAATTGATTTGTATTTGGTATCAGCGATAATATGCTAAAATTGTGAACCAAAAGTAATTTTTGCATGTGTTCTATTCTCTTGCAGTTCATGCAAGATGCTTCAGATGTCATGCAGTTGTTGCTGAAGACGCAAACTGATTTCAGTGATTTGGAAGATGATGACCCACAGGTGTGGATAAGTAGACTTGTATTTAGTGTAACGGGTAGGCCTTAGTTAGGCGCCCAGGGGAAGTAGTGGACCAAGGAGGAAGCTTAGGAGTTAAAGGGTCCAATAACGTAGCACCGGCAAGGAACAGGCAGGAGTCAGACAGGTCCAGGCAAATAGGTGTATTGGCAGGAAGAAAATAATTACAAAGTCCAGGCAAGGTCAAAAATACAAGAAAACAGGATCAATAACAAACCCAGGATCAAGGCAATGTGGTCCTATAATTGGGCGCCATAATGGCGTCCAATGCGCCCTTAAATATTCAAATTTGGCGCCGAAAACAGGGCGCCGTGCCGTCATCGCATCAGGCGCGACGCGTTGACGTCACTACCCGGCGCCGCTATCCACGTGGCGGCTATGGGCGCCGCCATTGTGGATAGGACGCCGGACAGAGAGGACGCGCCGCCCGGAGCTAAGGTAAGCCTCCGGGCGGCGCGATCCTGACATTTAGGGTGCTAAAAGGCCAGTGCATACAACGTCCAGTCCAGTTAACTGTTTAGGGTTGTTGGGGTAAGAACATAAATATATTGTTTGTTTTCAAAACCTTATCTAAGAAAAAGGGTGGAGACTTCTGTATCAAGCAGACTGTCATGTCTTCAAGAAAGATGAAATGTAAACTGTTCAATAAATGGAACTTTGGTGTACAAAGATATTTTACAAATACTAGATGATTGTTATGACAGAAGTTGAGTTGCATGCATGTTTTGTGTTACTGGTCTATATAAACCCTGTGTAGTTTATAATCGCATACATTAATGAAATAATACACATTCATTTTCTTTTTCAATTTTTTGTCAAAACATTGTTCTTTTGTATCACTATACATCTGTGCAACTTTGCAATTGTGTTTTGCTCCTGAGAGCCTAGTAAATACTGATCTGTTATCCCTGCTACCTATATATTGTTTGGCTATGTAAAAGGATTAATTAGGCTGATCAAATTGTTCAATTCCCATACTTATTTTGATCGATGTATAGCTCTTTTAGTATTGCAACAATGTTTTCCTTGTTTCTAGATTTCCTATATGATCTCTGCCTGGGCTAGAATGTGTAAAATTCTGGGAAAGGAATTCCAGCAATATCTTCCAGTGGTCATGGGCCCTTTGATGAAGACTGCATCTATAAAACCTGAAGTGGCCCTACTTGATAGTGAGTATTGCCCTTGTATGCATTTTTTAGGTTGTACTGTACATGCTGAAAAGTCTTTAGTTTCTAGCCTTTGCACAGTAGTGCATTTCAGTATAGCAATGACCTTTTTTGTAGCTTTGTCTATATACTAGAAATTGGTTTTCTCGGTCATCTTAGGGGGACACAGGGACCGATGGGGTTAAGCTCCATCCTCCAGGAGGCAGGACACTTGAAAGTAATTAAGTGGGTGTGTCGGGTCAGGCTTATCCCCACCCACAGTACAATCCTATTCAGTGTCCTGCTACCGGGAGGATGGACTACAGTCTCATGGATGAATATCTTAGGTCAGTCACAGACTGACACCCGGGGTGAGACCTTAGGCAGGGTTACCTGTTTTACCATGGTTAGCCCCCTACGAGGTGAAACCACCGGGGTCCCTTCCCTAGCCTTTGGCTATACTGACCACCCAGACAAATTCCTGCACTTGGGAACTTGAGCAGAGGGTCTGGCTGGTGTGTAAGATAGGTGACATCAGGCGAGGGTTCTTTCCCTGGGTCACTACTCATATCCTTGGGCATTTAGGAGCACTGTAAGCACCTAATACTCTTCCCCCCTCTGCTGTCCTGAAGCCTCCATAAGCGCTCTTGTTCCACCTCCTCAGCCCCAGCTATGGAATACCTCAAAAATTGGACACGTGGACATTAGCCTTGCCAGGTAGGGAGAGTAGCCTTGTTCGTTGTGCACGACTATTGGAACACATCTGCGTTCCACAGAGCGCGCTGGCGAGAATTCTCAGGAAAAATCGCCAGCTAAAATTCGTGGGCTTTTCTCCGCACATGCGTGGTAATTGGAACGCATGCGCTCCAACGGCCATTTTGTCTGACGAGCCTCACTCACAGAAAAGAGCGAAATGTCAAGTGGTGTCAGACAGGGCATTCAGGCTTAATCTCTCCCACATTCATGGCAGAAGGTAGGACGGGGGGCTTTTCACCAGGGTGGGGGGAGAGTACCCACTACAGCACAGGTCAAGTACCTAGCCTGTACCAAATGCGAAACTAAATAGCCTGGGGGCCAGAAGGAGCTGCTTTGCAAAGCCTGCTCTATGGGACAGGGGGCAGCCTCTGGGGGTCTATCTGAACAGTCAGAAGAACCTCTTCACGACACTCCCTTAGAACTGGGACAAGGGTCCGTGGCAGAACCGCCCCCCTCTCTGGGCAGTTCAGCTTTCAAAATCCCTGGCATCCCTACAAAGTTTACCAACCATTGCAGAAAATTTGGGCAAGGCTCTTCCACCCAGGCTATATCGGAGGAGTCGATTTATGAGCAGAGGTTCTCCCATTCAGAAGGCGAGTTACCTCATTCTGACGGATCCTCTGCTGAACAGGAACTAGAGGAGTGTCTGGAAAGGGACACTGTCAATGACGTCGATGGCATTATCAAAGGGGTCCTTAAACTCTTAACATTTCTCAGAAAACTAGGTAGCAAGGGGAATACCCGGCGCTTTTCAAAAGACATCATAAAGCGTCAGCCTGTTTTTCAGAGCATGAGCAACTACTTAGTATCATTCAATAAGAATGGGATGTGCCGGAACGCAAGTTTCAGGCAAAGAAATTCGTCTGTACCCCTTCTCTAAGGACTTAACTGACAAATGGTCTAACCTGACTGCCGTAGATGCTCCAGTCACGCCTGTCTAAGTCAACCACACTACCAGTTACTGATGCAGCAGCATTCAAGGATCCTTCAGATAGATCAGAGGGGTTTCTTCGGCGGGATCGACACCACAGCCTTGCCTGGCTTCAGCATGGGTGGCCAGGGCTATTCAATCCTATTCAAGGAGGTACTCCTTGGGAAGAGTTGTTGGCAACTGTACAGGCAATTACAGAGGCATCTAGTTATCTATGTGACACCACTTTAGACGCAGCTCAAATGACTGTATGCCCATCAGCGCTATCCGTAGCAGCCCGTCAAACACTTTGGCTAAAGAACTGGTCAGCTGATATTAGCTCCAAGAAAACCTTAACTTCCTTTCCATTCAAGGGACAAAAATTATTTGGAGACGAACTTGAAAAGATAATTTCTCCAAGTCTGCTTGGGGGACACAGGGACCTTGGGGTATAGCTGGTACATCTAGGAGGGCAGGACACAACTGTAGAACAAAAACTAGCCCCTCCTCTACTGGCTATACCCCCAGCAGGCGGAGCTTAACTCAGTTGTTGTTGTGTCCTCAGGAGGATAGGACGTTGAATTCGCTTCTGGTTTATTTTTTTGTCAGTTGCTTGACACCAGGGTATGCCCAGGCCCTCTACACAGAGTAGAGGAACCACATTGGCATTCCCCCACGTGGGACCTGTCTCCGGGGTACCTGTTTTTCCCTCATGACCATCCAGTCTTATACAGTCTATCCTATTCACAGGCGCAGACTGACTGGCCGGAGAACAGAGATGGAAGTGCCAAGGGAAACCGTGAGTACCTATCTGTGCTACCCTCAGTGCCACTCCTATTTCCCTAATCACCGGGGGAGACTCCATAAGATTCATTTTACTTCAGGGGAAGCTTACACTTATCTAAACTGGTTCAGTGAAGGGGAGGAGCGCAGCCATTACACTGTCTGCCGGATTCCTAGCAGCACCCTGAGAGAGGCTGCATCGGTGAGCAGTAGGGGGAGACTCGGAAGAGCAGTTCACGTACACTAGTAACCGCTATCTTCCTGGCGCCATTTGTTTAAGGTTGGACGCGTATCCTGGTTTCAACCTTTTTCGCGCCACTTCGCTTCAAGTCTCGCGCTACTTCGCGCGCCTACTCTCGGGCCGCCATTTTGTCTGCACCGGAGCGCAACTCTGACAGAGCCGTTCTGTACCTCCACTGCTCACCAGTTTTCCCTAATTATTAGCGCTCTATTCTGCCTATCAGCGCTACTGTAGGGAACTAGTGTTCTACCATCTGCTCTCTATTGTAGTCTCTATTCAGCAGGGTCTTCCAGGGGATACTTATCTGTTAGACTCTATTCAGCAGGGTTTTCCAGGGGATACTTATCTCACTCATAATTCCCTAAGTCTCTATATAATATTCTGGGGGAAAGTCTAGTATTCCTGTCTCCCGGTCATCATGTCGGACGGACCCAGTGACGGGCTTTTTCCCAGTGGGGCACCTACTACCCAGGTAAAATACCTAGCCTGTGCCAGGTGCCGCAAACGTTTGCCCGCTGGGCATAAAGACCCTGAGGTTATTTCTGAACCCCCAGAACCTGTTACTATTCCGGAAAACCAGAATTGTCAGAGGGAGTCTTCACCTCACAACAGAGTCTCTCCAGCTCCCCCCACTCCTGAGTGGGTGTCACAGCTGGCGTCTGGAATACCAAAAATAGCCGAGTCACTAGACAAGTTTCTTTATCGCCTGGACAACCCGAAAGGGAAGACAGCTAAGCGAAGAGCTCCTTCCCCATCTGATGAGGAGAGTGCGTCTCCTCCCAGACAGGTTTCTCCATCATTCCCAGATTCGGGTGAGGACTTTGATCGCTCAGAAGGTGAGCTCTCATCAGGCTCAGAGTTGGAAGGTGAGGAATCTCGCAAAAACTCTTCGGAGTCGGTAGATGCATTGATTTCCTCCGTATTAGAGACCCTTCATCTGGAACCAGGGACTTCTGCAGACCAAGGGCATCTTCAAGCGACACAGTAGAGTGTCACCAGTTTTTCCTGTACATTCCCAGCTTGACCAGATCATTCAACAGGAATGGGATTTTCCAGAAAAACGTTTTCAAACAAGCCGAAAGTTTCAAAGGCTCTATCCATTTCCCAAGGAGCTCACAGAAAAGTGGTCAATGCCACCTTCAATTGATCAGCCGGTCTCTTGGCTTTCTAAGAACACTGCACTTCCTTTTCCAGACGCTTCTTCTTTTCGGGACCCGATGGATAAGAAACTAGAAAGTCTGTTTGTTCCTCATTTTCAGCCTCGGGCACTTCTCTCCGTCCTGTCCTGGCTATGGCATGGGTAAGCAGGGCAATCCAATCTTGGTCAGAATCCCTGCTTACCGCGATTAGTTCGGGAGCTCCTCGCAACTAACTCTCTCAATGGGCCTTCCAGATAAAGGAAGCAAATGACTATATGTGTGAGGCAGCTCTTGATGCTACTCAAGTCATCAGTAGGTCATCAGCACTCTCTATAGCAGCCCGCAGATCCCTGTGGATGAAGCTTTGGTCTGCCGATTTTTCCTCAAAGAAGTCTTTAACTTCTATCCCCTTTAAGGGTAAACTACTTTTCGGACCGGATCTGGATAAGATTATCAGCCAAGCAACTGGGGGCAAAAGTACCTTACTACCTCAGCCTAAAACACGCCCTTCCTTTCGTCGGTCCAAGTTTTTTTGTGGCTCCCAGACCAAGCACATAAGGCCGTCTTCTCCACGACAATCCTTTTCATCCCGAGGACGTTTCAG
>CM044433.1:121523540-121545491 GCA_024363595.1 Xenopus borealis | reverse complement strand
AAAAGCCCTTCACAAGCAATAGCATGCAAAGTGAAGCCTTCTGAAATCAGAAGGTATTTCAGTCCTTCTCACCCTAACCAGGTTCGGTTTCTCTATATATAAATTCTAATTCTAAGCTGCCATGCCCCTAATGTTTTTCTACTATTTCCCGTTCCACTAATTGTAAGGGGATTGGTATAGTAGGTAGTTCTAGAGAGGATTAAAACCAGCCAGTCCGAGACTATAGCAACTTAGACAAGACTAATCCTCGTATATTAAAAGTTGTGGTTTGCCCATTTGTAGTAACCCATGGAATGTTTGCTTTTAAACAGTGACTGGTAAATGTCACCTGCTAATTGGTTTTTATAGGTAACTAGACATGTAGCAAAAGTACCTTTAAAGGGGTGGTTCACCTTCAAGTTAACTTTTAGTATATTGTAGAAGGGCCGATTCTAAGAAACTTTTCAATTGGTCTTCATTATTTATTTGACAGTTTTTTAATGATTTGCAAATTTCTTCTGTTTCTTTGCAGCTTTCAAATGGGGGTCACTGACCCCATTTAAAAACAAATGTTCTGTAAGGCTACACATGTATTGTTATTGCTACTTTTTATTACTTAGCATTCTATTCAGTCCCTCTCCTATTCATATTCCATTCTGTTATTCAAATCAATGCAGGGTTGCTAGGGTAATTTGGAGCCTAGAAACCAAATTTCTGACACTGCAAACTAGAGAGATGCTGAATAAAAATCTAAATAACTAAAACCACAAACAATAAAAAATTCAAACCAATTGCAAATTGTCTCGGAATATCACTCTCTGCATTATACTAAAAGTTAACTCAAAGGTGAACAACCCCTTTAATTAATATCGCATGTTCCTAAATAATGCAACAGTATAATTCCCATGGCTTGTTCCTTTCTTTAGTTGTTAAGGCCAGTCAGTGATGTTTGAAGGTGTAGTTTACCTTTAAGCTATGTTTTAGTATGTTCTAGAATGGCAAATTTTAAGTTGGTTTTCATAATTTTTTTTTTTTACAGTTTATTTGGTTCCTCTTCTAATTTTATTGTACTATGTATTACTTATCTTTTTGTGTAGGCTTTCATGTGTTATTTTAGTCCCACTCAAATGGTCTGGCTGCTACGGTAATATGAACCCTAGCAACCAGCTGCTGAAATTCCAAAGTGCAGAGTTGCACAAACGGCTAAATAATGAAAAAAAAAAAACATGCATAAGTAAAAAAAAAAAAAAAAGACCAATTGTAAATTGTCCAAAATGTCTTATGTAGTACTAAAAGTTAATTTGAAGGTAAAATAGCCAATTAAGTGGCTATTAAGCCCTATGGCATGGCTACATTATTTAGAAATTTCTGGTGAGCAGACAAAATAATCCTGCTTTTAAATTTGTGAAAAATCTTAAGTGCACCTCTCAAGTGTCACACAAAAATGTTAATCCTACTTGAAACCTTAACTACCATACACCAAATTGAGGAGTTAAAAACTTCTGGTTGTTTAAAATACTGTGTAAAACATGGGCTGACTTTTTTTTTTTTTTTTTTTTTAAGCCATCACATTTTTATGCTGGAATTTACACACTTTATCATACACCACAAATTATACCACTTTATACCACGTATCTGTTACAATGCTGTCAGTGTGGCAATGGTCTAGTTGACCCTTGCTTTCTTAGTTATGTTACACAAGTCCTTTGCTAGATACCTTTTTACTTTTGTCTTTAACAGCAACAATCCAATTGTCCTTGGACCCAACAATTCTAATTTACCCAAGATATTCAGTATAATAGCAGATGGTTGTATTCACGAATCTATTAAAAATGAAGAAGTATGTGGAAAACGGCTTGCAAACGTTATCCGTCAAGTTCAGGTAAAAAGCAAAGAATGTACTTGTTTTCATGCCTTTCGAACTCCATATAAAATAAGCTATATATAGTAATCTAAAATTTTGTTTACATTTTTAGATTATAATTAGATATTACCCCTTAGGTTACTATATATTATTCTGAAGTTGCAATTCTACTGGATCCTTGATGACTGCATTTTTGGGGTTTTCACAGTTCCCATACTGTATAAAGGAAGCAGCAGCCATTGATTCCAGGCATTCTTTTGGCCATGGTTTCCCTAAAGTTGGCCATGCATGGGCCAACTATTTGTAGCCATGGGGTGGGGGGATGGCTACTATAGAAGTGGCTGTAAATGTATATGGTCAAAATTCTGCTGTTCCTGGAACAGTAGTAACTGAATAGGAGCCACAGTATTGTGGCTCATCTTCACTTCCTTAGACGTGTTTTATCAAACTGAAATTCACCTGGATAGTAGAATGATCTTTGTAACTGCCCCTTTCCCCACTTACTGGCCATACATGCCCAGATGGTTGGGCAGGTTGGTCGAAAACTACACCACCAAAGCTGAGAATATAACACTTATTGTGTAATAATAAAAGTATTGTACGCTACGAAACAAGTTGGCGCTATAGAAATACATGTTAATAATATTGTAGGTGATAAAATAAAGCTTGTGGGCAATTTTTCAAAAAGACAATAGGCATTAAAGGAGAAGGAAAGGTTAAAACAAAGTAAGCTGAGAAAGATCTATATGAATACACTAGTAAACCCTCAAAGGAATGCTGCTCAGAGTCCTCTGATAAAAGAAAACACAGCATTTCTTTCCTTCTATTGTGTACATATGAGCTTCTCTATCAGACTTCCTGTTTTCAGAGTAAACCTCCATGGCCTGGGCATGCTCAGATTGCTCCTCTCCTCCTTCCTCCCTCCCTGCTGTAATCTGAGCTCAGAGGTATGAGCAAGCAGGTAGAGACTCAGGCAGGAAGTGATGTCACGGCAAGCTAATATGGCAGCTGCTATCTTAAACAAAAAAGTGTCTACAGCGTTTTACTCAGGTATGGAAAAGCGTTCTAAAGAATAAAAATGGCGTTCTAGCTTGTACTGTTGTGACTAATCGGTTGGCAATAAACTGCCTTGGAAGCTTCCTTCTCCTTTAAACCCTGCCAGTGATGACCTTTATAGTTTTTTGGGAAATAAAGCAAATGGAAATTATTCATTCAAATCTTAAAATTTCCATTACAAATCCATAGGTAGATTAAAAATTAATAAAAGATACTTGTACAGAAAATGTTACTTTTTCATACGTTGTGTGCTAAATATATACTTACTAGAATTCTATTTTTTATGGTCTTATGTTTTAAAAACATGTATATATACAAGTATTTAGAATCTTTACAAAAAGCTTATTAATATATTCTTATACAATGCTTTGCAGGCCTCAGGAGTATTATTTACAGAATGTGTGTCACAGCTAAATCCGGCCCAGCAGAAAGCTTTACAGGACCTGATCAGCACTGCTTGAAGGCCTTCACCACTACATGTCAGGAAAACTAACATCAAATAAACTTACCTCTTCTGTTTAGGTTTTCTTGTTTTAGTTTTTGAGCAAAAAGAACAGAAGTGCTTATAGGCCAAGTTTTAGCAGGCCATCAAAAACAGCTGGCAGAAAGCACTATATATCAGACTGCAGTGTCAAATGGATCCTTCTACAAGAGAGCTGTCCCCTGCAGACATACAGATGGCTATAAAAGGATTATTTTTCTATCCTAATGTCTTCCCTCCTTATATATTTTCCACTTTTGTGGGTAGGGAGGATTCACTTTGCCCGAGTTCCAATAAATTAGGACTGTGAGTGCTACAATTGGTTCATAAGACAAATGGACTTCCCATGCACTGGAAGTACTTGCAGCACTTTTTTCATATGGCACGATCTATGTGGTCCAACCACCTGAATGATGCGGTTAACATCTGTGTCCAACATTTTTCTCAAGTGGGATAGAAAAATTCCTTGTGCTCTGAAATGTATCCCAAACCAAAGGTATGAAGGTAATGTGGAATTGTGCGCAAAGATTCATATTGGCATAATTGTTTGGTGCCATCCGCTGTTTTCATAGGATTTATGGATTGAGGCAGGAATATATTTAGCTGCCTTCTGGCCCTTGAATGTGAAATATGTCTTTTGGCATGTCTTGCAACTCATTCACTCCTCAATAAACAACAATGAAATATCTCAACCAACCTTTTGATAGGTTCATGCTGTCTGACTTTATTCTGTGCTTGTGGTTTTCAAACCTACTGTATGGGTTCAAGACCCATATGCTATCCAACATTTGCATACAATTAGATACTACATGTGTCTGAAAAATTCAGTTGATGGGTACAAAGAGTGATTTTTTTTTTCTATAATTAACATTGACATTCAGGCCTGGATTTGTGGCAAGGGCCAGGCCTAGGGCTGCAAAGTATGAGGGGCGACATGCTGCCTGGCGCTTGCTGAGGAGCACCAGTGCTCTGGCGTGTGCGCTCGCTGGGGTGCAGGAGGCGTGTGATAGGACTGTGTTCTAGGACTGTGCCAATGACCCGAATCCGGCCCTGTTGACATTAAAGAGAATGGTATTCTGTTTTTAACCCTAGCTAGTGGATTGTGGTTAAGGCAATGGTTACAACCATCTCTTCCCATTCTCTTCAGTGAGAAATATCTGAACCTGCTCAGTGCATTCATGGGTCAGGGGATTGTTACTCCTTGCACTGTGTGCCAGATCATAATGAAGGACACATAAATGCTTGTTTCCTTTGTCCTGTAAGATTCCTTTGTTCGTTGTACACTGGGCTACAACTAACTGCTTCAAGCTCTTACAAGTTAGAGATGTTTTTATAGATATGGAGGTTCTCATTCACAATAGAAAAAGTTTCATAGATTAATAATCTTTATTTTAACAGTTACCAACAAAAAAGGAAAATATGCTGCTCAGTCTTAAAGTAAAAGCAATAAGCCGTAAACTGTCCCGTGTTACTGTAGGCATTGGGCTGTCTGTTGAGAGGTAACCTCTTCTCCTCAATGTAGGCAAGCACACTGGTAAAGCACCTCAACCGAAGGGTTAAAACCAGGTTTTTTTTTTTCTTTTTTCACATCTTTAAAAACGAACAGCTTGACAGGTTATGTATCCTCCAATTTTTTTCATTCTGATGATCTCTGCTATGTGTATATAGTGTTTGCAACTTTATTAACTCTTCAATTGTTTTTAGGATACGTTAACATGGTGATGCCACTTATTGCATGTCTTCACTTCCTCTATTAGAACTTTTTATACTGTGTGTACTTATTGTAAAACACAAAATACCAGGCTGTTGGTTTTAAAGGTGTAAAATAAAGACTTGGTTTTAACCAGTGTGCTTGCCTACTTTGTGGATCAGAGGTTACCTTTTAAGCTGCAAAGGTCCTAACTTTGTTTTTTATATTGGTTTATTCCTGCTCCAGATAGCTAGCTCAATATTTATGAATTCAAGATTATAGGTACTTTTTTCTTTTTTTAAATTAAGCTTATTTGTGTTACTGTTTCATTCACTTTGTTCTGAATCTAATACTGTAAACATGCTTTTATCCTAACCTACAAAATTAATTTAATAAAAGCTTGGATTCTGAAACCATACCATTTGTGGACACACTCTAGTTCTTATGTAAATGTGAACTTTATTCTTCTTCTTCTTGTGTGTTCCTGCTTGTGTGTTCACATATTGGACATGCACATAAAGGGGTGGTTGTTTTTTTTTGTTATTTGCATTTTCTGTTCTGCTTGGAATTTTAACTCTGGTTGCTAGAAAAGACAATAATCCAAATCATACAAAAAAAAATAGTCATAAAAAGTTTGCTTGATCAAGTCCATCCATAGCATAGAGAGAGTTAATGTAAAACACACAGTTCTTTAAAATGTTACTTTAACAAAACCAGTCTACCAAGCTGTAACAGCAAGATTTCTGGGACAGAAGTTATATTTTGCACTATATTATAGGCTATATATACACACATGCACTCTCTATTTTTATATGCATGTGTATAGAAACACTCTTATTAGTAATAATAGGCTAAAGTTGATTCTTGTCTGGTAACCCATAGCTACCAATCAGCAGGGTTATTGTTTGGAAACAGCTGATTGGTTGCTAGATGTGAGCAAACATAAGACTTATTCCATGACTTTCAGTACTTAAGTACCATGGTGCAGTAACTGCTTGGATTGTATGACCATAATGTATGGTGAGCAGTTTGTTATGCTAGAAGTTTTAGACTAATATGTGTATCTGAAATTCTTAGGGTTTACTGACTATCAAGGTCAGACTGCATCCATGGGACACTGGGATGGGCACTTTCACGGACACCCCAGTCAGACATTGCTGCCTATATAGGAAGTGAATAGACAGGGAAAAATGCTTATGAGTAAGAGACCTGCTCAGCCAAAAGCCTTGTAATCTAAAACAGCTCTCACAAACACTAAAAACAGAACATGTTTAATTTTAAAAAAGTGGTATTCATGTCATAGGATTTTTAACCACCACCTATCCAGTTGTGCTTCACCAGAATTACTTTTTTCAAAGTGTCCTTTCAGCTTTTCAGATCATCTGTGCAGATTAGTATTGCATTGTTCCAGCACAGGGTGAAGTACCTACATGTAAGGGCCCATAGAGTCTGCAATGCTGCTTAGTATTAACTGACAACACAAAGTTATGGTTGCTGAAAATCTATAGCAGGGGTCCCCAGCCTTTTTTTTTAACCCATAAGCAACATTTAAATATAAAAAGAGTTGGGCTTGCACACAAATAAGGGCTGTGATTGGCTATTGGTAGCCCCAAAGTGGAGTGGGAGCCTACTGGTGGCTCTATTTGGCAGTACACTTGTTTTAAGGCAACAAAATCATGCCTCCAAGCCAGGAATTCAATAAGAAGCAACTGCTTTGATGCCACTGAGAGCAACATCCAAGGCGCTGGTGCATAGCATGCTTGTGAGCCACTGGTTGGGGATCACTGCTCTAAACTATTGTTGGTCTAAAACTACAAACCTCAAACAATTTGTAAAAGTTTTGTGTAAAGTTGTGCATGCTGATCAAAATTTGCAATTCAAAGACGGCTGCTGCATAAATAGCAATAATCCCCAAAATACAGCGCTGCACAATATGTTGGTGCTCCAAAAACACGTTCATAAAATAAAATACAGGCATGCATGAAGGATTACACAAGGGTCACTAAAAGTAAAAATTTTAATACCTTTAAAACTACAAGGTTTTAGTTTTTTTTACTTTTTGTGACCCTTGTGGTCTATTTTTACCTTGAGTGCCTCTATGTCCATATTATGATGCGGATTGTTTGCCACTATCTGTGCTGAGGGGCTAGTGCCTCTGGACTTATTTCCTGTGTTTCTACATTTGTATCCCCTGTACCCTTCTTTCTTTTGTCATATCAAGTGCTGCAGAAATCACTCCATAGCTCTGTTTACTGTAGTGATTCTTCTATATCAGAAAAGAATCCCCAAGAATAACTGGTGATTTTCATTAACTTAACATAGATGGTTATTTATGTTATACAATTATTGCCTTTCCTTTTAATGATATAATGGGGTTCCTGGGGAGTGTTATACATATGAATTTATATCTATTTATAGAAACTAGAATGACCTATAGTGATTGTAGGCTGGCTAGCAACATTTTTTTTATTCTATTGAATAATTGAATTGAGACATTGTACTTCTTAAATGGGTTGCTGTCATTTTGCAGCCTCTGGGATATGGACTATTATTATTATTAACATGTATTTTTAGAGAGCCAACATATTGTGCAGTGCTGATAATTCACGGCCTTCAGCTCCTTAGTTTCGAGATTACTTTTAATTGGCCCAAAATGTACATGTCCCCGTTATGTTGTTATTGCAGTTACTGTTGAAATAAACAGTTCTTTTATATATTAAAACTGGCAGATCTACTAAATGGGTTCTGTGTTGCAGTGTTGTTGGTTTTTGCTTATTTTTTGAGTTGCTAGAGAATGAACTGGACTGGACTTAGTGTAAGGATGCTATATTTATTTGATCCGGACAATGGAATTGTGTGTGTATGTGTAGACAAATGTGCATTCCTCATCCTGAAATAAAACACTGATCTGTCGTAAGATTCTGCTTCCTGCTGTTGGCATAATGATGGGTTAGGCTGATTACCAGCAATAATAAAGACAAAAGCAACTCCCAGGTCCCTACTGATCAGAGTTCTGCAAATGCTGCAGACAGTGGAGTTCATTTATAAACACTGGGCAAATTTGTGCCTGGGCAGTAAGCCATAGCAACTCATCAGTGATGGTTTTTCAGCTGGCACATCCAATTGCTTGCCTTGGGTTGCTGCCCAGGTGCAAATAATGTATCCAGCTAAAGCAGTGAAAGCTTTAGATGCTGAATCCTTCCTTATATGTATTAAAACAGATTCTACAAGTGTGAAAAATGGCAGCCTGTGTTTGCACTCTCTATGGGGGGTTTGGATCGGCAACAGCATAGGAAATCACAAATGGGCAGGTGTTTAGTTTGTGTTTCTATCTTTTCAGAATTATGCCATAGAACACTTATCACCAAGTTTCACCTTAAAGGGGAGGTTCACATTCAAGGTAACTTTTAGTATGTTCTGTAATGTCCAATTCCTAGCAACTTTGCCATTGGTCTTCATTGTCTATATGTTAAACTTTGAGTTTTTTTTTTTTTTGTTACTGACCCCATATAAAAAAACAAATGTGTTCTGTAAGATTATCCATTTAGTGTTATGGCTGCTTTTTATTACTCGTCCTTCCATTGAGGCCTCTCCTATTCTTATTCCAGTCTCTCATTCAAATCAATGCATGGTTGTGAGGGTAATGTGGACCCTAGCAACCAGATTGCTGAAATAGCAGACTAGAGAGCTGCTGAATAAAAAGCTAAATAACTCAAAAAACAGAATATCAATCTCTACAGCATACTAAAAAGTTAATTTAAAGGTGGACAACCCCTTTAACTGGTCTTCAGGCTGGGCACCCAGCCACTGCTCTAGCCCGCACTATGGAGCCAGCACAACAGCTTGGGGATTGTTGTTGTAAATCAGTGATTCCCAACTAGTGGCTCCATAGCAACATGTTGCTCAAAATCATTTTGCTGTAGCTCCAAGTGGCCTCAAAGCAGGTTCACATTCTTGAATTTCTGACTTGGAGCCAAGTTTTACAGGCATAAAGACGGTGTGTACCAGGCCCGGACTGGCAATCTGTGGGTATGGGCAAATGCCCGATGGGCAGCTTGTTTTTAAATTTAAATGGCCTGCTCACCTAGAAATGTAAATTAGGTATGTCTTTAATATGTAAATTAAGTCACTTTAGAAATGTAAATGAGCTGTCCATAATAACCAGCCACAGCTAAGCTGATGCCTGTATTTGTTAGTGCTCATACCTGTACTGGCTATGGGAGGAACCAGGAATTCTGACCAACTTCAGTTAATAATATTAGAGTTGCTTGCTATCTGCCCAATCCTTTATGCTTATGATAGGTATGTTGCCAACAGGAGGATCCATGCTCAGAACAGTCACTTCAGCCTGTATATGGAATACTATGATATGTAGCATTAATTGCACGAGACAGACTAGTCTATTCAAGTATGCCACACTTTGGCCCTGTGATATTAAAGTCCTCTTATCTGCCAGGGTTCATGGTCTAGCTGTGGGAATACAAAGGAAAGTTTAGAATATAATGTAAGTATAGGGCCATTAATCCATCTGATAGAATACTGATAGAAACTAGGGTGAGATATTTGTTGCAAGGACCAGTTCCAGCACATAGGGTGTATAATATTGATGGGGTATGGTAATGGACTTTTAAAATATCTATTAATAAACACTAGTTCTAGTTAACCTTGGGGATGGAAATATATATCATGCTTTGCATGCGTGTGAATACATGGGCTGCTTTGATACTTTTGCCAGGGCTTTTTCTTTCCAGTCCGACCCTTGTGTGTACTGTAAATGGAACCTCCTGCAGTCTGCCATTTCACATGCGGCTACCAAATATCCAATCCTAGCCCTTATTGGGCACCCCTAGAAACATTTTCATGCTTGTAGTACACCTCACCTTTTTATATTTAAATGTGGCTTACTGTTAAAATAAAAGGATAGGGACCCCTGGTGTAAATTCTACATTAGGCCAATGGCACACAATGTATGTTCCCTACCATCCAGCTGAAAAAAAGCCTTGTTGACCAATTACCTCTTTAAAGCACTTTATTACCCCTCCAAATAATAAGCAATAAGCCCGACGGGGTAGGGTAATCCATCATTTTGTCTCCTCAAAATTTTATGTGATTTGTATTTCTAATAATGCATTTATTGTTACTTATTAATGCAGTGATCCCTTGTTTGTTACTACTAATTTATATTTGCTGTACAGTGCTTTGCCCTCAAGGAGCGCTATACCAATAAAAATATACATACATACATGGTTCACCTTTAATTTAACTTTTGTATGTTATAGAATGGCCAATTCTAAGCAATGTTTCAATTGGTTTTTATGATTTTTGCTGTATAGTTTAGTTATTTTCTGACTCTTTCCGGTCTTCAAATGGGTCAGTGACCCCATCTATAAGCAAATGCTCTGTAAGGCTTCACATGTATTGTCATTGCTACTTTGTATAACGGATCTTTCTATTCAGGCCTCTCCTATTCATATTCCAGTCTCTTATTCAAATCATTGAATGGTTTCTAGGGTCATTTGGCCAGGCCCGGGCCTAGGGCGGCAAGTTGGTAGGGGCAGCCTGGCTGGTTGTAGCGCTCCAAAAACGTGTGCATGTGCATAAATAATATTCGAACAGCACACGTGCTAAAAACAGCGCAAATGTCAGCTGCGAGCGGGGACCGGACTAGGGGGTAGGAGAAGCAGGGCCTGGCAGCCCCCCCAGTTTTGCGGCCTAGGCAAGTGCCTACTCTGCCTACCCCCAGTTCCAGCTAGGGTTGCCACCTTTTCTGGAAAAAATTAACTGCCTTCTTATATTTATCTTTTTTCCCCTATTAATAACATTGGAATCAGCCATAATTTTTTTAATTACTGGCCAGGTGGCAACCCTAGTTCCAGCCCTGCATGCTGCCCAGCCACTTGCTGAGAAGCACTGGGGATGCTCAGATCCCCAGTGCTTCAGCTCTAGCTAGAGCGGTGCTGGCGGCAGGTGCTAGGACCATGCGGCCTAGGGGTGCCTGCCGCTGAAATCCGCCCCTGAATTTGGACCCTAACAACCAGACTACTGAAACTCTGAAACTGCAAACTGGAGAGTTGCTGAATAAAAAGCTAAATAACTAAAAAAAAAAAGCACAAAAAAACTTTTGCAAATTGTCTCAGTATATAACCCCCCTACATCATATTAAAAGTTAAAGGGATACTGTCATTGGAAAATGTTTTTTTCTTCTTCAAAATGCATCAGTTAATAGTACTGCTCCAGCACAATTCTCTATTGCAATCCATTTCTCAAAAGAGCAAACAGATTTTCTTTTTAATTTCATTTTGAAATCTGACATGGGGCTAGATATATTGTCAATATCCCTGCTGCCCCAAGTCATGTGACTTGTGCTCTGATAAACTTCAATCACTCTTTACTGCAAGTTGGAGTGATATCACCCCCTCCCTTTCCCCCACCCAGCAGCCTAACAAAAGAACAATGAGAAGGTAACCAGTTAACAGCTCCCTAACACAAGATAACAGCTACCTGGTAGATCTAAGAACAGCACTCAATAGTAAAAACCAGGGCCGGGCGCCACAGGCAACCCAGCCGGTCCCATCGCCCCCTCTGCAGCCTGTGCGTATGTGAGCACTTGCATGCACACTGACCATCAGGGACACAGCTGGCAGGATCACCTCCTTACCGCTGTTATGCGTGCGGAGGTGCACAAACAGGTGGAACTAGCCAGACTTCAGACCGGACTGGGGTAGGCAGCAGTGAAAGTTATGTGCTTGGCGACCCATAAGTTTTGAGCCCTAGGCACATGCCTACTCTGCCTACCCCTAGTTCCGGCCCTGGAAAAAACCAATGTCCCACTGTGTTTCATTCGGTTACATTGAGAAGGAAAAACAGCCTACCAGAAAGCAGTTCCCTCCTACAGTGCTGGCACACGTAACGTGACCAGGGGCAGCTGGGAAATTGACAAAATGTCTAGCTCCATGTCAGATTTCAAAATGAAATATAAAAAAAAACCTGTTTGCTCTTTTGAGGAATGGATTTCACTGCAGAAGTCTACTGGAGCAGCACTATTAACTGATGCGTTTTTTTTTTAAAAAATCATGTTTTCCCATGACAATATAACTTTAATTGAGAAATGAATAACCCCCTACATAGATATAGTCCTGCCCAGTGCTTAGGGTTACCACCTTTCCTGGAGAAAAATACCGGCCTTCCTATATTATCTTTTTTTCCTATTAATAACATTGGGATCAACCATCAAAAACTCCGTCCGGGCCAGGTGGCAACAGTACTTAAGCCAAAGTTGTAAGACTTAATAAATTATACTAGGATTGCCCAGAGGCAGTAACCCATAGCAACCAATCAGAAGCTAGCATTAAAGGGTCGCCTGTTTGAAGCAAACGTATACTGGTTGCTATGGTTACTGCACCTGGGCAAACGTAATGTCTTGTAGTACATATGGCCGAGTAGAGGCTAAAGCTAGTGACGCTATTAGAAAAGCCTCCAGTTGATATGAGCGAGTGAGATGCATAATATTGCTATATTAATACAAACAAGAAGTGTTTAGCACGTGTTCGCTGCCAATACAAAGAAGAGAGAGCTGTATTGCGGCCAGTGCTTATCATAGAGACTGGATTAGGTAGCGCCAGGCAGGCAGTAAGAAAGAACGAGCACAGGGTGGAGCTCGGGCCCTTCCATTCGTTGCTCGTGTGTCTCTCCTCCCAGGGACCATGAGGGGAGGGGGCGGCCAGTTCGGAGTGGCTGTGAGAGGACAGGAGGAGGGGAAATCGGCTTCTGCTGTGGCTGGGCTCATCTTCCCGCTCCCTGGTCAGAAGGAGGTAGCAAGGCTACACCCCTCCTCCTCTAGCCTATTCAGGCTCCTATGAATCCTGTTTGCAAATAGGCTGTGCCGTTCCGACAATGGCGACCCTGAAACAGATGCCCTTTTACAGTGCCGCTTGCCCTCACACCTTCTAATGGCAGTGTGGCCGCAGCATCACTAGTGCAGACGAAACAGCCGAGGACCGAGCTAAAGTGAACAAGGACAGAGTCAATTGCCGAGCGGCGGAGCTTATACTGAGGTAAGAGAGGGAAACGCACAAAGGGAACCGGCAGGCTCCTGTTTGACTGGGCTGCTGCTAGGCTGCAGGACATAAATGTGCCCGCCCGGGGGGATAAAATGCCTGTGAGTCCGAGCACTGAGCAGAGGTGTGACAGGACGGCAGCCAAGGGGATGTAGGAACAAGGGATCCGAAGGGGGAGGGGCAGATCCGGGCTGGGGGGAGTGGAAAGGTGGCATGTCACATCAATAGGAAAGGGACAACAAAGAGTGAAGGTGAGGCAGGAGAAACACTGTATGTTCAGCTTAGGTGCTCACATTCTTAGGTAATGGGGTCTCATTTACATCGCTTTGCTGCTTGAGATCACTGGGGCAGTAACCAATAGCAACCAGACGTTCTGTTATTTAAACTCGCTGCTGTCAGTCCTGAGTCAATGTCTGAATTGCTGCTGAAGTGAAACTTGGAAAATAATACGATTATTTGTCTGAGAAGTGCTGCCAGAATGTTTAAAAGCCAGTTTTTCACTATTATATAAGTGTGTGTGTGGCATAACAATAGGTGAGCCATTGCAAAACGACATCTATGCAAATGGCATTTCCATCCATACTCCTCCACATACTATACAGGTAATGTCCTGTGTATTCCAAATCTATTTTATATGTACAGAAATGTCCCAGCGACTTCCATAGGTGGAAGAATGTCAGGATTTCATGTCTTGGTGTTTGCATATCAAAACCAAAGACAAAATTACATGTAAACGCTTAAGTGAAGTCAGTATTTTTTCTACTCCTCTACTGGGTGTTTTTCCTCATATCTGAATAGTAAACTAGTGGAAATTTCCAGCCCTAAGGATGCTTACATGTAATTAGTGATGGATGCATACACAGAGAATGAATGTTTAACCTATTGTTAAACTAAAACTCCCAGAACCCAACCAACTGAAGGGCCTCAGGTTGGAACTTCCTGGTTAATCAGGTTAAATGCCAAGAAAGTCTTTCAAGTCATTCTGAGCTCTGCTCTTCTGTTCAAAGGTAATTGAGAAAATCCACGTGAGGATTGTGGCTTTGTAATCCTATTATTCCCTGTGCAGCATTGCCTATGTTGCTGTACTGTTGTTTTAACATTGCCTCATAAAAGCACCTCCAGAAACAATCCTTCCCAAATGGCTGTGTGTGTATTTAGCAACTATAGGAATGTCATTTAGGCTTGACAAGAGAACAAGATGATTTGCATCTGACTGGCTCATGACATCAAGCAGTTAATGGCTACATAATATGCACCATCATGATTAGGGTTGCCACCTGGTTGGTATTTTGCCGGCCTGGCCGGTAAAAATTAGGGTTGATCCCAATGTTATTAATAGGGAAAAAAGATAAATATGTGGGAAGGCCAGTATTTTTTTCTCGAAAAGGTGGCAACCCTCATCATGATGCATGTTCATTTTTTATACTATACTATACATTGTATAAATTAGCAAATCATGGACAGTGATATTGGTACATGTTGCAAAACAATAGCACATTAATATAATGTTGGTATTATAAAGCTGATATAAATACATTAACCCTAAGGGAAGAGATGCATGAAGCAGTTGGGGGAGATTTAGTAGCCCAGCGACTAATCACCTCTTCTTCAGGCAAGCAATCTTCCTGAAAAACCTTTCTGCTGGCTAGAGTGTAAATCGCTGGTGGGATGGCACTTTGGGCACTTTGTTTTCCGAAGTCACCCAAAGTTTCCTTGTAAGGCAAGCGCACGGAGTGTCATTCCACCAGCGATTTAGATTCTAGCCAACAGGAAGACAGGTGAGGTTAGTTGCCCAAAGAAGAGGAGATTAGTCGCCCGCCCTGCAACTAAATTTTCCTCATGCTTTGTGTATCTCTGCCCTAACAGGAAAACCCATGGTCCCAACATTTAAAGGAAGTTAAGGTCTGGATACAGTGCTTTCCCATCACTTACAGCACACAGATGAATATTGACAACATGGTTATAAACATAATTGTGATACCTCTAATTCGCTAATTTATGGTGTTGGCTGAGCTTGTCTTTTACATTTTATATATATATAATATGAGTAGAACTAGGCAATTATCCTGATTGTGCATCCTTCAGTTCTCTATATATGTGTGGTTCTTTCCACTGCTTTTTCAGTCCCAGCTTCTAAACATTCCTATAATGGCATTTTGCCCCAAACCCACAAATTCTCAAAGTTCGCTGAATTAAAATGTCCACAAACATAGGGTTTTCGTGAAAGAATTTAGATTACTATCCTAGTGTATTGGGCACATCCAAGTGATAATTACAGGCATCCCAATCGTGGCAAACTACTGCTATGATTTTGCTATGGCCACTGCTATTTTAATACAGTTTTCTCAAAGACTGTTATTGTTGTCTTGTCTAAGTGCATTTCCTGGTAAAATATTGCCAAGACAAATATGCAGAATATGCCCAA
Organism: Xenopus borealis; assembly: GCA_024363595.1. Lineage (NCBI taxonomy): Eukaryota > Metazoa > Chordata > Amphibia > Anura > Pipidae > Xenopus > Xenopus borealis. Next base: position 121,529,939 of record CM044433.1, on the reverse strand, counting down.
TGTGCCAATGCCTTCAGTAGAATATTAGTCAGTTCTTAATATGGCACAATACCTTGTTTTTTATGTTGTTCTGATGTGGAATATGGTAGATCATCTTTGAATTTGACATAAATTCAATTGATGTCTTCCTTCGCTGTTTAAATTAATAACATTATGTTGGTTAAAGGCATCACTGGCAATCATGGTTCCCTGTAACCTTTCAGACAGCTCTAGATCAGTCTTGAACATAGTGCAGACAGATGTGAACATCTTCCACTTAATGTCTGCAATAAGATTTCAGTGAAATTGCAAACCCCTCTAATGTTCACTAGGGCCATTTACCCTGGGTCAGTACAGCCATAATTTGAAATCCTTTTTGGTAGTTTCTAACTTCAGCAGCTGTCGATAAGCTGCTCCTGCTTTTGTACTCCACTTTGGGATATCTGCTTGTTGTGAGTTCTCCTACCTTGGCTCTTGTATGCTGTTAGTGATCTTGCTGCAATGTATTCAGATAACAATTTCACCTGATATTATACTTTGCATGCAGCACTAAAGGGAGCCATATTCCCTGTGCTGTTTGAGTTTCTTTCCACTGATGGCAACTACATCATCCATCCTTCCATTTCCAAGATAAAATCTTTAAGAGCCTATGATTAAGGGTAAGGTGCCTGAAGTGTGTCAGGCCCAGTGTCCTTGCATTTCTACAAAATAAAATACACAATTCTTTATAACCAGAGTGCTCATTTACTTATTTAATATTGGACTTAAAATTGTCTCACTAGTCAGTGTGTCATCATGATCTTCTTTATGAACCTCACTGAACTTTCACTTGTTCCCATCACCCTCCTGTTTTTAAATGTCCGAACCAGGGGTACATGTTTTTGGAGGAGGGGAATGTTAGCCCACTTGCACCTTTCCATTCTGACCTGTGGTTTCGACCATATCCAGGGCAACAAATACATGTTCAACCTAACCAATTTTGTAAAGTTGGGCTTTCAAGTGTATTTAGGAAAGCAAATGCCCCAATTTTCACTCAAACTGGATTTCAGTCTGCCCCTCTTTCCACTGTTCTAAGCCCCTTTCAGCCACACGTTTCAGGAACCTCTACGTTCCATAAAAAATAGTTGAGGAGCAATGATACTCCTGTGACACTCAATGGAATGATATGGAAAAGGGCAAACCCTGTTTACTGACAACCTCATACAATGCGTGAACACAGTAGGTGGTATATGGCAAATCACACATTTAAAAATAACTGCAAACATTAACAGGTTATATAAAAGTACTATAAGACTAAAAAGATATTAGCAGTTTTTAACTAGTTACATTTTGCTTCTTTATGTATGCATGTATATATGTTTATAAAGTACTACCTGTGTACAGTAGAACAATATGCGCAAACATGCCCATGCAATAAGATAAAAGATAAATACAGAATACAGTTTTAAGGTTTAAGTGATGTGTATAAAAGAGGCAAGAAAGGTCGAGCTTGCAGTCTAATGTTTAAAAAGTATTTTCCTTATTAAATCTATTTATTCTTTGTTCACTGAAGTGAAAATAAGGGCTCTTGCACATGGGAGTCTTTTTGTGCATTTGAGCACACTTCTAAATCATCAGCATCCAGATCTGTTTTAGCATAGCTGCATTACAGTGTGGTTTAATAAATGCAACATGCAGCTTTTTTTATGCAATCCATGCACACGTTATAAAAGAGAGCAATGCATGTGAACTGACAAATGCATTTAAAAATTGTTTTGGAGTGATCTGAATTAATTTTTTAGATGCATAAGAGAATGCAACATGCATTGCAATTCAATTTAGTTGGTATTAGAAATTATCAGTCTCTGCATTTTTTCTCTGGTGGCTTATTCATCCTAAATCATGGGCCATTTATAGTTTTAGTGCAATAGTCATAGAGTGAATTATCAGGGTGCTTTTTGATGCTAGTGTAGCTCAATGGGCATCAGTGGAGTATCACAGTGAACACTGCATAGATATAACACTGCCCCTTTAGCTTGTATGATATTGCCACACTTGTTCAAGCACAGGTATGGGATCCGTTATCTGGAAACCCGTTATCCACAAAGCTCTGAATTACCGAAAGGCCGTCTCTCATTCAAATAATCCACATTTTTTAAAATGATTTTAATTTCACTACCTTGTACTTGATCCAAACTAAGATATGTAATTAACCCTTATTGGAAGCAGAACCAGCCTATTGGGTTTATTTAATGTTTAAATGGTTTTCTAGTAGAATTAAGTTATGAAGATCCAAATTGCAGAAATATCAGTTATCCAGAAAACCCCAGGCCCCGAGCATTCTGGATAAAAGGTCCCATACCTGTACAATATGCTACCAGTTTTATTACATTAACTCACTAGCTTTCTCATAAACAAAATCATAGCCCTTTTATTTCATATAAGAGCAATGTAGTTTAGCTACGACACAGCACCTCTTAAACACCCTCCGGTGTACTGTGTTGTCCTTGCAGACTTATTTGCTTTCTGCTTTCTGGCAATATCATATTTACATTGGACAGACTGTTCTGAAATGCAATCCAATTTGGCCACCTCCCTCCAATCCCAAATGTGAACAGTGTATGGAAAAGAAAAAAACTAAAGCAACACCCTAAAACAAATTACCAAAGGCCAATGATATTTTCCTTTATGTACAGCATGTTTATACTGTAGACAGCCATGCACCTTGTGACTGTCAGCACATTTTAAAACTGTAAAATAGTGTGCTTATTTCTTTTTTAATAGCACAAACATATACCACAGCACGTCTTTAAAAGAGAACAAAGTGTCCTAGTCTCTGTAATGTTACTGATTTCTTTCAAACTGTTTGAGTGCTCTCCTGATTAAAAGATCTGATCCAGTTTGATATTCTTAAGTAAAAAGAACATTAATGCTTGAACAAGAATAACGGCAGGTGACACGTACTACTGAAGTGCGATGGCAGATATAAAAATAGGCGAGTGTGAAGGAAATAAAGGGAGAGAGAACACATGGGTTATCCATAAAATATTAACCAATGACTGATGCCATTTTTATGGGTTGCATTGAATGCATTGAAGCTTTTATCTTTTAGTTATGTCCTTTGTACTTAGGGCAATGGCACATGGTGTGATTCTGGGCATTTGGCCTCTTCACGTGGGTGACAAAATGCCTGGAATCTCTCATCAGTGGCAATGGTGTGGACACGGGAGCTACACAATTGTTGCTCGAAAAACATTCAGTGTTCAGCTTTCTTGTGCTACAGGCTCCTGACATGTAAGTCCAAGTGATTGCTTATGAATTCAATAGGAAGCAATTCCAGCACAGTCTCTTGTGGCAGATTGCCCAGAAAAATGTCTGCTTTTGCCCGTAAACTGTTGCAAGAAAGTAATTGGGTGTGATTTACCCGTTTTAGTGTGTAATGTTGTATGATCTGTGTGATATTTATCACCAGCTTTGCGGCACTTAAGTGCACTCGGTTTTCTAGCTTTATTGAAGCTTTAAAGAGAAAATGAATTGGATTGCCCCAAAAAAGTGTTTTATACTGAAATAAAAGAACCTTGGTGGATAAAGGTTATTCATTCAAATGTTGAAACAGGCATAGTAGTGTTTTCTGCTTTCGTAGAAAGTGCATTTGCAACCTTATTTCTAAATAATCTGCATAATATCAGGCATCTTAAAAAAAAAAACTAGAGCCGATGTATGCAAGTATGAAAACCTGTGTGTGGGGAAAATTAGGGGAAGCAAACCTGGTTGTCCATGTCATCATTGACCACAACAAATTTCTATTCAAAAATTATTAGGCAAGTTGATTGGTTTGGACTAAAGCTGGTCATAGACGCAAAGATCCGCACGTTTGGCCCTATGGCGAACGATCGGATTACGACAAGGGCAATGGGCTTGGACAGTTTGGCCGGGAGAAAATCAAACCTTCCCGATCGATTTAGTGGCCAGATATTGATCGTGAAGACCCGTCAGAAGCCGCCACGCACGGGCAGATAAACCGCCAAATTGGTCTAAAAGACTGATATTGGCAGCTTTATCTGCCCGTGTATGGCCAGCTTTATGGGCTGTGGTCTTAATAACGCAGCTTGAACTCACATATCCTCGGCGCTAATCGAAGGAGAATCGTCACACTTTCTTCGTTATCAACTCTGTGGCTTTATTGAGGCACACACATAGTGTTAACAGTGGGTATAGCTACACAACTGACTGACGCGTTTCTTGCCGACCACGCGGCACTTCCTTAGAGTCCACTCTCTGAGGAAGTGCCTATGTGTGTGCCTCAATAAAGCCACAGAGTTGATAACGAGGAAAGTGTGACGATTCTCCTTCGATTAGCGCAGAGGATACTTGAGTTCAAGTTGTGCTAAATTCAAACCGGCGTGAAGCAGCTGGCACTATGTATCGGCAGCAACAGAGGAGATGCTCGGCCTCGGACCGCTTCGTTGTATACATTTGTGCATAGATGTGCTCTTAATAACCATGTTGTAAATGTGCCTTTGATACATTCCCTATCAGCAGTTGCAGTCAACATGCCAGGACATCTGTAGCAACATTCTTGGGGGCTAGTCTTTCAGCCTGTCTGTTTCCAGCTGTGAACGAAAAGAAAACATACTATTCTATAATGCCATCTCATATTACTGCCTTTAGGTAAATGTCTGCCGCTGCCTTGTGGGGCACACTGAGCAATTAAGGAAAAAAATGAACAAAAAGGCTATATTGTCACTTTAGAATCTGGTTTCAGCTTCCGTGCTGCAAGCCTGCAATGGATTTTTCAATGATATATAAATAAAACTTTTACCTAGTTCTGCATTGGATAAAATCTATGAAAATAGGTATGGAGAGACTGCCATAGAGGATTATCATAGTGCATTCTCTGCATGCTTTCACTGATGTTATATAGCTGAGGAAACTATGCATAGATACTAATGGAACGTCACAGTGTTGCTCAGGAAGAATTCTACAGAATATTTAACATCTGCTGTGTCTTGTGGAATAAGAGGCTGTACAAGGATTTCTTTGGTAAGATATTTAATTGTAACCTTTCTCTTGCATGAGACATGGTTGCAAAAATTACAAAAACACTCCCAAGTTTGTAAGTTTTACTTTGAAAGCAGCAAGTAAGTTGCAGGTAAAACTTAGTCCCTTTGTAAAATGTATAACGAAGCAATAGAATTCTTAATGAATCGGGTGCAATTTGAGCGTAGGACTGGCCAGATATGGGATGACTTTGACGTAGTTGGCCAGCTTAAATATATTGCAATATATGGACAAACAATCCCTGTTGTTTAAAGGGTAAGGCATTTTTTAGTAGCTGTATGCACAGAATGTCTCTGTCTTAAATATATTGATAATGGGTTGAGTGCAGAGGACCTCTTGTCTTTGTCTATGTATTTTGTGGTCAGAGCCTCATTGCACCCCCGCCTAATGGTTTAAAAAATTAGTGGGGAGCACAATTTTCCCTTATTTGTTAAAAACACGTTTCTCTTGTTATGCATCTATATAGCTACTGAGGATATAGAGTTTTTCCAGAGAAAGCTGCAGTGATTAAAATGCTTGGAACCAGTTACCATCATTGTATATGTATGGGGTCTGTTATCTGGAAACCCTTTATCCAGAATACGGGAAGGCCATCTTCCATAGACTCCATTGTATCCAAATAATCCAATTCTTCTCAAAGTGATTTCCTTCTTCTCTGTTATAATAAAACAGTAGCTTGTATTTGAGCCCAACTGAGTTATAATTAATCCTTATTGGAAGCAAAACTAGCCTTTCTGTAATCCGGAAAACCCCAGGTCCCAAGCATTCTGGATATGATGTCCCATACCTGTATATTGAAACAGCAGCCAGTTCTTGATGGTGATTGGCTGCTACTGACCCAAATATCTAAGACCAGTCAACCCCCTCTTCCTGCAAATATCCTGCTACTGCCGGTCAGATGTTATTCATGCACTTTACAAAATAATATGCATGCTGTTGATAAAGTTCAGTAATTCACACCTTGTTTGTTGTGACTGGCAGCACAGATAAAAATGGTACTTGATCTCAAATAAATGCATAGAAATATCATATTAATGTAGAGATTGCGCTTGACCACTAGATCTTATAATCCTGAACTGTAGATCACAGCAGCCTAGTTTTGTCCACAATCACCCATATTCATATTGTTAAAACAGTAAGGCGTGGTGTTCATATAAATTAAGCACGGATTGTAATATATAATAAACTTTCCATGGCATTGTGACAGGGTGGTTAACCTTTATGCTTCACTCTTGTTACAAATTATAGACCAGTAATTAGAGAACCTACACTACCTGAAATTCTTTAAGAAATTGGAGAAGCAGAGTGTATAATTGTTGGTGTTTACTGCCTGTTTTAAAGTGGACCCGTCACCCCAAAAAAAATATTTAAAATCATATT
>CM044433.1:121494755-121521148 GCA_024363595.1 Xenopus borealis | reverse complement strand
AATATTTCAAATTTAGCTTTAATAGCAAGAATGACGTGTGCAATTTACTGTAGGCATGATTAAAGCCATCTGGATATTTTACTAAATGTTGATAATGGTGGTATGTTTAAAGGGAACCCTGCCCCAAATAATTCCAAATGTTTTAAAGGGATGGGATGCCCATGCAAGAATCATCTTATTGTGCAGAAACATAACATTTTTATTTATTTAAACTTTCTTTTGATGTTTATATTGGTTTGCTGAGCAATAGGAAAAAGCTAATCTTGGCAGACATAGATGAAATCGTATCCAGTTCATTTTAGTTTATTATTTCTTCAGAATGTCTACATGTAGAATCCAGCAATTCTTTTGTTTGTGTGCATGGGGGTTTAATAATTTCAGTGATACTTCTAGCCAGACATACTCTACCCTGGGCTGCAGCTTGGTCTATAGCAACAATTCAGAGATAATATAAAAATCTGGTCAAAAGATTGATGGCATTAATCGCCTTGATAGAGAGAGGTGTTTGACCCTGATCCCAAGAGCTTACATTGTCAATCCATTTTGGATTTTTGGCTCAGTCAGGCTGGGCTTCTAGAAGTATCTATGAGAGTAGTAAGTAGGAGAGAGTCATTTTCTCACTCTAACTGGCTTTTAATCTGTGGGCACAATTTGGAACTCTCTTATTAAAGTGGTTGTTCACCTTCCAAACACCTTTTTTGGTTCAGTTGTTTTAAGATTATTCACCAGCAATAAAGACTTTTTTCAATTGCTTTTCATTTATCATTTTTCCAAAATCTAGCTTTAAAGTTGAGTGTCCCTGTCTCCGATGTTTGAGACAGGCAGCTCTGTAATTCAGGTCCAGACTCTAAACTTAAAATGTTGCAACATTTAATTGATACATTTCTCAGTAGGATCTGTTGTATATTAGCAACTATTCTATCAATTCTTACAGCTGCCTTTAATGAAACTCAGGGATTCTGCTCAGTAGGGACAAAGATAAGAAATATATCAACTAAATGTATCAGTTAAGAAGTTTACAGGGTCGGCGACCCAGAGCTGCTTTAGAAGATGAAAAATGACACTTTACACTTCAATATTAGCAAAACTATGACACATAGAAAGTAATTAGAAAAAGTCATTATTTCTAGGGAACTGTCGGGAACCAACTGAACTTAAAAAAGTGTTGGAAGGTGAACAACCCCTTTAAGAGAATTATACACCGTTAGTTATACATAGCTAGGTAAGGTTGAAAAAAGGCCAAAATCCATCAAGTTCACCTCCTCCAAATGACCCCCAGTCCACTTTCCTATCTAGACACTCACACATATAGACTATAATACCAATATAAACTGCAGATTTTAAGATTACAAAAAACTTGAATACTATGCTTGTTCATGAAATTACACAAGCCAGTCTTAGGTTAGGGCCACACAGTGGCAAAAACCCAGTAGCAGAAATCTGCTGCCTGATTCTGCCCTACCACAGGCAGTAGCCTCCTCTCCATCATTGAATCGGCTTGTAGCAAATAAACTTCAGAGGATTTTGGCAAAGAACTGCAAGTCTCTGCATTTTGAGCTAAAATTGGCCAAAGTTTGTGTTGATGAGTGGCCCTAGCCTAAAAGTTGTTAATAGAATCCTCCAACACATTCCAAAACCTCACTGGTCTCACTGTGAAGACCACCTACACTGCTTCAAATGGAAGTTCAGTTTCTCTAATCTAAAGGGATGGCCTCTGGCGCATTGGTCTTTTCTATGGGAACGAGATCCCCTGCTAACTGACTATAATGCCCTCTAATGTACTTGTACAGAGTAATCATGTCCTCTCTCAAGTGCCTTTTTCCAGAGAACCATTTTAGCATGGCTTTGCACTCTTTCCAGCTCATTTTTGTATTCTTTGCAAGGACTGGAGCCCAAAACTGCACTTCATTCTCAAGATGAGGCCTTGTCAGGGAAAAAATTATGTTTTCATCTCTTGAGTTTTTTTACAGTGATTAATTTGCTTAAGTAAACATTGAATGGCACTAGGGTCTAGAGTTAAGGTGGCCATACACGAAGAGATCCGCTCGTTTGGCGATGTTGCCAAACGAGCGGATCTCTCCCCGATATGCCCACCTTGAGGTGGGCGATATCGGGCTGATCCGATCGTGGGCCCTAGGGCCCAACGTTCGGATCAGTATGGGCGGTCGGATCGCGGGACCACATCAACGAACAGATGTGGCCGCGATCCGACGGGATTTTTAATCCTGCCCGATCGACATCTGGCCGACTTTCGGCCAGATATCGATCGGGAAAGCCCGTCGGAGGCCCCCCCACACGGGCAGATAAGCTGCCGACACAGTCTGTCGGCAGCTTTTATCTGCCCGTGTATGGCCACCTTAACACAGCTTATCCACAAAAATCCCCAGATCAAGTAAGGACATCCACCAACATGCTACCATTTAATGTATCGCTAACATTCATGTTCTTTTTACCAAAGTACATATCCTTGCACACATTGAACCTCGTTTGGTAGTTTGCTGCCCAGTTCTCCTATTTATGTTAATTATATAAAAATATATAGTTAGCAGATGATTTGAAAAGTTGGAGAGGCTCCTAAAAATGTTACCAACCATCTCCCCATGAGAAAGTTAGGTTAATTAGAACTGTGACTTAGCAATGTGTGCCTTGTGTCCCTAATCCACCCCACCACATTCCACTTCAGAACACACATTTTAGAACATCATTTTTTTAACAGGGGGCAGTTGCTGGAAAGGCCAGATATATTAAAACTGCTTTCTGCAAGAAGTCAGTAATGTAACCTTTTATTATTTTACACGTTTTATAAATAATTGTCATTCAATATTTCAAGTAGGTTTCAGGAATATTGTATCGTGTATGCATAATATTTCTTGATGTACTAGAGTAACAAAAAATTGAAGGTTCCCTCTATATAGTTATATTTATTTTTCCAGGGCAGTTCTACAGGTAAACAAAGGTATAGGATCAGATTCACCACAAACCTCTTGTTAGCCCTCCTTATCCCATTGGCAGCCAGAAGCTAATAGGTCCCTGGTTCAAATCCCAGGAGATCTTTAAAGTGGGACTGTGGCACAGACCTTACTCAATTAAAAAATATCCAGAAATGCAGCCAGACCGTAAACTGGACTGAGTAAAATGAAAATTAGATTGGATCATGTTTAACAAAATGGTGCTATAGACTGATATAAGAAATATTTGTTTACTGGAAAGCCATGGTTGCATTTTGAGCCATGCTTCTCCTCTCATTGTAGATTCCGGTATTTAAAGCCACCCTGGACCTCTCAGTGTAGGTTTTTAATTTTTTTTTTCTAACTTAGATCTCTGAAGACCCTAGGGGACAGAGTTATTAAAATGTGATATTACCACAGGAAAACTCACCCATTTTTTACTCATTCCTATGGGAATTTTAGAACCATATTTACTAGGGATGCACCAGATCCACTATTTGGGATTCGGCCGAATCCTTCATGAAAGATTCAGACCAATACCGTTCTGAATCCTAATTTGCCTATGCAAATTACTGACAGGAAGGGGAAAAAAAAACATTTTTACTTCCTTGTTTTGTGACAAAATGTTATGTGATTTCCCTACCCACCATTTACATAATCAAATTCGGGTTCGGTCGGTGACCAGATTTCAGCTGAATCCAAATCCTGTTTGAAAAGGCCGAATCCTTAACCGAATGCTGGATCGGTGCATCCCTAACTTCCACCCACTGATAAATATGCTTCTAAAAATCCCATAGGATTGAATAGAAAGTGAGCGAATTTCTCTGTGGTGAGCTCTCTCACATTTTTGTTAATCTGCCCCTAACCGCCTATATAGAACCTTAAAAGGATTTTTATGGTGTCGTTTTTGTTTATAAATTACACTGTTTACACTGCAAATAATTCAATCTACAATATAAATTTTATTCCTTAACCAGCAGTTGTTTTTTTTTTAGTTGTAATATTGGTGTGACGGCAGCCATCTCATGTCATTTTGCCTTGTCATGTGCTTTCAGAAAGAGCCAGCACTTAAGGATGGAACGGCTTTCTGGCAGGCTGTTGTTTCTCCTACTCAATATAACTGAATGTGTCTCAGTGGGACTTTTACTATTGAGTGCTGTTCTACAAGGGAGCTGTTATCTGGTTACCTTCCAATTGTTCTGTTGTTAGGCTACTGGGGAGGGAGGGGGTGATATCTCTCTAACTTGAAGTACAGCAGTAAAGAGTGGCTGAAGTTTATCAGAGCACATGACTGAGGGCAGCTGGGAAACTGACTATGTCTAGCCCCATGTCAGATTTCAAAATTAAATCTTAAATAAATCTCTTTGCTTTTTTGAGAAATGGATTTTAGTTAATAATTCTGCTGTAGCAGCACGATTAACCGATGACAGTATCCCTTTAAGACTTTCAAATCTTTGTCTTTTCATATACCAACACACTACTGTCTATAAGACATTTTGTATAAGAATCGTTTTACTTATTTTACATTAAAGCAGTCAAAATAGTCTGCTTGCTAACCACCACTGAATTCCTTAAATACAGCACTGCTTACATACAGTCTTGAGCTGCTTGCAATCAGTCAGGGTCTCTACATACCAGAGACAAACGTAGAAAAAAAAGGTTATCTTCAGAAACCCTTTGATTCATTAGTTCAGCCTTCAATTTTTAAGCGTTAAAAATCCATTCAACAGGATAAATTCCTTGAATGTGCCAATCCTACCCTAGCAATGTACTTCAACGCTAGTGATTAAATGGGGCAGCAGTAGATGAAACCGAGAATAATCCAAGCTTTATATTGTTCTGGCATGCCCAAGATAACCATTTCATTTCCATTAATGTTAATACATGAAAAACAGATTTTTGTGTTACAAAATTTGTGCTGTAGGGAGTAACCTATATATTTTTCCTGCAATTTTCCATTTTTGTTCGAATTCCCTGCCTTCACGGTGCTTTCCTGAAATGTGTTGCCATAGCAACTTGGCATTGGTTCCTGCAGCACACCCTCTGCCTACAATACAAAGGGCCGATCAGTGACGCTACCTGATAGTTCATGGCTTGCTTTCCTGCCCTCGCATACTAATACTGTCCTTTCCTTTTGTTTTGCTTTACAGTGAAGGTTCTGATGGTTTCTCTCTGTAAACTTTCCCACAACAGGGCATATCTGCCTCTCTTTTAATCAATGTAATCTGCTGAAATAAGTCATACACCTGTTCTATAACCACACACGTTTGTTCTTGAAACTTGTGAAACTTCGATTTTAATTAATGGTTGTTCTAAAGCTACAATTTAGCAGATTAAACATGATTAGTATGACAAGTGTTCTTCTGAGTATTCTTTGCATTTCCTATGATATTTTAGGGCTGCTGCTTCTTTATTGTTTCTGTGCTGGAAGCTCAAGGTTTTACAGAATGAATATGCAGGTGACTTCTACATGGAACCTCTCTGAAGAATTATTTCTATAAAATGTAAGAAATTAAGAGGCTTCCTTTTCCGGTCCAAACCACACCACAGCAGACTCAAAACGGTGCTCTGTTTGCTATACCTGTAAAAAAAAAAAACATCTTGTATCACTTGTATATTCGCTGGCAATTCTCATCTAGAAGTATTGAATTTAGGGCTAGGATGATCAGCTGTGCATATTCCTGAGGTGACTGTGCTGGGAAAATAACAATTAGCAGCACAAGATGGCAGCCACAAACACCTCAGTGCTGCTCTGCTTTTTAGATATACTGTAATTTATTTGGTAAATTGTCGACCTAATATTAAAGGACATGTCAACCAAAAATATTTTTTTGCCTAATAAAAGAAAACATGATTATAAACAACTTTGCAATACACATTCATTACACATTTTAATGGTTTTTAAGTTATTTGTACATGTATTGCTATTGAAAGCAGTGTTTGTCTGTCCTTTTCTAGTCTAAAGCTCCCCATAGACGCAACGATCTTTCCCTGCCGAACGACCGATCTTAGGTAAATCCGACCAATCTGTCAAATTATCATGTGGTTAGTGGGATACAAACGATCGTTCATCTTACGATTTTTCGGCCGACATTGGTCTGATGAATGTTCGGCCAGGTTAGAAAATCTTTATCGGTCCCCATGCAATCTACCTATGTTTGCAGGGCCAAGCAGGCTGCGATCCTTCAGTTTTGCTGGCAATATCGCCTGAAATGGTCTTTTTAGTTGATGGAGACATCGGAAATTTAAACGATCGTTTTGAGACAATCGTGGTCTCACGATAACCATTGGATCTTTCAAAAATCTTTACGTCTATGGCCAGCTTAAGTACTGGTGGCTCTGGCTTTTGAAACAATGTAGCATAAGCCAACGATTAACAGACCTGTCTTGCTGGAGGAGACTGGCTTTTGTAACATTGTTTAAAATGTAACAACCAAGAATTATGCAAATACTGCTTTCAACAGCAATTACATTTACAAATAACTTTTAAAGCACCAACAAATTTTAATACTTTCATTTTGGACAGTTGCTTATAATTGTGTTTTCTTTTATTTGGCAAAAAGTAATTTTTTGGATTGACATGTCCTTTAATGCTGTGAGAGTCATGCCAATTTCTCTGATATAAAATCATTCCAGCACAAGTCAGTGGCTTGGAATGTCCAGTTGCAAGAGTATTTTGGGCTTTTGTGCAGCAGGATAAAAGTTCAAATGAACAATCTTAATGGGCCTATTTATCATGCTGTGTAAAACATCACAGGTGATGCTGCCCATAGAAACATATCAGCAATTACATTTCAACAATCACATGCAAGTTAGATAATAAAACCAAAGATCTGATTGGTTGCTATGGGCAAAATCACCAACGATATTTTACACAGCCTGATAAATAGGGCCCCTATTATCTCCATAAGCATAAGTAGAAAATACGCTCAATGGGAGGGGTAAATCTTTCATAGGCACAGATCATACAGTTTACAGTACTGAAGCAGAATTATTAGTGTGCCCTACACTGTGGTTTCAGGTTCTCTTGAACCCTGAAAAAATACAGTGCTAAATCAGTTACAGTTTTGTTGCATTTTTATAGCTGTGACCATTTAGAGAGAACACATTTCTAGTACTCCATTCCTATTTATGCTCCTTTGTTACTTTGCTTGGCTCTAAGCACTCCTTGACTACACAACCATTGGGCACATTTCTGTAAAAACATCTGCTATTTTGACAATACATAAAGATTAATATTTTTATCCCAGCAATGTTTAACAAAACAGATGTGAATGTAGTAACTGCTAGGGATTACTTATACTTCAGAGGTATTGTCAGCACTATGAAATGTTTGTTGCCATGTTTCTGGTTCTTTGAGTTGTCAGCCCAAAAATAAAAATTTGCCTAGTGAAAACAATATATAATTCAAAACAACATACCAATGAACATGTATTACATATGTTCTATAATTTTCAAGTTATTTGTAAATATGATTGATATGTAGATTGTGGGCTCTTTTGGTCAGGGCCTTCTTTTCCTTTTGTATGTAATGTGTTCAGTGTGTAAACCATTTATTTTACAGCACTGTGGAATATGCTGGCACTTTATATAACAAGTAGATGTTCATTGTAATACTAATTCTTTATGCTATCCTCTGCTCTGCTGCTTCTAACTATTCAAACAGTGGAACAGGAGCCAGCTGAGTGACAGACCTGTGAAGCAACATGTAAGACACGGAATTGGAGTTGGCTTCTGCTGCATTGTTTCAGTAGTCAAAACCAGCAGTGAGTGTAGAAAATAACAAGGGACCCAACAGGCTGGTTTCGATTCCAAGAAGGATTAATTATATCTTAGTTTGGCTCAAGTACAAGCTACTGTTTTATTATTACAGACAAAAGGGAAATCATTTTAAAAAATCTGGATTATTTGATTATGATGGAGTGTATGGGAGATGTTCATTCTGTAATTTAGGACTTTCTGGATAACAGGTTTCGGGATAATGGATCCCATACCTGTATATTGAGACAGTTGCATAGGATAGTATATTTATTCCATTGAAAGTGGTAGTTTTGAGCTTATGGTAAAGAGTAGATTTTCTGGAATCTCTTTTTAGCAAATGACACGTATTCATTCTATCTTAAACACTGGGTATTCCAAACAAGCACTGTAAACCATGAGCAATCTCAGGGGGTTTCCATTAGCACACGAAAATCTGTTGCATCACCTCCCATACATATTTCTTTGACACAAAGGGGGTCTTTCTTTCATTTCTGTGTAAGCCTGTGGGAACAAGTTCAGTTATATACAAGTTTGGGGCAGACAGCAGATTCAGGGAGATTTAGAATCGCCGGCACAAATGCGCTCATGGCATTATCGCAGGAAATACTTCATTCAAGCAGATGGAAGGCAGTTTGGGGAGGTGTCGCCCCACAGAAGAGGCAATTAGTCCCCAGGCGACTAAGGCTAAGTCCAGACAGGGAGATTCGGGGGCGATCCGTCGCCTGGCGACTTCTCGCCGCGACGGATCGCCCCGAATAGCTAGGCACCGGCGAGGCTTAAAAGCGCCAGCGCTTGTTCACACGGAGCGGCGCGATTTTTAAAATCGCTCCAAATTGTCTCGCTCCGTGTGGACGCGCCGCTCCGTGTGGACACGCGCCGGCGCTTTTAAGCCTAGCTATTCGGGGGCGATCCATCGCGGCGAGAAGTCGCCAGGCGACGGATCGCCCCCGAATCTCCCCCGAATCTCCCCGTCTGGACTAGCCCTTAGTCTTCCTGAATCTCCCTGTCTGCCCCAACCCTAAGTGTTAATCTTGGGAAGCTGATGGCAGGAAAGGGCTGTGTCAGAAGGCAAACTGGCAATCTAGATAGTTCAGGTACGACTTTTCCCAATGTACCTCACTGATGTCTATAGTTGTCTCGCTCCCACCACAGCTGATTTGAGACTTATATACGTCTCTTGGAAGTCTCCGCCTCACAACAAAACTAGCTCATATTGTTTCCCTGTAAAGGGAATGTTGTAAAGCTCACAGGTGTATACATCACAGAGTATACAACCCGAGGTGTTTGTTCTTTATAGCCTTACCCCCAACACCTTGTCTGAAGAGTTATTCATTTCAAACACAATAGTAACAAAGGGCTAGCAAACAAGCAATGGATAGTCCTGCTTGCATTTAAGACCTTGTCCTACTGCACTGCTATAGGGACCCACTAAAATCACTGTGTGCTACCCAATCCAAGACACTTGTTAAAGGTTCAGACACATCCAGATATTTTGGAATTGTTCCAAAAGTAGGCCTAATAGGGAGAGAGTGAAAGCGCTCCTGCCAAATTTACAGATTATATATGCAGCTCTTTTTATGTTTTCCTATGTTTATCCTTCCTTTGCAGAGTTCTGTGTAGTCAGACATACTGAAAAGATTGAAGTTATATGGGCAAAGTAAAGGGTGGTTATACATGAGACAATAATGACTACAATGACTACAATCTCGGCCACTCCACCTGTGGTTCCTTCCATGAGGCTAAAAGATTGTGGCTTGTTTGACAGATATCTGGGTGAATGTCTATTAGGTTGGTTTGAAAATATGTCTGGGCACAGGCAGCATTGGGCAGTAGATGGAATAATATGCAGATGTGTCTGCATAGGCCTCCCCTGTGATTTGATCATTGCACTGGGGGAGATGTGAGTGGATTATTTTTGAAATGGTCCACAATTTTCCTGGTAAGTTGCAGTAGAAATACAGGGGTTATTATATGCCCTGTGCATTGATGTACCAGACTACCTACACAAGAGGACCTTTGCTCTACCTTATTACTCCTGGTGGGGTTATGTGTTGGATCAGATATGACCTACCCCTTAACATGCATTTGAGCCCTTTCCAGGGTCCTTGTAGAGAGTGTAACTCTTGTCCCTAACTCTGGTTTACTCTATTAATGCTTACCACCTATTTCCTCTGTAAAATTATGTTTAGTTTTATATGCCACTGTAACAGGAATGAACATGTGGTGGTCTGTAGAGTAAAAGTATGATATAATTTACAGCAGATATGAAATTATGTAATCTCTTTACTATATTTTTTAATAAAACTCCTTCATTCGCTGTTATTTGATCTGCCAGTATTTGTGTAGCGCTTATTTGACTTTCAGTGACGATGTCTGTGCTGAGTACAGGAATGCATTTATATAGATGTGTTAATGTAGTCGGGCAAGTGAAATGTCTGTGAGCAGTGACGATTACTGGATAGGGGCCAAGCACTGAACATTGAAGTATTTGTCTGCTATGTTTCAAGTTTCCGTGCCTGTGGCGAGAGGGCAAGTTCTTTTACAAAGGTGTATTGATTTAAAGCGGAAATCATTTTGTGGAGCCGAGTTTGTCAAATATTAGGCCTCTTAGATAACCAGATTTTGTTGGTTTCTTGGATTTCTGGATCCTATAAGTCTATAGGAGTACAATAAGAAGCATAAGGAGTATTTTCCTCAAAGCTATACATATAGGTTGCTGGGTTCTATATACCTTCATTTATGTCTGGAAATGTCCATATGTTAGTCATTAGCATAAAATCCAGTTGATTGAACAAAATTTGGAAAAGAAAACATAATAAACAAGCTCAGGATGAGCAAAGAGGGAGGATAACATTTTATGGTATACTTCAAGTGTCCCACATATTTCCCTTCTACTCTTTAGAGGGGTAATCAGAAATACATACACAATTATCTTTTTTACTATTAACCCTCTACCCATATCAGTTATAAAGATTTTTACAGAGCACCCACCTAGGCCGCTTCAAATCTGACTCTTCTGATCATCCTCTTGATCGGTGTTGATTGAGTATTTTAAGTAGACTGCAGTAATCGTTCCCTTAGCACTTACCACCTGACTTAGATTTATGAAGTACTGTGTGAAATAATATAAACAAGATCCTTGTACGAATTGTTCACCTTGTAGAGAAGAATTATCTTTGCTTCCCTTCATTGGCTGACAGGCAACTGACAAGTGGCATCAAATAGAAGCTGAGAAGCCACTCATCAATCTAGGCAGGGCTAGCATGGAAAGCTTGTTATCCCATGCTGCTCAATTGTCCATATTTGTGTAGGGTTTGGGGCGTGGCCAGACATAACTGGCCATGGTGGATAAGGGATGTGGCCTACATGTCTCCAATATTTTTTATTTTTTTAATTTGGAAGGAATGTTGTATACAAAAAATAGAATTTAAATATTATTTATTGTTACAGTACAAATAAATTGGGGATTCCAACCTTTTTATCACCAATGCCCCATTTGCATTGCTATCCGTAAAATGTTTGCAACCTGGAAACTATAGGGCAATGTCCTATCTTAGAAATACTGGAGATACTTTCTTTTCTGTTTTATAACAAAATATTAGGTCAGAAAGAGAAGTGAATGATATTTTAGAAAGTTCTTATAAAAATGTTAAGATCAAGATTCCCTTCAGGGCTCGCAAGTGAGGAGCTGAACTAAATTGCATTGTCCATAATTAGCAATTCCTAGTGGCTTGCTTTGATCTTCTGCCAACCCAAAGAAATTGCCTTTGATAGATAAGCCAATAACAATCCTGTACATGTACAATACTGCAGGATAATTCAGGTCACACTTTCATAAATATGTCCCATAGTGTGCCCAACCCAAAATGCATTGCTGTCATTGTGTGAAGCTTTTAAAATGCAAAGACAATAATTGTTGCCATCTAATTAATTAAAGGTACAGTACACACCCTTGTTCAACACAACAGTGAAAATGACTTGTGCTGAATATTCTTTTTGCCTGTTATTTAATCACAACAAAATACTGAATAATGTTCTTTTTGCTATTTCTTGCACTAAATAGGGCAAACATGAAAACGGAAACTACTGCATGTTTTGTACTTGAAAGGTAGATCATTTGATTACCTTCCCATTTTTTGACTGTTTTGTTAGTAGTTGTTCATTATGCAAGGACCTTATCAGTGCACTGGTAATCTAATTATATATGCTTGCAAGAACCAAACATGTCATGTTTTGACTCGAGCAATAAGAAAAAAAATGAGTTCAATGTTTTAGCACAAGCCATATTCAGTGAACATTGGTTTACATTGCATTATACTTTTATCCTATATTAGTTTTGGGAAATGGATGTGTAACGTGTTTTTCCTTTAAGTCTGTGGAGTCGGGTATGTCTGTGTCAAAATATGGCAGTTAAGATAGTGTTTATGCACCTTTTCTACATAAGCCCAACTGAATGAGCTTTTGTCAAAAAGGGGGTGTATTTTTACTTTAACTTCTGTATCAGAAAAATAATATGCTGAGATATGCTGCAAAAGTTGGCAATTTTTGTACGCAAACCTTATGCATTTCAGTAGGACACTAGGGGTTACAATAAAATGGTAAATAAAATGTAGATAGGCTTTTGCAGTCTCTTAAATCCTTTAAAAATGGCATTGCGGCGAAACATTCATCATTATAGAAAGCAAGACCCTTCAGAATTATAGTCTTTTTCTTCTATACAAACTACAATACCTTGGGGTGCCTTGAATGTTTAAAATGTGGAAATGTCTGGAGAGACAGACCTAGCTCTCGTCAGAATACAATAGTTTATTTTTTTCATATACACACTTTATGTTAAGTGAAGGATAAAACTACATACAAACCATTTTTATTATCTTCCCTTATGAAGCATTGCCTTTGATTCAGCAAATCTTACATTTTTCCCCCTGTGGAGTTTGTCAAGCAGAATTCAATTGTGCCATTTAAAATGCAGTTGTTCAAGTATTAAAGTCGAAAATGTGCAAGTCTGTAGGGGTCATGTAGAAAGAAGACCTCCGTGTGATGCTATTGGTCGTTTTTTCAAATTGTACACTGCATTCACCATTTCTTGTATCCCCTTTCCATCTTGACTAGAATATCTACCTCTCCCCTAACTTGTGTATAATTCAGGGAGCATCAGGAGGCACCTGCCTTAGGGCTCAGTTGCAAGCGGTCCTCCAGATTCTCTCTGAATGACTTGCAATTTAGGGGGCATGGGGGGAAACACCAGTGGCCTTGTATGCCCGTGACCTTGTTTTTGCAATCTGGGCTTTGGTCCAAAGGGCAACATTCCCCCTAGGGGAGTGCACTTGCAACCCAGGGGATTTAATGACCTCTTATATATTTTGCTCTTAATAACATTGGTCATACCCAGGCCAGCATGGCAGTTAACTGAATGATTGACTATAAGAGAGAAGTAAGGAGGTAATGCAAATCAATTGTCAATATCCCATTTGTGCAACAATATCAGATGGAATTTGTGCTTTGGAAAAACCAGTTGCACCTGTATATCTGATTAAGATTTCTTTTAAATAAGTATGCATACCTCCCCAACTGTCTTTTTCATGGGACAGTCCCAATTGTGATGGCTCAACTCGCAGTCCTGGATTGTTAGTGAAATGTCCCAACTTTCTCTTTGATCTCCTGCACTGAACAGCCAGTAAAAGATTCAATATTTCTATCTTAATTAACTTTTGGAAGAGAGCCCAGAATAGGTACCAGGTGCACTTGGATACTTTTGTAACAATTTAAGATAAGCAAAGAAACTATTCTAACAATTTAAGATAAGCTAGTCTCTTGGGGAAACTGGGACTTGCAGCTTAAAGGGCAATTCACCTTCATTAGCAAAACTGTAATAACACGTAAAAACCCCAGAAATGTCTTCAAACTTTCATAACCTGCCAAATTTTGTAAAATTAATATGTTAATAAGAGGGTGTGGCCACAGAAATGGGTATAGTCCGTTTTTTTTCTCAAATCTTTTTGTCCTGCTTTCTATTTCCAAAATATAGGGAGGTATGAGTATGCAAGTACACTTGATGTAGAGAATGAGTGAGGACCAAGGCCCAAATTTTTCACATGGGTCACTGGTTATGTTATTGTTATAAAAAAACAGTAGTATTCTTTAAAGAGATCAATATTCACATCAGTCATTGCACAGTATTGGAGACAATTCAGTTCAGTTAATGCACTGACCTACTGTATCTAAGATCCAATCAAAGTGGGTATAGCAGGGAGAGAACCACTCAATTGACAACCTCAAGATGCAAGCTGATGCATGTATGGCCACCTTAAGTGACCACAAGCAATGTGGCCGGTCAATACAACCTGATATGATGAGAAAGTGAGCTTCCTTTCTAAATATGTTCCAGAAGTGGCATGGCTGATGTAGAACTGTTTTTTGTTTTATTCTTACTTAAGAAATGAATTTAAATTAATGAATTGTATACTGTAGTATGGACTTTTATATTGATTTGAAGTTCTGAAAGTACTACAGAGTTTTTTTTTCTAGTGGGACGATTGACAAAAAAATATATTACTACCAAAGTATTTTTATAAATTATGCTGCCTTAAACTTGGCTTTGGTTCCATTAATTGAATTAATGTGAAAAAAGCCACTTAAAATACAAGACGGGTGTATGAAATGTAATGTAGCTGCCACTTAGAGATGTTAGGGCTTGCCCACCACTGAACTACAGAAAGAAGCCGTAGAACAAGGTAAATTTAATGGGTTATTGTATGAGACTGTTTGTCATTGTGTAGTATGGTAACAAGCCAAACAGAAATAATGTAGCCATCTGGAGAGTGAAATTCCTTTGCTTGTGTTCTGTAACAAGGTCCTCAGTCCATACATTTACCTTAATTGTTTGCAATTGCAACCTAATACCCTGCAGGGTTGGTAGGTGCGCACATCTGGCAAGCACATTGAGCCACAGAACTTCTCTGCCTTTGCATAGACTTTTATTTTTATCCAAACCGAAACCCTTTAATTTAGCAGAGTGTGTTATTCTCTAAGAAAAGCTGTAATTTGGTGTTGCTATAAAAAAGCTACCCACTGTTACTCGGTATCTTGAAGCAAAGTGTTATAATATACAAAAAAGGTTTACCTCGTTTTACAATTGCAAAAAAATAGTACAGAGTAGATGGGGAACAGTTAAAATTGCCTACTTATCATTACAATGATGGATTGCGAACCATCATCTCGTTCTTACAAATCCCAAAAGTCTGTCCGGCAGGTTTAAAAATTTTCATCATGAAATCTGTCAGTGGATAGGACAATCCGATAATCATGGTCAAATCATCATTCTCTGCGCATACCTTGCGAAAGTCAACAAAGGAACAGATAGCCATAGGTTAATATATGTTAGGCATTGTAGCCAACACTACAAAGATGCAACTAAAGTCTCTCACATATCAGTTAGGTGAATCATTCACTAAAATGAGTGTTTAGTGGATGAGATCGTTGGTAGAGTGGAGACAGAATCTGCCCATGTATGTCCAGACGTATACTTTGCTATAATTGCACTATTTATAGCAGATTTATGCAGCTTGAGTCTTTCAGCTGTTTTCAGCTTGAAGTCCACTATCCAGACTGGATAGGCATGCTGAATTTTCAGCATAGGTGCTGTATTAGCACCATAAGCTGCTTTGAGTTTAATGTAGATTTTCTATAAAATAAATGTTATCTTCCCTTTCAAAGAGTGTGGAATTATGCCAGACCACTTTCCCGGAGGTCCAGAATCCCAAGACGTCTAAGAAGATTAATTTTCAGCACAAGCCCTATTTACTACTATTCATTATTTATTTTAGGCTGTGTAGTCCATTGCTGTTAATGTGCTACATATGAATATAATAGTCTCACATTTTACAGGGTTTTTGGTCATGTTTGAAGTGCTAGATGGTAGAACTCTTCCAGATGTTTGGAAGGAGGCTGTGTATAGGAGATGCTTTGCTAATGCAGCACCAGTTGGACTCTGATACTGTTCTGTTGGAGTCCTATTCAGAGCATTGACTGATAGACAAAACTAGGGAGGAGTGGTGTTATAACTGCTTTTCAAAATTGGGTGATTCTTCAAGTATTTCTGATATTGGTAACTGCATCATTTGACCTTCAAATAGTTTTCATCTATGTATCATTTTTACAGCTTTTGGTCTAGACTGTTGCCAGATTAATTTTGAGACCTCTTGAAAATGCTATTGCATGCAGAATTTGATATTAAGATTCAACAGAGTTGGTGTTTTTTTTAAGTAATCCACTTATTTTTGTTTTCTTAATCATCGTTTTTTATTGAAATGTATAAGTTGTCCCAACACAGACGTTTCTTTAGGTTTCCGTTGATATTGCTGAAAGACAATTTAATGTTTTCATGTTATGATTTGCATTCTTAATGGATTTTTTTTTTGCATCCAGCAGCAAAAGTAAGAAAAACTGGGTTTTCTGAGTATGGGGGAATCGGAGCAGAGACAAACGGCTGCCTCTCGATTAGGAGCTCCCGAAAGTGTTGGTATCAGCACACTGGAACATGGAGTCAAGCCACCATTATCACCGCAGGGGAAAATCTATCCATTCAAGGTCCAGATGCTGGACGAAACCATGGAAACCATTGAAGTTCCAGTAAGACATTTACAGCTATGCAAAATTTATTCCATATATCATTTCAGAATATAAAGGAATACAACATTTGTGAGCTATCCCGTGTGTTTCTAGTTCAGAGATTAGCCTGATCTCTCATTGGTTCATAAATGAAAGGTAGTAGTGTTTTGTACTAATACACAGTTATTGGCTGATTCAGGTTTAGAGAAGGCCCTGTAACATTTCAACACTTAATTATGGCTAATCAGTTCAAGTAGTCCAGTAAGGAATTATTGCTTAAGAAAACCCTTAAATCAAGTAGGCAAGATAAAGTTGGTTGTATTTTATATATAATCATAAAGCCTGTGGTACTTAGAACAGTTTTAAGTGTTTTTCCATGAATTATAGCCTGGAAACGGACACAATAGTAACTTAAGTCAAGGACTGCATAAAAAAAATTGTTCCATGCAGGGATCTTTTAGGTGATTTCCACAGGTAATCTGTAATTTACATGACATTCAAAACAACAAGGCAAGGCAGAACTGGTCAGCTAATAACGTTGACCATTCCTGGTTATCAGTGCTGTAGAACATACAGGCTATATATGTACATTTAGTTGCCAGATTCTTTAGCATAACTATTTCTGTGAACCAGTTTGTGTTAATATTTGCTTTTATTTTAAGACACTTTGGCATACTTTTGCTTTTTGACATAGGCTACAGTTACTTTAAAGTGGACCTGTCACCCAGACACAAAAATCTGTATAATAAAAGTCCTTTTCAAATTAAATTTCAAATTTTTATTAAAGCATTCATAGCTGTTTTAAGCTCATTTAAAATTCTCAGCTGTCAATCAAATATTGTCTGACACTCCTCTATGCCTTAGGCATAGAGGCGGGGCAGATAATTACTTTCACTTTCCATTCAGCGTCAGGTTCCGATTATCATGCATAACAGGTCCCATACCTGTAATATGTTTTTTAGATGAGCAACGTAATTTATTGCGATTTTCCCTTTAAGGCTGGGGACAGACAGGGAGATTCGGGGAGATTCTGTCGCCTGGCGTTTTTAGCAGGCGACAATCTCCCCAAATTTCCTTCTCCCTGTCTGCTGCTAGTATAAGTGATAAAGCGCCAGCGCCTGTGCACACACTGCGCGGCGATTTCCGGAATCGCCCGAAGTTTCCTCACGAAGTATCTTCGGGCGATTCCGGAAATCGCAGACAGGGAGAAGGAAATTCGGGGAGATTGTGGCCTGGCGACAGAATCTCCCCGAATCTCCCTGTCTGTCCCCAGCCTAAGGAGAATTCACTGCTATATTTGTGTTTGCTTAGCAGTTTTATTTGAATTGATGCTTGAGACTTCTGGGCAAATTTACTATTATTCCCCAAAATTCCCTTGATTTTACTGGAAATTCGATAAGCATTCAACCATCGAATGCTTATTGAATTGTTTTAGGCTATCATTTTGCTCGCTTTTTGATTTCTCAATGAATTTGTACGATCGGATACCGATCGTTCGATTTCACGATAGAATCGTGAAATTTCCTTTGAGAGTCCGAAAAAATTTGTGCGATTTGAACGATCCAACGCTTTGATCGTACGAATGGTATTCGAGCAGGACTTGGGGGCAAATTTACTATTATTCCCCATAATTAGCTCGACCAAATTCACAATTCGATAAGTATCCAACTATCAAATGCTTATCAAATTGTTTTAGGCTATCATTTTGCTCGATATCCAATTTCTCAATGAATTTGTACGATCGGATACCGATCGTTCGATTTCACGAAAAAATCGTGAAATTTCCTTCGAGAGTCCGAAAAATTAGTACGATCGAACGCTCCGATCGTACGAATGGTATTCGAGCAGGATTTAGTCTCTGAAGCCTATGGGGAGCTTCCCATAGGCTTCTATATTCGGTAGGTTCAATCTGGCGAAGTAGGCAGTCGACTAACTTTTAAATTTTGATTCCTTCGATCATCGAATTATCGAATATCTGATCTATTCAATATTTAATGATCAAAGAAGCCAAATTTCACGAAAAATTTGTACGATCGTTATTCGATCGAACTTCAATCATTTCACGTGAATTTCGTAAATTGCCCCCTTAGTCTCAGAAGCCTATGAGGGGTTTCCCTTAGGCTTCTATTACAATTTGGTAGGTTCAATCTGGCGAAGTAAAAATTTTGATTCCTTCGATCATCGAATTATCGAATATCCGATCATTCGATCTATTCGATAATTCAGTATTCGATGATCGAAGAGGCCAAATTAGAATATACGAAAAATTGGTATGATCGGTATTCGATGTAAATTTGCCCAGTTTTTCAGCAAGCTGAAAGCTGAACACATGAGAATTAAAATAAAAATCCATGCTTCCGTGGGTAACGGAATCCAAGTAATCCGATTATCGATGCATCAAATCTATAATTTTTGGATTTGGCTGAATCTGTTGTGGTAGATCTGGTAATTGTCTCAAAACAAATAATTATGGATTGTACAGAATTGAACGCCCTAAAATGCATATCAAATTTGAGGCCAATAGCAAAAGAATTTATAATCGATCAAGAAAAAACCATCAGGTTCATTTGTCCAATACTGTAATTGACCCTTAAATCTGGGATCCAACTGGATCCCAAAACGAATCCTGGATTCAGTGCATCCTTAATTGTGCTTAATAGAAGTAATTGAGTCGACTGATCCTACCACAATCCTGCCGGCCCAGGGGAAAAAAAGTAGTGCAACATTATGCCACCATGCTTCTTATTTTTCTCAAGTGACCATCTGCAGACCTTAGACTCATAAATTCACAGTTCAGTAAAATCAGAGAATTCAACTCTACTGTTGAGACTTGAATCTAAAGCTGGCCATACACTTAAAGATCTGCTTGTCTGGCAAGGTTGCCAAACAAGTGGATTTTTCCCCTGATATGCCCACATTAATGGTGGCCATACACGAAGAGATCCGCTCGTTTGGCGATGTTGCCAAACGAGCGGATCTCTCCCCGATGTGCCCACCTTGAGGTGGGCGATATCGGGCTGATCCGATCGTGGGCCCTAGGGCCCAACGTTCGGATCAGTATGGGCGGTCGGATCGCGGGACCGCATCAACGAACAGATGCGGCCGCGATCCGACGGGATTTTTAATCCTGCCCGATCGACATCTGGCCGACTTTCGGCCAGATATCGATCGGGAAAGCCCGTCGGAGGGCCCCCCACACGGGCAGATAAGCTGCCGATACAGTCTGTCGGCAGCTTTTATCTGCCCGTGTATGGCCACCTTAAGCACCTACAGCAATCATCATCTGGGCAATTTTGTATCAGGCAGGCCTGTCTGATGGTTACATACATGGGCCAATAAGCTGATGCCTCGGTTTGTTGTCCGTTTTATTTTAAGTCTGCCCTAGGGATGCCTAGGAAAGCAGAGAAGCATGGAGGAGCTGGTCTACTTTTTTCCCAAAAGCAACACTGGGTTGGGCCCAGTTAATTTGACATTCTTGTCTTTTTTAAAGTGTGTTGAGATTTGTAGACCAACAGCAGTTGAGTAAAGTGTAGTCCCCTTTAATCTCAAAGGTCATCCATTTCTATACATGTATGTGGGGAGGTAACTGCTTTCCTCCACCTTCTGCTAGTTTTATGTACACCCAGGTATTGACACATTTGCACAGTGTATATGTGTGATTTACTTAACTTTGTGCATACACACACATACAGTAAATGTTCCTTGCCCAACCTTGGCAAATGATCATGTGTGTTTTCGCATGATCACTAGTCAAAAATCATCTTTTTGTTTCAAGAGCTGAATCAAATATAGGACAAATTTGACCCTGAAAAATGGCAGCCCGATGACTTTATGTAAAGGAAAAGCTGCTAAAACAAGCTTAGATATTGCACCACGCAAGGAGCAACAAACTATGTGCGTTTATAAAACAAACAACAGGAACACTACAAAGTGGAAATATAGCATCCACATTTGTTAAGGGTAAATATACTAGCAGGCAGGCAAACCTTAAATATTTATAGCGTACTGTAACTAGCCCAGCTGAACAAACAGACTGCAAATGTAAACTGATAAACAGCACAAGTGGTTTGTCAGTGGGCCAGCTCTACTTAAAGAGCTGTATCTTCATTCTTTCAGTAAAGAAATCATTCTACAGTTTCATAAGAATGGCTATATGATGTATTTAAATTATGTATGCCTAATTTTTTTTAGCTGGGAACCCCTCAGCAGCTCAATATAAGCTAAAACTATGTAATATTTTTTAGTTACAGTGCATTTTGTGTATAACATTATTATGTTAAAAGCAACAAAGTTAGACTTTAATCAAGTTAATTTAAATCATACTGATGTCCAAAGTGTCCTGCCATATGTATGCTGACGGATTTGATCTCCTTAATAGTGTTGTACTGTAGCATCTGTCACAGGAACTTGTTAATATGAACTTTTTTTTATTTCATACCATTGTAAGCATCTGTCAATAATATGCTGCAAGCTGGCCTTACAGGTGTAGATTGGTTTGTTTGGCTGGGTCTCAAAAAAAAATGGTGTTTGCCCATCACAGGTAGTGGGCCAAATGGATCTGATATTTCAGTTTGGCTCTCAAGACAAGGATCAGATTACATGCACAGATGAATCACAAGAGGACTGCAATGACAACCTGCTAGCATCCTATACCAAGAAGATTTTTGAGCGTTAATCAAGTTTTGATTGGATAAATGTAGCGTGGCATAATTTAACCAAACATCTGCTGACTCTGGTCCTTTTCAGCAGACTGTATCACCCCATGTATGTGCAACATTTATATGTGTGGTTATGCACAGTGAATATATTTTCAGGCACAAGAAATGCTTGTTGTAAACGTCACAGCAGAAGCACCAGATGTAGATATGATAGGTTGATATGGGTGAGGATTTATTAAGGTTCAAAGTGCTGCTGTACAAAAAGAAACCTAAACACACCTCTCTTCTATTCATCATCCTCCAGTGAGAGACAGAAAGACCTTACAAAGATCCGGCCTTACTTGAGAGGCGTCACCTCTCTATTGCCTCCCCCCCATTCACCTTCCCACCTCTGAAGAGCACTGTGTAGAGTCTAAATTTAACTTGGTTAAAATGTTCATTGATTTGTTGGTGAATGGTTGAGTGACAAACAGGTGGTATATATTTATTTGTAGTTTCTGCAACCCTATATTGAAGTACCTATAGATTTTAAATATTTAGAGTTGTAGATGCACTTAAGGTTCACCAATTTATAGTGATAGGTTATTTGTAAGTTAAACTTTAACTTTTGCATGCTTTCACACTATTTGATTATTTATACACTTGAGAAAGGGCAAGCAAGTCCCGAAACATGTTGTGTAATCATGAAGTCTTGCACTAAAACATTTGATCACTGCCGTTTTGCTCTCTGAGTGCTCTCTGTCTAAAGAGTAACTATTGGGAATGTGGTTACCCAAATGAGGATTGATGCATCTCCACTGAAATGGATCAAAGGCAGAGCGAATAACAATCTCTATAATTCGAATGTTTAGGATTCTAGTTGCACTTTGAAGGAGAATTCAACTCCCCATTTAATAAAACCCACTACTCTCTACCCTAAATAGTCCCCTGTCCCTGCTCCTGCCCGCACAGGTGATAACTCCTTTAATTGCCCCATATACTGTAATTACCCCTCGTTGCAGAGTAATTGGATCGGAGCTCACAGAGCCATTTTGTTCTCTTTGCTAATCTTTGGGTTTTCTCTGGATCTTCAGCTGTTTCTGTTGCTTTCAGCACATGTGCAGTTGTCCAGAACCGGAAGATTGCCGATTAACCATTTACTCTCTTAAGATTATCGAAGAGAAGAAGATGGCGCCGGTGAGCTCCGCTGCGCTTACTCTGCTCTGAGGGGGGGGACTATATAGGGTAGGGGGTTTTATTATATGGGGGGCTGAATTCTCCTTTGAGGTTCACCAGTTTTTTTTTAGTGATCTCTTTTTCCCAGGTTATATGTAAGGCAAACATTTATTTGTTCTACAACTTTTGCATGCATTTGTGCCATTTGATTATTTATTAAAGGCTACAGATCTGCTGATTTTATTAGCACTGTTAATGTTTTCCCAGCTTTTATAGCACACTGTTTTAAGGGAAAATGCAAAAAGAGCTTACATAAAGTTTTAATATTGATGTAGTCAATCTTTGGCTTGTGGCACACTCAACATTTGCTGCCTTCTGCCCCAGGGTCCAGATGCACAGGCATGACATACACCTGTCACTCCACACATGGGCAGATATTTACACAAAAAATGTGTAACAAAAAATTGCTCTTCCAAAGCAATGGGTCTGCAATGACGTGTGCCCCTAGACTGGGTAATATTCGCTTTGGACTCAGTACTTCCAGACTGAGTCGATAGCTCATTGGCCTATGTACAAAGACAAAATGATCTTCCTGACTGATATCTTTCTGGGGAGTGGCCAATTGCCATTGTCAGGCAGGTTGAAAATTTCCATTGGGTGAGGACGGTAACAGTCTGTAACTGGTCTACTTCCAGTAAGTCTCTATAGTAGGGATGCACCGAATCCAGGATTCGGTTCGGTATTCGGCCATTTTCAGCAGGATTCGGATTCAGCCCAATCCTTGTACCTGGCCGAACCGAATCCTTAAAATCATGTGACTTTTCGTCACAAAACAAGGAAGTACTTTGTGCGAGCCTGACCTTTAACCTTCCTCTAATTTACATATGCAAATTAGGGTTTGGTATTCAGCCAAATTTTTCGCAATGGATTGGGGGGTTCGGCCGAATCCAAAATAGTGGATTTGGTGCATCCCTACTCTTATCAGCCCCTAGTATAAACCTGATTGGGCTCACCACAAGGGACCATAATGCACATCTATTTTTTATTTATTTTTTTACAATGGGAAGTAAACCATAATAATTACACTATTATAGTATTGTTTCTTATGTCTTTTCAAAAATGCAAGTCTTAACGATGTGCTTGTTGTCTAGAAGAGGGGCGTTCATATTGCCATGGATTTGATAACACTTCCAGTGACATTGTATCATCATTCATGCCCTCCTAAATTGCCTGAGAATTTACATGTTCTCTACTACTGGACAGAAACAGGAACACCTAGCCATTTGTTATGGTCTCACCAAGAGCATACCCGAGGCCATGTACTGCGCCAAAAATTATAGAATAATTATTTTTTATTGTATTATTTCAAAAGAATTATGTTTTGGGGTGTAGCAGTAGCTCTTCCATTGATAACTCTTGAAAAATGTGTTTAATTTCATTTGGTTTATGCATACCTAATCTGTGTCTCCAATATTTTTCTTCACCTTGGGAAAACAATATATGACAGCATTCTTTTCTAGACATTTGCACCAGAGTTTGGCTATAGGATATACTACAGACTGGTTGAATGGCCACAAGCAAACAAAACAAATGGAAATACAACACCAAGGAATATGATGATGATGAAGTAGCTTCTTAGGTTTTTGTGCAGCATTAATGTTCCAGTAATGTATGTGCCAAAATGTGGCAACCATAATTGTCGCCTTTGAAAATTGTAGACACAAGATAACCGCATATTGAATACAAAGCAAAAAGATTTCTGCTAACTAATAACATTTATAAAACAAAATTGATCATTGCTAAATAGGCTTTCTCTTTAAATTCACATAAGGTCAAATACACCAAATGTTTTTGTTTATGTTCACTCCGTTTAATCTGGGTAAATGGAAGCGAGGGTATTGTTAAACATAATCATTCCTGTTCTGTAAGAAATTCCTGCAGCAGCTGTCTGGCATTTGCAACCATGTGGCTTTGCTAAAGTTAGTTTTGTCATGGGAAAGAAAGGAGTTTCCCCAGACGTGGTTAGGCAGTGTGCTCTCACTGCCCAAGGCCTACTTCCTGGAAGGGAAATTCACGATAAACTCTTCTCTTTAGCAGAAAGTTGATAAATAGTAACATTCCCCATTATATGTTAATCACTTACAGGAGAACTAAACACTAAAATGAATATGGCTTAAAATGCCATATTTTATATGTTAAACTCATTGCATCATCCTAAAGTTTCAGCTTGTCAATAGCAGCAATGATCCAGGACTTCAGACTTGTCACAGGGGGTCACCATCTTGGTGTCTGCGGCACTCACATGCTCAGTGGGCTCTGAGCAGCTGTTGAGAAGCTAAGCTTACGAGTCGTGGCACATTGTCAATCAGAAAATGAGGTTGGCCTGTAATATAAGCTGATGCTACAAGACAGATTATCAAATACTGATGCTAGTTGTACTGTTTCTTTAGCTGCCATGTAACAGTAATCTGAATTATTTACTAATCAGCCTTATATTGTGACATATTATATATATATTCCGTATATTGTGCATTGGTCCCTAAGCTCAGTAAGTGACAGCACCACACAGCATATGCAGTGAATCGGCAGAAAAGAAGACGGGGAGTTATTGGGGCATTTTTGGAGACATGGATCTTATTTGCTAAATGGTTGTGGTTGCCTGGGGCAGGTAAAGAAGCCCAAAACATAATGTACAATATTTCTAGCCTACTTCTTTAGTTAAGCTTTAGTTCTCCTTTAATACTCCAGTCTCTTGGAGCAGTGCTGGGCAGTTCATAAAATGATATACAACACACAAGAGCCAAGAATATCTTGCATAAAATATAATTATAAAAGCGGTGTAATCAGCTTAGCGATATAATTTGTGTCATATGACTCGCTGAACCTTGTGTATTATATAAAACTATAATTTTCCCCTGTTATAAAACAGAGATGGCTATTAAAAATGACATCAAGTTTTATTCATAACCTGAATAAAAGCATGTAGCTTTCTGTCTTTTGCATGCATTTGTTTTCGACACCTATGAGTGACCTCTACTATAACTATATATTTATATATATATATATATTTATGAAACAGTCTATTCCCATTAATTTGGCCAGAAGCCAGATATGATGCAGCAGTAAATGCCAACCCTGCTGTGCCACTCAGCAGTTTGAAAGCTGATACAGAATCTGTTGAAGATTTAGTCACAGGTCTGAATTCACTTGGAAGGCCTGTTGTTAAAAATGTATGGGGTGGAGTTTGTTCTCTTAAAGGAATTGTTCAGTATAAAAACTGGGTAAATAGTTAGTAAATGTAATATCCAGACCACTACTTGCTACTTTTCAGCTCTCTTGGTTTCCACTGATTGGTCACCACGTGGTAACCAATCAAAGACTTGTGAGCCTACGTGACTTCCTTCTCCTCTGCTGCGCGGCAGTGATTCTGTCGCCCAATTTAGATTGTAGCCAGCGGGAAGGCAGTTCTGGAAGATTAGTTGCCTGAAGAAGAGGCAATTTGTCACTGGGTGACTAATCTCCCTGGAACTCCACAATCTCTGCCCTTATAGATTACATTTCTGGCTGACTAATTTAGAATCATTTTTTATTTTGCACAGCCTATCTATGAACCCAGTTTTTATTTTTACACTGAACTGTTCCTTTAAGCGTAATCGAACTTGCTTTGTGAGTTAAAATAAGCAGATTATTATCATTTGATTTCCTTTCGCAATGTATGAGCCGAAATAGAAACAAGACACTATTTTCTCTTTTTCAATTGTGACCCTTATGTGTATCCTGTGTATATATAATATTTACTTCTGTGAAAGACATAAAGCTGTCATTGTGCAAAGTTAGCCTTTACATCTATGTATTTGTTTTAAAACGTCACTGTTTTTCAAGCCTCTTCTGGACAAATGAATATAAATAATGGGGCACCACTTCTTTGGCTCTACCATGCAGGCATTTTTAAATGTCAATCATTGTCCACAGGGGAGTAGATTTTGTTTTTGTAAGCAAGAAAATCATAGTACACTGTTTAAAATGCATACTACAGCAGGCATTTTATTGCTGATACAGATATTGGCAATCGAACCCCTTGAGATTGCTTCAGACTACTACTCAATGGTAGTTGGCACAAATAGCCCTAGATCAATGATCATCTCCTAACCACCATGCTGTCCCATTAGTCCATCGACAATCACAGAGCAGGGGCTATGGAACAACCTATGGCAATTCTTATAAGTTGATTACTACTGTGTTTTTTCTTTATAATTTTTTT
>CM044433.1:121479983-121492142 GCA_024363595.1 Xenopus borealis | reverse complement strand
AGAAATACTTTCTGCAGTATGAGGCACATCATTTACTTTTTGTTTATTAAAACATGCATGTTTGTAGTTGGGTTGTAGCATTATTTAAATATTATTGCTCTTTGATACATATATCACAGATGCAGTCTTATACTTGACTATTCAACCTAATGACCATAAGTAGTACCTGAAGCTTTGCATTTGGCTACAGTTGCATTCGCTGCAGTCATAAATTTGTGATGGTACCCTTTTAGTGTCAAGGTATGTATTAGTTTTCCTTTGGAAGTGATGAAAATTAATTCTTAGTGGCACTGGAGATAGCAGATTTTTTTTTCAGCTTCTAGCAAAGGCCTGATACCAGGGTTAGGCTATAACAGGGCTGCCCAAAATTTAGATTGGGATATATCAGTAGACCTGGTGATTAGTAGATCTCAAGACACTCCACAATCAGCTTTTTAAATTAACCTCCTATTTCATGCTTTTCATTAAGATATTTTTTATGTTAAGGTTACATAAGAAATAGTTGTTTGTATAGCAATCAATATAATATTTAAGTAATATTTTCTATAAAACAGAATGGTAACTATGCTTATATGGATGTAGATCATAATAGCACAGCGTCACTAAAAGTAGACCTCACATTCGTAAAGTAGCACTCCTGAGTTATAGCAACAAGTTCATAGAATGTTAAGTTGGAGAATCAATAGAGGAACTATTTAAAGCAAATGAGCAAAAGGAAATGTTTTCTGCTCTCGGTACATAGACCAACCATCATTGTGAGACTACAAACAAAGCTTACCTTCATTGAAATGCTAAGCGTTTCTTCACTCTGCTTCCTAGGATATTTATTTCCAGTGCTCCTCTTGGTAATGTTCCGTCAAAGTATCTAGAAAAGAATGTTTCATTAAAGAGGTATTTTGCAAGGAAGTGCAGCCGTAGAATGTCTTTATGTACATAAAGAAAAGTTCCTAACATTATTGGAATTGTTGCAGTAGAAAGCGTCACAGAACAGGTGCCCTTTAACAAAGTAAATCTTGTATTTCAAGGTTAACAGACCCCTGCACTTATATTATTTGAGTACCTGAAGAATAAGTTGTTTTAAATTTCACAGATTTTACATAATTTTTCCTGGTAACAGAAAAATGGGGCTTCTACTGTATATTAAACCCTTACATACTGATATTTCAGAAATAATTTCTAGGGATTTGAGCCTTTGAGTTAGTATGTACCATGGATTTCTTTAAACTGCCCAATGCACTCCTGCACTGGGGGCATGTGGGACCTACCTAACTCACTATTAGGTATTAGGAATGTCCCTTTCCAAGAGCTCTTATACCCCAGGTAGCACTATGTTTCCCAAAGTACCTCTCCATTTGGAATTTAGCAGTCACTCCCACGTAACAGGTGAACGCACAAGACCTGTCTTCAAATTGGGGCCCTGTACTTGTATCCTTGCCAGTATCCTTCCTTGGGTGGCTCACTCACCTGGGTACTCTTGGCAGGGAACTGGATGGGCTCTCTCAAACAAAAGTGCTCAGCATGAAACAGACGCCTGTGTTGACTCCTGGACAGTTTCACACACCTTGGTTCTGGCTGGATGCTGCAGCAGGGGGCGCTTTTATAAGCTCTCTCTCATAACCCCTTGCAATTGGCTCCAAACCCCAACCCTTCCTGGGTCTTCCTCTTTTACCCCAGACGGTATCTGGAGCTTCCAGCCACTCTGTCACTCCCCTGCTTGTAACCAGGCTCAGTGATGTCACAGGCAGAACAGGGATCAGGATCAGGTGTTTGATCCCCTATATTTAGATCACTGATCATGTGTATTCCTGACTTGACTTTTGATTCCCTATCCCTATTGATGCCTTGATTTTGAGAATTATTTCCCTAATAATTGGTTCATTGCATAATTATGTGCTCTTGAGGGCTCAGCATCAATCCTATGGTATAAGGTAGATGGTTAGAAGACTAGCTAGTATAAAGCAAATATGGCAGTGTGCTTGCAGGTTTTTCATATAAAGAGTTTTGTATGATACTAACTGGGAATTGGCTTAATATGTATTGATTGCTGTAATGGAGATGAATATAAATCTTTCTCTAACCAACTGCTTCGAAGTTGTGGTTAGCCTAAAGGGGCTAAAATGATTTCTTGAGCTAAAGAGGGCTGAGACATAAATAGAGATTAGCTTCAGATTTCAACTTCCTGATTCTTGTAAACTATTGTGGGAAGAAGAGAAGGGAGTTTATCATAATGGACTTCTGTTAGTCTGGGCCAAAATATACACAACAAAGAGGGGAAGGGATTGGTTTATACAGGAAGGTGTAAGTGTAAAAATAAAACATCTCTGTCTGTCACCTTTTTAACAGGAGAATGAAATAAACAAAAACTATTCAGTTCGAGAAGACTACTGCACTGTTTGTGTCATCTGTGTCACCAGCCGACTAGTTTGGCCAAGGATTTGACCAAAGCCATACATGGAGCAGTTGCTGCTGATTTTACTAGAATTGTAACCTTGTATTTGGGTTTATGATTGTTTCATTAGTTTTTTAGAAGTTTTATATTTTAAAGCATTCACTAATAGTATGATATTTCTGTTTCCAGTTTATTTTTATGTTGAATTTGGTGACATTCATAAAGACAGCTGTACTTTGCTGGAAAAACATTATATCGTTTTCAATATGTAAAGTGGAAGTTGGTCGTGGGAACCTGACCTAAGCAATTGCACGACAACATGTAAAAATATTTTTGACCTACAAATCCCCTTCAGAATGTTAGTTCCTGGAAGAAGTAAAATAAGTATATGTATACATAAAATCTGTCATCAGACTAAGTTGATGGAAGTGTGGATTAACATTTTAGGTCACAGTGACCATGGGGGGCAGCAATCCTCTTTAGATGATGATATTGTTCTTTTCCTTTATTATCTACTGCTGCACATTGCTTCTTCAAAGAGACAAAGTTCATGGCAATTGCATGTTGTTATAAATATTAAAACCCTCAAAAACAAATTACTGAAGTGAAGGGTGTCAGATTATAAAAGGTTTCTCTTGGTGTTTGATGATAATATGATTAATGATGAGTTGTGAGTGCTGCTTTTCCCACCATCAAGAACTATACACAAGTGCTGTAAAGCGCTTGCTAGAGGAAACTATAGAAAATATAATGAAAATTCGTGAGTAAAAACCCTCTGCTTTTGATATATTGGGCTGGCAACGGTTTCTAGACACCTCTCCTACAGGCCCACAGGCCAGTTGGATATTTTTCAATTTCATCACATTGTGGGTAGTCAGTTTTCACACTGTAGTCTGCAGGACTTTTGTTTTGTTTTTAATTTAACCTCATTCTATTCCTATGAGTTGTCCAACTATATTTTCAACTATATTGTCCAACTATATTTTCTGTTTTGGCCGCCCTAATGATCATAATATATATACAAGGATGTCTTTTATGACCCAGAAGTGCAGTTTTGTGCCCAAAATGGGAGCAGTTATTGCATTAACATTGCATTATTTCTAAAGCCAATAATTGTGCTTCCATTACACTGACTGTCTGTTGGATCTAAAAGTTGTGCAACACTCTTTCAAATGTGGTTGTGGCTTGAGGTTCCTATGGTGTCCTGCACCAATTGCAGCAATGAGCTTGTGTTAAAAGTAACGCCAACCATACCAACTGTGCTCTTTTCAATCCATCAACCATGATTATCCATCATGGAAAAATTCTGGAATCTTTGGTGTAAAACATGCAGTACGTAAATTACCCTTATAGTTGAGTGACTCCTATATTAAGTTGTAAAGTTCTCTGGTAAACTTGTGGGGTCCAGATGCCAAGTCCTTAACCTTCAGCTGGAGGGAGTTGGGAGTTATGGATGTTCATAGAACAGTAAAAATAGCCATAGTTTATTTACTACTGTTGATTTAACTGGATGTCAAAATATTACCTGATATTATGGCTTTGCGTGCAACAATTAAACAACTGTCATCTAACGTACAGTCCAAACTAGGGTCAATTTGTGAGATATTATTTTTTCATGCTTTGTTTTATGTGTGTATTTATTGCTGTGCTCACTTCATGGTGCTGGCAAAGACTCATCTGATACCTTTTACTGCTTTTTAGACATGTGAGTAGTGGGCCATTCAGCTTAATACACAACACATGGGCATTGTCATGTTATAATTTAGGAACCTAGGTTACTGAGTTTCCCCTCAATGTGATGCATCTCTCTTAAGCAAAATAATATATTTAAGAACAGTGTAGTGAGCAGAGGCTTGTTATTTCAAACATATATAAATAAAGTTTTCATCTTCTGGAAGCACCTTTGGCTGGAGATACTGTAATCTGTTGAACGAACCATGTTTTAAAGTAACTAATGAAAGAGGGTGCTAAATGTTCTTACCTGCTGATTTCTGTATACACACTTTTATAAAGAGATCAGTGGATGGATTATTCTTTCTCGTCCTCGTAAAAACCAGTCTATGCATGGAAAAAGTTAATTCCCATTTATGAAGTTTCATGGATGAGCACATTCCTTTAGTTAATTGCTTCTGACTTATCAGTCTAGACTCTGTGTTTGCTTGCTGTGGTTTTTCTACCTAATAAGTTTTCTGTATACAATTTTCATTCCATCCTAACTGTCTCCTACATATATTTTTTTTTATTCTTTCTGTCAGCATTAACATATTTGTTTTGTAGGATGCAGACACTACTTACAATGTTACAAAATTGTTGGAATGTTTTTATTTAAATCTGTAATTGAATAGATTGATGTCACATTATCCAGAGGATTGTTTTTCAATGTGAAAATATTGTCACCAGTTAATAGCTGATCTTATCGGTGTTGATTTTGTGGAGGCTTACAGGAATGTTTCAGGGGAATGGAAAAATCCATTATATACTCTTATGTACAGTATTTCTATCTTTAAATTTCGCACTGTAGATACTAGGGTGAATGTTATTAGCCAGCATTCTCCATATTTGTGTACCCGAAATACTGCATAGCAGTATTTCATCTCCTCGTCACTAAATTACATTTTTAAAGGAGAAGAAGTAGTTCTGCTTAGAGTCCTAGAAACACAACACTTCGTTCCTTCTATTGTGTACACATGGGCTTCTGTATCAGACTTGATATGAGTGAGCAGGGAGAGACTCAGGCAGGAAGTGATGTCACCCCAAGCTTATATGACAGCTGCTTCATTTGGTCAAAAATCAATTTTTTTGGGTTAAAAAAACGCTAATGTTTTTTTTAAATGTATATTAAGGATTGAATTGTGTTTTCTATGGCGAAAATACATCTAAAACCTGACGAGGTCATGTAGGAGTCAATGCCAAAGGTACATTGATCCATTTAAAATGTTATTAGCCTTCATGATTTTATTTCTGAGGATTTTGCCCAAAAACTCGATCAATTTGACCTTTGATAAATAACCCCCTTAATAATTCATTTAATGACTTCAGTACACAGTGTATGCTATTGTATAAAATCACATTAAAATAACTGATTAATGAAGTTATCTGAATGGAAAGGGCTAGCTATGCAAAATGTTGCATTGCCTGCTCTTGTGAAATATTACCACGTTATAAAGCCTGAGGTTAGGGTCAGGTTAGTGGCGCAAGGTGATTATTAATCCAATTCCACAGGTCTCCTACCCCCAAAGATCAAAATTATTAGGGACTATTGATCTGAGAATAATCATTTTCGAGCCATTGTGAATAAATTCTGGTGCATGCTTAACATAAAGACCAGCAATTACCTTTTAGAAAAATAAAACTTTAAGGGCAGAGACACACGGGGAGATTCAGGGAGATTGAATCTGAACTTTCACTTCACCCATTGATAAATACACCATTCAAAATCCCATAGAAATGAATGGAGAGTGGCGGAATTTCACTCTAGTGGAGGAACTTCACTCTTTGATAAATTTACCCCATTGTAAGTAGTCTAGAAAAAAAGAAGGTTTTGTAGTTGCCAAGATTGTCAAGCCAATCTGTTGTTGTTAAAAGGTCATGGTATTACCCATTCCATACATTAGTAAAACCATATCTTCGCTTAGGTGTATGTATACTATGTAGGTGACGTAACTTGAGCATGTTAACAGAGAAATGTGTTAGGCTGGCATAGATGGATAGTAACTGGTAGATCTTGCCCCCCCAGTCCCATCGTAGATAGGCAGGATTGCCAGGAAAATGGAAATAGGAAATTGGGGGCTGGGAGGCTGAAAGTTGATTAATAGAATAGTATAACTATAAATAACCTATCATTTTTAGTTTGCACTACATTTGGCTAGGGCAACCCTTTTAGTCAAATGTTTGGTCAGGACGCCCTTAGCCCATGAACTGAGCACATATATATCAGAAAATAGCAAAGTATCTGTCAATCACTCTCCCTAACTGGACCTCATGGAATATCCCCCCCCCCCCACTTTTTTTTTTTTGCAGCTCCAAACCTCCCCAAGTGGCCATGCCCACAGTTTGTTTTTTTTCACTTGGGGCAGTCTTGAAATTTTGGTATTAACGTTGGTCACGTGGACTGATCAGTACCTTAAAATGTTAATATAAGAGTCCTACTGAAAGTGTTTTTTTTTGTAGATGAATATATGATTGCAACAATAAATTAATGTGAGTGGAAGTTTATTATGTCAAAACAAGTACTGAAGGTGAAAAAAAGTACAAGTACTGACATCCTATGAGGCTCTTTCTCAGTACTGTATGCTGAGCATGAGCCACATTTGACTTTATAAGGGGCATATTTACTTAAAGGGGTACCAAAATTTCATTAAAATATGAAACAAAGGTAATAGGAACAGGTCACTATGATCCTATACCAAAATACCAACATTTTATTTTGCAACTAATGTATAGCTTGGGGTTATGGGTTATTTTCAACAAACGAGTTGTGTCTTCTCTAAAAAAAATTTGTTTTTCACAAAAAATTGTACTTTTTTTGGAGAAGAAATAACTTGAATTTTTCTAGATTTATTATGCCCTGAAGCTGCTAAAGTAAAGGGTTTTTGGTGATCTGTACAGCAAATGGGGAATCGAATGTTCCAATTAAGTTGCTCTGTGGCAACAACTCCATTGTGTCAGTAAATCAAAATAGTATAGGAAGGAGAACTCCAGCAAAACTTTTATTCCTAGAACCTGGAATGTTTTGCAGAGAATCTGCTGGAGTTCTCCTTCCTTTACTATTTTGATTTACCAAAGCTGCTATTTTGCCATCGTGATTTTCAGGTTTTTTATGTTGGTTTGCTCTCAAAAATCGATAAATTCAAGGTATTCCAGGGTTTTTAGATTATAAATTCAATCATTGATTGCATTACATCAAGTTTTCTACATTTGGGGTTTTTAATAAATAAGCAAATGTTTGAGTTGAGTTTATTCAAGGTAGAACCTCACAAACTCGACCTTTGATAGAGAACAAGCAGAAATGCAGTGTGCAAAGTGCAATTTCAGGTGCAAGTCTAATCATGTTTTCTACCTACATTGTGGTATTTTTCCTCAATATTCCAGCCACGATTGCGCTGGAAATCTTTGCTGTTGGAATATTACAATTTCTGTGCCAGATCCTTTAGGTGCGTCTCTAGGGTTCCCCAGCTTTAATAGGAGCAATTCTTTTACAAACAGCTTACAGTGCAGTTATGTTGAAATGCATTGGGTGGCTTTGGGTGCAAGTAACTTTAATGAATGGTGCAGGTTTGTCTAACAACAGTGCCTTTTTTTAACCAAGGTCCCAACTGTTTTATTTATTTTGTCTATTTACTCTAAAGACTGAAGAAACTGTCTTTTATTGCTTTCCATAATTAAGCCGATAAATGTTGATCATTTTAAGCCCTATAATGCTGTATACACTATAGTCTTCAAGCCAATGGCTAATGGAACTTCAATTTAAAAACAGATTTATGTGAACTGATTTTAGAAGGCTCTACCAGTAAAAGGAACAATTCATTTGAAAAAAAAAAAAGCATGGATGAGTGCCAGTTTTGTTTGCTTGATCAATTGATAAAAATAACGTGTTAGATACTATGTTGTGCAGAGTTAAAAAATAGACTTGTTTCCCTTTTTCCCTAAAAAAGCCCACTATGCATTGTGTTTGGTTAAAGCGCTGACCTATTAGGCCTCAGAATGTTTGATCTTATATAGACATTCCAGCTTCAGTTAAACTGCAACTGTGGGAAATATGGAGGATGGACTTTATAATTAGACTACAGACTGTCTTTGTCACATTTCTCCACTGATAAGATCTACAACTATCAGCATAGAATCAGCTTTTATTCTGAAACAGCCATGTGAATGCTATATTTTACATCTCCCTGTAGCCTTTGTATGAAATACTGTCGGATCAATAGATGACTCTAACAGTCCCTAGCTACAGCTATAGTTGTAATTTTATTATGTTATCTGCAATAACTTTTTAGCAAACCATCTGCCAGAAATCAGTCAATTAGTTTTCTGTTGAAGCTTCCTTAAATCTTCCCCTCTGCGTCGGGAGTCCAAAACTCAAAACACGTGTAGTACACAACTACAAGGAAGCCCGTATACATGTAAAACTAGTGTAGTAATTTAAACCAAGTGATGAGCAACAAGTGCTTAAAACGTGCACGTAAAAAAGTGACCAATAAAAGTGGAAAAATGAATTTTTTGCATTTTTTGTGAAAAACAAAAATCGGTAGTGATCTTCCTCCATCACCCACTTCAGTGAGCCAGCCTACTCACTGAATAGCAACCAAACAGTAAGCGATTAAATCAATCTGAATGTAGATGTTGTTCTCTTGCTGTCTCTCACCCAAACGCAGAAGTTCAGATGGTCCACCACAAAAACACATAAAGTTTGTGCCCATATGCTTACTCAGGAACCACATTTCTCAGAGATATGGCAGCTATTTTATAAGCTATTAAAAGATGTTTCCAATATTAAACATTTCCTTTTATTGAAAAGTATATAGGGGATCACATACTTTGTAATTTACAAAACGAGAATATTTGAGCTCAGCTTTGACTTGCATAATCTGTATAAAGGCATTTGGCCTGCCTGTATTGCAGCCGTGGCTCCATGAGTGCTTGTTTCTGATTGGCTGCAGAGAGCGTAATTGTGCCAGCTGACCTCTTGGATTTGAAGAGGATCACAGATGGGGCCCCTTACTCAGCTGGGGCCACTCACTGCTATGTCCCCTAAAAGAGGCACAGATAAAATTTGTATATAGTGGATAATGTACCCCCTATTGTAATTTATAAAGATATTATAAGTCACCAAGGAGTTATGTGACCATATAAAAGCATAAGGCCGAAGGCCACTCACAAGTGACTTCTAATATCTTTATAAATTTCAAAAGGGGGTACATTATGCATTATAATCTACAGGAGGGTGGTCGGTGTCCATTATGGTCGCTGGCGTCAAATTTGGATGCTCTATGTCAAATTCGGCGGAGGGGGACCCCTGTTATAAACAGAGCGTTCAGACGTCAAAACGCCCCGTTTAATGGATATAATTTACAGTCTGGTCCCATAGGGAAATGACCAGACTGTAGATTATATAGTGAATATAAATAATATATAAGGATATTATAAGTTGCCGAGGAGTTTCATGACCATATAAAAACACGAGGCCGAAGGCCGAGTGTTTTTATACAGGTCATGGAACTCCGAGGTAACTTCTAATATACTCATATTTTGCAAACGGGGGTACTTTATTATAATAGGTTTGTGATTCATGTGACAGAAATGACATCAGAACTCACCGTTTATAACTGATGACATCAGAACTCACCGTTTATAAGGATATAATTTGCAAGATATTTACGGCTTTTGTGTATTATATGTTTAAATATATATATATATATATATATATATATATATATATATATATATATATATATATATTTTGATAGATGGATATGTACATGTCTTTCTTTAAAAGGATTCTGTAAGATTTCTGGAGTTTTTACTTCCCCTTCAGGAAAACTGTAATGTCATCATTCATCATCTGTTATATTTCACCTGGGTTACCCAGCCAGTCTCAGATTGCAAGAAAACAGCTTGTAAAATAGTCATTGCTCATTGATGTGGTTTTTGGCTGTCAGCATGTTAAAAGCATGCCAATGACTTTTACAGCCTGCTCTCTTCAACAATCTATTACAGCATATGATATAAATTAATCTTACTCGTGCTTCACTTTTCTCCTCTCCTTTAACAGTTCACAGTAACCATTGACATATTCCTATTGTAATATATGTGTGCCCTGCTGTTGTATCTGTTGTACCTCCTCTCCAAACCCCTGTGCTCCAAAAAGTTTTCCATGCAGCCTGCTATAATATTTATTGTTGCTCTGGCTGGCCCCAAGGGGGTGCAGGCCTGGGATGCAATCACACCCCCTCAATATTTACCCCACTGATTGTAAATAAGCCATGTGAAGTAATGCTTTGAGATTTTGTTGAGGATCTAATCCATCAGATCTATAAGTTGAAGAGGCGTGGAATGGAACATACCTTATACAAATGGCATAGACAACTTACTGGTGCTGTGAATTGTGGTCCTTCATTTGAGCCCAAAGACCACTACTGCTCTGTGGCAGAATAAATTATCGAATAGAGAAAATTTCTTTGCTGCAGTCCGTATTCGGCCAATAGCAGCACCTAGCTATTTTTTCTTTTATTTATGCATTTTCAGTGAACATTTTAATGTGCATTTCCATTGCACGATATTGTTATAATGGCTTCATAGTTTAAGATGACCACCAAAGCAACAACATTAACATTACAATTTGGAGATGAGGAACATAAGTATGGGAAATCCGATAAAATTCAAGAAGGCTTAAGTGGGTTCTGGTCCATTTTCTTTATGTTCTAAAGCCATAACTACTTATGATTTGAGTTTGCAATAGGTGTTCCATGGGGACCATAATTCAGTGTGTTCATTCATTTGGTCTGTTAATAAAGCATTTAAATACAATACATTTTGTGTTGTGTCTATACTCCCTACTAGTTCATGGGTCGTAATCGAGTTTTGAAACCATTGTTTTGCCAATTTAAACAAATACAAGAGGTCCTCTGCACTCAACCCACTATCAATATATTTTGTGCATACAGCTACTAAAAAGGTACATTTGTTATTTTCCAATTTAAAGAAACAGTAACACCAAAAAATTTAAGTGTTTTAAAGTAATGAAAATATCATGTACTGTTGCCCTGCACTGGTGGAACTGATCTGTTTGCTTCAGAAACACTTATATAGTTCATATAAACAAGCTGCTGTGTAGCAATGTTAGACATTGAAAAAAGGCTATATGGCACAGGTTAAATAGTGGATAACGGATAAAATGGTCTTCTACAGAGCGTATCTGCTGTCTGCTGTGTAACTTGAGCCTTTTCTCCTTTGAATAGCTGCCCCCATTGCTACACAGCAGTTTATTTAGATAAACAATAGTACTGTTTCTGAGGCAAACACAGTAGTTTTACTACTGCAGGGCAGCACTGAATTGTATTTTTATTACTTTAAAACAATTTCATTTTTGATGTTACTGGTCCTTTAACTCTGGCCACTGCTAATATTTGGGATAGTAGTTTGTTC
Source organism: Xenopus borealis (assembly GCA_024363595.1). Classification (NCBI taxonomy): domain Eukaryota; kingdom Metazoa; phylum Chordata; class Amphibia; order Anura; family Pipidae; genus Xenopus; species Xenopus borealis. The sequence goes on along the minus strand of CM044433.1, from coordinate 121,480,609 downwards.
TGTGGTTTACTTAATTCTCTGGTGAGCACCTAGTTATTTTTATGCTGTATGACAACAGCAGTTATGCCATAAAGCATTATCCTTTTTGTGAACAGTTAATGATTGTTCATCATATAGGTTTTTTCCTCCATCTTTAGTTAAATGTTTGTTTTACTCTGAGCAAACCACAACTGCTTTATATAAATATGACATCATTAGAAAGGAGACGTCAGACTAGCAAAAAGTCACACTTATCAAACTATATAGCTTGTTTTCTTAACCTGTGCCAGAGATATTGATATAGTCATTCGTTTGGAATGATTTCTACTGTTTTTATTTCATTATTCTTCAGTTCCAAGAGGAAAGCTTTGTCATGACATCATTTGTTATCATATTTAGTAATTCCTTTGGCTAGCCAGTGAATTGTTCTGTTTTTCCTTTGATGCTGATGCTTGTATAAAGCATAGTTATTGTATTCCTTTTTACTTGCCATCTGCTTGAAGTGGCTTGAAGCATTTTTTAGTTAATCTTAGCATGTTTTTTAAGACTCTGCATCAAAACTACAGGTATAATAGCACTATTTTAATACAGTGCAACAGTGTCATTAAATACAGCCAGCAGCTGAGGGAAAGCCTGCTGGAGCAAGA
>CM044433.1:121468202-121479533 GCA_024363595.1 Xenopus borealis | reverse complement strand
ATTTGTTCAGCAGCTGGTTGCTAGGGTCCCTAGCAGCCAGGCAGTGGTTTGAATACGAGACTGGAAGATGAATAAGTGAGGGCTTAGGAGAAGGCTTGAATAGAACTATAGAAGTTATAAAAAAAGTAACAATAGTAATAAAATCGTAGCCTCACAGAGTAACAGGTTTGGCGACATCGCCAAATGAGCGGCTCTCCCTGTGTATGGCAGTCTTAAAAGTGGCATCTGCCAAGTCAGTACAGATTAGCCATTTAAATGTGTGGACTCGTGATAAGGATAAAACTCTGGCACTCTGGATGACTTTATTTATCCATTCACCACTTTGGTAGGCAGTGAGTGGGTAGGCCAACATTCCACCTGGCTATCGTGTTTTTCCGACCTGCAGCCTAATGTCATTTAATAAGTTCTGCATACTACTGCAGCTTATTTTCCAGAATGCTCGGGACCTGGGCTTTCATGGGTAGGGGTTCTTTCTGCATCTCCATACCATAAGTCTGCCAAGAATCATTTAAACAAACCCAAAAGGATTGTTTTCCCTCCTATAAGAATTTATATAAATCATTTTTAAAAATTGGTATATGGCCCTCCAGTAATTTAGAGCTTTTTGGATAAGCGATTTTTGTGCTTATTATGCAGGTACTACTTGTCTTGTTACCTCATATGGTCATATAACTCGGATATGACTTCCACTATTCTTAAATTGTACATTAGAGGTGGGGACATTATTTCCTACTGTGTAGTTATTACCGTGCTTTTATTTCAAATTGAATTATTTCGCTGTTTTTGTAGTAAATGTTAAAGAAAGACAGTAGTTTAACGCATTTTCCACTTTTGTCTCTGTATCAAATCTTGCATATAATCAGTTAGCCTCTTGTTTCCAAATTTGGTAACAAGCAACCAATAACCACACTGTTTTTCATCCTGCCCGTAAAGAAGTTTTGTTTTTATTTAATGACAGTTTGGATGGAAACATTTTGCTTTAGTGTGTATTTTATCTGAGCATACATGTTTTGCCTATCATGGATGTGCTGCGTCATATTCTGAATTACTCTTTCCCTTGCACAGTATACTGATTTTTTAGAATGAATGACCTTTACATCTGGTTCTCTGTTCATTCAGGGACACATTCCAGTATGATCGTGTAGAAGAGACATTTAGTTCAAATCTTGTTCTGTTTGGCCTAATGCCACGGACAATTTGTAACACAAGACAGCAACTATTTAGCTATTTAGTACTCCCACTTATTCTTTTGGCAATTTCAGAAGCAGAAAAGGAAAGAAAATGACTTCATCAGATGACGTATTTGCTGACGTTTTCTTCAAGGGTTTGAGTTGTGTTTTAAAGCACACAGACAGCTTGCAGTCTTTTCCAGTCAGCTAGAAAGTTGGTGTTTAAAGTGCCAAAATGAAGCGTTACTTTACACAGTGTTTCGTAGAATCTATAATTTTTTTTATTTCTTTATTTTATTTTTTTATTCCATCTCATAAGGGAGGGATACAAAAAACAAAAAGGATAGGAAGGGGGGGAGGTGTGGGAAAACATAAGCTGAACATTAGCTCTGTTGTACTTACAACATCCTTTGTTTACTCAATCAAAAATTCGCTATATTAATTACTATGCATTAACATATATATAAGCAAACTGTTCCAAATCCTTTTCCTGGGCTATTTATCTCCTCTTAGGGCTAGAGCAGACGGGGAGATTCGGGGGCATTTTGTCGCCTGGCGACTTGTAGCCACGACTTGTAGCCCCCGAATCTCCCCGAATAGACAGGTCCTGGGGCGCACCGGCGTTACTTAAAAACGCCTGCGCCTATTCACACGCAGCGGCGCGATTTGTGGAATTGCTCCAAATTGCCTCGCGAGTCAATTTGGAGCGATTCCACAAATCGCGCCGCTGCGTGTGAATAGGCGCAGGCGTTTTTAAGTAACGCCGGTGCGCCCCAGGACCTGTCTATTCGGGGAGGTTCGGGGGCTACAAGTCGCGGCTACAAGTCGCCAGGCGACAAAATGCCCCCGAATCTCCCCGTCTGCTCTAGCCCTTACTGATCCTTGTTTGTTTACCACTTTGATCCAATATATGCCATGGGGACCATATCTTCCAATAAAGTACACTTTTATTCTGATATATATGTGTTAATGCTTCTAATTGTCTAATTTCTTCCACCAACCAATTAATATGGGATGGAGCGATTTCCAATGCTTGGAATGCCAAACATTCTCTCCTGTAGGCTGCCAGTCCATATAGGGGTTACCAAGAAGTCAATCAGAGCTCTTATTTGACATCCACATGAACTTTTTCATGCTTGTGTTGCTTTCCAACTCTTTTTTAAATTTAAATGTGGCTCACGAGCAAAAAAGGTTGGGGACCCATGCTATAGACCCAAGGCCATACCTCCCTTCCTCTTTCCCTTTACACTCTTTTACTTTATTTGCAGCTGTAAATTCTTATTTATTTTGATGTGACTTTGTTTCACTCTTGAGGACAGATTAGGTGAAAAATCAAACACACTGAGAAAATTGTCTCAGTGTCTTTAATTCTTTTTTTTACTGAAAAATGGTTGATGACAATAAAACTTAAACAGTTTTGAGCACAAATGTAATTGTTCACAGTTCTTTGGGTTTTTTTTAATTTATATTCAAGTTTTATATTGCTGGGTCTTAACAGAAGTCATGCATTATTTGTAGATTGTGGTTGCCTTTGCTGCATTTTCCATGAAAGGACCTTAAAATGTATATTTTGTAGGCAGTGATGGCTGTAATTTGTCTTACAGCCCAAATAATTTTTTTATTATATTAGAATATGTACCTTGTTCTGGGACCCTTGTAATATAATTAAGGTAATTTTCATTACTTTGGTTATCAATAACACTTTGACTTGTTAAGCAAAAACAATATGACTTAACAGTGGTACTGATACATTGCAACATTTCATTATCTCTGTACACCAAATGTTGAAAACCTTGTCACATAAGAGTCTCATTGATCTTTATTTGATTGTCACATTATGTCACTTAACTTGTGAATGTTTAAGTGCAAGTTTTCCCGTTGAACTGTAACAAACTATTTTAAGATACAAGTTACATCAAAAGTACATCAAAAGCAGCTATAATTAATATGCCACTTTTTGCTTGCTAATCACCAAACCTTTATGTATTCAGTTTGATACCAATTGATTATAAAATACTTGTGAACAGATTTCCAAATGGTCTCACCTGAAACAAATATAACCTATCTTTGATAGCAGGTACTGAATAAAATCTTACGTTTTGCAGCAAATTATTTTAGGTAATGTCACCAAAGGTGGTTTGAGGTGAGCTCACAGGGAAGAAAGTATTAAGCTGGCCATAGACGTAACAATTACGATCTTTCTCGGAAAAGATCTTTCCAAGAAAGATCGTTCGATTCAACACACACGTGTAGAGCTGAATCGTCAGATATACAGGTAGAAACAATAGAATTCTACTTGTATCTGACGATTCAGCACTAACAATGGCCGATGTTCAGGGAGCTTTCAAAGGCATCCGATCAAAATTTTCCGTCCAATCCGATCAACCAGCCGACCGATATCTTAATCCTCTGACGATATCGGTCGGCTCATTTCCCACCATACACGCACCGAATATCGTACGAAAATTAGTTTCGTACGATATTATCTGTGCGTCTATGGCCACCTTTAGCCACAGCTGCCATATACTTTTGGATTGGAGTCAAAGCTTTGGCTCAGTGACCAACTCTTTATAATGTTGCTTGCTGCTCTTTTCACTCACCTTCTAACTATATTTCTTTGTCATTACATCTCTTCTCTACTATTATCTTTGTGACCAAGGGGCTTTGGTCTGTTCCCACTGGGAGCATAGGCTCTACAAACAGTGATAGCATTATTACTGACACATCTGCAGTAGTAATAGCTCTGTAATGTTTGTACATATTCCTCACAGGCATACCATTAAACTAATTTAAGCATGGGTATTCCTCTGTACCTGCAGGTACAGCTTTAGATCATACTGTTCTTTTGATGCAAACCCATTATGATTTTAGTTGTCCTTTGAGCCAGACATCACATGGTCCACAAACATGTCCATTGTGTCTTTATCTTAAAGGACCAATAAACCTTAATCTTCTTTTTGCCTTATGGGTTTGCCTAATGGAATTTGCTGTTTTTATTTTTTCCTCCAGAGATTCTGTGAAGGTCAGTTGTCTCAACCTGCAGGATTAGGGTACTGACACATTGGCAGATTTGGGGAGATTTATTCACCTGGCAACTAATCACCTGTTCTTCTGGCTGAACTGCCTTCACGTGTCTTCCCTTCCACTATAATGAAAAATTGTCTGCGCTAAGCACACGCGGCGCTTTGTTTTCTGAGGTTTCCTTGTAGGGTTGCCACCTTTTGAAAAAAGAGAGCATGCTCGAATGTCAAAAGGGGTGTGCAGTGCTGTAAAAAGGTGTGGAGCCACAGCATGCAATTGTCCAGACGCCAGGAAGAATGATAAGTTTTGAGCAGATTGTTGGCAGGCCAAGGGCTTTTCATAGAGGTATTACAGATTTACTGGTAGCTACATTGCCGGTAAATTTGTAATACCAGCCTTGGCAATCCCTATTTTCTGCCCTGATGGCTCAGACTGTTGATACAATGTAAGATAAGGCAGCTGATTAACAGACTTGACTTTTGGGGAACCAAGACTTTTTCAACATTGTTGAAAAAGCAACAACCAGGAAATAAGTAAATGCTGCTTTCAACATCAAACATTTTTACAAATATCTTTAAAAGCAATGAAAAAGTTGAATATTTATTGGAAAGTTGCTTAGAATTATGTTTTCTTTTATTAAGCAAATATTTGTTTTGAGGTTGAGTTGCCCTTTAAACTATAAAGTCTTAAAACCTCTGGTCTATATGCTGTGTTACAGGGGATTTTGATCATCCTTTCTTAGTACTAGTAATTAAAATGCTGGAAATATCCTCAGCTGGCTTTTAGAAGGAAAAACAGTCTAGGATGCCTAGATAAAGTCTATAAATCACACAAATTTGAGAATCAATGAAATGCATTTTAGTCAAGCTGAACTGCTAAATTAGTATTTGTTAGCTTGAACGTACTATGAATGTAATTTATGCTGTCATCCCTGATTAAACACTTAAATCTACATAATTGAGATATAAAGGGATGTATAATTAAGACTCTAAACAATATAATTTTCCGTACTTAGAAGGCTAATAAATGCTGATGTGCGTTGGCTGACCTTTCAGTGCACATTGTGTGTGCTATATAAACCATACTGTAATGCTAGAAGAACACATTTTTTTGTTTATTGTCTGTGTTGTTTGTTTACATTAAGTTACAAAATGAGCAGCACTGTGTAGGTGTATTAATGTTGCCGTTGTTTATTAACATCATTTGCCAGTACACAGCGCTACGCAACAAGTTGGCGCTATAGAAATACATGTTAATAATACTTTCTCTGTCATACACCGTGTATCCTTCTAATGGATAATGTTTTGCCATTTAGAAAAAAAATCCTCAAATTGAATCTGCACCTTTTGGGGGATTTTTTTTTTCTTCCAGAAATGTTATAGATTCAAGGAAACTAAATGATATGGGAAGCAGATTTTGTAAGATTTGTTAAATAGACCCCAAAAATATAATATTAAATTTTAAAAAATCATGGTTAATATGTTTGGTTGAAGATCACTTTGGTTTGTGTGGGAGGACATTGCTTAGGTTGCCAGTATGGTTTGCTCGATAATTTAGTCAGCTGCAGAAAAATTTGCCTTTTCCTTCATTTGCCAGTTGAGCCTATTCATTAAAGCTACTCCCCCCAGTAGTTGCTATCAGTCATTTTTAAAGGGATACTGTCATGGGAAAAAATGTTTTGTTTCAAAACACATCTCTTAATAGTGCTGCTCCAGTAGACTTCTACACTAAAATCCATTTCTCAAAAGAGCAAACATATTTTTTTATATTCAGTTTTGAAATCTGACATGGGGCTAGACATTTTGTCAATTTCCCAGCTGCCCCTGGTCATGTGACTTGTAACCGCACTTTAGGAGGGAACTGCTTTCTGGCAGACTGTTGTTTTTCCTTCTCAATGTAACTGAATGTAACACAGTGGGGCATGGGTTTTACTATTGAGTGCTGTTCTTAGATCTACCAGGCAGCTGTTATCTTGTGTTAGGGAGCTGTTATCTGGTTACCTTCCCATTGTTCTGTTGTTAGGCTGCTGGTGGGGGAAACGGAGGGGGTGATATCACTCCAACTTGCAGTACAGCAATAAAGAGATTGAAGTTTATCAGATCACAAGTCATATGACTTGGGGCAGCTGGGAAATTTACAATATGTCTAGCCCCATGTCAGATTTCAAAATGAAATATAAAAAAAATCTGTTTGCTCTTTTCAGAAATGGATTTCAATGCATTGTATATATATCCGCACTCCATTCATTCATGTGAAAAATCAAATACTATTTATTTTGTACACAATCCGACGTTTCGGCCCCCATTAGGGCCATTTCAAGGATCCTTGATATCTTTTCTATATTATATATGCAAATATTTGGATCCACCCGAGTTTGACTGGAGAAAGGATTCCAGATCAGAGTGCGGCTGCATAAGACGAGATATATATATATATATATATATATATATATATATATATATATATATATATATATATATATATATATATATATATATATGTATGTATACACTTTTTTTCCCTTAACTTAACTTGGATTGTTTCAATACATTTTTTCACCAGTATTCCCAATGAGTGTGGTACTATGGTACTTTATTTAACTTTATATATATATTTATAAAGAGGTAGGTTTCACCTTTCTTATGGCTCTCATCCCATTTGTCAGCTTTTATTACATAATGGACAAATGCTTGCACAGCTGAAAGTCTCTCATGTTTCACAAAGCCCTTTTTTTGGTCAGCATGAAGCACTTGATTAAAGAGCACTCTTTGTTTTATTGAGCCATAATTCAGTCTAAATCCTTACCATAAGGACACAAAATTATTGATTCAACAGTGTTAAGTGGGGAAATAGCATTTCATATATGTTTCAAAGCTAAGCAAAACAATTGGTGGTTACAGCTTTAAAGGAGAATTCAAGCCTACATTTAAAAAAAACCCTACCCGCCATCCCCACCAAGACCCCCCTCCCTCCTCCCCCTAGCCTAAGTTATACCCCGGTAAAATTACCCTAAGTCCATATTTACCCCTCCGTGCCCATTCAGGTATCAGACTTCAGGGGGGCCATCTTCAGCCGCTTCTGTTACCTTTTGGAATGCGCAGTTGGAGCAATCTTTCGCATCATAGCAACTGTGCATGCGCCGAAACTCATGAATATTGCCGAATTGCAGGTCTCATTCCGAAGAATACTGAAGATGGCACCCATGAAGTCCGATGCCTGAATCTGCACAGAGGTGTAAGTATGGACTTAAGCTGGCCGTAGACGTGAGACCACGATTGTCTCAAAACGATCGTTTAAATGTCTGATGTGTCCATCAACTAAAAAGACAATTTCAGGCAATATTGCCAGAAAAACTGACGGGTCGCTGCCTGCTTGACCCTGCAAACATAGACAGATTGCATGGGGACCGACAAAGATTTTCTAACCGATGTCGGACGAAAAATCGCAAGATGTACGATCGTTCAAATCCCACTAACCGCACGATAATTTCACAGATTGGCCGTACTGTGCTTAGATTGGTCGTTCGGTAGAGAAAGCTCTTTGTGTCTTTAGGGGCATTTGCCTGGGGTATCACTTAGGCTGGGGGGTCTTGGTGGGGATGGGGGTAGGGGGTGTTAAAATTTATGGTTGAATTCTCCTTTAAAGCCATTGTATTTGATCCAAACTAAGATATAATTAATCCTTATTGGATGCAAAACCAACCTATTGGGTTTATTAGTATTATTATTTAATGTTTCTTTTCTAGAAGATCTAAAATACAAAGATTAAATTACAGAAAGATCCATAATACAGAAAACCCCAGGTCCCAATCATTCTTAATAACAGGTCCCATACCTCTACATTGCAGTATGTTCATTGCACAAAAGGTTGCAACCAAAAAGACAAGAAAGTGCCCATAATGAGCTCAATATAGAGCTATAGAAGAGTTATAGAATCTGCTCCATTCCCTTTTGCTGTGACTGTAATCAGGAGGATGGCACTCATTTAGGGTATCAAGCCTGGCTCACAGTTGTATTGCTGTAGGTTCATTCAGCAGCACTCTACTCAAGAGGGACAGGAAACGTGGTCATCACACCTCCTACCTGTCCCACATCCCTGAATGTTTGGGAGAGTATGCAGGCCACAACATGTTATTGCACTTGTGTCCGTGGAAAGCGTAAATGACTCCCATAGTATCTCTTCAAACATACGCAGATTATTTCTTGTTATAGCCCACATATATTCATTGTCCATGGAGACACACATTCCATTGAGACAATTTCATGCTCTGTGCTTCAAGATCAAAGCCCTTCACTAAACCAGACAATATTTAGGTGCATGCTTATTCTGTCCATTTACTCATAAAATAATTACTGACTTCAGTCAGGTTCACATTTTAGTCCTTCATTCCCTATATTTTATTTTACCAGTGGCATAGATAATGTGAATAATTGTGTGCTTCAAGTTTTGGGTTTCCCAGTGAGTAACAACGCTTACTTTGAGCTGTCATTACTCTCTGAAACACAGAGACATTGTGCCAGTACTACTCAATTGACTGAGGTGGATTTGCTAAACTGAAGGTTAAGTAGTTTAAGATAAGCCTGAATAAACAAATAGATGCTCTACTCCCTGGATTCAGCATCTGGAGCTGTCAGCATATATTACTGCAAGGATTAGAAAACAACCTATACATGTTTTTAGCTTTGGTTTTCTTAAAAATATCATGTTGCTTGAATGGACTGCATGGTTCAGTCGATTTACTGCTAACCATCCAGTTGTTTTTTTGCATCTCTATTCTAATGATAAATAAGTCGGAGAACACTCCATTCACAGGTATGGGATTCGTCATCCGGAAAACCCATCATCCATAAAGATCAGAATTACAGGAAGACCATCTGCCATATATTCCGTTTTAATCGAATAATTCACGTTTTAAAAAATGATTACCTTTTTATCTGTAATAATAAAACAGTAACTTGTAGTTGATCAAACCGAAGATATAGTTGATGCTTATTAGAGGCAGAATAATCCTATTGGGTTTATTTTATAAGAAATCTAAATTTTTAAACAGATTTCCTGTAACAGAAATGTTTTAAGGCTGACTGATTAAAAGACTATTGCTTCATGTTTAAAGCCTGAACTGATTTCTAAATTATAGTTTCTCCTACACAGTCTTCATAGAATAGTATCAGCCAAATGCATGGTATTTTGCATATCTGTGTATGTCTTGAACACAGTAACAGTTTTAGAAAAATCTCTTTGGTACCTATAGTTTCTTTATATGAGAAAATACACCCACGACAACAAAAAGATCTCTGCTGTATACATTATGAATCTTCCTCAGTCACTAAAGCTCTCAGACAATAAAGTACAGTCACCTGTGGTTATTTTTTGCCCAGCCCACTGTGAAGCATGAGATGGTGTCTAAGCTGAATTATATATATATAATAACTCACAGTATCAGCACTATCCTTTCCTTCAAGTAAAAATTTGTGGTGCACAGCCGTTAGGGAGGATTGCCAAGTCTCTCCTCCTCATCATATAGAAAAAAATGGTGTATTAAAGATAAAACATCATGCTACGTTTCGGACATGCATTGTGCCCTTTGTCAAGCCAACAAAAGTATACAGGTAAGCATGGTCGTGTGGTTTAAAAAGCAACATACAGGAAATGACATCAGTACTACACACATAGTTTGAACCACTGTTTGCATTATATTCCAATATATCCGTGATCCCCAACCAGTAGCTCTTGAGCAACATGTTGTTCTCCAACCCCTTGGATGTTGCTCTCAGTGGCCTTAAAGCAGGAGCTTAATTTTTAAATTCTGGTCTTGGAGGCATGATTTGGTTGTATAAAAACCAGTTGTACTGCCAAACAGAGCCTCGCGTAGGCTGACAATCCACACAGAGGCTATCAAATGGCCAATCACAACACTTATTTGGCACCCCAAGAACATTTTTCATGTTAGTGATGCTCCCCAACTCCCCAACTTGCTCACGGGTTGAAAAGGTTGGGGATCCCTGCAATATATGCTAGCATAATTATTGCCTCCTATGTCAACTACTCAATCTTCCCTTATCAGGCATTTATAGAAAATGATATAGATCATAATCTCTATTTAAACCTTCAGGCTGTAGAGAACAAAGTTTGTGAATCTACATGCATGAAATAGAATGGAAAAGTAAAGGGACAGTAGCAGGTGACTTTGCATATGTTTAATTGATGAGTGTGTTTTTGGCTTGAGATGTTTTTTTAATCAAATAATTGGAAAGATTCCACATGATCCACAGTGCAGTAAATTAAGTAACCAACAATTTGCACAGTGCTCTGCAATTAATTTGATGGGGTAGCCAGCATGTTTCCTAGGGTCAGGCAAATTAATTATAGAGAAAAAGCAACATGATGCACACCGACTAATTGAGGAAAGTGTACATAACTATAGTCTGCAAAAATTAAAAATAAAACTTGAAGACAGAGAGATTGCAGCGTATTATAGTTATTCCATTTTAAACAGAGTAGTCTGGCAGAAATGAAAATGCTGTCTGTATAATCGTAAGCAGGTTTATAGGGGATGTTCACCTTTGAGTTATCTTTTAGTATGATATAGAGAGTGATATTCTGATACAATTTGCAGTTGGTTTTCATTTTTTATTATTTGTTGTTTGTGAGTTATTTAGCTATTGATTCAGCAGCTCTACAGTTTGCAATTTTGGCAGTCTGGTTGTTAGAGTCCAAATTACCATAAATAGGAGGGAGAGTGAATAGAGGAGTAATAAAAAGCAGCACAAACAATACATTTGTAACTTTATAGAACATACAAACTGTAACCAACAGCACTTTAATACCCCTCTATATTGTGTCTGTATGTTACCCTCCCATTTAGACTGGAAGCCCTATGGGGTAGGGTCCTCCAGCCTTTTGTTTCCTTGACACTGAGCACTTAATCTGTATTGTAATTATATGTTATATTAATGTGAATTGTATTTGTAATAATTAACTTAGTGTTACTTTTTAGTTCAATGACTTGTTTACTACTCATTTATTGTTTTGCTGTACAGTGCTTTGCCCTCAAGGAGCACTACATATATACATTTGTTTTTTAGGATAGGTCAGTGACCCCCATTTGAAAGCTGGAAAGAGGCAAATAATTGACATGACC
>CM044433.1:121436775-121446885 GCA_024363595.1 Xenopus borealis | reverse complement strand
ATATATATGAACCACCTTTCTGCAGTGTGGGAGTACGTGATCGCGTTTGTACCACAGACTATTTTATCAGTACACACCCAAACAAAGGCACTCTTATTTATGCATTTGAGATAAAACAGCAGACAGCTTTTGCAGACTGCTCGGATGTTATTTCTGAATGGCAGTGCCTAGTGAAAGTATACCTGGGGTTTATGGCACTGTATGGGAGTTTTATAGCAGCCTCTGTATTCTTTGTAAACAGTAACAGCACAGCTACATTTCCATCCAGCTGTAAATGAATCAGCAATAAATACCCAACCCCTGCCAGGCTGTCTCCTACTTTGTGTCAATCGCCTATCCAAAATACTGGAATTTGTTTCTGTTTCAGAAGGTGAAGATTAGTATCAAGTGTCGGTGAACCATCCAAATCCCCAAACCAGTCAAACCAGTTTTGCCCGTAACTCTTTACTACATCCACACATCCATGAGCCAATTTCTAACATGACCGTTGAGGCCAGCATAAACATGAGCAGGAACTGCCTAAACACAGCAGCCAACCTCACACTTTACACCCCTGCGACAGTTCTCCTCGTTTACATGGCATAGTGCTTGTAACATAAGTGGAATGAATAGCATTCATCTCTAGGATTTTCCATCAACAGGTTGTGAAATTTAATACAGACCCAGGTTAACAAGCATTTTTGCATCGTACAAAGCATACTGTGACATGTGAATACTTCTTAGACTAGTTATTGAATACATATTTTTTACACTAGGCGATGAATGAAGAAACTTTCCATGAACGGAGCTTTAACAGGGGATGTATATGTACATTCAATCTGCTGGAAATAGAATACACGTCTCCTGTGTTATACATGTTGTTCATATGAAAAATATTGCTTTGCTTAGCAGCTAAATCTAAAGGAAAGTCTTTGTCACTAGATTAATTGCACAACATTTAACCCCCACACTAGACACGTTTGTGTTTATTACGTTTGTAAAAATGTAAATACGTACTGAATAAAAAGTAAAAGTTAAATCCAAATAAACATTGCATTTCTTTTGCCATAAACATTTATTTATAGTTTAGGTAGCGTGAATTATATTGATTACTGAGGAACAGTCAAGAAAGAAACATGTATTTAACAATGCAGTGTTGGGGGTGCTACTGCTGGATTTTGGAGTCCAAAATAGAAGATTTTGGTGGCCTGTACAATTGGATAATATTGTGTGATTGACTTCCATATACATTGCCCTGTGCTTACAACTCCACTGTACCAGTAAATAAAAAAACAAAAAAGGAAGAACTTGCAAAGCTTTTATTCCAGGTTGTGGTTTTATGTCATGTTTTGTGTCAATACCCTTTATGAAGTGTACAACGACCATTACCATGTGCTAGTAGTTATACCTAAAAGGAACCTTGCTTGATTTTGGTGCATACCAGATAAAAGGTTTCTGGATATCAAATACTACATACCAATACTAATGATTATGTAGTTGTGCATAGGGCAAGGCTTCCATGTTCAAGGATTTAGTCCATTTATAGGGATGCTTCAATCTTCAATAGCCTGAGTTACTTATATATCATATATGTATATTCTAAAGTGTGCCATAAACTGAATAATCTGCTCATGGTTGATTTTTTTTCTTTGAAATTCCCACCTTGAGGTAGTTGGTACCAGTTTGATCCAGTTGTTTTGGCCCTTGGGCAAAACAGTTGGATCACAATGATGGAGATACAGGCCATTGGGGAGAAAGACCACATCAACGAGCCAAAACATTCTTTGCCCAGATAGGATTTTTAAAGTGGACCTGTCACCCCAAAAAAAATATTCAAAATCCTATTTTATCACATTAGTCAAGCAAAATGAACATTAATTACACTATATAAATTATTTTAATCTTGTTTTCTTCAGTCTGGGAATTCATAATTATAACAAGCAGGCAGGAGCCATTTTGTGGACACTGTTATTAAGGCAAGCCTTGCATCATCTCAGAATCTTGTTTGTGCACCAGAATGGGGGACCCGATGTCTATCCCCATGTCCTGGCTACACAATTAAATGGTTAAGAGAATGGGGGAATGTGTGGGGAGCAGTGGCATCTAGGAAGTGCTGAATGGAAAGTGAAAGTAATTATCTGCCCCGCCTCTATGCCTAAGGCATAGAGGAGTGGCAGACAATATTTGATTGACAGCTGAGATTTTTAAATTAACTTAAAACAGCTATGAATGCTTTAATAAAAATTTGAAATTGGATTTCATGGTTAATTTGAAAAGGACTTTTATTATAGAGATTTTTGTGTCTGGGTGACAGGTCCACTTTAAACCTGCCCAATTTTCAGCCTCATATAGTGGTTGGCCTGTTGCAAGGCATCATATACGAGCCAATAAGCTGACAACTTCACATCCATTACATTATATTCTATTCTTCCCATCAAAAAATTAAGCTTTTCATTCCCAAGTTATTCATGTAGACGTTTAAAGAAAACGCTTGATTTATTTTTATTTTTGAAAATTTTACTGGAAAAGGAATCTGTAATCTGATATGGTAATTTGAATCACCATACCTTAAAGGGTAACTGTTGCCAACAAATATTATCCCTAACCAAAGGTGTGGGCTTATAGAGCCTGTACTTTAGTTGGGGGTAACAGCTACTTTTTTTATTTAAACAAAAAAATTCTACTGTTACCCCCAACTGGAGTGTGAGCTCTATTAGCCAGCACATTTGGTTGGGGATAATATTTTTTGACAACAGGTGCCCTTAGGGTCTGCTTAAAACATTCATACAATTTATAAGCCCAATAGGTTGTTTTGCCGCCAATATGGACTCCTGTAGCTTACTCTCAAGTACAAGATGTTAATCTAATGAATTATTTGCTTTAAAGATGCCCAGTATTGATAATATGATAAACAAGAGAATTACAGGTTATGCAGAATTCCTCGTGTTTCTTTATAAATACTGTTTTCGTTATTGTTTATTTTAAGACTAAAATGTACTGTTTTTATTCCAGATAAGAGCTCCAGGGAAAACTCTTTTGGATGCCGTCTGCAGCCACCTTAATCTTGTTGAAGGGGACTATTTTGGCCTTGAGTTCCAGGACCATAGAAAGATTATGGTATGTGGTTTGAAACACAAGAATTTATTTGTTTTGAAGGCTGGTTTACTGTTGGAAAGTTTGCATTTGAATTTCACGCTATGACTGCAGTGTTCTCACACTAAGCTAAAGTTGTGTAAAATTTGACCGAATCACCTGTGTAAACAGGGCTATGGGCTGTCCACACAGAGTTTTCTTATATTTCAGTGAGTTTATGACTTTTATGTGTGATCATCTGTGTGTAATCAAGTTTGGCTTGATCATCCACTGGCACATGAAAGTTGATTACGCTAAAATGTAAAACTGGAACTATGAGTGACCTAATGGGGCATATGGGTATGGGTTAATTGCTCAGCTCAGAACTGTGGGAATTATATCTGGCAGATAATTCTGCAGATATCTAATTACTTAGCCCAAGAACTCCTTCCTTTTGTCCTATGTTGTTACATATAAGTCCATTATGTAGGGGTTATCTACATACTGCAGAACCATGTCCAGAATTGCTCCAAGAACCAGGGAAATAGTTTTCTCTTTCCCCTGTTTCTTTCAAATTTTCATAATTAAAATAACACACTGCTTCTTTAAAGTGAAAAACTCTTACCAGATACTTATTGGAACTACAGATTGTTGGTTGTTTTGATATCAAACAACTAGATATTCTGTTTTTTAATATACAATCCTTTTTAATTCTTTATTTCTTAATTTTTTATGCAGGTCAAAAAGAGAAAAAAAAAATTACAAAAGAAAATAAATAAAAAAATAAAACAAAGGGTAATAGACATGCAGGTAGCATCTCCAATAAGCACTTCATCCAATACATTTTATATATTCCATCAAATTCACATTGTACCATCAACTTAAATACATAGCTCAATAAAAAAAAAACATTACAGAGAGATTTACACCAAAAAATCTAAGTTCTTTAACTTCTTAGTTTATCATAAGAAGCCTATTCCATTTTATCTAGATTCCCCAACAGGTTTTGCTATTATTATGGAATATAAATGTAAGTTCATGTAATTGTCTAATTTCTTCAACTGCTCTAATCCAATCATTATATGAAGGAGGCTCCTCTGATTTCCATTTCTTGGGAATAATTGATTTGGCCTTTGAATCAACAAGAAAGCCAGTGGGTCTTCCATCAATTTATGGTTCTCAATAGTTACATTCAATAAATTTAGTGCAGAGTCATCTGCCCTTATTCTGATTGACGTAATTTTGTATATACTTTACAATATTCGGGACCAGAATTCTTTCAACACTGGGCATAGCAACCAGATATGAACATGGGTGCCTCCGCTTAATTTACATCTCCAGCAAAGATTAGAATTTTGTAAATTTATTTTTGTAAGCCTAATATACAATCTTTTAATGGCATTCCATATCTTCTGGGCTATACCATAATGAAATACAACATGATCAGGTGTATTAGGCTATCATTTGATGTAGTTTGTTGACAATTTCTTGTAGTTGTAAAACAAAGAAACTGTTTTGGGATGAAAATTTTCTTGTATGTTTTTCAGGTCTGGCTGGATCTTTTAAAGCCAATTGTAAAACAGATTAGAAGTAAGTATGATAATGCAAAAGTGCTTCATATATGTATATATATATATGTATATATATATATTATATATTGCTGAATATTTGCATATGTAATTTATGGTATGTAGGGAATTCCTCTATTCCTCTATTCCTCTTGTTCATTCTGTTCATTCATTCCTTTATTGCAGGGCCCAAGAATGTGGTGCTTAAGTTTGTAGTGAAGTTTTTTCCGCCTGATCACACTCAGCTGCAAGAAGAATTAACAAGGTTAGTGATGTGTATTCTCATATTGTATTTATTGTATTTTCATATGACATCTAGGGGCATGTTTACAAAATTCACAGGAAGGATTCGAAGTTTGATCGAATTTTCAAAAAGTTTCTAATTCAAATTTTTTTGAAGACCACTTCGACCAGTGAATTTTGAAAATTCGATCGAATCAAATGATTCGAATAAAAATCTATTTGAGTATTTGACAGTCGCAGTACTTCCCCTTTAAATCTTTATTCGATGGTTAAAAT
Organism: Xenopus borealis; assembly: GCA_024363595.1. NCBI lineage: Eukaryota > Metazoa > Chordata > Amphibia > Anura > Pipidae > Xenopus > Xenopus borealis. The sequence continues at coordinate 121,441,747 of CM044433.1, read as the reverse complement.
TTTATCGATCAATCAATTTTTTCTGTTTGCAGTAAAAATCCTTCATATTCGAATTTGGAGAATTTTTATTCCCTAACTATTCCCATGGTCGAATTCAAGGGTTAATTAACCCTCGAATGTAACCCTTAGAAAATCTGCCCCTTAATGTTGATCAGCCACTTTCGCTGTTGCTTTATGTGGCAAAGGTTGTCAGATAAAGTCTCAAATTAAAGACCTAAATAATGACCACCACAGCAGAATACAATGACACTTGAGTGGTCAAAGTATTGTATAGATATATCATGGACGCTTAGACCTAGGGCAGGTCTAATCTATATATTTAATAGTTCCAGATATGTGATAGTAAGTATAGTGATGTACTTATTAATTCCAGGGTTCCCTTTTATCTGTACATCCCTTGTACTTTGCACCATGTTCAGAAAGCAAAAGCAACTGGCATTTTAGTGCAAGATGCAAATACAGTGGAATGTATATATGCTCCGGTTCCTTAGTGAATAGGTTTGAAATGCATGCTTCTGTAAACAAACTTTTTATTCTTCAAAGATATTTTTTTAAAGGGTTCCATTTTCTCTTTAACACATAAGATGTTATGCTGTATTTGAGTGTCAATAAGTATCTCCTTTTGAGTTACTAATATTGACTCATTCATTCCAGAAAAGTATATTTTTGTCAGTCTCTTGTAATGCTGACAGTATGCCAGATATGTTACATATTCAACCCAAGTATTGCCAGAGAGCAGTAAATCCAATAAAGAGTAAAAAAAATCTTTGTAGGGCTGGGACTATATGATGAATTAAGCAGGCCATTGACACTGGGAGAGCTGGATTTTCATTTTTCTGAACATATGGTTTCAAACAGGCATTTGTAAAAAACAAGTCATTCAAGGCTTGACTTTTTCCCAAATTTTTCCCTGACTAGTTAGATTGTTATTGTGGCATAAACTGATATTGAGACAATTGTACATCTGGCAGTTTAATTCACTTTTTTTGCAATGCAAGAACCTTACTCACATTATTCCTGATCCATACTTTTTCATCTATGTTTAATGTAGATTCCCAAAGTGTTTGAGGTCTATATATAAACACCCATACAGTAGTAGGGGATTTGAGTAATTCCAAATTTTATCACCTCCCTGTTTATGCTAGAGATACCACTTTTATGTGTTAAAATCAAATTTGCTCTGAAATGCACAGTTATAAAGAATAAGCTGAATATAAAGACTTCATCCTCCGGAGGTGTTCCATACAGAGAGGGCACCTAGCTAGTAGTATGGAATATGTGTTGCCACGAAAAATTGTGTCATAGACTTGACAGGCCAAGGAGAGTCATGGCACACAGGGAGCTTTATGGTACTTTGTCTTTGTTGTAAAATAATTACTTTGGTTAAGGTGCACACATCACCTCAAAATGTTGTTGTTCATAACTGCTTGCATGTGGCATAACTATAGGCAGTGGTACACATCTAAAGGTAGCTATAAAGATGGCAACATTCTGCGCTATCCAAACAAACGTCCCGCAGATATTGTATGAAGGCCATGTATAATATGCCCACCTTTCTATTGTTCAGATCAATTGGGCAGAGAGTGCAAACAATTGGACAATGGGAAGTGGCCACATTTCTTAGGCAGTCTAGTTAATTTATCTTGAAAGTCAAAGTACTAGAACATCCACTTGCAAATGCTGGGGAACAAATTGGCATGAGGTATATGGTGTAATAATAGAACAAAATCTGTTTCATTTGTTTGTGTTTGTATTAATAATTAACTGTGTGGCACTTGATGTCCTGATTGGGGCCTATTTAACATGCTGTGTAAAAATGGAGTGAAGCTTATGTTGTCCAGAGCAACCAATCAGCAATTAGATTTCAACAGGTAGAAAACAAAAGCAAAGATCTGATTGGTTGTTATGGTCTATCACTGGTTATAACTTTTGCAGGCAATCCAGTAGGAGATCATTGAAAGTAAATAAATAAATTACTAATGAGTCCAACTTTGTTTTGTGTAATGGATACCGTTGTCTATGAAGATTATTTTAAATAAGTGTGCCAATATGTAATACTACATATGCAGAAGGTAGCATACCCTTTCTGTTATTTGTCAATGTATTTCTACAGGTACCTTTTTGCCCTTCAAGTAAAGCAGGATTTGGTACAAGGCAAGCTTACTTGTAACGAAAGCAGTGCTGCACTTCTTATCTCTCACATTGTACAATGTAAGTTACGTGATTGCCCTAATTTATATGTCATCTTTATGCTAAAGCCCAAAGAGCCATGGAAAAGTGTATGGTGTACAAGTACAGCAAAGGCCAAATGCCATGTTCCATTTTTGTAACATGGTATTCATTACTCCTCACCTATTTTGATATAGTCTTTTGGCTCCAAAATGAGCATTTTCTGGTCATGTGAATGGCTTAGAAGTTTCACCTGGAAGTGAAGATCATTTCTTTTGCAGTGACCCTTGCACTATGATAAAGAAGGCAGTGTAGGACTAGAGAAGCTTGGGGAAGTATTCAAGAAAGGGCCAATAAGGGTTCTCTATTGAGATCGTTGGAATGTAGAACACAGGGCACCATTGTTGCTACTGTCTAGCATTTCTAACATTGCATATATTAATACATTTAATGTTTTCCAGCATTTTGGGAAAGCAGTTGAACATTGTACTAACAATGTCCTGGTCAGTGGTGATTGCAGTGGCAGAGAGGACCATTTATATGCTCACAAGAGAATTTGCTTATGTCTGCAACTGTAAACATAATGTCAGGAAGAATGCAGCAAAGTTGAACATAAAGGGTGACTCAAAAGTTATTGGGCCAGTGGGCTGCTTTACCAGAATGTACAGTAGCTGTATTCCATCTAATATATACACAAGAAGTTTAGTTCCCTAAGCTGACTTTTAAGATAAACTGTTTACTGGTAGTACATAGGATGTAGGAACAAACTAATTTCATTGGGTTTATCAATATCTGGAATAGAAAGGTTTATATGTGTGCACATGCTGATGTAAGACTCATATTGTTTGCCATATAAAGCAATATTCCTTCCACTTAAATTGATCTGTCATTTAAGCATATTCTATACTTTGTGAAGTAGAAAACACCCTCCTTAGTGTATCCTATAACATTCAAATATCACAATATATTATTGCTAGAATCTTTCATTAATGATTGATTTATAAGGTTTGCTTTGAATTCTTCATTCTGATTACTGTTTTTAGCTGAAATTGGAGATTTTGATGAAGCTGGGGAACAAGAACATCTGCTAAAGAATAAGTATATGCCCCAACAAGAACCTTTGGAAGAAAAAATCATGGAATTACATCGGAATCATTTGTGAGTTATGATTCAAATGTTATGTGTTGTGTAACAAAATTTTTGCCCTTCCTTTTATATGGATCATTTATTCAAAAAAGGGCATTTTAGTTAAAATATTTTTATGTTTCATAAATTGTTAAAAATTACCATGGCAATTTTTATGTAAACTACTTCCAAATAAGATAAATGACGTGCCCCAGAACACACAACATAAATACAATGTCAATTTCATACATCCTTGCACACATAACATATATATAATGCCCCTGAAATAATGATATAATAATAATAACCCAACGGTTGACCTGCGGTTCGGGTTTGAGTTGAATATTGGGTGTCCATGGCGGGTACGGGTCGCACCTGACCCGTACCCGCCATGGACACCCAATATTCAACCCGCACCGAACTGCGAGTCAACATGCACATCGCTACGCTGAAACTCTTAGTAGATTAATACAGTGCCGATTTCATGTGTACTAGTCCCAGAATACATTTCTGGATACGTACAGTTGCAATTCCATATATAATGCCCCCAAAGCACCTGCTTAAACTTGGTGTCCTTTTCATGTATTATAACCCCAGAACACTTTGCAGGATAAATGCCGTGCCATACCTCCATCCATGTAATTTGTAAATTCATTGGTTTTGGTTTGGGGAGGATTAGTCTGTATAAGCTTTCTTTAAAATCCGTCCATGCATGTGTATGGAGCCAAAATATCAGGACAGTCCACTTGGGCTCACTTACCGGAAGACCAAATCGGACAAGCATTTGCTCATTTGGCAATCTCACCAAACAAGTAAAATTTCCATGTATTGCTAAATTTGGTGTGTTCATAATACTGAAACAATGGCATAAGTCGGGTATTAGCCTAACTGCAGGAGTGTTTTAAGAGTTGAGGAACTTGTAATGGCAGAGAACTTATATTCCAGCTGTCAATAATTTATTAATGTTTTGGCATCACATGCTATCTCTACTATAAGTGACTTTTTCTTATCAATTGCATGTAATAATTTGTTTGATCTAGTGGTCAGACGCCAGCAGAGTCAGATTTCCAGCTTCTGGAGATTGCCCGTCGTTTAGAGATGTATGGAATCAGGCTACACCCAGCTAAGGACAGGGAGGGGACCAAGATCAACCTTGCAGTTGCCAACACTGGTATCTTAGTGTTTCAGGTTTGTATTGTTTTGTTAATGATTTATTACATACATAGTAATGTTAAAAAAATAAACTACTTCTGTCTTAATCACCCCCATTAATGACAATAGGAGAGTGGGTGGCTAGTAGAAAACATAGGGTTTTTTTGTAGCTTTTATTGTTGTTATATACAGTATGTAAGCAGATGATTAACCAAATGTGCACCTTGGTCTTCAGGGTCATACAAAGATAAATGCTTTTAACTGGGCAAAAGTAAGAAAGCTAAGTTTCAAGAGGAAACGTTTTCTCATAAAACTACGTCCAGATGCAAATGTAAGTTTTTTATTTTATTGAATTAACATTAATAAAAAAAAATGTATATTTTAATAATTTTGTGAATATACATAATGACTTGCCATTGGTGTCTTTTCCTTTATTTAGAATTAGAAACACATTTGTCAAAAATAAACAACAAAAGATCCGCACTCACAGGTCTTTTAAATGACCAGGATTGTTTGTCCATATATT
>CM044433.1:121403946-121415029 GCA_024363595.1 Xenopus borealis | reverse complement strand
CTTTTAGTATAATATAGAGAGTGATATTCTGAGACAATTTGCAATTGGTTTTCATTTTTTGTTTGTGGTTTTTAAGTTATTTAGCTTTTTATTCAGCAGCTCTCTAGTTTGTAGTGTCAGCAATTTGGTTTCATGGGTACAAATTACCCTAGCAACCCTGCATTGATTTGAAGAAGAGACTGGAATATGAATAGGAGAGGGACTGAATAGAATGATAAGTAATAAAAAGTGGCAGTAACAATACATTTGTAGCCTTACAGAGCATTTGTTTTTAGATGGTGTCAGTGACCCCCATTTGAAAGCTGCAAAGAAAGAGAAGAACATTGCAAATCATTAAAAACTATGAAAAATAAATAATGAAGACCAATTGAAAAGTTTCTTAGAATTGGCCCTTCAACAGTATACTAAACGTTAACTTGAAGGTGAACCACCCCTTTAATAAGTTGTTAGTACTGTGTTATCAAACTTTACATTCTGTGCTTGGATAGCCTGCTACCATGTACACTGCATCTTTAAAAATATATAGAATGTTGCTCCACCTTTCCCCTTCATTTGCAGACTTTGTCCTGGCAACCTATTTCTGAGGTCACCCCTAATTATAATCTCTGCGTTTTCCTTAATTAAGTTCATAACGCATATATCATGCAAGTATCATGCATTCATTCTCATTGACAGATAATGTCTATACTTGGCAGCTAAGGTAAAAAAAATTGTTTTTCTTTGTGTTAGCTGCTTTGGCAGAGATAACAGAGTTGGTGGCTCAGCTACATGGAACCATGATAAAGATGGAAAATTTTCAGAAACTACAGGAGCTCAGGAAGGATTTAACTGGGATGGACAATTTGGTGATACCAGGACGGGTACGTGGTTTTGTATTTAACATCAAAAACTATCGAGTGCCTGGATAAAACAGAGAGGGACCTAGGACCATGTGAGTGACTTTAGTTACCAAGGTCACCGTGTCTGACAGCTTCCCACTCAATAGCTTGTGTGGCTGCTCACATGGAGGACAATAAACACAGTTAACAATAAATATTGATTTAAGAGAAAATAAGGACAATTCTCTAGTTATATCAGACTATATGAAGTTAAGTCTACTGATGGGCAGAGCTAAAAAAAAAGGGCTTGCTGAGCCCAAAAGCAACATTAAGTTGCTTCACTGCCTTTTTTCCTCAGGAAATGACCACTTCCATGATATTCTGGGCGATTGCTTTAAACTGCAGTGATTTGCATTCTCTTGACTATTATTATATTATAGGAAACAATTAGTAGCAGTTATCTTTATGTGTCCCAGTTTTGCCTGAGGAAGATTTTGCTAGTGCACAATGTTGAGTGAGATAAATAACATTGTTTTATAGAGATTGTTAAATAGCTTTTTCCAGTATGTGCACAGTTAAAAAATTAAAGGGATTCTGTCACAGGAAAACATGTTTTATCGAAAAGCATCCGTTAATAGTGCTGCATCAGCAGAATCTTGCAATGAAATCTGTTTTTCAAAAGAGCAGATTTCATTTTTAAATCTGACACAGGGCTAGACATATTGACAGTGTGACTTGTGCTCTAATTAACTTCAGTCACTCTTTACTGCTGTACTGCAAGTTAGAGTGGTAGCACCCCCCCCCCCTTATGCCCCCCAGCAGCCTAACAACAGAACTATGGGAAGGTAACCAGAAAACTGCTCCTTGGTACCTGTGAGAACAGAACGCAATAGTAGAAATCCAAGTCCCACTTTGACTCCTTCAGTTGAAGAAACAATAGCTTAACTGAAAGTAGTTCCACTGTGTAGTGCTGCCTCTATCTGAAAGCACAGAATCAGGCAAAGTGAGATTGCTGCCTACACACCAATATTACAATTATAAAAAATATATACTTGTTGGTTCAGGAATTCCATTTTATATGGTAGATTGAACTATTTGCAGTATAAGCAATGTAGTTGAGAAATAAAAAACTACACCGTAAAACTGCAGTTACAGTAGAACAGAAAAAAAAATGTAAAATCAGGAAAATGTTTTATGCATAATATATAATTGGGACCACAAAACAACAATGTAAAATGAGGGGAAACTTAAAATCATGGGATGTAAAATTGAGGCTACACTGTATATATTTATTTTGCTGTAGGGGCACACCCCATGTTATTGTGTTCAGTTAAACAGACATTCATGTTGTCCCTACACAGTCATTATAATTTCTGTCTTTTTTTTTTTTCCTTATTACATGTAGGAGTTCATCAGGCTTGGGAGTTTAAGCAAGTTATCTGGGAAAGGACTACAGCAGCGGATGTTCTTTTTGGTAAGCAAACGCGTTATGACAGGCTTATTAAACCTGAACATTAGACAACAAAATATGTATACATAATATATTACACAGGTTTCCAGCTGCTGAGCACGTGGTATTTTGTACAGTCATGCACATATCCTAACCTATTACTAAAGTAATGTGAGAGGGTATATCATTATAAATACAATAAACATTATATTATTTCTTTAAAAACTGCACCCATTTCCTACAAAATCTGTGCATGGGATGGAGGCTAAGCTCACTCACTGTCTCCCTTCAGAGCATCTCTTGCACCTGTTCACAATGTAGCAGAATTCCTACGCAATCAAACTGCAACCTCACCAGGACCAAATATTGAGTAGCTTTCATTTTACTGTTTGCCCTGTTCATCTCAAGAAATTACAAAAAAACACAGATTTTTTATGATTATAACAATAATCATAACTTGTTCTGTGCACGCCCAATTTGTTGCACTCATGTAGAATAGGGGATATACTATCCCTTTAATGTCACCAGAATCCAATGTGGTGTAACCGTGGTCCTACTACAACCTACTGCAGGATTTTGCATCTAGTTGTATTGTGTGTGTGCACAGTTATTTCACAAGAGAATGTCATAGACTTACAGGTCGTGCAGATTAATCCCCCACAAACACTGGAATCTAAAATATGTTCATGCTTTTAGATATGTATATTATATGCTGTCTCATTAAAATGATCTCTAACCAGTAATTAAATATGTTTATGCAATGAATATTTTCTCTTCTAGTTCAACGACGTTATGATATACACAAGCAGAGGGCTGACTTCGACAAATCAGTTTAAAGTTCACGGGCAGCTTCCTCTCTTTAATATGACTGTGAGTAGGGCTTCTAGACTCATCTCTGTAACTGTATTATTTTTTTATTCAATTGTATCTAAATGAAATGTAATGTGTTATTGTAAGGCAGTGGTCCCCAACCAATGGCTCACTAACAGAATGTTGCTCCCAGGTGCCTTGAGGCAGGTGCTTATTATTTAATTCCAGGCTTGGAGGCAAATTTTGGTTGCATTAAAGTCAAGTGTACTGACAAACAGAGCCTCCTGTAAGCTGCCAGTCCACACAGGGATAACCAAATGGCCAATCACATCACTTACTTTGCGCCATCCAAGAACATTATTCATGTTTTTGTTGCTCCCTGACTCTTTTTACATCTGAATGTGGCTCATGGGTAAAAAAAGGTTGGGAATCCCCCTCGTAAGGTAACAGGGGCACGTTTTATATAGCTTTAACAAATCCTATAAATATCTATATTTCTCAATTGGGAGACTTCATATAAATATAATTCTACCAGACTTCAGTCAAATTGCCCCAAGTGTGAAGAGACTGATGTAAGCTTGTTTCACTATTTATGGTCTTGCCCAAAAATTAGTCTTTTTTGGAGAGAAGTTACTCGGTATTTAAACACTAGTTTGAAAATAAGTAAAGAAATATGCCCTTGTTTTATTCTATTGCACTTAGATAGTAATACACTATTTTCGAAGCCTGAACTAAAATTCATCTCTCAAGAAGCAAAGATACTTAATAACCCTGACATTGGCTGTGTGAAAGAAAACACTATTTAGGTATTGGCTATATAAGGAATCTCCTTCAAAAACCAATATCACTTCATACTTTAACCAACTGAGTTGGCAAGAAGCTTTGAAGGTTATATCATAAGAAAACAGGTTCAGAGAGTTATTCAAACTTACTTTGTCTCTTTATTTTGAAGTTTGCGATTCCAGAAACAGGGATCAAATATATGAAGTTCTCCATATGTAGATCATATGCCAGTCTGCGATTTGTTTTCAAAATCAATGGTTTTTCTCTTTCTTTGTCATTCACTTGATGTTTGATTATTTATTTATATATATGTTATTTGTTTTATTTACATACTATTTATTTCATGTTTTTATTCATTTTGAAATAACACACTCATTGTTACCTGTAACATGTTTTAGAGAAAGCAGGATTGTAATCTTCATGTTATTCTTGCAGTCCATTGTGTAAAACCCAATACAATATGTGAACACAAAGTACATTTGACACTCCATTTGGGGCATTTGACACAAGTGTTCCATCCTCGTGTTACATTATTATTTTAACTGTAACATGTGACATAAATAATGTAATAAAGATTTATATCTGTACTTCAGGAGGACCTGAGGTGTTCTGGATAAGGGGGTCTTTCCAAACAGCAGACTATCTGTCTGTTGCAATTATCCCCAACCAGTAGCTCGTGAGAAACCTTTTGCTCTCCAACCCTTTGGTTGTTGCTCTCAGTGTCCTCAAAGCAGATGCTTATTTTTGAATTCCAGGCTTGGAAGCAAGTTTTAAATGCATAAAAACGAAGTATATTGGCAAGCAGTGACTCCTGTATGCTGCCAGTCCACACAGGGGCAAACAAATAGCCAATCACAGCCCTAATTTGGAACCCCAGGGTGCTTTTTCATGCTTGTGTTGCTCCCCAACTCTTTTTACATTTGAATGTGGGTCACAGGTAAAAAAAAGATTGGGGAACCCTGGTCTATTGCAAATGTGATTTTAATTCGAAAGACCATACACTGAAAACAGAGAAAACAGCAATTGAATTTATTTGTATTTATCTTGAAGCAAGTTTAGCAAGGACTATAGATATACATTCACAGAATAGTAATGAATGAGATTTCCTGTTTAATGCAGATGTCAAGCATCCATTGTTTGCTTCTTCTCTATGTGTTATATGCATTAAATTCAGGAAGGAGACTGATTTTCAAGGGATTTAAAAAAAAAAAATTACTTCCCTATTCTGTATAACAGCTGTGTGACTTCTCTCCCCAAAATGCTGCTTCTCATATAGGACATAGTGCCCCCAAAAAAGGAGGTGCAGTTTTATGGTATAGCATATTTATTCTACCATATATAAAAAAACAAAGAATTCTGTTATCTTCTAAAAGATCCAGCAAGCCTTCAGTATTCACAAACTATACAGTATGATCATATCTGCAATGAATCCTACTGACTCCTGAACTATATTTGTAAATGAATCCGTCAAGAGTTCAGATTTTTTATTTTCCTCTTTGACTTTCAGTGAAGCAGCTTGTAAGTTGTCAAGTTCTGCTTTCACTTGATGATAGTGGGGTGAGATTTAGATAGGGAAGTTGGTTTCTCATTGGAAAGTGGCAGCCTATTCTAATAGGTAAATGTTTCTATAGATCCCCTGTAATGTCATAATTGCAGTTTGAATCACACTGAGCCCCTTCTGACCTGGAAGCATGCTGATAAATGGGACTGACCTTGTACTTCATGGTGCACAGCATATTTATTTACATGATCGAGTTATTAGGAACGATAATAAAGATGGCACGCAATCTAATCTCACATACTATATTCATACAGTAAGCACCCTGACCAATGCCTCCTCCACCCGCTAGTTCTATAATTGCCTCTTATTGAAGTGTCTGTGTGCTTGTCCCTCTATCTTTCAGGTAGAAGAAAGTGAAGATGAATGGGGAGTACCTCACTGCCTTACATTACGGAGTCAGAATCAATCGATCATTGTTGCTGCCAGGTAAATTGCTGCTCTGTACTTTCTTTATGATTGTGTATTTAGAAGGGAAAGATGCCAGATGATCCTGACAGTGACCATTGTTAGTGGTGATTAAACCAGTGCATAGGCTGTTTATAGATAGAGACTATGGGGCAGGAAATCCCAGAAACATTAATCAGTATATATTTATAAAGCAACCACATATTCTGCAGACTTTTTAATAAAGTGTTTGGCTTGATAGCAGCAACACAGAGCAGAATTACTCATCCATGTATTACTAAACTGAACTTAATTCATTCTCACATTTAGCTGTGAAACCATTTCTGCATATTTTTGCAAATACCTTTACTTAATAACATAAGCAAATCAGAGCTGTGGAATTTAGTCTTGTTGCAGTTGTGACCTTGTATTATGCAAAAAAAAGTGGTATAATCGAATTCTGTAGGGTTGTGTAATAAAAGGCACAACGTTTGCCCAGGAGCAGTAACCCATCGTAACCTATCAGCAGGAAGCATTTACAGGTCAACTGTTTAAAAGCAAACATTTTATTGGTTGCTATGGGTTACTGCTCCTGGGCAAACTTAGTGACTTATATTCCATATAGGGGTTAATGCTATTTCGGCTGTATAGGCCTGTAGTCGGTAGGGCAGGGTCTTGCATTAAAATTGGTGTAAAATACTGTTTCAAGTGCAGCAACACTCAACCCTTGTTTTTATGTGGTTTGTTTTTTTTATTACTTCTCAAACAGCTTTATAAATACATCCATTCATTTATTTTCCCTAGTACTCGTCCTGAAATGGAAAAGTGGAGTGAGGATATTCAGATGGCCATTGATCTGGCTGAGAAAAGCAGCGGCCCTGTACCTGAGCTCTTTGCCAGTAGCCCTCCTGATGGCAGTAAGTAAACAAAGTGCAGGTCAGACATGGCTGCACTGGCCTTAGGGCAGAGACACACGGGCAGATACAGAGAGCTTAGTCGCCATCACCGATGGGATGGAACTCTGAGCACTATGTTTTCCGAAGTCGCCCGAAGTTTCCTTGTGAGGAAACAAAGCACTCCATATGCCATCCCGCTGGCTTGAATGTAAATCACCGTTCGGGGAGGAGAAGTCGCTGGGTGACTAATCTCCCCAAATCTGCTCGTGTGTCTCAGGGGTTATAGGGCCTATTAGCAAATAATGGATACATACATTAAAGATCATTTACATTTATAAAGTCCAGTCCTAATTATTCACTCCTACAATAAATATATTCCTGTGACTCTCAAATTGCTTCCTACTGCATATGGTTCATTTCTGTGGTGAAATGCAACAAAAATATTTCACAGCACTTTCCCTAGCAATTCCTTAGCAACAATTGTGAGAAATGGTAACTCAGAAACATCATATTTACCAAGTACCAAGAATAACCAGCAGGGGAGATGTGTGCTACTTCCATACAGAATTATACCAGTATTGAACCTGTGCATTGATTGTATCACAGAGACACCAGAGGAAGGCCCTACAGACCAGGAGTCAGAGGATGATTTAAGTGCATCCCGCACATCTTTGGAAAGGCAATCGCCCCATCGTGGGAACACCACTGTCCATGTTTGCTGGCACAGAAATACTAGCGTATCCATGATTGATTTCAGCTTTGCCGTGGAGGTAAATAACCTGCCATACATTTCATGTGCACATATCATATAGAAATATATGAATTACAGTGACCAAGCTCAAAACCGGAAATCAGGGCTCCGATTCTGCACTCGCTATATAACGTTAATATTAAAAAAAAAATCAACTGCATCAATTTAAAAATTACTTTTGTATCATGTTTGTTGTGGGTGCAACAAGTCTAGCAAAATTCTTAAATAATGTGCATAACATTACTTTGATCAGAGTAGGTGGTGCCTGCTCTTGCTGCTTAAAGGGGTTGTTCACCTTCAAACAACTAGATCACCAGAAATAATGACTTTTTCCAATTACTATTTTCTATTTGTAACTGTTTTTCTAATATTGAAGTGTAAAGTATCACTTTTCACCTTCTAAAGCAGCTCTGGGAGGAGGGGTCGCCGACCCCCCCAACTTTTCTAAACTGATACATTTAATGGATACATTTCTTATCTTTGTCCCTGCTGAGCAGAATCTCTGGGTTTCATTACAGGCAGCTGTTAGAATTGATACAATAGTTGCTAATACTCCAGAGATGTTGCTGTGAAATGTATCAATTAAATGTTGCAAAATTGTATCAGTTTAGAGTCTGCACCTGAATTACTGAGCTGTCAGACTCAAACACCAGAGACACCAACATTCAACTTTACACTTTGGATTTTGGAAAAACAGTAAAAGATAAATAATGGAAAGTAATTGAAAAAAGTTTTTATTTCTGGGGAACAATTTGAAAACAACTGAACAGAAAAAAGGTGGAAGGTGAACAACTCCTTTAATGATCTATTTATGGCTCACACCACTGGAATGGTCTAAGTGCTTAACTAGAGTGTTAAATGGGAGGTTCACCTTTTGGACAATAAAGCTAAAGCCCATGTCATAAAATGTTTGTGTAATGCATCTTTATTACTTAAAATGTTTGCTTTCAGAGATACATACCATAGAAGGGGATCATCTCTGCAAAAACTCTTTGCTCTCTCCTCTATTAAGTGATCGTGGGACACGCTGTGTGTAAGAGATGCAGACTGCCAAATAAGGAAGTTCACGACTGAATCCGCACTGTGCGTGCTCTCTTTCCCCTGCTTCATTTGCATATCTTTCATCTGATTGGCTGAATCTTGCCAGTGCATATTCATTCATGCATCTCTTACACAGACTGTCAGCACTCACATAACAGAGAAGAGAACTGAGCGTTTTTGCAGAGATGATCCATAGTTTCTGTGGTATGTATCTCTGATATAATATTGGCCAATAGAACAGATACATCACCTGCCACTAGGTGGCAGCAGTTCTTCTGTGAATCAACGAAAGGCAAACATTTTGTTAAAATCCTTCTAGAAGCTCAAGTAGCAGGTGCCGGGGGGAGGGGGGAAATCCATGTATCCATTTAACAGCAAAAACCAAGTGTTTCACACTGTAAGTATAGAAACACAATACAGGTATGGGACCTGTTATCCAGAATGCTCAAGGTTTTCCAAAAAAAACAGATCTTTCCGTAATTTGGATCTTCATACTTCAAGTCTACTAGAAAACATATAAACATTAAATAAACCCAATAGGCTGGTTTTGCTTCCAATAAGGAATAATTATATCTTAGTTGGGATCAAGTACAAGCTACTGTTTTATTATTACAGAGAAAAAGGAAATTATTTTTAAACATTTGGATCAATTGTATAAAATGGAGTCTATGGAAGACGGCATTCCATAATTCGGGGCTTTCTGGATAACCGGTTTCTGGATAACAGATCTCATCCCTGTAGTATATGACGTTATATGTGTATTTGTGATGTCACACACTGAGAGTGATGACGCATTTTGTCAACTGTATATTGTGGACATTGAGTAAGTTGCCTTTCGTTGTAATTAATAAAGGTATGGGATCCCTCATCCGGAAATTTGTTATCCATAAAGCTCTGAATTACGGGAAGGCCGTCTCTCATAGAGTGTATTCAAGCAAATAATAAGGGGTTAATACTGTAGTAATAGTAAAGCAGTATTTGATGGTAACTAAGCTACATGAATCAATATTGGAGATAAAACAATCCTACTGGGTTTATTTAGTGTAAATGATTTTTAGCAGATTTAAGTTATGGGGATTCAGATTACTGGAAGATCCCTTACCTGGAAAACCCCAGGTCCCCCTAGTATTCTAGATAATAGACATATAATTGTAGTGGAATTTGCACCTTTTAAACCCCAGCCCTGTTTTTTTTAAATCATCATCTTGTGCTTGTTAGATGTGGGTTCTGGACTCTGGCCATACTTCTAGTTGTAAGGCTGAGGGAAGGTGCAAGGCTACAATATCCTGCAGACTCTGTTTATACATAGTGATGGGCAAATTTATTCGCCATGAGCCGGTGATTAAATTTGCGAAATCCCAGCGAAAATTCACCTGCCGAAAATTCGCTGGCGACAAAAAAATAACTAGAATTTTTCAGTCAAGCGAAACAGGATAGATTTGCCCATCACTATTTATACAGTATTCCTAAAGGCCCCATACACAGGCCCATAAAAGCTGTCGACAGACCGAGTTGGCAGCTTATTGGCCCGTGTGTGGGGCCATCTGTCCCGCGATCCGACTGTCCATATGGCCTCCATTATGATCCGATAGTTGGGCCCTAGGGCCCACGATTGGATCAGCCCGATATCGCCCACCTCAACGTGGGAATATAGAGGAGAGATCTGCTCATTGGGCGATATCCCTGTCTATGGCGACCTTAATGCACCGGATTACCGGATCAGCTCTGAGTGCAGCCTTGGGCCAGGAGGCCAGTAACAAAAGGCAGGGAGAGAGCAAGAGATGTCACTTTTCTTGTAACGTATAAAGTTCACTTTCAACTTGTTTCCTGTTTTGTTTTTTTTGCTTCCTCTAAATGTCTAGTGAAATGTCTGAGCATTGCCAAGGTAACACACACTACTTTGTTGCCAATTTATTTCTATAGACTAGGCTTCGCTTCGGCATAGACTGCTGGTTAAAGCTAGACAGAGTCCATTGTGTGCCCCATCCATGTTAGACTTGTGTCTTTCCTCTTGTTTCCAGCCTTGTGCTCAGCCAAACTGCACTGGAACCTGCTCTCTGTGCATCTAAGCCTCTCTTTTCTCTCTCACAGAATCAGTTCTCTGGAAACCTGCTGCGCAAGTTCAAAAACAGCAATGGCTGGCAGAAACTTTGGGTGGTGTTCACTAACTTCTGCCTCTTTTTCTACAAGTCCCACCAGGTAAATCCAGCTCCTCTCTAGTATCATTAAGCGCAGTGCTGTTAATGGAGTCGATCACATTTGGTCAATTTTTAGTATTAGGCATTTATTTATATTCTGCCTTAATTTGCAATTGGTCTTTTTGTTTTTAGTTATTTCGTTTATTATTTAGCATCTATACTGTTTGGCATGTCAGCAGCTATCTGGTTGCTACAGTCTTATTTACCCTAACAACCAGGCAGCGCTTTGAATGACTGGAAGCTGAATAGGAGAGGATCTGAATAGGTATATATAAAAGTTTTAAAAGGTAACAATATTAACACAATTGTAGCCTCACAAAGTGGGCCCCCAATTTAAAAGTTAGAAAGAGGCGGGCAAAACATTTAAAAGAAAGAAAACCAACTGAAAAAA
>CM044433.1:121384333-121400765 GCA_024363595.1 Xenopus borealis | reverse complement strand
TATTTCCTGAAATTCTAAAGGGCTCAGCTACAGTAGCAGCCAGTTCAGGTAAGATTTAGTATTAATGCTCACTTAGTTCTGGATGCTCTGATGGCCAGTCAGGTTGATATTGAGGGTTAATTCTTATTGGCTGCCCTGGCTTCCCCTGGAGTTCTATTAAAGCAATGTTTCTATAGATTTGGTGCAGGTGCTTGAACACCAAACATTCCTCCTACCTCTACAATATGTGGACTGAGCCAGCAAGCCTATTATGTGCTTTAGATTTCAGTATGGAATATATTTGGGCTTTGACTGTGTTAAGCTGCTAAATGATTGTGCTTGGACAATGCTAACATGTTTCTCTCTGCCCCACACAGGACAGTCACCCATTGGCCAGTCTCCCTTTGTTGGGATATTCACTGACCATTCCCTCTGAATCAGAGAATATTCACAAGGATTATGTCTTTAAACTTCACTTCAAGTCACATGTCTATTACTTCCGAGCTGAGAATGAATATACTTTTGATAGGTAAGAGAGTCGCTGTGTCTGTTCTCATAGATGATGTGACACTTGCAGGGAGGGCGCAGTATTGTGTTTATGTTCTGATCTGGGGTCAGCAAAAAAAGAGGGAAACTATTAAAGGGGCACAATTTTGCTTGGAATTAAAGAAGGGACAACATTAAGGGTTTGGCCCATTTGCCTTGGGCTTTGTAAGATGAAGTGTCTGATGTCAGATGATACAGGTGAGATTCATAAGGTCAGCACACATAAAGGTGAATTCTAGTTCATTATCAATGTCATTGTTTCTGCTCTTTGGCTGTTATTTCCCTGTCAGCAGTCCCTCATGTATTTGGATGCTGGCAACTGTAGTGTCATGGGTGACTGGTAAATATGCATTTCTTCTGTCCTAATAAAACATCTGATTGTTGTAGGCTATTCCATAAAATATAATTTCAGCTATAATTTATCTATCTATAATCGTGTTACAATTGTGACAGCACCATGGCACTGGAGCCAGGGTTAATGCTGGCTAATGAGTGGGGATGCATTAGATGGAGGGTGCTGGTATAAAAAGCTATAAAGTAATATTTGCTGAAGCTTTCTGTTTTGTACATTAAAGGAACAGTTCAGTATAAAAATAAAAACTGGGTAAAAAATAAACCAATCAGTGACTAGATGGGTGGGGGGCATGGTCCGGTTGCTTTTGAATCTGAGCTGAATGCTGAGGATCAATTGCAAACTCAACAGTTATGTCCCATGTGCCCCCCCTTAAAGTCACTGTTAGAGAGCTGCAAAGTAGTGTTGTGGCTGTTATGTTAGACATCCAGTCACTCCAGCCTTTATACATTACATGTTTGGCTAAATAACTGTATTAGAAACATTTTTTATTTTGCACAGCCTATCTATTTACCCACTTTTTATTTTTATACTGAACTGTCCCTTTAACATTGTGCACCTGTTCTTCATGTTCTGCAGGTGGATGGAAGTTATTCGAAGTGCCACAGACTCCGCCAGTCGCTCGCACCTCTTGAGCCGTAAAGAGTCCCACATGTACTGAACATTCCTTACACTAAATGCGCCGGCTGCTTTACCAGCGGGAACCTGACACCAGCCACCGTTCTTGTGAGGCCGGCAGCTGTCGTTCCACAGAAACCGAGGATCCTGCTCAGCAATGCGGCAGCTTGATATGGGCAGCCACTTGTTTAGACTATTCCTTCTGTAGCGGAGCAGCCGCTGAGCCCGCGCCCCAGGATGTTCCAGAAACTCTGAACTTGTGCCAACTAAAATCTCCTCTCTAGTCTAGCGGCAAATGATTCTTCTCGTATTCTTATCCTGTTTCTAACTTCCACTTGCAGTTTAACATGTCCGTGTAGAATTGGTACAAAAGGTCAGTGTTTTTCAAGTGTTTTAAATTATAAAGCTTTCCCTTCAATACTCCTGCTATATAGTTGTTTCCGTGAAGGTTTCCATGCAAAGCACTTTAATCAGCTCAGTTTGGAGGCAGGAAACAGAGTTAGTGCGACTCTGTATTTACTAAAACGTTGCTCCCTTTATACAGCCATCACATAAACCCACGCCCTGCATCTCCTCTCACTGTCAGCGCACACATCATTGGAAAATACGTTTTTCTTTTTATACTGTACAAACGTTGCATCCGATTGTTCTCCGGACTTTTTCAACATGGATGTTGTGCCTTTTTATTTTTTATAAATATATATATTCTTTTTTTTTTTGTGCTTTAGAACTTCTTTTAATTCCTACACTGCCCTAGAAATGCGCTGGCTGAAAGCAGGAAGGGGCGGGATTTTACAAAGATGCAATAAATGAAATGCACAAGCAACAAATCCATTTTCAGTATCATTGATTGCGGTTGCCTCCCTGCAGTTACATAGTCCTGTTTGCCGACTGTCACCCAGTGCCCATGTGGCAGTTTGGATGGAGCACTTCCAGTTGTTGCTGAGAACACTATGGAGATATAGAAGCACCGGGTGATGTTACTGTAAGAAGAACTGGCAGACATCACCACCTTTGCCTTTTTTGAGTGTCTGCTTCAAAGAATTTTCAGTTCTGCTTACTGTAACATCATTGGCCAAATGCAGTCCTTCAGATGACCCTCTTGTTTTTTAACCCCTGGTATGCCCAAGGCCTCCTTATTGGTGTCACGTCCTATTTTGCCTTTTTTATTGTGCTGTTTGTTTCTCTGCTACAGTGCCATGTTACCTGCTGCTAGAACTTGCAGTGAGCCCCAGCTGAAGTCATTGGTTTTACCAGGTACAAAGGTGACAATCTAATAAAGTGCTTCCAGCATGAATCAGTCATTGCCAACACGGAATCCCCAAATTAGCTGCTGTGGATGCAGCGAGGGCAAAACGGACGAGGAGAAATCGTTTTATTTTTCCAAAATGTGAAACGGATTCATTAAATGGCGATGAGAGTTTCGGGTATTTGTTAAAAGCCATATTTGTCAGAAATTCCTCTTTGACCACAGTGGCATTTAATTTATTATAATCCTGAAATACGGCCCTATACGGGTTTCTAAAATTTGTTAGGATGTGTTAGATTTTTAGCAGTGGTTTTATGGTGTCAGTGAGTAAATGTGAGGACCCCTGCTTTACCTTATACAAACCTATAGAATTTTTGGTATAACTGTTCCTTTAAGCTGTGCTTCTGGGAGTGAAACAATAGGTTTATCCCCATGCCCTCCCCCGGCCAAGGCTCTGGATGCCACTACAGTATCTGCACAATGATAGTTTTATGGCACTTGGGTTGATACTAGAGCAGGCAGCTTGTAATGTGAAAGGTGTTGGGAAATGGAAATCACATCCTGTTTGATTCAAAAACTCCAATAGAGAGACAGGCAGCGGCTTTGTACTATGTCTTTGCCAGTTTTATTTTAGTTTATCCTGTGACCCAGCGCTGTATGGCCAGGTTTTGGTGGAATATATGCAAAGTTTAGAATTTTACCCCCTTTCAGTAGTAGCCCAATATTTTTCAATTCCACTTGTTCCAACAAAAAGCTGTTCCATAAAGGGAATATACAATGACATCAATAATGTGGAATTAAAACCTTGACTGATTAATTGTAATGTGTAATTGAAATGCACTTTTTGAAAGTGTACCCTATGGGCTCATACACACCAGCGTCTGAAGCTGCGCTCCCCTGTGTTCCAGTTTTTTGTGTTCAGCGCAGGACTTGACACTTTTTTCCAGCGAGGCTGTACTCACACAGACACACGTAGGTGCTGAACGCAGGACAAATGCAGCACTTTGTGTCTCAACCTGCATGCGGCGGCCTACATGCGACTGTGAGTACAGCCTTGTTGAAAGAAATTGAAAGCTCCTGCAGCTTCAGACGCTCATGTGTAAGAGCCCTTACCCCTATATCAGTGCATGTATGATCCGCTTAACCCCCGGCTGAAAGATTTGCTCAAGATTAGGATGTTTTCTTATTAGCGGCAGCCCCTGCTGATTATTGATCAGAACCACACCAGCTCCGAGCAGACGCCTCTTTATTGTTCTGAATTCAAACTTTACATGTAACATCTGTTTCTATAACAACAGAAGCAAAGTTTCACTGTGTGAACAATAAAAAAATAAAAAAACTTGACCATCTGCAAGACGTCAACATTGCAGTGACAACACCCACACTGATAAACCCCACACAACTGGCTCATTTGGTTGTGCAATAGTTCAGTGATCCCCATCCAGGGGCTCCCTATCAACATGTTTTGGCTACATAAAAACTGTACTGCCAAACAGAGCCTCCCATAGACTGCCAGTCCACATAGGGGCTACCAATAGCCAATCACAGCCGTTTGTGACATCCTCAGGAACTATTTCCATGAATGTGGCTCACTGGTGAAAAAACGTTGGGGACCCCCTGCAGCATGTTGTGGTTTTATTTTACACCCTATTACAAAAATAATTCATTTATGACCCTTAGTCTTTCTATGAACCAGGATATGATCCTGCGATAAAGAGAAAGTCATACCGAGTAGAAAACAAAGTGCGTGTGGAGAAAGCAATAGATATATGTCCATCCACAGTAACTCAGTCATTGTCACTACGCAGACCTTTCCTCTTGGCTTGGAAGGGACACACAAACATTATCTGAATAGGAGTTTGGCATTTAACATTCCCAAAGGACTGGCCTGATGGAACACGTGCACATTAAAATACTTGGGAGTAGGGTTTAGCTTGTTTTTTTATTCTTCCTTAAGAATTCTTAAACAAGCAAACGTTTCTACTGTGCAACTCGTTGACTTATACACATACATATATATTAGAAATGAAAGGCACTCACAAAGGGACAGCAGCTGCCAGGCAAAAGAATATTCTGTTATAACCACTTCCATCCAGCCATGAGCCGCAGAGAAGAAGGCAACCCTCCCTGGAATATATCCTTTAGTCAGGAGCAGATGTGAAGCGGCAAGTACACAAATGGCCCAGAGAGTCAGTTCTTCACAGACACTTCTTTCCTACAAGCCCGCTGATATGGATATTTTGGCATAAATTCCTGCATCACTCTGGTGTATGGAGTCTTATAAATTGCACACCCACTAATGGAGATCTTTAAACACCAACTTTAGGCCTATGGCTCTAGGTGAGATTATTTTCAGGTCTCTGCAGCAGCTTTTTGTATTTTTGTTCTTTGTGCTGTTTGATTGTGGTCTACGTTTGTTTCTGTAACATCACATCAAGCTGTCACACTGCCAACTGCCATTTTCAGTAGAAAGAATGTTCCTTATATAAATGTCCTTGTAGCCTATAGAGGAGTGACGCTTGTAGTCATTGATGCTGAGGAGCAGGAGGGTTTTTATGGTGGAGCCCAAGTGCCGTACACCTGTATTTCATGCAGAACAGACACTGGAATGATAGTGATGCCCCGGCCCTAAAGTGCATGACTTCAATTTGCCCAACAAGCAGCACAGCATATAGAGATGCTAGATATATACATTATGCTCAGGCCTTCATTAAATCTCCAAATTCGTCTGTAGGGATACAGCATGAATAGTAACGTCTGTATAGCTTGCTCAGTGTAATGAAGCAGACACCTTCCATTCTCATAACGAATGTCACAGAAATCACTGGTAATAATGTGGATGCACGAGTGCTGGATCCCTCTAGCAACAGAATGCACGAGTGCTGGATCCCTCTAGCAACAGAATGCACGAGTGCTGGATCCCTCTAGCAACGGCATGTTTAGCATTGGATGACATTTTGCCTGCCAGCGTCTCATTAGTGACCTCAAATATGTTTTCCTACAGGGACTGCACCCACACAATGATCAGCAAAATCATTAGAGAGAATGCGGTCAGCACATGACTTGGGATGGATAAGAGTAACAATAACAAAATATGGAGCCCTCTCTGCTTTATTAGATCCTATATTAGTTCATACCTTTTGAGAAGGTCTGATGTTTCTCTGGGGAAAGGAATCATTGACAGAGAGATTCCTGTATTACATGGAAATTGTGTCCTTTGGAGAGTCAGCACTCTGAGATAAATATAGATGGCAAAGTTTGCTTTGTATCTACTAAGCCATAGCTACCCATCAGCAGATAGATTTACTGTGTGAAAGCAAAGATCTGATTGGTTGCTGTGTCGGACATCAGATGGTGGATAAACATCAGCACTTGGACACGCGACACTTGTTATTGGTCTAATCTGCTAAATCTGTGCCCCTCTATCCCTGACATCAATAAACTCACAGTCACACGTAGGAAGACATGGCAGTATTTTAGCTTTGTACTTATTTTGCCTAATTCCCACTTGATCCACAACCTAAAGGGTGCCCAAGAGATAAGGATAGTCAGCTCTGCTGCACAGCATTTCTATAGCGCACACATTTACACCAGGGTGTCAACTTACTGAATACACCTGCTATAAGGGAAATGAAGCCCAGTTTTGTTATTGAATAGCCAACCTCACTCCCATACCAGACAACTGTAGAAAAACATAAAGGGTTAACCAGACACACAGTGGGGCTCATTTATAAACACTGGTTATTGCTGAGGTGCAGATTTACCCAATCAGTGATGGGCTTTTTTTTTAAGCCAGGACAGGTTGAGAACTGAATGCAGTCATCTAATTGGCTTCCACTCTAGCAATGGAATGTATAGAGTTGGATGCCATTTTGCCTCTATCATTTCCTCTATGATATTTTTTTCTTGTTGACAGTGAAAAGATAACTTTATGCTTGACAAGAGTTTCATCAGCTGTATATTGCCAAAACGGAATAGCTTGGAGCTTTATAAACAAAGGTTACATGCAGTGTGAATGTGAGGCCACGCTAACCCCATATGTAACAGAAGGTGCAGTAACCCACAGAAACAATGTTTGCTTCTAAACAGGTGACTAGTAAATGCTCCCTGCTGATTGGTTGCTATAGGTATTAGGCCACTCACAGACTTTGCACCTTTTTACCATAAATCTGAGCAGCATTTGCCATCACTTCTAATGAGAGGTCTCTTTTGCTGCAAACATTCCCTATACAAAAGATCCCACATCAGCCACACAACAACAGTCTCTTATCATTCACATCAGGTACTAAACAATCTGTTGATACAATTACTTGTTCATCCCAAGCCCATTATATTCACAATAAAAGTGCAAGCTTCCTGAGCAGTTGTTGTATCTCCATCTGTGCCATTCTTCTCAGCAGAAAGTGGGGACAGTTGTTTGGGCTGCACCACTATGGGCTAAATGCTACGTTTCCCATAAGCAACGTGATTGGTCACAATTCCAGGGCGGTTGCTGCAGTCAAGACACTGATGTGCTACTTGCCCTACTAAACTGGCTACTAGTGATGTGTAGCTGCGTAACTACAAGGATACACGTTTCCACTGATTAATGAGCTGAAGCACAGGGGCACTGTCCCCTCCCTGTAGTTGTCACACTGGGTATTTTCATGGAACAATATTACAGGATGGGTTAGGACTTTTTATTACTGATGGTCTTGTCAGTGGTTGTAGATTGTAACGCTTAATGGAAAAAAATAAAATTCAATTTAGCATAAGAAAATGCAGTACATGTTTTTTCTGTAAAATAATCGAAGGAAAACAGATAGCTCATATGCCTCCCACCCCCATTGACATAGCTAACTTGGAAAAGACGTAATTTGTTTGTTTTATGATCCAGTGACAAATAACAAGGTTGCTCCCCTGCCATGATAATGACTCCTCCCTATTAATGTATGCGTGCAGAGAGCTGACCAATCAATTTACACAATAAGTGAAGACCCTATCTGCTGTAGCTTGTATTACTATACACCAAATGGGAACGCAGAACCTTTCCTCAAATACCTTCTTTGTGTCCACATCAAGTGACCTCTATGAACTGCTGTCTCTGTGCAACGGGTAATACAGGTGAATCATTAGAAGACTTACTGCAACACAGGCTCCTGGTAGTGCAAGTGACAAGTCTAGGAAGATGAAACATCAGCTGTAATAACTGGACATACCCTATATTCCTTCTCAGACACATAGAGATGCCCAGTCCATACTAATGACAGCAGCAACACAGAGTCCATATAATAGTGGACGTAAGCAGAGGGAAAATGAAAATATTTTCCCATTAAATGAGCGCTAATTCTTTATATAAACCTGTGGCATGTAAAGGTGGCAGTTGTGGGTGCTGGAGGGCAGAGATCAGCTCAGCAGTCACACTCTATCACAGTATCATTGTAGAGCAGTTACCCAGACAAACCAGAGACACGTATAGAATGATATAACTGCACACACTTCTTTACATATCGTGTTATAATATTCGCATAACTTATCCCAGTGATGAGGCTGTGCCTTACATATTTCAGACAGATCTATAAATTAAAAACATTAAAACTCCATTGTGACAGTACCTATCCTCTGTCTTTTAAAGTATATACAAATAATGTGTATCGATAAATGTATTGAAGACATCTAAATGCCACAGTTTGTTTTCTGGGGGGGAAACAGCAATACTGTACAATTCCATGGATCATTCTGACAAAACGTTACACTGGTTTGTATCGAACACATCTCCCACGGGGCGTCTGTATGTAGAGGACACAACTAGACTTCATTTAAACCATGGATATAAAACGTAAGTATGGCTGCCAAATCTGAAATCCATAAACAGAACCTCCTCTTGCACCTAGGGATGCTCTGGGTCTGTCCATAGGTTGGCAAACTCTAGTAAAAAGTAAACTATAAAGTTGGGATGTCAGCCCACGTCCCTCCAGCTGTCGTGATTGGCATTTCCCAGCATTCATAGGCTTCCGCTGCTGGGGCATGCTGGGAGCTCACAGCAGCTTGAGGAAGGAAGGCTGAGGCATCTGCTGGATAACTTACTGTACAGCAATTAAACTCAGCTCTCATTCCATCTCCAGCAGAATTGACTGCTTAAAGCAAGATACCTGAGGTTTCACAATATCTTCATTTGCCTTATCACAGTACTTTGCAGAATTTTTTGTTTTTACAGTTTTATATATTCGCACTATGATTAGAAAAAAAAAGTAAAAGAAAATCATAAAAACTATTTAGCTTTCACCAACTCCCTATCTTTAGTCACTCATCATTCAGGAATGTCCGCATCCGGTGATATCCATGAGCAGAGGCATATTCGATAGGGATAATAACGCAAGGTCCATTTTTGCCTTAAAAAGGAGGAAACCGTCCTTCAGTGCGAGGAAGAGTCCACCCCATTCACGGAATACCTGAAATAGGAAAGGAGTAATAACAGGCGGGCAATTATCTTCCCAAGGAGGGGCAGCATCATATTGCATTTGTTTCTACATTAAAGGAGAAGGAAAACTAACAAAGCTGCTTTTGTCAATAGACTGGCCACAATAGTGCAAGCAATATCACTATATTTATTTGTAGAATGCTTTACAATAACTGAGTAAACAGCTCTAGAAGCTCTGTTTGTTTAGGATAGCAACTGTCATATTAGCTTGGTGTGACATCACTGAGTCTCTCCCTGCTCACTCATAGCTCTGGGCTCAGATTACAGCAGGGAGGGGAGGAGAGAACTGAGCATGCTCAAGCCCTAGCCCTGGAGTTTTATGCTGCAAACAGGAAGTCTGATACAGAAGCCCATGTGTGTTTACTGGTGTATTTATATAGACCTTTCTCATAAAGCCTACTTAATTTAAACCTTTCCTTCTCCTTTAATTACTATACCACTCACAACCCACTAAGTTTTTTTATATTGCTATGTTTATATTGGTGTGCAACCTGTATACATTCTCTCTGTTCCCAGCTGGGCACTGTCCCATGTTGAACCAAAGAGATTTTTGGCCAATGAGGAAAACATGGGTCGGCACCAGTACTGGTTCAGTCTGCGCTCCAAACTCACAGGAGCACGGGTCTGAGAGGGTGCAGCTCATGCATATTATAAATTATAAGTGTACAGCAATACAGTAAATACCACACTAAACTCCAATTCCTGCACCAGCTACCCCACCTACACCTCCAAGTGTAACTACACAAAACATCAAGCGAAAATTTAGTAATATCCCTATGCAAAGTAAATAATGATGATTCATACTAGTATGTTATTGATCTATAGGTCTGTTATCTAGTCCTGGGGGTTTCTGGATAAGGGATCATAGAATTTGGATCTCCATACTTTAAAGGTCATGAAAAAATCAAACAATAAACCCAATAGGCTGCTTTTGCTTCCAATAAGAATTAAATCTTAGTTTGGATCAAGTACAAAGTATTGGTTTATTAGTACAGAGAAAAAGTCAATCATTTTAAGCATTGACTTATTTGATTAAAATGGATTCTGTGAGAGATGACCTTCCTGTAAAGAAGTACAGATCCCATAAGTAGAACAGGTCCCGCTCTCTCCAATGGAAAGTTATATTACTCAGTGGGTGGCTGTTCACAGAAAAAAATGTTGTTTTCTTAACCTACATCAGTAATTTCTCTGTTTCATTCTGACAGTTTGCCATATTATATAACTTGATTCAGGTCAGGTAGGTGAGGCTACAAACAGAAGTCTACTCACTACATTATTTTCTGCCTGACAAACGTACTACGTTTCTATCCATGCACTTATGATACCGCATGCCCATTTACTGTACTGTTGATTTCTTTTAATCTGTTTTGAAACAGTATGTTGGGCTGGGATGTCTCCTGCAGATACAAGTTTACAGTAATATACTAAGTGACATCACTGTGGAAAAACAAGTAGTAAATTGCTACTACTTTTGCCTCATTTGAACCTCCTCTGAACCTGTGCCCTGTAACCTTTCGCTATGGAGAACCAGGTCATGCTGGAATACAGACAGTTCAAGCACACATTTTGACTATATGCTGTAAGAAGGCTCATGGGAACCAAATCAATGCACAATATGAGTACTTACCTCTGAAGCCTAAGAAGAAGCTGGGAAACCATGGAGTCCGAGATACCCGGACAGGCCTCTTCAGCTAAATAAATTGCTTCTCTCAGTTCTTCGATTGAGCCTACGTTCCCACCACATGCCTGACTCTTCTCCTTGAGCTGAAAAGGAAAAAAAATGCAAAAGTTAAATTTTTAAGGGCAGCTGCTCATTAAAACAGGGATGAGCTAAACAAGAGAGAAAATGTACCTACCTCTGCAAATAAAGGAGACATTATTGTAGATAAGCACTGAGACAAAGGCCGTTTAGGAATGTCTTTAACCTTAAATGCAATGAAAAAAAATTCAGTAAGCATTGACATTCCATTGCTTAGAAAGTGTACATTTATTTCTTAAAAAATGAAAACTTAAGCTTAACCAAAGAAGTAGGGTAAAAATAATGTACATTGTTTTGTGCTTCTGTAGCAGCCCAAGGCAACCACAGCCTATTAAAGATCTGTGTCTCCAAAGATGCCCCAGTAGCTCCCCATCTTCTTTTCTGCTGATTCACTGATTCACATGCTCTGTGCTGCTGTCACTTACTGAACTTAGGGACCCACTCACAATATACAGTACACATAGAATAGAAATGTCACAGTATAAGGCTGATTAGTAACTAATTCAGATAATTACTACATGGCAGCACAGAAACCAGTGTAACTAGCATCAGATTTTAATAATGAGCCCTGTAGCATCAGCTTATATTACAGGCAAACCTCATTTTCGGCTTGATCATTTACAATGACCCTAAGTTTAGCTTCTCAACAGCTGCTCAGAGCCCACGGAGCATCTCAGACACTTTCCAAGATAGTGACCCCCTATGACAAGCTTGAAGTCCTGGATCATTGCTGCTATTGACAAGCTGAAACTTTAGACTGGGGCAATAAGTTCAGTATATAAAATATGGCATTTAAGCCCTATTATTTTTAGGGTTTAGTTTTAAGCAAAGAAGAGTGAGGGCAGTGATTACTGTTCCTCCATTGCTCAATGATATAGCATGGTCCCACTACAATGAATTCTTTGCTAATAAACGAGGAACACTGGGTTCATGTTGCCCTGACTCCTCCTGACAGCATCACAGAGAGACATTGTAAGGCAACTACTTTATTTTAAAGGAATAGGTATCCATTGCTATAATACTAGTGGGTGTTTTTCCCATGTCAAACGTTGTTGGTGACTGTTGCATTTACAGTTAGGAGTCGTAGGAAAATGTTACTATAACTACTTAATAATGGTTGGACAGTAGGAACATTTCTTGTGGCTCACAGTTTTCATTCCCTACCTCATCTGGCTGTGCTGGAACAGGCTCCAAGTTTTTCAAGTCTCTCTTTCTTCTTGTGAAGTTCCAGTAATCCTTCTCACTGCCAGCAGCTTGTTCCGCTTCTTCCCTTTACAGTAGGTAGAGGCAGAAATATATTTAAAGAATGGTTAATTTTTATTACTGCAAATGTTTCAGCATATAGTATCAATTATACAGTGTACTTCAAGTCATTTTATTTTTCATAAAACACATTTTAGTTTCATGGAAATGTAATTAGCTTGGGGCTGCATTTGTAACCCCCAAAAAATTTGTAACACCAAAAAAAGTGTTTTAAAATACAATTCCCATGCTGCTCTGCACAGATATAACAGGTGTGTTTGCTTTAGAAAGACTTCTATAGTTTATATAAACAAGCTGCCATGTGACTATGGGGGCAGCCATTTAAAGCTGAAAAAGGCACAGGATACACAACAGATCTGTAGTATACAATGAAATACTTCAAAATGTATCCGTATCTACTGTGTATCATGTGCTTGAATGGCTGCCCCCATAGCTACACAGCAGCTTGTTTATATCAACTATAGTTGTGTATCTGAAGTAAACCCACCCATTTTATCATTTCATGGCAACAGCACAGAATGTCTTTTCTTTTAAACACTTTCATGTGCTACTGATCCTTAAACCAGTTTCTCTTATCCCCAGGATTTGTCACTATGAGGAGCAAAGCCCTATTTGCCCAGTAACTGCTTAGTCTCCACACAGCTGTCAGGGACGCTGCTTGCAGAAATCAACAGAACAGAGACTGCAGCCCCAATATAAACACTACTGACACTTCACACTGAAACAGAGAAACATAAAAATTCTTCTTCCTCAGAGAAGTTCGTAGACACGAAACGCGTCAGACCTCAGACACTTATGCAGATGATTAATGTTCAAATAAAGTTCATATTTTTTTTAACATGGAATCCTGACTTTGGTGGCTTCTTCTTGTGAGATCCGGCATGCGCTGCCAAACAGATTGACTACTGGTTATATCGTTCTCTTCTTGGCGACGGACTCGGGGCGGCTGCACCCGGGTCAAAGCAACAATCAGGTTAGAATAAAACTAAATGTATGATCAATGTTGTAGCTGTGGAGATCGTCTTCTCTTCTCCCCCTCTTTCAAGCGAGAGGTGTGGGGCATTGTGCACTCGAACCAACTTGCATGTGGTGAGAAACACTTTTTATATTGTAGGAATAACCTTTTTCATACCGGGGGTTTTCTTCATTAACAATTATGAGGATAAATGCATTGTCTAGCCCTTGTGTAGCGTGTGGAATAGAAGTTAATTACAATAAATGGCTTCAGCCAACCACTAACCATCAGTGAAAAAAGTTTTTGTGTTATCCTTCATATTCTCTGAAAATGGTTGAGAAATCATAAATTCTGCCAGGGTATGTAAACTTATGAGCACAACAGTATATACTGAAAAGAATCAATGGTCTATTCATTGCTGGAATTATGGGCAGTTATTCTGGAAATATGGGAAAAACAAGGCAACTTGTGCTCAGGATTGCTGGAATTATGGGCAATGACTCTGGAAATATGGGGAAAACATTTGGCAACTACAGCTCAAACTTGCACATTTGCACCATGGACTTATGCTCATTGTTCAGAAATAAGCCTCTATGTCTTCTTCCTGATGGTATTTTCATCCGTATTTTCACACTGCTTGTGGAGGTGCATGAAGCAGCTTTAGTTTTTAGTAACTGGCAAGGCCAATGGCTTTAAATTGTACAACTGCACTGTAGGGTTGTAAATGACCCCTGTAATAAATATGCTTTGACCTCACATACATTTTAACCAAACCTATAACAAAGTAATTTCATAGGTACTTACTCCTCAGAGTCTGAGCTGGAGGCTTCATGGCCTTGTTCTATCTTCCATCTTTTGTACCTGTCTATGAGTTCTGTTAAGTAGGAGGTTTTCTTTGCACTTCGCATAATAAACTTGTGTTTCAGCAGTTCCTTAGCTGAGGGTCTCTGGCAGACAAAAACATTTATTAGATTTCTATTAAAAAGAAGTTTAAGCAATTACAGAAGAGATCTGCTAATTCTACTGAGCCTGCCAGTGCCCTTAAGCAGAAATCCTGCAATATGAACATGCCCATGTGGGAGTCCATATCAACAAGTAAATTAAATTAAAACCACACATAGTTTGACAGAATGCAAATCAGCATTTTGATTGGGGGGACGCAGGTGAGTAGCACATACAAAAAAGAATAGTGAATGTGACCCGACCACAAATATTTCCCAAACTTAGGTTCCCAATCTTAGGTTTCAGATCTGGTTTAGACAAGCACTTGGATTTGACTAAATCTGAATTCTGCTGAAAACGACTTGGGTTTGTCCAGAATGCAGTACATCCCTAGAAGTTGCATGGGTTACACCAGATTTGAAGTTGCGGCGTAAGTTAAAGCATTAATCCAGCATAAAAATACTTAGGATAAAATATTTTCAATAGTGAGATATGTTTTGTATGATGTCCATGATGCACAGTGATAATACATGTACGTGTATAATGCAGTTTTATCAACATGTCTTTTATTTTATACATTAGTGGATGTAAATCATTATACACACACAAAAACATGCCCCTAAAAGGGATTGAGTTTCCTAATTGCCTGCAATTCAACGGACAGGAGAGCAAGCAAATGATCCAGTCAATACAGGGACTAGGCCAGCGGGACACCAGGAGAAAAACCCAATGGGCCCTGGCCCAAACCCATTCCTCTAATCTGCCAAGCCTCCAAAAAAATGTGGTTCACACGTGGTATGCGCCGGCATTCACACAAGCTCAGTACACGCCGGCATTCGAGCATGTACGGGGGCCCCAAAAGTTCAGAACCAGGTGGGCCTCCCAGTCCAATACATTTTACCAGATAGATTACCAAAAAATGTTGATGTATTGCAAACGACTGGGTTCTGTATTCCCCAATTCAATCCTTTAAACCTGTCACCTGAAAGCAATTTCACACAGGTTAAGAGAATCTCTAAATGACAGTTGAGTGCAAACAACTGCTGCAAATGATACTTTTGCATGAAGGTTGCAGGGGCATTATATGACTCCAAAGGGACACATTAGCTTACTTTATGGCATATCATGTGCAAGTCATGAATTCTCCTAGTATTAATATGAAAGTGGGTACTGCAAATAGCTGCTAATGAAAGACTCTGCTATAATGAGGACACAAATGCAAGCAGATTGCAGTGTGCACAATAAGGAGTACCAGCAATTTCACCTGAAGCTCAGTTACCACATATCTACTGGGCATAAAAAGCTATCTCCCCATTATCTTTGGGCTTTACATGGTGAGGACTGCTTTCCATACAAAGACACTGTGAAAGTGTTCTTGTACATCACTGGGTATGATTAGAATACAAGGGATTGTACTCCACAGGTAGTTTGTATTTCCACAAAGGTCCAATGAGCAGAATGATCTGTACAGTTAACACTAATCAGATCTGATCGTAAGTACAGGCATCAATCAGCCCATAGTAAAGCCTGTTCTGCAGCTTGAGAACTTGCATTTAGAACACAGCTGACCCTGTCCTGTTTGCTAAATGTGTTTTATTATGGCATCTACTTCACAGAGGTCAGGATATCAGCACAATCAATGTCACAAAGGGCAATGTTCCTTTAGGAATTTATAGCAGAGCAAAGTCACCAATATGTAATATATTGAGCCCTGCACAACAAAAAGAAGACTATGCTAAGAAAATCAGGTTAGCTGGTCTGCCGTGATTGTGCCATTGGATGTTACATGTAAATGCACATTCCCTAGATTTGTGCTGTCCAACTTCTGTGTTACCGAGGCCCAAAATGTTTCTGGCCTACATAGTGGAGGGCCGATAATGGAAGTCAGTGTTGACCACTCCCTGTTTTTAAACTACATCCACTTTAAACCACACCCATTTTACCACAAGACAAGGTTTACATAAATTGTAGTAGCACACCAAAAAACCAAATGGTTGGTGCTCACTGTAGCGATATCACTTTTCACATCACAGCAATATGCCTCCTCTTCTCCTGTGGATAACACAGCACCCCAGCAGATTAAACACCTTAGTGGCCCTAACAATAATTTATTTTCAAATGCTAACAAACCCCCAGAACAAATACCAGGCTTATGTTCCACAGACAGAGCAGGGCACACACTCACGGGCAGAGATGGGGAAAAAAACATTCAGGTCAGGGCACACACAGGCAGAGTAGGGCACACACAGGCAGACACACACACCTGCAGACACACACACCTGCAGACACACACACCTGCAGACACACAC
>CM044433.1:121356229-121382408 GCA_024363595.1 Xenopus borealis | reverse complement strand
TAAAGTGTGAACAGGTGAACAATGTGGGCAGTTTCAGTCTGGGTCTCAGGTGTGAACAATCGATGTGTTAGAAGTGTGAACAATGCAGGGGGATGTCGGATTTCAAAATTCAACAGAAAAAAAAATCTGTTAAACTTTTGAAAAATAAGGATTTAAGTGCAGAATTCTGATGGAACAGCTCTATTAACTGATGTGTTTTGAAAAAAACTTTTCTGTGCTGCCAAGGGCAATAAGAAAGTCAAGCAATGAAACGCTATAAAGGCCACTAAAATCCCACATGTAAGATCTATAAAGCCTAATAAATAATTATTAGTCTTTATAAATCAAGATTTAAAACTTTCTGCTAGATAATACTAAAGAATCCCTGGTTGAAAGGCTATGAAAATATGAAGGTCCAACAGCAGCTCTGTTATGCAGACTTACAAAACTGGGCTCCTTGTTTAAGCAGGCTTCTACAAACTCCTTCAGGCCCTTGCTGTAGTTCCCTTCCAGCGTGGGAGGATTGTTCTTGGGTATAAGGAACAAGACTTTCATGGGATGCAGCTCTGAATGAGGAGGTTCTCCTTTTGCAAGTTCAATAGCCGTAATGCCCAGGGACCAGATATCTGCCTGTATGGAAAACGAAGGCATTAGGAACAGAAATGCATAGCAGCTGGATCAAGAATTCCAAAATATATGTCAGGTTCTAACTTTTTTTGTCCAGAAATCAGACACAAGCTCTTTGGCACAGAGATCCCTGCAAGGGGTTGTTCATCTCCAAAAAAATTGGAGGAGCCTTTGTTGGAACGTACAGTGAAACGCGTGGGACATAGCATCCATGATCATAAGGAAAACCTGTATGTAACCCCTGCCTAGAGTAGATATTAAGTAGGGCTCTGGTAGAATATTGTGTTAATTGGTGTTTACTAGTACGTTTCACCCCCTTATATGGGTAATTCAAGTTGTACACAGTTATATTGAGAACTGGAACTGGAAATGCAATTCTTTGCACCTCATAAGTTCCATTACTGATCTTCAAGAAGCATTATTATGCCCGTTTCCTCACTCCTTTCTAGTGATGTGCAGGCCGACCCGATACCCACGTGTTGGGAGGGATCAGGCTGAGAACGCACTGCTGTTCACAGGTGGCTACTTCCGACTTCTGGTTTTATAGCCGCGCCCGGCTTGCCACGCCCCTTTTGTGATGTCATAGGCAGGGTGGCACAGGTCAATTTAAGGAATCTGGAAGCGTGGGTGTGGGCTGAGGGAGGGTAGGTTAGGGTTGGGTGCGGGTCTGGAAAATCCCGACCCGCACATCATTACTCCTTTCCATGTTTCAGCAGATCCACACCTTGTACATTTCTGCAACTAATATGTACCACCTATATGCAGTGACAAACAAAGCATTTCTGGGTTATTTATATATATATATATATATATATATATCCATATATCCATGACCATATAAAAGTACAAGGCCAAGTGCATTTACAGAGATCACAGGGGGTTCATTTGTGCGACACATTTTCCATCACTAAGAACGGATGACACTTTTATAAGCACATTATTTACAAAATATTTATTACTTGTGTATTAAATCATTACACAAACTTGTGCATGGAACTGGAATATACAAAGCGTTTTACAAGTTCATGGCTGTGTCTTGTGCGTTCCACTATCAATATTCATGATTTTTTGACATATATATATATATATAGGACCTCAAAGCTCCACATGGAAACACAAGTTCTTTGTGCATGGACAATCATTCATTATTTATTACATGTGATCTTTCGCTAGCAAACAAAGAGCAACAGAGCATTCATGGACAAGTGCTGACCTTCTCCTCTTACCTTGGAATCATATGCAGACTGCTTTATGACTTCTGGTGCCATCCAGAACGGAGTTCCAACAAAGGTGTTCCTCTTGATCTGAGTGTCAGTAAGTTGTCCTGCAACCCCAAAGTCAGCTAATTTCACCTCCCCGTGTTCAGATAACAGCACATTGGCAGCTGAAAGAGGAAAAAAAGCAATCAAACATAAAGCGTCCATTTATCTGTTGCACACACATTATATATACACAACAGGGTGATCACTTATGCATTTCTGTTTTGGTGCCATGTGAACAAGACCCAAGGCCACAAAATCACTCACTTTATTAGTTACATATGTAGCCATAGGGCTGAGTTAGTGCCTGTGCATAGGGGTCAATGGCACATGCCTCCTGCTAATACACTTATGTGACTAGAGCCAGCACTGCTTTGTATAGTTATAGTTGCCATGATTTTTGATGATGAAAGAACAGGCCAAACTTAAGGGTGTTTGTGTGTGTGTGTGTGTGTTAAGCTAGCGAAACATGTGCAGATTTTATTCTTTGTATAATGAAGGATCCTTTGTTTCAATGTAACCGTCTACAACTAACCATTCAGATTAATTAAAGCTGGGCATAGATGCAAAGATAAAGTTGTTTTGTATGATTTTCGGACCATGTGTGGATCGTCCCAACATTTTCCATACACCGGAGTTTGCATGTTTAGATCAGACAGGTTACAGCATTTCTGTTGGCCAACAATAAATTGTTGACAATATAATTGCTGATATTAATGGTGACTAATATCTGTACAATTGCTTTCTGTAAATTCATGGTCAAAACATCAGCTGATTTGTACATTTTAACTAGTGGATTTAATTTGAATGATTAATTGTAGACTGTTACCTTGAAGCAAATGCTCTTTCATTGTACAAAGAATAAAATCTGCAGGTCTATGGTCAGCTTAAACAAGTTAAAATAACAGATGATATTCTGGCCATTAATTGAATTGAGATACTTTAACAATCATGTATGTAAAAGCTAAGCCTCAAACACATCCTGACCAAAACTCTTTCTGGCTAAAGTCTGAAAGGTTCAGGAACACTTATGCAAGACAAAAGTTTAATAGTTTTTTTTAAAATAGGCTATATGTACCTACAGTATGTATGCACTTTGCACTTGCACTATGTATGCACTGTGGATGAAATATTGTAGAAAAGACTGCAGCAAGAAGTCAGAATAATGTTGTTTTCCCAGTTCACTTTAAAATGAACTTTTAGTATAATGTAGACAGCAGTGGTGCCATTTACAATGAGTCTTATTATTTGTACTTTTTGAAATAATTATTTTCTTTGTTCTGCAGCTCTCGAGAATTTAAACTACAATCTCCTTGTTAAGCATTAAGTACCCAATAGCAACCAGGAAGAAGTTTGGAATAGATGAAAAGGCATGGACCTGCAAAGTTTGATCATGAATAAAAAAATAAGAATAACTATAAATGTTCAGCGGCAGGCTGAATTATAAAAAAAAAAAGAAATGATCTTACCTTTAATATCCCTGTGAATTTTCTTCTCTGAATGCAAATAGTCAAGTCCCTTTAAGATTTCCCGTAAAATGGTTGCAATCTGTGTTTCATCTAAAGGACCAGGTTCTAACTGCCAGGAGATGAGATGAAATGTCAGTTTAGCACTAACCTGACATGTTCACAAGCGAGTTCATGTATACTGTGACACCTCAAAACAGTCAGCTTTAAGGGCAGATTTATTAAAGGGGTTGTTCACCTTCAATGTCCAAATTTTATGAAACCACTAAAAATGTGCTCACTATGTTAGACAATCCATTTTCCGTCAAATGAAGTAAATAGGTAATTGTAAAAGCTAGTTTATATAGCATTTAAACCTGTCCTTCGCCTGTCTCTCTGATCAGTTTTCTAAAGAATGGGAGTGGCCTGTTTTATACCTGCACTTCCTATATGCTTACATCATCACTCCCAGGCTTTGCCCTTACTTGTTTCCTATTGGACATTGATACTGCCCTCCCCTTGTAATTCATTGGTTGCTAGAGCACTTGTAAGCAGTCACATAACTTCAAAGGCCATTGGTTAATTTCTCCTAAACTACAGTTGGGGAATGTCTCCCTTCCATTGGCTGATATCTTGTGTGCATTACTTGAGTCTCACATAGGTATAAAGACCCAGCATATCCCAAATCTAAAACATTTTACTATGCAAATCAGCATATACATTATTTCTGTGTATTTGGCCCCATGTCCCCAAACATAAACCCCCCAGCCTTGTGACAAACAAACACACAGTCATGCACATAGGGTGCACACCTGCTGCTAGTTTACCCACCAGTCAGTAAAATGATGCACTTTGCCAATGTTATAAAAAGGGCAGAAATATAAGCACAGGAAGGGCAGTATTTTACCAACATGCCAATTTCAGCCATTTGGTTACTAGGGTCCAAATTCCCCTAGCAACCATGCACTGATTTGAATAAGAGACTGGAATATGAATAGAAGAGCACTTAAAGATAATAATAGAAAGATAATATGGTGGCAATAACAATAAATGTGTAGCCTTACACAGCATCTGCTTTTTTAGATGGAAAGCTGGAAAGAGTCAGAAGAAGAAGCCATAGAAGTAAAATACTATTTTAAAAAATGCAGACCAATTGAAAAGTTGCTTAGAATTAGCCATTTTATAAACAAGTCGGCTGAACCACCCCTTTGAAACTTTCCTTTAAAGGGGTAGTTGACATTAACTCTTTCACTGCCAATTAATTTGGTACTTTAAAAAAAAAAAAAAAAAAATCCCCTCTGCCTGCGCTGGCTTACTCGCACCGGAAGGGAGCTCTTGGTGCGAGCCGCCATGACACCCCATGCGCATGCACAGAATGAAAAGCTGCCTGAAATTGTGGCAGCTTTTCATTCGGCTTATGCGCATGACGTCACATGTGGTGTCATGACGGCTCGCACCGGGAGCTGCCTCCTGGTGCAAGTAAGTCACCGCAGGCAGGGGGAATTTTTTTT
The DNA here is from genome assembly GCA_024363595.1 of Xenopus borealis. NCBI lineage: Eukaryota > Metazoa > Chordata > Amphibia > Anura > Pipidae > Xenopus > Xenopus borealis. The sequence goes on along the minus strand of CM044433.1, from coordinate 121,377,587 downwards.
TTAACTACTAGAACTCCAAACCGGAATTCGGGCTCTATCAGCCCGCACCTTCGGTTTGGGGAATTTTTTTAGCCCCATAGGTGCCCTTTAAGGATTGCATTGTGATTTCCATGAAAATGCAAGTTTTGGTCAAAATTCACATTTTCGGGTTAAAGTAGAAGGAAAGCAGTTTATTATCAATAGATTAGCCACAATAGTGCATACTAGAACACATTATTCTGCAGAATGCATTACCGGTTAGTTTAGGATAGCAGCTGTCATATTAGCTTGGTGCGACATCACTTCCTGCCTGAGTCTCTCCCCCCTCTCCCTGCTCACTCATAGCTCTGGGCTCAGATTACAGCAGGGAGGGGAGGAAGGAGCATGCTCAAGCCCAAGCCCTGGAGGTTTAAGCTGAAAGCAGGAAGTCTAATGTGTAGAAGCCCATGTGTACACAATAGAAGGCAAGAAATGTGGTGTTTCTTTTGACAGAGGACTCAGATCAACATCACTGAGGGATTACTGGTGTATTTATATAGGCCTTTCTGATAAAGCTTACTTAGTTTTAACCTTTCCTATAAAAAAAAAAACTCCCCGATCCAAGAAATAGCTCAAATCTGAAAATACACCATCTAAAATCTTTACACGTTATTTAGAAGTCAATGGCAGAGGTACCTTGAACCATTTGAAAATGTTAACAGCCTGCTTGATGTTTGAGTTTTGTTCTGGATGATTTTGTCTGAAAACTTCAAGTTCGCGTTTTTGGGTTTCGCAACTTGAACATGCAGAATGGGGTTTTTCCATTTGGGTTTTTCTTCAATAAGATACCATTTGAGTTGCATTAGAGGTATAAAAAAAACTTGTCCTATGATAAATAACCCCCTAAATGTGACCCACAATGGACAGGGGACACTTCTAGATCCTGGGTCCCCAACTTTTTTTGGTCTGGTGACCAGTGTGGAGGCAAAAAGGTTTTCAAGGACCGGGGGTTAGGAGGTTCGAGGGGGGTCAGGAAGGGAGTCGGTAGGGGAGTTGGCGCCTGCCTCCAATTTGACGCACCAGCGTCGCCGCAACTCGTTTATTTCAGGCTAGGCTTGGAGGCCCAGTCCAGGAATGTCCACGGCCCGGAGCTTGGGGACCCCTGTTCTAGATCATTGCAATGATAATTTAAGCTCATTTTACTGGTAAAAGACAGTAGAATCTCCATGTATAAATCCTGTGAGTGGCCCAGTCCATGGAGGCAGCCGGTTATTTCTTATGCTTCACTAGAAGACCAACAGTTCATGTACATTAAAAACAGAAATTTGCATCTGTATTCAAATGACAGAATGAAAACACATACCAAGTGTTGAAAAAGGCTTATAAAGTTCAGTCTAGATGTATAATCAGAATAAAATGTTTTTGGCATGACAGCCTGCTTTAATCAGAACCAGTGTGTGTAAAACAGTATGTGAACATGCAGCTTCATTAGTGCAATTAATGGGACAATATGAAACAGCTGCTTTAACACTGAGGGGGGCTATTTATCAAGCTGGAGGAACTTTTTAAAGCCAAAACATGGTGTAAGATGTGTTATTACTTATTTGTCTTGATCTTCATTTAGCACTGATAAATAAATGTATAACACACACACAGCATCAAAATAAGATAATGGAAGACTAATAATGTCAGAATTAATTAGAGATGAGATTTATTATACTTACCAGATCCAGAGCCGAGCCTCCTCCAAGGTATTCCATAATGATCCATAATTTTGTGTCCTAAAACAAAAAAAAAATACCAGATAAAAACAACATATTTCTAACAAACACTGTACAAATACTTCTATGAAATTATATTTTTAATTGGCTAATTTATTATACCTGCATAGGTACTCCAAATATTCTATTGTTGAAAAGCCTTGGCCTAATCATGAACCTGGATTAGTATGAAAGGTGCAGTTATGTACATGAACCTTTATAACACAATTGCAGTTTCCAAATCAAATTCCAAAATAACGATTTGGTCACTCAACCTCTATATAGGATAATAAATGCACAAACTGCACTTCTGCCAGGTGATTGATCAGACCAATCAGTATGAATCAATGCAATTTGGCACAGGCAATGGAGTTGTTAAGTAGTAGAACAGTAGTGTTGCTATATAAGGTCTGCATAGTTTACCCATCAAGCCTTACAAATTACCAAGTAAGGTTTGTGGTCATGGGTTCCTTAAATATATATAGGCAGAAACGGAAAGGATTAGATCACTCTGAATGTGTGTGTAATGGTTCCTCAGAATCAGAGCTACAGAAGCGTATCCATCAATACATATGCCCGGGGCTTCCCATCTTTCTGAACTTGATCAGTTCTCACCCTTGTGAGTAGCAAACATAATCAGTGTCTTCTTTGAGTTGTTACTGAAAAACCGAGCTCAAACATGACCAAAATGAAGTGTAAATCTGTGCGATAAACTTTTACTGAGAATGCTTGGTCAGTTACTAGTTATTAACTACAGCCCATTCTGCAGGGATACAAGAGAGAGAGTGTGAGTGAGTGAGAGAGGGAGTGAGAGAAAGTGAGTGAGAGTGAGCTTTCAAATGGGGGTCACTGACACCATCTAAAACAAATGCTCTGTAAGGCTACAAATGTTTTGTTATTGCTACTTTTTTTTACTTATCATTCTATTCAGTCCATCTCCTATTCATATTCCAGTCTCTTATTCAAATCAATGCAGGGTTGCTAGGGTAATTTGTACCCTAGAAACCAAATTGCTGACACTGCGAACTAGAGAGCTGCTGAATAAAAAGCTAAATAACTATAAAACCACAAACAATAAAAAATGAAAACCAATTGCAATTTGTCTCAGAATATCACTCTCTACATTATACTAAAAGTTAACTCAAAGGTGAACAACCCCTTTAATAATCTGGTTACTAGGTATAAGGAGGAAGGTTATAATCCCCAGTGAGTTTCCAATGCCTTTCAGAAGGTTAAACTTGTTACTAGATAGTCTGTGACTAAAGAGCCTTTTCTCTTGGGGAGCCTTTCTCTTGGGATGCCTTTCCCTGTAACACTTTCTTCACTGTTGGATGCAGTTCACACACAGCTCTTTCTTATGGCAGATAATCACTATCAATCACATAATATGTGCGTGTTATGGAAGTGTTCCATTAGAGTTCCACTAGCTATAAAGCTCTGCCCAACTGGAGGCCTATGGAACATTCCTACACACCTCTTTGTATTTTTATAATAGCATGGGGCTTAATCATGTGAAAAGACAGCCTGGTGGCTCAGTGAGTGCCAACGGGGGTCTCCACAAATACACATCTCCAAAGGGCATGATTTAGAAATATTAGCAACACAGGCCTTCATTTGCTTAAAACTGGCATGTTGAGAATGGACCATCTGAAAAGCATACAATTTGCTACAGTTCTTTAATGTAATTTACTGTGATACATGAATCCATCAGGGATATGGTCTCTTCTCAACAGTCAGAAGGAGTTTCTCAGGGGTTAACCTTTCACTTTTCCCAAGAGAAGATTATTCAACTAAATGTAACCACGAGAAAGTCATTCGCCTCACGGAGATGCTGCAGAATTCTAAGTAAAGCCCCAAGGGTGCGCATCTGCACAGGAACTGTAGTGCTTTCTACAAACAAACACATAACTGAAATGTTGCTAATTGAATAGAATACAACAATGAACAACTCCTAGGGTGGGGTTGTCAAATTTCCAAAGGAACAATCCTATTGTAAAAAGATATCACTGTCCTATATTTGTATGAAAATGCATCTTGCAATATATAAAGTACATTTTTAAGTGTCACTGAATTTAAGAAAGATAAACATATTTTGGGGGCCTGCCCAGAGATTCATACACACCCATCCAAAACTGCCCAACTTAAAATGGCAACAAAGGCTTATGTTGGCTGCTGACTCTTAACACTCTTAACTTAACCAAGTGGTCAGATATCAATAAGGAAGAAAGGAAACTCATCAGGCAAGGGCCTCACTGGGTCAGGGGTGCAGTTAGGGTCGCCACCTCACCCCTTTAAAACCGAACACATATGGAATACACAGCCTGCATGGCTAATTAGCAATTCATTTAGATGCATGATGCATGGCTGCACATAAATCAGTTTAGTCTGCAGCATGCATCTAAATGAATTGCTAATTAGCCATGCAGGCTGTGTATTCCATATGTGTTCGGTTTTAAAGGGGTGAGGTGGCAACCCTAGGTGCAGTCCTCTCCTGGTGTGTCTGCTTGGAGCCCTCTTTGTGACCCTATGGTAATACCCAAGTACAGAATCAAGCTAGGCAAAAGAGAGCACAAGAGGAAGTAGAAGCAGAGGACCAACAGAGAAACAGAGCACCAAGCCAGTAGCAGACATTTTGTTCTAAGACAACACATGTCAGTGTGCTTCAATTTAAAGAGATACGGTCATAATTTTATGGTGTAGTTTTTATTTCTAAATTACACTTGTTTACACTGCAAATAATTAACTCTAGCATATAAAAATTCATTCCTAACCCAATAAGTGTATTTTTTTCATTGTAATATTGATGTGTAGGCAGCCATCTCAGGTCACTTTGCCTGGTCATGTGCTTACAGAAAGAGCAGTACTTTAGGATGGAACTGCTTTCTGGCAGGCTATTGCGAATGTGTCACAGTGGGACCTGGGCAGGAATGGACTGAGAGTCAAAGTAAGCCCTGGCATTTTAGGTACACAGAGGCCCAATCAGCCCCCCCACCTGCCCACTAAATACTGAATTTCTATGGCACATTATAGCAGCACCTCTGGCATTTGCAAGAATCAACAGATTGCCAGTCCGGGCCTGGACCTGAGTTTTTACCATCAAGTGCTGTTCTTAGATCTACCAGGGAGTGGTTATCTTGTTCCCATCATAAAAGGGATAGGTGAATGCTACAGATTAAAAACAGCAAAGTCCAATGCACAAATTAGAGTATACTGTAGCTCATCAATATCGATTGTAGGTAGATTCTCCTGCGGGGGTGTCCTGTGTCCACACCCCAAAACGACACAGTCATCTATAATTATAAAAAGCAAGACAAATCTGGAATTTTCCCAAATAAAAGCACTTGCAATCTAAGTTACTGCCTCGGATTTGTCCTGCTTTTTACAATTATACATGAAAGGGAGAGGTGATATCACTACAACTTGCAGTACTGCAGTAATGAGTGACTGAAGTTTATCACAGGAGAAGTCACATGACTGAGGGGACTTGGGAAACTGAAAATATGTCTAGCATCAGGTCAGATTTCAAAATTACATATAAAAAAATAGTTTACTCTTTTGAAAAAGGATTTCAGTGCACAAATCTGCAGGAACAGCACTGTTAACTGATGTGTTTTGGGGAAAAAAAACATTTTTTCCCATGAAAGTATCCCTTTAAACATGACCAGTGAAGCATGTCATAATAAGTAAGCTTTTGGAAGGTATCATTGAACAAATACAGCTTAAGAGCCACATGAGTCAACCTTCTGCCTCACAGCTATTGTTGGAGTACAAAATGCAGGATGCTAGCAATTAATCTAAAGAACTCATAGGTCCATAAAGCTCCCCTGCAACGATATTTCCCTGCCGAACGACCGATTTTAGGGAAGTCCGACCAATCTGTCAAATTATCGTGAGGTTAGTGGGATACAAACGATCGTTCATCTCACGATTTTTCGTCCGACATTGGTCTGATGATTGATCGGCCAGGTTAGAAAATCTTTATCGCACCCCATGCAATCTATCTATGTTTGCAGGGTCAAGCAGGCTGCGATCCTTCAGTTTTGCTGGCAATATCGCCTGAAATGGTCTTTTTAGTTGATGGACACATTGGACATTTAAACGATCGTTTTGAGACAGTCGTGGTCTCACGATAATTATTGGATCTTTCAAAAATCTTTACGTCTATGGCCAGCTTAAGGGCAAAAGTTGCTTTTTCAGACAGTTGGTCGCTATGAGTTACTACAGCTACTAAAAATTGCACCCTTAATTTACCCCTAAGGCCATTGCTTATCAGAGCTGCAGTGGAGAAACAGGTGGGTGGGTGTTGCATCCCTATAGTGCCTAATATGCAGTTGTATTCCCAAGGTGTTACAGACTAACCAAGGAATAGTCAGACAGAAATGAACAGTGAGATTGTTGGATAAAAATAAAAAGAGAAAATATGTACCTGATGAGCAGATCAGTAGGTGATAATACATGCAAGCAGTAGCTCTCCTTCTCAAATACAAAATAAAACCACAGGTCCATGGTTTTGAAGAAATGTTGTGTAATGTGTGGAAGACATTTATGAGCAGTTTAACTTAATAATGTCAACTAGAAAGTAGAAGACTGGATCCTTTAAGAAATTCATAAATGGGATGCGCAAAACGTCACTCCCTTGCCACACGTCACACGTAAGATGAAATAATAAAGTTGTCTGTGACTCTTTGTCTTCAGCACCAGGACATCATATATCTGACCCAGTAGGTTATAAACTACCCTGCACAGTGAGTGAGAAGTTACATTTACAGCTGTGTTACTCACCTTAAGATAGGAGCCATAGTACTTGGTTACATAGGGGCTGTCGCATTGGCTGAGCACAGTGATTTCTTGCTGGATATCCTCTATTTCATCTTCTGCTTCTTCCAGATCTATAATTTTTATGGCAACAACTTTCTGAGTCCTATAGTCAATTCCTTTAAAGACTTCTCCAAATGAGCCTTTGCCTATTTTTTCTAGTTTTCTGAACAGTTCTTCTGGATCAGCTTTAAGATTCTGCAAAAAAATAAAAAAAATATGAAATACCTATATATATATTTATATTTATTAGGGATGCACCGAATTCAGGATTCAGTTCGGAATTCGGCCAGGATTCAGCCTTTTTCAGCAGGATTCGGATTCGGCTGAATACTTCTTCCTGTCTGAACTCAAATCCTAATTTGCATATGCAAATTAGGGCCAGGGAGGGAAATCACGTGACCTTTTGGCACAAAACAAGGAAGTAAAAAATGTTTTCCCCTTCCCACCCATAATTTGCACATGCAAATTAGGGTTCGGATTCGGTTTGGTATTCGGCCAAATCTTTTGGGAAGGATTCGGCCGAATCCAAAATAGTGGATGTGTGCTCTTAGGGTTTATTTATTAAGCTGTGTCAAACAACATTTGCCAAAAAAACAGTGTAAAATATTGCATGGTGTCTATAATTTTACTACATGTGAATTGCAGATTTGCAACCATTATTTTACATTAATTCTGGCGGAAGTTACTCTTGGGTGAATATTTAACACTAAGTAGGATAAGACACCAGGCTTTGCTGTGTAAAAAGCAGCGTAAAATGTTTACTATTTTTTAAATAATAGCGGCAAATCTGGCATTTGCTTGGTGTAAAATTACACTTACCTTAAGAAATTCGTCATTTATTTTATGCAGCTTTTTACACCATTTTTTTTTGTAAAATTTCGCTTTACACAATATAATACATATGCCCCTAAGAAAAAAAACGCATAAAATGTTTATGCTGCTTTTACAACAAGTTTTACATTGTAAAATGTGCGTGTATTATCCTGCAGTTTTGTACACAACATAATAAATATGCCCTTATGTTATAGCACGTTCCAAACAGTATCTATAAGATTTGGCGACCATGTTCTGCATGATGTATAGCTGCACAGCAATATGCATGTCACCATCAGGATACATGACCTCACATCAAGATCCAAGAAATGACTAGGGTGCATGTTGTGCCACAAGTATGTCCTTAAAGCAAACATCTGGAAAACAAGCTGGCAGGTAGGCTTCAGATAATATTATATTTAGAGTATTTCTGACAATAAAAGGGGATTTCGTGATTATGGAAGACAAAGTACCAGTGAAAAGAAATGCTAGTCTGGCTGCTGGAATCACGTGTTATTTGCACTTTTTCAAAAGCTGCTGAGAAACTTCTCATTTACAGGACAGTGATTAAACCTGCGGACACACAAAAAGGAAGAAGACAACCTGCTTAAAACCTCGAAACACAGAGGTATATTCAGATCTGGCCACAATAAATGTTTTGTTAGATGCCATGGACATACAAAACCATGGAAGGCTAGTAGACTGAAATAGTTTGGGCGCATTAGGAGGATGGATAACAAGAACATTGTGATGAAGGTCCTTCACACCTGGCAGGAAGGTCACCACTCAATGGGACATCCAAGAAAGAGCTGGCTAAATGATAATGAAAGAAACCTATGAAAGATTTGTGTGCAAAACTAGAGGTGGTTGCTTTGACACAAAGACAACTGGAAGTGGTTAAGAAGATTGTTCACCTTTCAACACTTTTTTCAGTTCAGTTGTTTTGATATAGTTTGCCAGAATGAAATACTTTTTCAGTTACTTCCCATTTGTGACCATTGCTCTAATACTGAAGTTTAAACCTTCAGAAGTGTTTTCTGAAGGATCTCTGGGATGGGGGTAACCTACTCTTTAAACTGTACTAATATGATACATAAATTGGAACATTTATCTTTGTCCCTGCTGAACAGAATGCCTGAGTTTCATTACAGGCGGCTGTTAGAATTGATACAATAGTTGCTAATATTCCATTGATGCCGTTGAGAAATGTATCAACTAATGTAGCAAATTGCTAATTTGCATTTATTTCACTTCCTTATTTTGTGATGAAAAGTCATGTGATTTCCCACCCCTAATTTACATATGCACATTAGGATTCAGATTTGGTTCAGTACCCTGCTGAAAAAGGCTGAATCCTGGATTTGGTGCATCCCTAGTAATTTCCTGTCAACATTATTTGCAAAAAATTTTTTTAAAGAAAACTCAAATAGCGTTAGAAACAAACAATGAGTTTGCCTAGCAGTGTCAACCGACCGTGACCTTAAATGTCAGTGTTTGCCTTATTTACATTATCAAGGTGTAATTGGGCCCATTTTAAAGAAAACGACTGCTATAAATCATGTCTAAACATGGCAAAGGACACAATGGAAAACGAGAAGGGGAGATATGGAACAGGTTGCCAGTGAAGGATTTATAATCTTAGAAATGATTCTGAAAGAGGGACAACTTTACCTTTTTGTGGAGTCGGCTAGGACTAGGACTCCTTGGTTTATGTTGCCTCCGACTCAAACTTGGGAGTCAGAGGTACTGTTACTGTTAGCATGCACTGGTAAAAGCGGTGTGCTTGCACCAGAAAGTCTAGTATAGTTTCAAGCTGTGAAAAAGGAAAAAAGGCACATAACAGATAAAACACCATTGTATTGGGCATGGCTTATCGGTTATGTTACTAACGTAACATCATAAATTAAAACCATCTGCAAATTGTCTCAGAATATCATGCTCTATATCAGTGATGCCTAACCACGGCCTCGTGAGCAACATGTTGCTCTCCCACCCCTTGGAAGTTGTTCCCAGTGGCCTCCAAGCAGGTGCTTATTTTTGAATTCTTGCTTTAAATGCAAGGTTTAGTTTCATAAAAATTATATATATATTGCCAAACAGAGCCTCCTGTTTGATGCAAGTCCACATAGAACCTACTAATACCCAATCACAGCCATTATTTGGAAGCCCCAGGAACTTTTTGCATGCTTTTGTTGCTCCCCAACACTATTTTCCACTTGAATGTGGCTCACAAAAAAAAAAAACAGGGCTGGGGACCCCTGGTCTATATCATGCTTAAGAGTTCATTTAAAACACCTTTAAGCTGACAAAAATTTTTACACCAATTAATAAATCTTAGTATTACCATCATTATAGAAACAGCAGCACATCCTTATGCCTGATGGTTCTACCTGATCATAAACCAAAAAGTACATACTCCTGTTATTGAAGTGCTTTAATAGCAATGGACGTGCAGTCTCTAGCAAGACTCTAATAACATAAGAGGAACATTTGAAGAAAATGTACAGCTGGCTCAGTATGTGTTGTACTTTCCCTAATTGCTTCCTGTAGCAGTAGCATGTTTAAACCTTCTGTGAAATGCTAGGGAACATGCTTCTTCATGTGCTACCCTACCCCGTTCTGTGGTTAACACTACAGCTGCAGCAAATAATAAACCCTGCACCAACAACAAGTTTCAATCCGAATCTAAGCTGTGACAGCAATGGGCCCAATACATGTGTTACTATGTAATGAAAAGCATATACATTCTAATCAGAAAATAATCAAGAGCTTGAGTTAAAAATTAAAGGGAAGCAGATGTGGTGGTGTGCTATGTACTAGGCAACAGGAAGCAATATTCCCTTAAGCATATGAGTCATACACAGCAACATGTACTGTAAACCAGCTTTTACCACACAATTAAAGCCAAGGCATCCCGCCATACAACCCAACCTACTGCAGGGCCACTAAATACTTGCCTGTTACACAGAGGGGCAATATAAGGAGCATGCCAAAGATGGTTCTAGTTAGACTGAACCATAGATTCTACTCCAGGATTGTGACAGGGCATAAATATATTGTTTAATTATAACCTTGCACGACATTATAGCCTGGCTACCATACAATATGCCGGCCCATTCATGCTATATCGCTTATCAGCTGACAGATTTTGATAGCTAGCGGGGGCAGAGCCAAAGTCAAGCAAACTTTGGGGTACAGAGTTCTATTTTAAGCGAGAGGATATGAAAGAAGCTTATTCTGCTTATCCTGCTACTTTTACGACTTGCCTTTTTAGGTTCACTCTATTTCTCTCACTCACCCACACTGCGCCTTCTCCACATCAAGTTCAGTGAATCTAGTATTGTGTGTGAGAAGTTATAAGGTGTTTATTTCAGTGGCAAGCATGATTTTGCACATGGTAATAGCGGCCAGGTAGAATGTTCCAGTGCCCTGCTGCTGCTGCTGCTGCTGCTGGAGAAAACCTCAAACACAGGAGCACTCAGTGGGATTTATGTGCCTGTTCTGTCCAGATCCATCCTGTTCCAGCTGACAAATATTAACTTTCCCCCAAGGAAGGGAGGAATGAGAAAGTTTTCATGGAAATGTAAACAAACGTAATTTTACTTTCTTTTTGCTCTCTTTGCTTCTGAGTGAATGGGTATTTAGTAACAAACAAACAACTCCCCAAGACAATCTTTTTTTTTTGTAGTGTATTCTGTTTTGCAGTATGAGTGCACTTTTGTCTTTTTTTGGAGCACAAACCTTTACTTATCAGACCTGTGCCTATGTAAAATATATCTTAGACATTCTATACCCTGCACTGTACAGACATTATATAGCATGACCATACAGCTTGCAGCCCTCCTGATGTGAAATAAAACTGCTAGCATTCCATGACAAGTCTAACACAGATTGTTGTAGTCCAACAACATCTGCATGGCCACAGGATGCCCATATCTGTTTCTATGGGGGGAATACTCCATACTTTACATTCAAACAGGGACCAGTAAATGAATGAAACACAGACAGGGAGGGAGAGGTAAAAAAAATCCTGACAACATCAAAGTAGTAACATGAATGGGAGTCCGTTTCGTATATAACATTTTCAAAACTCCTATTTTCTCAATGCATTTATAATATGGGTGCCACATAAGGTGGCCAACCAGTACTGTAAAAAAGGCCACTGAATGTTGCACTGTGTTTTAATGAGGCAATCTGCTATGGTCCAGGGGATAACTTCAAGCTTTCACCTACTCTTCTATGCAGATACATCTGAATGTGCTCCACCCATGAGCCGATAGCCTGCCTGTGAGACAATAGCCCCCATATGTAAGATAAGGCATTAACGGGGTAATGTAATAAAAGGCACTAAGTTTGCCCAGGGGCAATAACCCATAACAACCAATCAGCAGGTAGCATTTACTGGTCACCTGTTTAAAAGCAAGCATCTTATTGGTTGCTATGGGTTACTGTCTCTGGGCAAACTTAGTGCCTTATCTTACATTCTCACAGGCATGCTATATAAGCAAATCACTAAGGGGGTTATTTATCAAAATCCGATTTTTTCAGAAGTAAAAAAAAAAAAGTCTGACCAAACTAGAATACACTATTTGACCCTATTTATCATCAAAAAACATGATAAAATCCGTTTGGAAAAAAACTCAAAAAATTCTTCAGGTTTTAATTCGAACCCCAGATTTTTGGACGAAACTCAGCATAGACCATGATATATTCAAATTTTAAATGGGACCTTTGCTATTGACTTCTACAGGACCCCGACTGCTTGGAGATGGGAGTATTTTCAGATCCAGACTCGGGGAATAATAAATCACAAAAAATTCAAGGTATTTTTTTTTCCACTAAAATTTCAGATATTAAAGTTAAAACAAAAAAACTTGCAGTTTTTGTCATTCAGAATTTAATCAATAACCCCCTAAATGTCCACCTGAACTGGCCAACAGTAGAGAGCCTCTGCTCAGTCACCATGCACTATAGAAACCCAACAGGAGTGCTTTGGGTGCAATCAAAATAATGTAAATATACAGAGTATCGGATTTCTAAATCACATACACAAGTTCCTCCTTTCTGTAAATTGGAGCATTCTGGATATCGGGGTCCCATACTTGTATTATATATCTATACGATTTACCATCAGGAAAAAGCACAGTAGTGACTGACAAACCGGAGAATTAAAACAAAGCTCACAGATAACATATGTCGCACCAGACCGATCCCTGAATCCCTATTATTTTAAAGAAACAAACAACATTAAATCGCTGCGTGTACCTGAAAATTAACCAAACCAATTTCAATATATTTATTTGCATGACCAGGAAACAAACTACTAAATTCAATGATGTAAGGGAATAAGCACTATATCTCAGGATAAATCCCAGAAAACCTGAGCCACAGAATAATCAGATAAAACCAAAGTGAAGCAGACAGGCAGTGTAATAGTTTGCAATCCTGGTCTTTCCTGCTCTACGCCATTTTAAAAACCTCCTCACAATTTATGCTATACAGTTGTCAAGAGCCAATTCTGACATAACATAGTAACATAGACGTGTCTGAATAAACTGTAATTATTCAGTTTCATGATATTCGTGGAGAGATCATGTATACTAAATACAATGAAGGCCAAACACATCAGGAATAACAACAAAAGAGCTTATGCAATACAAGGGAGAGAAAAATAAATTCCAAAGTTAGGCAATTTCTTTTCCATGCCCCATGGAGGCTCAGAAGTATCTGGCAGATCTCAGTTATGTGTAATTAGCCTGTAAAGCCAGATACTCACAAGAGAACAAACACACTAAGATGCAGGAGTACTCATTTTGAAAGGTGACTATCAGAATTTTATTTAAAAGGATTGTTCAGCTTCCAAACACTTTTTTCTGTTTGGTGGTTTTCAGGTTTTTCTCCATAAATAAAGACTTTTTTCAATTACTTTCCATTATTTATTTTTTACTGTTTTTCCAAAATCTAAGTGTAAAGTTGAATGTTCCTGTCTCTGGTGTTTTTGAGTCTGGCAGCTCCAGTAATTCAGGTGCAGACTCTAAGGCTGGGGACAGACAGGGAGATTCGGGGAGATTCAGTCGCCTGGCGTTTAATAGCAGGCGACAATCTCCCCGCACGTCCTTCTCCCTGTCCGACGCTAGTTGAAATGTAAAAGCGTCGGCTCTGTGCAGACGCGGTGGGGCGATTTCCGGAATCACCCGAAGATACTTCGTGAGGAAACTTCGGGCGATTCCGGAAATCGCCGCGTCGCGTGTGCACAGGCGCTGGCGCTTTGTCAGTTATACTAGCGGCAGACAGGCAGAAGGAAATTCGGGGAGATTGTCGCCTGCTAAAAACGCCAGGCGACAGAATCTCCCCGAATCTCCCTGTCTGTCCCCAGCCTAAACGGTTACAATTTTGCAACATTTAATAGATACTTTTCACAGCAACATACTCTTGAGTATTAGCAACTATTGTATCAATTCTAACAGCTGCCTGTAATGAAACCCAGAGATTCTGCTCAGCAGGGACAAAGATAAGAAATGTATCCATTAAATGTATCAGTTTAGAACAGCTGGGGGGGTCACCGAGCTGCTTTAGAAGGTGAAAAATGTCACTTTACACTTCAATATTAGAAAAACGGTTACAAATACAAAATAGACAGTAATTGGAAAAAGTCATTATTTCTAACTTCAACTAGTTGTTTGAAGGTGGACAACCCCTTTAAAGGAGACATATAGGATAAATAAAAAAAAAAAAAACTTATATGTGTAGGCAATAATCAGTAATATATTGTGTTTTTTTTACATGGTGCTCAAAATTAATATTATCTTTAAAAATAGCCCCTTTATTGGAGCTCCCTATAGATGTTCTCTGGTCCCTGTCTGTGTTTCAAATGAGGGGTGGGCTTGCCCTAAGTCCCTGCCAGAAGCACAGTAGGAGGGGGACAGCCAATCACAGCCCTGCAGTCACACAACACAGACAGGCTTCAGTTTCCTATCAGGTCCTGCCAGCTGATGATTGGTTCCTGTCTTACAGTGCAGTGAGCTGAGAGCCGTTGGCTACCCTGCACAGCCTGGGAATTCAGGGAGCAGGAAGTGGAAGGAAAGGATTGGATTATTAGGGTTTGTGTAGAAATATTCAATAAATCAGCCTGAAAACTACTTTTTTTAAGCACAATTGTTCTATATCTAAATTAGTATAATGCACTGGTACATTGTTATTTTTTACACATTATGCCTCCTTTAAGTCAGAAAATAGAAAGAGTTCCAGGCCTTTTTTTATTTTGCACTTATATTGTGTGTGTAGAGTAGAGGGATAGTACTTTTCCTGCCTGGATTCACAACAAGCCTGGATAAAGGGTAACCTGTGCGCTGATTCTAAACAAGAGCCATCATATTCCGCAGTGCTGTACAACAGAATAAATCAACATACAAATATAGCAGGTATCCTTGTTTCTTGCCATTTACAATTTAAAAAATATGGGGATACGTTTTACCTAAGCCTGGAGCCCAAATTTAGTGGTGAGTAGCTAATGGTACTTGGCAGATGTGTAACCACAGATGGAAGTAACTTTTGCCCAGGAGGCTGTAGAAGACACTTACCAAACCTACATTCCAGCAGGCATTTGTACGACACAGTTATTTAGCATTTATGTTCCTTTAAAAGACACAACAACCACACACTTCCTCCCATGCAGGAGCGGCACTTCCTGGTTCCTAGTCACACAAGTTTTTGCAACATAATGATGAAGCAATGGTTCCGTTGGCTGGCCAGGGCGACTTCTAAAAATCGGATCATTTCTTCTTACTGCAAAGCCAGAATGAATGAAACTTTTCCTTTTTCAGATGATTATTAAACAACAATGGCTTCCTCTGCAGGGACTTCTGCACAATTTTACAGCAATGGTTCCCAACATGTGGAACCTCCTTAAATTGGTCTAAATTGGGTATAATTGTAGCCACAGCTAGGTAATAAAGTAATAAACTATTTTGTTATTACATTGTTACCTTGTTGATAGGTAAGGAGGGCCCTGAACAAAACCACTGCCTTGGGGTGAATACAGCACTGACCAGTGTCCTCATAATAATAAATACAAATTACAGTTACAATAAAGATCAAGAGCTTAGTGACAAATACAAGAGGATGGAGGTCCCTGCCCCATAGAGTTTGCATTATAAATGTGAATAATAGGATATATGGGAACACCTATTTTTAAAAATAAGCTACTGGATGTAGAAAGCAAATGAAACACAACAAAATGATAGCTTATATTTGATGCAGCAGGCTGCTATAAAACTTCCCATGTCCAGCAGTCTTATATTTTACTTCCAGCTACCTGTGCAAGCAGAACTTACCAACTAGGATCTAAAGACATTGTCCCTCTAGGGTTTCCACCTTTTCTTTAAAAAAAAAAAACAGCCTTCCAATACATTTATCTTTTTTTCCTATTAATAACATTGGGATCAACCATCAAAAATACCGGCCAGGCCAGTAAAACACCGGCCAGGTGGCAACCTACCTCTATCCTTCTACTGTTGACCAGTCACACAAGTGATACTCATAGCCAACAAGGGATAAAACCTAGAGCAGCTAGAGTAAGTAGTTGTACATGAGGTATTAAAGACCTATGGCACAATTAGATCTGTATTAAAAAATAAAAAACACAGACAAGAGATCACTATGATTGAGGACTTTACAGGCATATTCAACTGAACACCAGCACTGCCCTGTAAGCTTGTTTTTATGACCCCCTAGCTTGACCAATAAGGTCACAGATTTCTTTGATGGCGTAATTTTAACAGGGTCTGATTTGCAAGTCTAAGAAGGTGCCTTGCCTTACAGGTCAATGCACAAGGAAAATAAACAAAACTAGGACAGAGATGCATCACTATATTTTACTATGATTATTTCCTGTTGGCAAACAAGCAAGTGTTCAGAGGAAAATGCTGGAGCTCTGTGAATAAAGAATGAGTGTAAAATACAGAGACTAGTCCTCCACTGTATCCAAGCTGTTTATGGGAATGTAAGTTGCCAGGCTAGAAAGGTTTCAAGATAGCCCTACATTACTGCACTGGTTCCAATGAATGTTCTCAGCCAACAGTGCACGTATTGTGGGCATGCTCATAAGTAGGAGGCTGATTACTGACTGGGCCACCTGCATTGCCGTGAGGGTAGCCAGGAATAAAACACTCTTGGAGGGGTGGTGCAATTGAGAACTCTGAACAATGCTTGTAAAAGCATTGTCTGACCAGTTTATAGTCCACCATAAAGAACATTAAGGGTGAGACAGGTGGTGGCAACCAGAATAATGGCTGTTATGTAGCATGCCGCACCTAAGGGGCTTATAAAAAAAAATCAGAAAGTCTAATTACCAAGTCAGTAATCCACCCAAAATGCTTGTGAATGAATCACATTTTAGATAATTTGCCAAACTTGTAAATGAGCTGCAATGTGTGAGGTACGAGCTGCACTTTAGCACAAAGCCAGGGACCTGTAAAACTAGTTGGCTTCTATGAGCAGTTTTTCTATGGCAGTAATGAGTGCGAGTAATGTACAAGGTATCTCTACCTGTGGGACAGGAGGAAGGAAAGTATCCCCACCCCAGGCACATACAGCGGAGTTGTCCAACTGGTAGCTGGTTGAATGATGCCCTCAAATGGATTTTTATGGACATAAAACACCACAGACTCATTTGTAAAAAAAACATTTCACTATAATTTGACATGGACCTTAGTAGTTAATTACGGCCCATTAATATAGAACAGTCCTGATATATAGAATGAATCCCTCTCTAGCAACTCATTGGCTATTTGTAAAAAACCTGCCCTAGGTTATTTTAAAAAAAATTGTGATAAAAAAGAGAAAAGGGTTCTGGGAAAACATAATGCAAAAAGCACTTCTAATTATATGCAAATATGCATTTCTTATCTTGTTAGGAGCTAATGAGGGCTTAACTAAGGTTGCACAGCATAAGGTGACAACCTAAGAAGACCTAGGCCGTGACCCTAAGGATTATGTTATAAGCAGAAAGAAGCTAAGCTACTGTGCAACGGCTCTTATTCTTTGTAATAACTATACACTGAAATACTTGCCTTTTTATTCTGTCATTTAAAAGAGACAGAGGTTTAGTCACCCTTTCATACCAGAACACTGAAATTCAACAGGAGGTCATTGTCAGATCAGTGGTTAAACTGCCAAACTAGTGAGCTACAGAAACAAAAGTTACAAGATAGCAAATAAGACCAATAATGAAACCACAATGATGTCAGGATACCGTGGCCTCCCTCATACTAACAGTCACTGTTCTCCATTCCCCCAAAACGCCCCAGCACTTACGCTACAGGAACATCAAATAAAGGGCACAGGCCTAAAAAGTTTCCATTGTTAATTAAAAAAAAAAAATGGCGTGTGCATGACACAGATCAGTCAGTCATTTTAGTCAGTGTGTAAATAATAATTAGATTTAGATTTCTTCTTAAACCAGCTGTAGAACTGGGAAAGTGTCACTGTGTAAGGAATCACTACATTGATATTCCCACCCCACAGAGATGTCCTGCAACTCCACAACGGCACAGCGAGGAATCCCACACACGTAAAAATCCACTTAGATACCCCCCCCCCCCCCAATGGGCTGAGGAAAGCTCCCACAATAAATGCAACATGGAGCTCAACTGAGGATTCTCCAAGCTGCTTATTGGCTCCAACAGAGTATGTCTATGGCTGGTAACAGCAATGTATCCTGGCACCTTACAATGAGTTAAAGGATCTGAACAAACCATGCACTTGGTAAAGGCACCTCACAACTCTGGCAGACTATGAAAGATTTGTAGCCTGGGGCATCAGCACCTGCACTGTGGGGAGTCCAACCTGCGGCCCAGCAGCTGTTTCTAAATACTCCCACTGCCCTGTCCCCATGCCACAGCATTCTACCCAAGTCAAGTTGCTGGAAGTTGCAGTTCAGCAGCTGGAGGGCCGCAGATAGAATAATATACAGGCCAGACGCTAGCGCCCAGTCCTCCTGCAACAAGGAGCCGTGAAGCAAGCTAAAGGCGGAGGAGAAAAGCGGCAGAGCTCACCTGTATCCCAGGCAGACCGGGCTGCACCGGGGAGTAACTCATATTGATGTCCCTGCAGCACAGCCCCGGCCCTTAGATCCACTGCGAATCCGAGGAGCGATGCCCCGGTACCCGGGGTTCCCTCTGCTCTGCCTTGGAGTCCGGGCCCAGGAGGAGGAGCAGCCGAGGGCAGAGCTGGGCAGCAGGAAGAGATTGGCTTTATTATTGTGCTGGAGAGGAGGATTTCCGGCGGCGGGAGAGGCCAATGATCGCATGAAACGGGGAGAAGCCAGTCAAGTTCCAGGCTGGAGCAAATACGAGGCGATGTCCCCGCGGTTTCCTCTCTCGTACAGAAACGAGAGCAGGAAACAAGACGAGCAATAACCACCCACCTACCCTCCTCCTCCTGCTGCTGCTGTCTCTCCACCTCACACAGCCCCTCCTGCGCCCTCACTCTCGCCTCACTCTCTCCAGGGCAGTGGGACATCCGTTCAACTCGGACTGGTCAACTTCTCCCCCAGGGAGCCTTTCCTCTTAACCCTGAAGCACATCTTGCCACCCCTGGTGCCTGTATGGATTATTCCATTGCTGCCTCTATAGTCCTCAGAAAGGAAATACAACCAGAGCAAACTAATGCCTCTGTATTAAAGGAGTTGTTCAACTTTGAGTTGACTTTTAGGTATATAGAGAGTGATATTCTCCAGACCATTTGTAATTGGTTTTCATGGTTTATTATTTGTGGGGGGTTTTCTTAAATTATTTAGCTTTTTATTCAGCAGCTCTCCAGTTTGTAATTTTAGCAATCTGGTTGCTAGGCCCAAATCACCCTAGCAACCATGCATTGATTTGAATAAGAGACTTAACTATGAATAGGAGAGGCCTTGAATAGAAAGATGAGTAATAAAAAGTAGCCATAACAATATATTTGTAGCCTTACAGAGCATTTGTTTGTTTCTTAGATAGGGTCAGTGATCCATATTTGGAAGCTGGAAAGAGTCGTAAGAATAAGGCAAATAATTCAAAAACTATAAAACATTAATAATGTAGACCAAGTGAAAAGTTGCTCAGAATTGGCCACTCTATAACATACCAAAAGTTGACTTAAAGGTGAACCACCCCTTTCATGGTTCTGAGGGGGGAGCCCCAATATGTTACATTTAGGCCTCCAATCTATACACACCTTTCTCCCAACACAACTCGCTTGAGATTAAAGAAAAGTAAATACTGTATAAGAGTATCAGTGAAATTACTTAATTGTAAATGCATACATTTGCAAATGTATTAATACAATTGACTTACATTCAATATGTTATTAACTCCTCAGTGTCTGTAAGGGCAGAGACACACAAGCAGATTTGGAAGATTAATCTGCTTCCCGCTGGCTAAAACAAAATTCGTCGGCGGGATGGCACTCACAAGGAAACTTCGGGCAACTACGCAAAACAAAGTGCCATCCTGCCGGAGATTTTCCTTCTAGCCGAGGGGAAGGCAGTTTGGGGAGATAAGTAATCCTGAAGAAGAGGAGAGAGCTACAAATCTCCCCGAATCTGCTTGTGTTTCTGCCCTAAGGGCTCTAACACAGGCATTTTTTGTGAGTTTGTCATGTATTTGAATCCACCTAAACACACCAGCTAACTGATTCCATTATATTCTGCCTAGTTCATCTCATGAGCATTCAGAGTTGTGTTTTATTGACTGGTGTTTTTATTGCTTGAGCTTTTTTTTTTTACTGCATGTTGGATTTTCTTGTGCTTGACACGCATTCAAAAGACAATAAAATAGAGGGTTGTATTTGGAATTCACAAAAATGCATTACAGAGGCTGAAAATTGAATCCTTGTAAGAGCTCTCCATATCCACCCAGTACAGATACTTCTTTTCTCAGCATGTTCAAGGCAAATTAAAGGAGAAGGAATGTCAAAATCACAGAAGGTACCAAATGTTAGGCATCCCCTTAGTGATATTAATTGCTCACCTGATAAACCAGGCCTGGACTGGCAATCTGTGGGTTCTGGAAAATGTCAGAGGGGCTGCTATAAGGTCCCATAGAAAGTCAGCATTTAGTGGGCTGGTGGGGACTGTTTGAGCCTCTCTCTATGTGGGCTGATTGGGCCTCAATGTGGGCTGATTGGGCCTCTGTGTACCTGAAATGCCACGGCCTATTTTAATTCTCAGTCCGGATCTGCAGTCCTGCTCCTGTTAGCTAGAAACTGTAATAGCCCAAGTTATTTCTGTGCAACTTAACTTTCTCCTTTAAGTGTTTGTGACACTCCATTTCAGATAGTTGGTGGCAACAAGAAAAGGTCCCCAAAGAATTGACTTGAAACGTTTTGATTCACTGATACCTTTTACCAGTGGTGTAACTACTCCCTGGTGGGCCCCGGTACAAGATAGGCACCTGGGCCCCCTCGTTGGGCCCTTACCTCTATAAATCGCATGCTGGAGTGTTGATTACATATGTGCTGTATAATCTCTCCCTTGATAACCGGCTGCCATAACTATTTTCGTGGTTCAGATGGGCCCCAAGTGGGTGGGGTCCCTGGTGCAATTGCACCCCTGGTAGTTACGCCACTGCCTTTTACTCATAAACATTAATATATAATTGAAACATTAATGTGCTCTATAATCTATCTGTTCTGGCAAATTCTTTTATGAGATTAAGTTGTTTTTTTCCCCTTAGATATGGGCTTTAATATTTGCAAGAACATATCCCATAGTGCAGACATGGATGTCTACAAAAATGAAAGGCTCAGAAAATATACAACTATATACAAATACACATGAAGAATTTTCTAGCAGGAGCCTGACATGCAGTATTATCAGGGGTAGAGAGACACAATCAGCTCTAACTTAGATCATAAACACCATTATCAGAAGAACTTGTTCTTGCCCTGTTTGAGGGGAAACTCTGGAGATTGGCAAGTGCCATCCTGACTGGCTAGCAGGCCCGGACTGGCAATCAGTGGGTTCTGGTACA
>CM044433.1:121309924-121339482 GCA_024363595.1 Xenopus borealis | reverse complement strand
AGAGGAACTGGGGGCCTGAGCTGGGCAGCTGGAAGGAAGAAGGAGGCAGCTAGAGAAGCCAGAGGAGCCTGGGACAAGACAGCATGTGAAGACTACAGAGCAGAGAGGGAAGCCATGTCCAGCTAACCTCTATTCCCATGCCATTTTGGTAACCACTATGTAGAATTGTTTATGTATAACTGTAAATACCGTGTTTGTTTAAATGTAATTGTTTATTGTAACAGTCTATTAATTTACTATATAATATAATTCCTTTACTATACGCTTATTGGTGTGGATTATTTGTCAGCTTGTTTAAAAGAACCGGGACCCACATAAGAGGGTTGAGTATATTATATATGATATATTATTATATATACTATATATAAAATAAATTACACATATTGTCAATTTCCCAGCTGCCCCAAGTCATGTGACATGTGCCAGCACTTCAGGAGGGAACTGATTTCTGGCAGTAGTACTATTAACTGATGCATTTTGAAAATAATGTTTTCCCATGACAGTATCCCTTTAACTTTTAGTATATTATATAATGGCCGATTCTACAAAATTTTGAAAATTGGCAAATGGGGGTCACTTACTCCATCTTAAAATCAAATGCTCTTCAAGGCTTCATTACTACTTTTTATTACTCATCTTTCTATTCCTGCTCTCTCCTATTCATATTCCAGTCTCTTATCAGTGCATGGTTGCTAGCATCATTTAGACCATAGCAACCTGACTGCTGAAATTGCAAACTGGAGAGCTGTTGAATAAAAAGCTAAATAGCACAAATGATAAAAAAAATTAAAACCAATTGCTAATTGTCTCAAAATATCACTCTCTACCTTATACTAATCTCTCTCTCTACCTTTAATCTTTGTAATGTAATGATGCCTCATTGGCCATTAGCTAAAAGATATTTCAATAACACATCCCCTTGGGTTCTCCTGAGAACATAATAGTCATTATGAATGGTTTCTGTTATTAGGGTTTCTAAACCCACCTTAAGTTACAGCAAGCTTCCAAGGCCAAGCTTTTAAAGCCATTCTTCAAAGAATCCCCTAATGACAGAGCAGCTGCACATTATTGCTAAATGCCGAGTTATAAACTGGGAATGTAGTCGTTATGGTATACATGTACACAATGGCTTCATCACAAACTGGGACACACATTTATTTTGGAATGCACACCTGGCCATGGATTCTGTTTCTCCTCTGAAATTATTCCGAGCTAACCAAGACAACTGTACGTCTAAATATTCATTTAGCCAGTGAACTAAGAATTCCCACAGCAGGATATATAAGTCTGAAATCATTCATGAATGCAATTTATCTCTGCTCCCTGCGGCCTGTAGTCTAATTATGGAAAGTATGGTGAGATTTAAAACCTGGAAAATGTCTGTGACTTGCAGTGTACAATGTCTTGTCCTCAGGGCTGTGATGTTTCACACGGAGAACAAAACAGGAAAACAAATCATTCTGTGGATCTCAGTTAGTACTTTCTGTAGGCAAGTGTAGAAACCTGCAAGATGCAAGTGTTGCCAACATGCAGATATATAGTTTATTATGACCTGATGACAGAAGTAACAGTAAAGTCAGCATACATAGTCAGCAAGATGCTCTCTTTCATGCTTTTTTTACAGTCAAATCTAAGGCTCGGGTGTGCAAAAAGCTTTGGGAAGTGAACTAATGGCACACATTTTGTGGCACACTTTTGTGGGCAGGCAAATTTGACGTGGGCAGTAACTCATAGTAAGCAATCAGTGACTGGCTTTTTCAGCCACCTACAGGTTAAGAAATAATAGCAAACTTTTGATTGGTTTCTATAGGTCAATGCTCAGTTGCAAATATTCCCATAGTTTATAAATGAGCCCACTACGTGTGTGTGTGTCACTGGCCTTCGTTTCTCAGTGTTTTAGATTTTTTTTTTTTTTTTATTGTTGGATGCGCAGAGTGAAAGAACAAATGGGGAATAATCTTTACTTGGCAGATGTTACTATTTGAAATGAAACCAAGCAGCTTAATGCTGTGCCGTTTTTCATTTTGATGAATTAGCTAGATATTGTTAATGCTGCTATCGTTTGCTGATGGTTTCAGCACTGATGGGAAAAACATTTCCTGCAACAGATGTTGTTTGATTTTAAAAGATTCTCATATACCAAGGTTTTGTTTTTGTATACAGAAACATATGGATACAGCTTCTATTGGTCAGCACATGCTCTTCACCTTTACCAATAAAATCTTGCCAGTTATTTTGGTAAAAGTTTGATTTTTAGACATTGAATGTTAATGGAATTTATTAATTTATCAAACTCATATCAATTCATAATCAGATTCATAAATGTCAACCTAAACTGATTTTTATCATTGTTAAAGTCTCATGATTTGTTATATAATAATTGATAAAAATAGATTACTTTCATCAATATATACATATATGGGAACTAATATCTGGAATATTAAGGGGCCTGGGGCTTTCCAATTAAAGGGTATGAAAAGGCAAAAAAAATTAAATCCAATTTTTACTTTCTTTAATGAAAAATAAACCTATCTCCAATATACTTTAATTAAAAATGTCTACTAAATGCAGTGCAATTCTCCCTTCATTTACTGCTGTGGATAGGAATTGACAGACTGTCCCTAACTGCTCTGCAGGGAAACAATCATACTTATGAACAGCAGGGGGAGCCTCCGCCTTACTTCCCAACCATGCAGAACTCAAACAGCTTCGTTTGTTTCCCTGTAGAGTAGTCGGCGACTGTGTAGAGATTTGTATTGGATTTTATTTTTGCTTGCTTGTTTCCAACTCCAGCTGCAGGGACAAAGATCATGGAGCCAGATTAAAACAGATAAACTGGGATTCTATTTGGAGGATTACTTTGCTGCAGCCACTGGTTCCGCAGAGTTGGAGAAAGTTTGTATTAAACAATACAAAAACTATAAAATCCACATTAGATAACATGACAACACAGGACCCAGTGCAGTCTGTATATTCTGATTATTAATCTGTCTTGCTGTATTGGCTTCTGGCAGATATTATTTGACTTGTGCTGTTTCGATAATTTATGACAATCCCTAAGCAGCACAGACCACACTGAGTGCACAGTGCACAAAGATGTTTAACAAAGTTACAAGATGGTGTCCCCCATGGCCAACTTTGAAAGCATAAATCATTTGTTTGATTAGGCTTGTGGTGCAGTAAGTTCATGTTTATGTTTAGTATACAAAATACAGCATTTCTTATTCTATTTTAGATTTTAGACTTTATTCCCCTTTAAAGGAATTGTTCAGTATAAAAGTAAAAACTGGGTAAAATAAAAAAATTTTCAAGATAGTTAGGCAAAATTGTAATGTATAAAGGCTGGAGTGACTGTAAGTCTAACATAACAGAACAGAACACTACTTCTTGCTTTTCAGCTCTCTTTTGTTTACACTGACTTGTTACCCTGGTTACCAGGCAGTAACCAATCAGTGACTTGAGGGAGGGCCACATTGGTCATAACCAGTGATTTAACATCACTGCACATGAGCCCTAGAGGCAACATGGTGATGTTATGAAACAATAAATGTCATTATTTTATAATGGCTAGTAGCACCCATTTTATTTGAGTTCTTTTTACTCCCACTGAAAACATAACAGCATATCAGTGATTTACTGAAAGATAGCTAAAGAAAGAAGAAAAGATTGGGCTCTTGATCTGTATTTTGCTGTGCATTCTGTATGGCATTAGTCTTCACAGCAGTAGTTTGTAAGGATACAGCATGCTGGGCCTCAATAACTACATTATTGCAGTGCTAATACTTGTGCAAAAATAAAACTTCCTGCTGTTGCCATGCAGTGGCGTAACTACCAGTGGTGCAGGGGGTGCAATTGCACCAGGGCCCCCATCTCCTTGGGGCCCATCGGAGCCACGAAAATGGTTATGGCAGGCGGTTATCTAGGGGGATATTTTTCAGCACACACGCTATCAACACTCCAGCATGTGATTTATAGAGGTAATGGCCTAACAGGGGGGTCCAGGTGCCTATCCTGTACCAGGGCCCACCAGGGAGTAGTTATGAGACTGTTGCCATGTGCCCAAAGTAATTACTGTCAGTAATAGTACAAGTAATCCCATAAATGATATGGTGGCGTGTAACATGCAAGTAGTATTGTACATGAGAGGTTCTACAGTCTGAAATATTTAATAGTAACTCACTGCCACCTAGTGAAATATCACTGAATCAGCACATTATAAGATGTCCCCTGCAATGTAAGAGGGTTATTTACACAACCGCAATTTTTTTTCTGGTCAGGCTTTTTGGGACAAAAACTTGAAATTTTCAAGTTTTATATACAGTATATTTATATTTGATAACCTGATGCTCAAAAAAGCCAGTATCCAAAAATTCTCAAACCTGTCTAAGTCATGTATAAGTCAATGGCAGATGTCCCTATTTCAGTTTGAAGATATCGTGGTCTGCACTGAGTGTACCCACAAAAATGCTAAACATTTTAGGGTTTCAGGCAATAACCCAAAAAAAAGCGAGGAGTAAAGTCCCAAAAAAATTTTATGATTTGGGTTTTTGCTAGATTTTATCGAGTTTTTTCCCAATCCAATTTTTTTTAGTTTATTAATAATAATAATAATAATAATAATAAGGCGAAATCATGGATGAGAATTTAGTTGATCTTTCTTTATTAAATCTAAACTGCCAGAAATGAATACATCCCACAAACTTACCTGGTTCCACAGATTGAAAGAGAAACATTACTACAAATCTTCAGATCAATGTTTAGAATTCATACCAATTTAACATCTCAAGGACAAATGTGAGTTCTGACTCTGCTTTCACATGCAGTCTAACTCAGAGAGTCTGATCTATGGTCTAATCCAGTGATTCCCAACCATTTGCTTGTGAGCAACATGTTGTCAGGAAGGTTGCAAACAATCTCCTAATTGATCCCTGGACCTCTCCCATTGACTTAAACAGTAGTTCAGCAAGTTTTAGGTGGGGAATAGTCGATTTCGAACTTTTAAAGCGAGTATGATAAATCTAGAAAATCAAATCGAATTTTTTAAAGAAACTCAAATCTAATTTGGATTATTCCCTTGTCCAATTTGACAGTTTTGACCATAAAAAATTAGACACTTCAAATTTTCAGTTCGACCCTTAATAAAGGCAACCCTAAGGGTCTGATTTACTGAGATTTGGATTTCTATTTTTTCATTAATCAAATTCTTTCTCAAAAAAATTTTTGTTTTTTCATTTCTATAAAAATTCGAGATTCATTTAGTGTAAATACAACAAAAAAAACTATAATACAGAACATTGGCAAGTAAAAGTGGGCAAGGCCCTATAGAAGTCATTGGGAGCTGTGCTTTTTGTTATAGCCATTCAAACTTTTAGAGGTTTTTTAGAGGTTTTCGCTAGTTATTGTCTGAAAAACTTAAATTTTTAGAGGTTTTAGGATTTTTTTTATATTCAAATCTTAAATCATTGTTACAGCATTCATGGTTTTAGAGAACATGAATTTAAAATCAGTGGTTTCAAAAAGCTGTAAAACCACAAAAATTCAACCTTTAATAAATGGGTCTCTACAGATCAAGGGAGGCTAGTAATCCTCACCTGCCATCAACTTACTCTTACATTTCTACTTGTATAACAGCTTTATGCAGGGGCAAAACAATGGTGCAACAAATGTGTATTGCAGAGTGTATTTATAACAATACAGTTTATGGCTTCAATTTACTTATTTAATAACATAGCATTGATTTATTTTAGCTCACCTATGTGCTCATTATCATACATCTAGTTCATATTGTTTGTCTTTGGGCAGTAGACAGTTTACAATAGGTATCTAAAGAATGGATCTGATACTAGCTCAGCATAGTAGCAGTGTATTCTATGTATAGCTTGAACTTCATTATTCTCACGGCTTAAAAAATTAGATCCAGCAAGTCTGCCATCTTTATTCTAAAAAAAAAGACTATTGTTAACAACAATAATAGTTATAAGTTTAGTCTAAAGTTGCAAATAACAGAGCATTAATAACTGATTAATATCTGACAGGTGTTAAAGGAACAGTAACGCCAAAAAATTTAAGTGTTTTAAAGTAATGAAGATATCATATAATTTTGCCCTGCACTGGTGAAAGTGCTGTGTTTGCTTCAGAAACACTACTATAGTTCATATAAACAAGCTGCTGAGTAGCAATGGCCGAAATTGAAAAAAGGCTATACGGCACAGGATAAGTAATGTATAACAGATAACATTATGTTCTACAGAGCTTATCTGCTGTGTAACTTCAGCCTTTTCCCCTTTGAATAGCTGCCCCCATGGCTACACAGCATCTTATTTATATAAACAATAGTAGTGTTTCTGAAGCAAATACAGCCGTTTTACTAGTGCAGGGCAACACTGCATTATATTTTCATTACTTTAAAACGATATCATTTTTTGATGTTACTGGTCCTTTAAGTAAACTTCAGGTTACATGTAACATATACTGTACAAACACCACTACTGCTAAATATATTTGCTCATAGAGTTGGATTCCTTCTGTATAGGTGTCTTTAACTGGGGGAATTTCATGGTTGAGCTAAGGGTTGCACTGCAGGGATACATTTCTGTAGCACATATACAATATATATGTAGCATAACATGTTTTTTTTTAATAATGCACTAGAACATTAAAGCAAAGGAAAAAAAAGGTATCGCTCTTTATTTGTTTTTCTCTATATAGTAATCTCAGTAGATCATTGTCATACATTAATATTCTTAATCTGAAAACAGATCATGTAGGGCGTCAACCTCCAAAAGCTGAGCACTGGCACAGAATGATTCCACTTTATCTTCTACTGTTTCCAGCATTATCTTTAGTTGATTTCCAAGCAACAAGGTATTTCCCAAATTATATACAGTATATAGGTTTTTATCAGCATCCCATTTTACATTTTTGTTTGTGAATAAGGTCCATCTCCATTCTGAACACCCATTGCTTCTATTTCCTTTGCATTCTTTTTCTTCTCATCTTCATCAAACTGAGCTTCAATCTGGGTAGGATCCACGTAAGTGTAGAAGTAAGCCATGACGGCAAAGATGATACAAACAGCTACCAGAAGAGCAGCGAAGAGCACATACTCTGCCCACTGTAAGAAGGTGTTAAGAGTTTATGTTAAAATACATAGGCTTTAAAACCCATATCCAACCCTAACCCCACCCCACTGATCCTATCCAACCCAACCCAAAATATGTAATGTTTTCTAGACCCACACTGAACTACCCCTCTAGTGACGTCAGAGACTGATGTGAACATAGTAGGGCTGATTTACATCCGCATGCACAGTGCAGTCACCATGCTTTTTCCCCCCAGTACAGTTTTTTCCCAGAATTCCAGTGCCATTACGGTTTTAAGGGAAAGATGCACTTGGCGGCATTGCACTGTGTGCCAGGCGCCACTGAGTCCAATACAACAAAATGAATGTAAATCTAAAACAGTTGCGTGAAAGTCTGTCTGGAGTAATTACAGTTGTTCAACATGAAAGTGACATTTGTGACAGAGGTGTGGTGCACCTTTTGATGCTGTGCATGAAGGGAACCCCGAAGCTACAACCTGGTCAGGAGTGGGGGGGGGGGTTTGCTCCATGGTTCCCCTGAATCAATAAGGCCCACGATCAGATCAGCCCAATATTGCCCACCTCTAGATGAGCATATTGGGTAGAGATCTCTATGTGTATGGCCAACTTTAGTGTATACATCACCAGAGGGGAATCATTGGTGGAATCATTTATCAAAAATGAGTAAGGTTCATTTAATTAAATGATGATTTAAAGGGGTTGTTCACCTTTAAATTAACTTTCAGTCTGATGTAGAGAGTGATAATCGGAGACAAATTGTTTTTCATTTTTATTATTAGTGGTTTTAGAGTTATCTAGCTTTTTATTCAGCAGCTCCCTAGTTTGCAATTTCACCAATCTGGTAGCTAGAGTCCAAATTACCCTAGCAACCATGCATTCATTTGAATAAGAGACTGGAATATGAATAGGAGAAGCCAGAATAGAAAGATGTGCAATATATAATAGTAATAATATCAAACGCGTAGCCTAACAGAGCATTTGTTATGGATGGTGGCAGTGACCCCCCATTTGAAAGCTGGAAAGAGTCAGAAGAAGAAGGCAAATAATTTTAAAACTATCAAAATTAAATAATAAAGGCCAATTAAAACTTACTTAGAACTGGCAATTCTATAACATACTAAAAGACCACTCCTTTAAGCAGCAGCAGTTGAAGAACAAGCAATACCTAAGCCTTAACCATACCTCCCAACATTTTGGAAATAAAAACAGGGACAAAAAAAGTTGTGAAAATTTTTGGTGCTCTTTTTGTGGCCACACCCCCTAATTACCATGTTCATTTTACAAAATTTGGCCGGTTATGAAAGTCTGAACATTTTCTGTGGTTTTTTTTTTTCATTTATTACAGTTTTGCTCTTTAAGCTGTGACTATGAAGATTCTCATTCATGGTATATGGTCATGGTATATCTAACACAAGTAACTCAAAACAACTGAGTGTAACTTTTGCCAAGGCACCTGTTATCTTACATTGTTACATTACTTATTTGCTTATCTCAAAATTGTTACAAAGTATCTTTTCTGCTGCTGTGGCTGTTCGGGGCTCTCTCTGCCAAAAGCAAATTAAGTTAGAAACTTTGTTTCTTTTTCTGGCTGTTCAGAGCAGAGAACAGGACATTCCAGTACAAATGAGGGACTGCAGGTTAAGCTGCCAAAAGAGGGACTGTCCCTCTAAAAATGGGACAGTTTGGAGGTATGCATAACTAATTCTAAATTTCAATTATGAAACAATATGGTACTGTATATTTTATATATTACACATTTTACCACTACAAAGGCTTGTAGTGGTAAAATATTATT
Source organism: Xenopus borealis (assembly GCA_024363595.1). Classification (NCBI taxonomy): domain Eukaryota; kingdom Metazoa; phylum Chordata; class Amphibia; order Anura; family Pipidae; genus Xenopus; species Xenopus borealis. Next base: position 121,330,585 of record CM044433.1, on the reverse strand, counting down.
GATATTAATGTTTGCATTGCAAATGTTTTATCTAAGTGTATGGAAATACTTTACCTGTTGACTAATGTGCGATGCCCCAGCCACAATAAGGACAATGATATTACCAACAGCAACAGTCAACAGCCATCCAGCTTGGAGAACAGATTTCATGTTGGAAGGAGCCTTTAAGAAAGAAAAGCCTTAAAAAAAATTATTCTAAAAAGTATTCTAGTTTATATTTTTGCTTTTTGCCATTTACATGCTGTATACAAACAATTTTTTTTATTAAATATAGGTATGGGACCTGTTATCCAGAATGCTTGGGAACTAGGGTTTTCCAAGTCTACTAGAAAATCATGGAAACATTAAATAAACCAAACAGGCTGGTTTTGCTTCCAATAAGGATTAATTATATCTTAGTTTGGATTACGTACAATGATTTGTAAAGGTAAATAAAATGCACAGAAAATAACTGCAATACCAGTTGGATAACCAGATAGAGCTATACACTGGAATATGGGACACCTGGATATTAAATAGACTTATTATTATTATATTATTATTACTACTAACTTGGCAATGGACACTTGCTACAGTATATTCTTTGCAACATGAAGTTTCCTCGGGAACCAAGGGTTTAAAGCTGTGGCCCTCGGGCTGCAGGTTGGACACCCCTGCCTTAACTGGTATTACATTAAAACAATATTCATAATATCTCTTTCATCTAATGAAAACTATGTTGGGGGGTAATAGCATAAAAACAGTGATGTGGAAATCACTCTGACGTTGAAATTACTTGAAAAAGATACAAGGCAATAATGCATAAATACTTTAAAGGACAAGGAAACCCTCCCTACAACTTTTGAAAAAGTGCCTCCCCCATACAGCTCTAACATCCCTCCCACTAAATGCATGAAGCACTCCTCAAGAGGCAGCCCAATGTACCTGGAGAAACACAAAGTAATTGTCCACCTCATATCTGGTCTGATTAGGCCCTGTGGCTAAATTGGGGTCAGATCTGCTCTTTTGGCAAAGTCACCAAGTGAGTGGATCTGGCAGTATATGGCCAGCATTACCAACCAATAACAGATCTGCTTATATTTTCTAATCTGATGATAGATAAAACCTAATTTATGATTGGTTGCTGGCAAGTGAACCTGTTATTGTGACTCCATCTGTCAGCAGCATCTTCTCATTACATGGCTACAACAAAGCAGAGCAACTTACTGATATACAGTGTGACAGGTACCCTGCCACCATGATATATTAATCAGACAGCCTTCTTATATCTGTAGCAGAGCATATAAGGCATGCTGTTAGTCTTTATAGTAGGTACATATACATACCTGAGAATAGGAAAATTCCAGGCCAGTGACAGAGAAGACAACCTCACCAGCTGTAATAAGGAAGTACTGTGGAATCTGGAGAGCCATGTGAATAGTGTTGGCTTTAATATCTTCAACATAATCAACTAATAGATCTGTGGTGCACTGATCAAGAAAGAGAAGTAAGTAGGTCATTAATCTTCAATTTTTATATGCTGTAAGTCAGAGAAATGAACGGAGACTGAATGCACAATGAGCTGTAGTTAGCTATGGCTGAAAGGGTCCTAATTCCAGACTGTTACAGGGACAAGGGCTTTGAATAGACCTCTTTTGGAATTCCATATAAATCCTACCTCTCTGAATAAACCTTCAATACACATGTCAAGGTTTTCTATATCATGGGAAAACTATAAACAAATTGAACAATTCACTTTTTTTTTCCTTGTCATCTTTAGCTAGGGTCAATATGGAGTCCTGTCACTGACTCAGACAATTCAGTTGTGTAAAATATGGTAATACAATTAATTTGGCAATGAGAGTGATTTGAGACTGTATAATATAGTGACACGGGTTGGGGGTGCCAAAGGGGTCAGAGAGTATCCCAGGCTTGGACACACTGCTCCATCCCACTACACTCTACAGCCTTGTGCAAGCCATAATAACATGGAGGTTAAGGGGAACCATATAGTAGGCCTCCTAAACCATTATGCCATGAAATGATCCTGGATTGCTGAAGTAGCTGCTTGACTTAGTGCTTTCATTGAAAACTAAAATTAAAATGAACATTTCCAAAATGTATTAGAAGATCAATAAGTGTTTACTGCTTTAATATAAAAATATTTTTAATAAATTGCAACACTTACATTTTCATGCACCCCCCTTTAAAAGACATGCATTAAAGGGGACTGATTTTTCTAATACTGCATATGTCAAGAGCAGAACTAGCCTACTAACCTCCTTAATGATTATGGTGTATGAGCTCCCAAAGCCAAATTTAATTGAGTCCGCTTTGCATGTTTTCTCACCTGCCTGAACTTTGATTTGTTTTCTAAAGAATAAAGAAGAGAATGTAAAACAAGAGAATGCATTGAAAGGATTTTTACATATGGCTGCAAAATATAAGAAATGTAGTTAAAGTTATTTATTGACTGACTGAACTGGGTTTGGGATTTGGTCTTATCCCAACACTTTCTACTTAAATGTTTTTTATTGTTTTACCAAGTTAAACAAGCAGAAATTTTGACAAAAGATGAAGGCTGAACAATGAAGATCATTGGTAGTTGATTGGTCAGGAGATTAATACCAATAAATCACATCAACCATAGAACCAAGCTAACAAACCTTAACACTCAGGGAATATTACAAGATTCTAAATTAGACATAGTATAGTCATAGACAAATAGTGCACATGTAATACAATGAATAAAAATAAAGAATACATAGACATTGTCATTGAACCTTTATGGATTAGCTTATTAGTGCAGCAAGTCTGTGATATGGAGCTAGTGTCAATTTGATCCCAGAATATTGACCAAATTTCAGTAAATGATCATTTAAGGTGTGGTTCTGCTGATTTGATCCTTATTCCTTCTTGCCAACAAAGTCGCTGAAGGAGTGGACTCGGACAGCCAATTTAAAGGGATCCTGTCATGGGAAATTTTTTTTATTCAAAATGCATCAGTTAATAGTTCTGTTCCAGCAGAATTCTGCATTGAAATCCATTTCTCAAAAGAGCAAACAGATTTTTTTATATTTCATTTTGAAATCTGACATGGGGCTAGACATATTGTCAATTTCCCAGCTGCCCCAAGTCATGTGACTTGTGCTCTGATAAACTTCAATCACTCTTTACTGCTGTACTGCAAGTTGGAGTGATATCACCCCCTCCCTTTCCCCCACCCAGCAGCCTAACAAAAGAACAATGAGAAGGTAACCAGATAACAGCTCCCTAACACAAGATAAGAGCTGCCTGGTAGATCTAAGAACAGCACTCAATAGTAAAACCCGTGTCCCACTGCGTACTATTCAGTTACATTGAAAAGGAAAAACAACAGCCTGCCAGAAAGCAGTTCCCTGCTAAAGTGCTGGCACAAGTCACATGACCAGGGCAGCTGGGAAATTGACAAAATGGCTAGCCCCATGTCAGATTTAAAAAATTCAATATAAACTAATCTGTTTGCTCTTTTGAGAAATGGATTTCAGTGCAGAAGTCTACTGGAGCAGCACTATTAACTGATGCGTATGAAAAAAAACATGTTTTCCCATGACAGTTTCCCTTTAAGAACAATATTTGTTTTTGTAGCAGCTGTAAACAGCAAAATGAAGTTTGACAATAAATCCTTCTGGGAATTCATCTGCCTCTTCAGACCTGGTCCTAGCCCAGCATTATCAGTAAGATTTTACAGTGTGTAGGGATACAATAACTGAGTGGTGAGAGGCAGAGACATTTCCAACGGTATTGCTTTTTTAGTACATATATGTGTTTGGGGCAGCAAAGATTTTCTCCCAAGTCACAATGTGCAATTGGTCCTATATTCATGGGGGGGGGGGGCACCAAACACAACACGTCAGCATTGTTCAGGGGCTATAAATGTTATGCATGTACAGGAAACCTGAAGAAAATTAGTTTGTGATGCAGGACATAGATCCTTTTCATGGGCTTTTATTTTACGTCAAAGATATGTTCTCTGTAGTTTTGATGAGAAAAACTACGTTAACATGATCAAATATAACTCGACAACCTATTCACCAGCATATATTTTTATATTGCTAGAGTAAACTTTTAAAAAATGTTTCCAAATAATATGTGGGACAATGATGTAAAGGAGTTAGCCCACCATGCAGAAATGGTCACTGATGAAACATTTGACCTTCATTACATCTATTCTAACGTGTGAGAGAAAGAAACAAATGTATTGTTTCCTTCGCATCTCAAAAATATAGTTGAAAGCTTCAAGGTACTATTCTGTAAGATTTTCCAGACTATATTCTGCTTTTTATAAAGATCTGCAGTGGTGTTTTTTTTTTAATTTAGAGCTACAGTGGTGCTTTTTTAAATGTTACAAAAATATGTAAAAATATTTACTCACATTCCTAACTTTTGCATTGTATAATTGGACATTTCCATTGGCATCACCTCTCCCAGAGAAACTGTACCCATCGTTATGTTGATAGTTTCTTGCATACCGTTGACAAATCTAGGACAAATATATATGTTTTTAAGAATAATTGTTCTCAAGTTAGACAGATAAGATAAGATAAGTACCGTAGTTGTCCCCTCTCTGCTATCCTTACATATTCGCCATTACCTCCTGGTGCATGTTGCATAATTTCCGTTCTTGAAAGACTTAAACATTATTTGTTTGTAAAATTTCTTTGGATGTCTTCAGCAGCACCCATGATAATATAATTTATCCATACACAAAAAAATGCCACCCCCCTCCATGTAGAGTCCTGCGCGGGTCCATTTTTTGGGACCCGTACCCGCAACCTGCAATCTGCAACCCGGACCTGCGACCCGCATTCTTACCCGCTTGGACCCGCAACCCAACCTGCAAATACCTTATCCGCAACCCGGACCCACGACCCGCTGACAATTAAGAATCAGGAAGTGCTTTCACTGTAAACCGGAAGTGACATCATCGGAAGTAGACATCTCAGAAAAAAGGAGTAAAAATCGCTATGGAGAAGATCCACGGCCCAACCCTCAACCCACAAACTCACACAACCACCAACCAGCTTCTATACCCACACCTGGAACTTCTACATGCAAATCCTGCGGGTAACCTGTGGGTACCGCAGGTACCCGACCCGCTGCAGAACCTTCATGATTAGAACCAAAGCTGCCACATTTGCTGGTCACTTATCCCACCAAACACTCAAATGCTTAGTGCCATGAAAACAGGCAATAAATAAAATGTGTGGACAATAGATCCCACAACCATTCTGGCCCGCTTCTTCCCTGGGTCACAGGATCTGCTGTATTGTAGTAACACTATTACTATTCTAATATCCTACTATTTCAATCACTTGGTGCTAAAAGAGACAATGAGAGAAAAGAGGGGAGTAAGCTAATTAGGATACACAATTTACTTTAAACAAACAATTTAAGACCAACCCATGCCTTGGCTACATGCATACAGGGAAGTGTAGCAAGGGCAAGCTTTTGATGGAAATGATCATTTTTGTATTTATCTTAACATTGTGGAAATACTAAAGATGCTAGAACCATGTGTTGCTAATAAACATAGTAGTAGTAACAGTTCATTTGTAGGACATACCTGATTGCGTTGCTGCCTTGCTCCGGCTTGTTACTTATGTCTTCAAACTGCAATAAATAATTAAATACAAAAAAAGTAATTAAATGGAAGTAATGGTTGTTATCTTTGAATTGAACAAGTACAAGCTAATATTAAAGGCACATTAGCCATAGAAATACTTTCTATATATACTATAATACTTCTTTAGTAAATAACCCCCTTAATCTAGAATGCAGTTGTATGTTTGTAATTACAGTATTTATATTCTTTTACTGTTCTCATCCCTTCTGTTCAGTAACTGTATTTTAAATGTACAGCACTGCTTACACAAGCAGCGCAATATAAATAAAAGGATACATACAAACAAACATGCAAGCCATTATTTACTATATTTTTTATGTCATTTTTCTACACTGACAGGCACTCTGTTTCATTAGATATGTTTCTTTAGATATTTTTCAGAAACACAGAAATGTACATACCATACTTGTTTGGATTTCTGGGCCATCCTTTACTATAAAGGTGTAGCGTCCTGCAAGTCCTTCTAGGGGAAAGATTTTGGGGTTGGTTCCATAGCTGAAGCTAACACTACTGGGCTGATCAAGCATCTGATATTCATTTGCCTGTGAAACAAAACATTTTCCTCTCATCCAAGTCATCCAATTCATAGTTAGTTACATTTAGAAAGTTAGTGGCCCTCCACTTACTAAATGCCACTAGTGTTCAAATTATTGGCTCTGCTGCTAGCATTTGCCTTTTACCACAGTAAAAATATACATTTAAGATCCAGCACAGCCGAAATGTTGGGGATATAGGTGTATAATGGGGGCTGTTATCAAGTGACTGTGGTGATAAAATGCACGCGTACCTGGGGCAAAAAGAAGGGAACTGAGAGATGTAACTCTGAACCTGGGCCCTTTGGGTCTGTAGATATGCTACCAAACTTGCATTTTGTAATTCCCTCTTGGAAAATACCCTTAAATTCAATGCCCATTGTATGCATAATTTGTTTTTAGATATTCTCTTAATGTAGTGTATTAGGAAACCAAAAATCTCAAACAGAATTACTGCAAGGAACCCATTTGTTCTTTCCCTAACAGCCGCAGACAAGTACAATGAAAATGCTGCATCTATTCAAGGATAAGCTATGGGCATTTTAACAGCAGCAGAAACAATGTAATACTTCATTTATTATAGGAAAACAAGAAATCTGCAAAATGTTTAGACCAGTATTTTAGGCAAATTTAAATTTGCTTGGAGAGCTTAAAAATTGATAATTGTTTTGAAAGAAACAAATAATTGTTAGTCTTCTAATAGTATAACAAAATACAAGGTGACATAGTTAAGCCATATTTTCCTATACTTATCCTATAGTCCAAATACATACAGATAGCTTAACTGCTTTCTTCTTAAATTGACTTTGTGCCCAAACTATGTTTTTGTGCCTGCAGTTGTGATAAAATAAATAATATATGTTGAGGGTGCAATATATTACAGTACCTGGAAAGAAGGTATTGATGCAGGAGATGGGGGGTTTGGCATATAGTCAACGTTAACGTCTTGCGTACCTAAATTTATAACCTTTATTTGAATCTGATTACTAGATGGGAAAGTTGGCAGTGTTTTCTAAAAAGAAAAAAAATGTGTTTGTTATAATTTCACAATGGCAAATATCCCGTACAAACAGTATCAAATTATAAAAAGTAACCATGGAAATGAGTAAAGGTGGCCATAGACGTAACAATTATTATCTTTCTTGGAAAATATCTTTCCAATAAAGATCGTTTGTTACAATACACATGCATAGAGCTGAATTGTCAGATATACAGGTAGAAACAATAGAATGCTACATGTATCTGACCATTCAGCACTACACAATGGCCAATGTTCAGGTGTCTTCAAAGGCATCCAATCAAAATTTTCTATCCAGCCCAATCGATGAGCCAACCGAAGTCCAAGTCTTCTGCCGATATAGGTTAGCTCATTTCCCACCATACACACACTGAATATTGTATGAAAATTTGTTTTGTATGATATTATCTGTGTGTCTATGGCCACCTTTGCACAGCATGGCACGAGACAACAAAGGATGAAATAAAACTAGAAAGAACCCTATCTATAAAGCTATCTGTGTTGTAGAGGAAATAAAAAATGTGTGCTATAATATCAGGGTAGGATGGTTTGAATTAAAAGTATTATAATATTTTATGACCCTTGTAAAAGTTCTACTAGAGGTTTCAGGTTTTGCTTAAATTAGGTTTAGCGAAAAAGGTTCACTCTACTGTGTCCAGCCCAATAATATGTTACAATAGAGTAAGCTGCCTTATTTTTCATAATAAAGATATTCCACTATGGGGCTCAGTTACTAACAGTTGGCACATTTGCAGTACTGTAGTAGGCCATGGCAAACAGTAAAATTTTCATTATGATTCCTGCATTTGTGTGAACAAACCTAATGACTGATGAGTTGCTATGGGTTACTGCCCAGGTGCAAATTTCCTGTTGTGTATTGTATAAATAAATTATATTGAGGATATTGCGATAAATCAAAGGTTTATGCAGTCCCTACTCTTGGCATCAGCAATCAGGGCAGGTTGAGAGAAGAGGTTCTAAGCATATTATGAACAACCCTTTGTTACATAGTTTGGAGGGGCTGCCTGAAATGAGCATTCATGTTTTTTTTTGCATAAATTATAAAATTGTAAGAGTGCAAATTAAAAAAATCAAAGTCAAACAACATATTCCATTCCCTAATAACAACAATTTGTCTCTATAGTTACTTACATCTATTTCTACTTGGACAAGTGCAGCAGCAACAAACGCCATGGCAGCAAGGAACATTCCCACGGTCATTCTTTTCAAAGGTCTGCAGAAATACCAAAGACACAGGAGGACATTCAATATATTAACATTTTAAGAAAAAACACAAAACGTTAAACCATATTAAATAAAAAATATTATTAAAATAGTTAAATTAAAAACCAAAACTGTTCAGCTTGTAGAGTGTAGAATGGTGTCATACAGGGGTCCCCAACCTATTTTACACGTGAGCCACATTTAAATGTAAAAAAGAGTTGGGGAGCAACACAAGCATGAAAAAGTCATTGGGGAAGTCAAATAAGAGCTGTGATTGGCTGTTTGGTAGCCCCAATATGGACCGGAAGGAGACAGGTGACCATGTTTGGCAGTACACCTGTTTTTTATTGAACCAAAACTTGCCTCCAATGAAGAGAATTAAAAAATAAGCACCTGCTTTGAGGCCACTGGGAGCAACATCCAAGGGGTTGGTGGGCAACATGTTGCGCGCAAGCTACTGGATGGGGATCACTGGTGTAATAGGTAAATATGGTTGATAATTGTGTGGGATCATTATGAAGCAATACTATACTATAATATGCACAGGCAAGGAGTAACTGTTATCCAATACTAAAGCTACAAAGTAGGAATTGTACACCTACTCTCCCAAATTTCACTGTTGATATCTCAAGCATATGTATCGTTATTGACTACTTTTTGCTTTGCAGGTATATGTTTAACATGGGTGTTAGACCAGACTACATTTCTTATTATTAAAATTGTATCTTTCGGCAATTAGATGTTCTTACATTAATTAGTCCCATCTAAATGTAGTTTTAATAATATTAGAATTTACAGAAAGCACCTCATCTGAATTATCCATTTTGGAATGAAGGGATATAAAGATTAAAACCCTTACAATAAAATAAACATTTCCAAGATATACAGATATGGGTAATAATTTGATATACTAGTATGGATTTGTCTACTTACGTGAAATTCAGTTTGCATTTTCTTATAAGGGGGTATACTGCTGCATCAAAAATTGGTACGAGAATAATGATCAGAATAGGATTAACGGTCTGTAAAAGAAATGCATTGGTAACCTGTGAGTGCGGTTATTTGTTATCTATTTTATATATTTATATATATATATATATATATATATATGTATGTATAAACTTAAGTGTCAGAATCAAGATATTGCTTCAAATGAATGCTTATTCTCATTACCTGCATCTGGTCTGGCTGAATTTGAATTGCACCCTTAAAGAAAAAAAAACATATTTATTAATTGAATGAGCCTAAAAGAGATTTAGCAGCATTTCTATCAAAAAGCCTGGAAATAATTGAATTACGTTCAATTATTAGCTCCAAGAACTAAAGTTTTTTGTGCTCAGTATGGATCATTTATTTTTCACAACTATTTAGCTAGCTAAAAATTCATCAGATTGAATCATCTGGATTTTATATTGGCATCTATTGCCTCTAGGCTCTAGCTATTTAAGCACTGCAACAATTTTAAAAAGTGGGATGAATTGACAAATGTCCTTTCGGAAAACCTATTTGGACTTTAATAAGGGATTACAGATAAAGGACTACAGATGTAAGATACACTTACAAAATTCCCATCCATTGCAGTTGCTTGAAGAGTCCATCTTGATCCCTTTTAAGAGAAAAGTAAAAATAAAAAACTAAGAATGGAGGACACAAAACTTGCAATTAACTTGCAAAAATGCTTGGGACCTAGGGTTTTTCTGGATAATGGGTATTTTCTGTAATTTGGCTCTTTGTACAATAAGGGGCCGATTTATGAAATTCACGTGAAATGATCGAAGTTTGATCTAATAACGATCGTACAAATTTTTCGTATATTCTAATTTTGCCTCTTCAATCATAGAATATCGAATAGATAGAATAGATCAAATGATCGGATATTCGATAATTCGATGTTCGAAGGAATCAAAATTCTTCTACTGCCTACTTCACCAGATTGAACCTACCCAATTGCAATAGAAGCCTATGGTAACCCCCCCCCCCCATAGGCTTCTGAGACTAAGTCCTGCTCGAATACCATTCGTCCGATCGAAGCGTTCAAATCGTACAAATTTTTCAGAGGCTCGAAGGAAAAAGTAAGATTTTTTAGTGAAATCGAACGATCGGTATCCGATCGTACAAATTCATCGAGAAATCGAATATCGAGCAAAATGATAGCCTAGAACAATTCGATAAGCATTCGATGGTCGAATGCTTATCGAATTTCGAATAGGATCAAGCAAATTTTGGGGAATAATAGTAAATTTGCCCCTAAGTATACTAGAAAGTCTTTTCAATAGGCTGGGTTTGCTTCCAATAAGAATTAATTATAGCTTAGTTTGGATGAAGTACAAGGTATGATTTTATAATTACAGTGAAAAAAGGAAAGCCATTTTAAAAATTTGGATCGTTTGGATAAAATCAGTCTATGGGAGATGGCCATTCTGTAATGCGGAGCTTTCTGGATAATGGTTTTCCAGATAACAGAAAATTCTGAGATTAGGTTCTTCTATTTTCTGCTATATGTGCTAACAATGATAATAAAACTATGCAGAAAGATTTAACAAAAGGCAGGAGTCTAGTAGGCCCAGTTATCAACAAAAATTCTAGTTTTTCAAACAACAATTACTAGCAAAGATATCTCTAAATGTCCAAATGGCTAGAAAAAGGTATGTTTTCTACACCAAGCCAAGGAACTGTATTTATGGACAGTTGGAGGGCAACTGCTCCTCTTTCCTACAAACATACAGTGGTAAAAGGCTAGCAGAGGGGCACAGTAACAAAGCTTCAGTTTGCCGTGCATTTCTCCTATATATAACACTGCATTATAATTAGCTTTCATTACCTGCTGATCAAAGAGAGCCCAGAACATTGGCAGAGGAATGTAGAGGAAAAGGACCTTTAAGACCATCTTAATCTGAGCAATGAGACGCTCCTAAAAAATAAAATCATGGCATATTTGAAATTATATTTAGTAAATAGGAATTGTTTTTAATGTTTAAAGTACATTAGTTTTGATTTTAGGTCAGTTATTAGCACTTACATCATAATTTTCTTTTGCCCAGTCCATCCAGTGCTCTCTCTTTGGTATTGACTTACTGCGATTCCTGTATCTGTTGCTAATAGCAAACTGTAAAGATATGAGAGAATTTTCTTGCAGTTATTTGCTGCTGACTGACAAGACTAATGTTTGTGGCATTCAGGTTTGGCCTGGCTTCACACTCATCCCAATAAAACTTTTTTCAAATTAGATTGTCCATAGATCATGGTCTAAGTTGATACTGTGGTTTGTAGGCCCTCCAACTGCTTTGGTCATGTGACTTTTATTAAGGTATTAGTTGATGCCAAATGTCTTTTTATGTGTTGAGAAAGTGTACAGATGATCACTCCTAAAATGTATAGTAGCCAAAATAATGAGCCTTATCCACTGGGTTTTAAAGCGCAGCCAAGGCAATATGCTGATCAGATTCCCATCTGCAGACCAGTTTCACCCTTATTTGGTGCAATGCAGGGTTTTGCAATCAGCATATGTAGAGCCAGGGAGAAAATCATTTTGGTTGAGGAGAGTAGTCCTCATTAGCAATGGGTGAATAAATTCATGAGGCATGGATTCTCTGTGAAAAATTCTGTGAAGTTTTCACTGTTTCCCACATTTTTAAGCCGTTTCACACATTTTTCAGGACAGATTCGTCTATCGCCAGTCCTCATTCATTAGCAAAGCAAAAGAAAAATAAAGCCTGTGATTGCTCCTAAAATTTCTGTGGAGATGAAATACCCTAGACTAGAGACTGAACCTCACCCACTGGGTTTAAAAACACAGCCAGGATAGTATGCTGTTAAGATTCCTAAACTAAAATGCAAGTAGCTATATGCCTTTACATCACAGCTCATTAACTCTGTTACCTGTGATTGTACTACTCTTTTAACTGCTTTGTTTTCACGTTTCCCTAAATATTTATATTAATGTTATAGAATTCAAATCTGGGCAAGAGCAGAGGCAGCAACAAGCTTGTAGAAACGGCATACCATCACATCATGTTACAATGGAATCCTTAAGTATTATACTCACACCAATACACTTGGAAACCTTCACTATGATGTTGCCCTGGGGAGAGACTTTTTTGTACATTGAACTTCCAACGATAAAAACAACTGTAAGGCACAAAAACATAATCTAGGTTAAAAATAATACATTTAAGGAAAGAACATTAAAATGTATTCACAAGACTCCTGGGACATATTTGTGCACCACTGGCCTTTTCACTGAGATGTTGCCCATTTTACTCATGTACTTTGTGTCAAAATGGTAACTCACAACAGTACAACATAGTACAAAAATACTTTACCTAAGACATCTTAAAGACCTGAGATGAACAGCAAACAACTCTTCATAATACATAAAGCATATAAGGCAATTCCATTTTTCCTGATTTGAAAAACATTGCAGCAATGTAGCTTTTCAATTCCATCCTATACTGTGCAATATGTACTGGGCACTCACCTAAAGCAACAACCATAAGGGCAGCAGGGACACCAAATGCCAGTGGGTAGCACTTCTGCTGGCTGTGAATACCACACTCTTGTCCTAAAAAGGAACAAATAAACACATACATTGTGTGAATCTATGAGCTCAATGAATGAATTAATTTGACACATATACAAGAACACAGCAAACACTTTTATGTTTATGTGTAGGTATGTGTGCGTATAGGGTTAAGCCAATAGTTTTGTTTAAAACTACCATCTGTAAGAATCAATATATACATAGACAAACTTCATACCTAACATATATAGTAGAACCCAGGGTTGAATACAATGAGGCACCATTTTGTTTAATTTTATTTGATTTTGATTATGATTTTGACTTTGGTTTTGGAATGCATAGATGCATTACTGGTAGAATTGACAAGCACTATAACAAATTGCTATGTCATAAAGGCAATATTACAATAATTAAAAAAAACCTACCATCTGGACTGTGTTAGACTGGGCTCAACAGTAACAGTTACAAATAGCAGCATATTTACATTATATACAATATGCTTACCTCGGAGGATGGGTGTTATAATAGTTGACAGAAGACTTCCTGCGTTGATTGACAGATAAAATATGGAAAAGAACTGACTTCTCTGTTTATCCTATCAGAGGAAAAGGAACATTCATTTCAGTTTGATTGAATCTTGAAAGCAAAAAGCATTTTTTTGTGTGCCTAAAGCAATAAGGAAGTGTTAAGGAACAATTATTGCCCCAATCACATGTAGGCTACAGCACCTGAACGGACAGAAATTTGAACTCCTTAACCTGTTTTTTTAAATGCATATCCATTTTAAAGGAAAACTATACCCCCAAAATGAATACTTGAGCAACAGATAGTTTATATCAAATTAAGTGGCAAATTAAAGAATCTAACCAAACTGGTATATATATTCAATTAAATATTGTCCTTTTACATCTCTTGCCTTGAACCACCATTTGGTGATGGTCTGTGTGCTGTCTCAGAGATCACCTGACCAGAAATATTTCAACTCTAACTGTAACAGGAAGAAGTGTGGAAGCAAAAGACACAACTCTGTCTGTTAATTGGCTCATGTGACCTAACTTTATAGTTTGTTTGGTATGTTTGTGTGCACTGTTGAATCATACGAACCCAGGAGGCTGTCCTTATTTTTTTAAATGGCAATTTTCTATTTATAATTACCCAATGGCACATGCTACAAAAAGTATATTATTATAAAAATGGTTTATTTACATGAAGCAGGGTTTTACATATGAGTTGTTTTATGCAATACCATTTTATAGAGACCTACATTGTTGTGAAAGATATAGTTTTCCTTTAAATGCAGATCCGTTCCATACCATGAAAAATGTATTTGGAAATACCTGGTTATCTTCAAACTGGTCTCCTCCAAAGGCAGCTACACAAGGTTTAATTCCTCCTGTGCCCAAAGCAATAAGGAGAAGGCCAATAACTGACAGGGCACTGGAATGAGAAATTGGCATGTCAATGATTAAACAGGCTATAAACCCCTGTGTTTGTACTGCTGATTTTAGGAAACAGATTATAATGATACATTTAAAAAAATGCTTGATAATTTTAGGAAAACAGAACTTTTTAGAAAATAGAACTTTTCCCTTTCCCTCTCATTCATATGTAGCTCATTTTACTCTGAATTCAACTACATTAACCAGCAAATTAAGTATACATCTTATAAATACTTACACATGAACTTCAATAGTATCTGGGGTCCCATCTTTATTTCCATCAGTGAGATCGTGAACAGCACTTACAGCCATGACCACTTGGCCAACTGCATAAACAATAGACAGGTAGATGATGGTCCTAACATTGGAAAGAGAACAGATACACTGTTAGGTAGGATTGAGTCCTGTGAATGAAGCATTCTGACTGTTACTAGAATATTTAAGCCCTAGTAACTAAAAAGGTTGCTAAATTCCTACTGAGAGAAATAAATAAAAATGAAGATTGATGTTTAATTGTCCTAATACATCACTGTATACAATATAATACAAGTTAATTTTAGGGTGATCTACTTCTTTAAATAAGTTATGTGCTAAGGAAAAAATACATTATGTAGCATGTAGATCCATCTGTTATATTCCCTCTTTTTGCCAGAGAAAGGATTTCAAATGATAAAAAAAAACTACTTACTTGAATTTCCCAAGCCAAGAATCAGCAATGATGGCTCCAAGAATTGGAGTCAGGTAGCAGATGGCAACGAACGTGTGATAAATAACAGTGGCAAGGTTGTCGTCCCATTGCAGAAAATATTTGAAGTACAAGACCAACACCGCTATAGTGATGTAAAGAGAATGGGCCATTAGAATTGGAAATCATTCTTGCGGGAAATATCTGTAGATGGAGCAGAAGTGATACATATGTATATATATATATATATACCTCGCATTCCATAGTAGGAAAACCTTTCACAGAACTCATTGATGACAATAAAGAAGATGCTGAGTGGGTACCCAAAGCATCCCGGCTGTAAGGCAGAAAAAGGAAAAAATTACCTTTACATTCAACAAATGTAAACAAATTGGCAATTGAGCCTGTTCTAATTAGTGTTTTAATAATACTAAGACACTTCTAGAAAGTATGAGAATTGTACAGCCAGAAACGTGTAATTTTGGCCCAGGGTATAAAAACACTGATACATCTGCTGCAAAATAGTATGCAATATATTCTTTTTTTGCAAATTGGGGAAAATCCAGCAAATTGGATTATGAATTGGAAAATACCATTACATTTGGGACTTTGTGTCTCTGCATCTCAGCTCTGAATTTGTTATAATACAAACTTATGTCATTTCTCTATGTCAGTTATAAAGAATGTGGAAAAAACGTGGTTTTCTTTATAGTGGATAACTTCTTCTAGACTGGAAGAACATACAGGGTGGTCTCAAACCATGGCACTGGAGAACAACAGCTATTCTGGTGGAAACTGGGACAGCAGTTTCCACCAGAATAGAAATGACTAGGTGAACTGGATAGGTAAATCTGCTGACAGTTTGTGACTTGAATGTCAGAGCTGTTGATTTTATGATATATGGTGCCTAATGGGTTAAAGGAACCTCTGTATCTAAGATTGATGACAGTTTTTGTAGATTGTGGAGGAGTGTATACAAATTATAGTTTTGTACATCCTCCTGTACCGTCTACCCCTGTGTTATGATTATGTATATGCGCACAAAGATTGTTCAGCAAGTGATGGGTGAGCCTGATACGTTTCACTTCTCCAAAAATTTGCTAAACTTTTTTGACAAGCAACAATTTTTTCACCCATTGGAGTCTATGGGCAGAGCTGGGCCAAGGGTAGAGGCAGAGTAGGCACATGCCTATGGTGCAAAGCTGGAGGGGCGCCTGGCATGTACCGCCTCTGTCGCCTACCCCCAGTCCGGACCCCTCACTGGCTGTCTCTCTGCACTTCTACTGGTTTTCTTACTCATGCGCGCAAGAGCACACGTTCGCACATGTGCACAAGAACACAGGAGCGCTAAGCCGACACCTCAACCACGCGGCTTGCCTAGGGAGCTGGTGCAGCCTGGTTCGGTTCCTTTTATGGGTGTAATTTTTGCGGAAAAACTTGGTGAAAAATTTTGCTCATTATTATTCAGCATTCAAATAATCCCCCGTCACAGAGGAGTTTACAATCTAGTTGCTTATCACACACAGTATGATCCGTTTAATCAGAAGCCAATTAACCTGTATGTTTTTGGAATCTGGATAAAACGGAGTAGAAATATGGGGAAAAAATTGTACTGACCTGTTTCTTTTCGCCTCGTCCTGTATTTGGGGGAAAAAAAATAAATGTGAGATAATTGGGAAGCAATGTATAGCCAGACACAGTTAGCTGTTTCTTAAGGTTGCTATAAATCATCTCCGCCACAGTTACTCTGACTCTTTTTGGACAATTGGTGAAGTGAGGCTGTGCTTCATGGCACAGTATTTGCCAGCGATTAAATAAATATTACTCTGGGATGTCGATAAACATAAAATGTTTCCTGCAGTATACTGATCAAGGTATTGAAATCCCCTTTCTCTCTAGAGCACTCTAGAGCATAACTACACTCCCATATACTGAGGATGGACACATCATAATGATTGATATATCAGCATCCTGGGTTAATACAAGGAATTTGTCCTGCACAGGGGTGATAATTATAGGGCTGCCAGGAATGGGGACAGCTGTAATCATGTTTAACGTATCAATAATAAGACTAAAGGTCATTCTAGTAGAATATGTTTCCATTATAAATTCTCTGCTGGCTAGCTCTGTGGCTGCAAATATGTTACCTACTCTATCCCACAAATATACACTTAATTCTATAAATATTTGGAAAGAGACAACTTTTTTCTAATATTGGTTCTGTACATTACCACAATGAATTTTATTGATTTATTTAGAAAATATTTTATTTGATTTTTTATATTAAACAAATGAAATGAAAATGACAGCAAAAGTTATGCAGACAAAGAGAATATGTTACATTCGATACAATGGCATGATATTAACAAAACTGTATACCATGCAAGAAAACCAACAAGAACAAACTAAAATTAACTAAACCAGTGGATGTGCATGTAATAAAGGAAAGAAAGAAAAATGTCCATTCATCAACTGGAATGCCAGAAAGAAAATCTTACAATTGAAGAAACCACATAAATTTATCACCAGTATTAGAATGACCAACTTCAAAATAAGGAGACCAAATCAGCCTAAAAGAATCTTTGGACTTATTCCATTTGGTTTTAGTTAATAAGGCTTCTTGCCAGCTAAGCTGGTTCATATAAGAAATAGTGTCTGATAATGAAGGGGGTTCTTTTTGTAACTAGGAATTAAATAAAGCTTTCCCAGAAGCAGATAGAAAAAAATGTCTCATGGGAGATACAATTACAATGAATTTTAAATGAAACAACTTAGATGCAGTTGAACTGCAGACTTTCAGCTTGAACAAAAAGATTGCATAAAAATGTGAGGAACGAAAGGCTTTTTTTTACACAATCACATCATTTCAGGGGCAGAAAGGCCCACAAACAAACAGCAACTGAAAGTCGCTACAGTAAAGGCCTGGCAGAGCATTAAAAAGGAAGAAACCCAGAATCTGGTGATGTCCATGAGTACAAGACTTCAGGCTGTCATTGCCAGCAAAGGGTTCTCAACCAAGTATTAGAAATGAACATTTTATTTTCAGTTTTTTAATTTGTCCAATTAATTTTGAGCCCCTGAAATGAAATGTTTGTGTGAAAAAAGGTGTTGGTTCCTCATATTTGTATGCAATCTTTTTGTTCAACCCACTGAATTAAAGCTGAAAGTCTGCAGTTCAACTGCATCTGAGTTGTTTCATTTAAAATGTATTGTGGTAATGTACAGAACCAAAATTAGAAAAAAGTTGCCTCTGACCAAATATTTATGGACCTAACTGTAGGTTCAATTATGCTTAAAATATGCTTCCAGGCAGGGCTGATCCTGAGGAAGGAGCCTCCTGAGGCAAAGCCAAATTTACGGTTTAAAAAACGGAAATTCGTTACTTAAAGGTACCGGGAGCGGCTTTTTGCCGCCCCTGGAAACCTCTGTTGGGCTGCCGCCTGAGGCGAGTTTCTCAACCTGCCTCATTGGCGGGGCGCCCCTGCTTCCATGGGAAAATATATATATTATATGTTATATTTCAGGCTTTATTTGGCTTTAGAATAATAAAAAGCAAAATTTCTAAGAACTGTGACGTACAGCAGTCAACAGACATTGTGCAAAGTTTTGTAAATTTAATTTACAAATTTTGCTTGTAGATTGTATTTGAAAAACTTTGTTTTCGAAAAACCTGTTCTGTGTTGTACATCGAGGGACTATTACACTAGGTTACCAGCACCCAGGCATTTATTATTATTATTATTAATAATAATCATAATGATATAGTTTTCTTGCTTGAAATACTTGATAATTTTTTCTTCTCATAGGTATCATTTGTAAGAGGTTATCTTAAAGTCAAGATTGTCTCTGTTTTCCCCCTATAAGTTTTAGTAGTGTTCCCCATCTCAGATCTGGAGATGACAAATAAGTAGAGAAATTTGGGGAAAAATCCATAACCTTGACCTTATGAAGGATTGTCTGAAACCAATTTTATATGAAATATATATAATATGAAATAAATGCATATTCATTTGAAACATATTAATTTGTATAACAAATGCCACACTGATCTCCATTAGAGGACATTATAGAGAAATATCAGGGGACCTTTTTACCTATAAAGAGGATCACCGCACCAGAGGCCACCCCTTCAGACTAGAAGAAAAGGACTTTCATTTGAAGCAGCTTAGGTGGTTCTTCACAGTCAGGACGGTGAGGTTGTGGAATGCACTGCCGGGTGATGTTGTGATGGCTCATTCTATTGATGCTTTTAAGAGGGGCTTGGATGATTTTTTGGACAGACATAATATCAAAGGCTATTGTGATACTAAACTCTATAGTTAGTATATGGGCATACTGTATATATTTGTGGAGGGGTGTGTGTATGGATGCTGGGTTTACATTTGGAGGGGTTGCTTGAAGGACTGTCTTCTTTCAATCCAATTTAACTATGTAACTATCCAATTGTCAATGAATTGCCCCGGGGGGGGGGTACACCTCTATATTTTTGCTATGGCTCCTGTAAGTATCTAGACCTATCTTCTTGGTACTACTGCACTGTAAAGCCAGGGAGGGATAATAAAGGATTAACTGATGCCCAAGATGGGAGAATCTCCTGAAATAAGGATAAAGGTATCATCAGCTATCTTCAATGAATGTAACAAATAAGAAGCACTGGAAATGATCAATATCTAAGAAGGAGCAAGTCAATGTTTTACTTTTTATGATGTTGGGTGGATATCACTTAAAGTTACATAAAAACATTGCTTAAAGTTTATTATTGCAGATATATATATATATATTTATTACTTGTACTATTCCAGTAGTTGCTGTACTTTGTATTAGGTCAGTACCTGTACTGGAACATGTGGCAGCAAGTGCTCTGTCATGGGCAGAAGGATATTTTTTTATCAAACATGTGTGACTAAGACTGATATGCAGTCACCAAAGAGCTGATCACATTACTTTTTTCTCCAGACAATCACCCATATTTGCACGTATGCAAATTCATAGTTAAGTTGGAAGATGCACAAAGGGCATTCAGCATCTCATGTTAGATATATGTTTGAAACTGAACAACATGCCAAAGATCATTTACTAATCAGACCTGTCTTATTTCACATGACAACTGTTATACATTCAACTTGATGAAATCTTAATAATTACATGAATTTCAAGTAGGTCAATTGCAGTCAAAAGGCAACAGGAGCCAGAATTTTTCAGCTTTTGGCTATACTGTATCTGTCATAATCTCCTTGAAAGAAGAATTTTGGACTGAAATCAGGATGGGGGTTGGTTCCAGGAATCACACAGTACATTGTAATTGTGTAATGAAACTATGAAAATAAACATGCGTACAATAAAAAATTAAAGGGATCCTGTCATGGGAATTTTTTTTTTATTTTTAAACGCATCAGTTAATAGAGCTGTTCCAGAAGAATTCTGCACTGAAATCCATTTCTCAAAAGAGCAAACAGATTTTTTAATATTTCAAATCTGACATAGGGCTAGACATTTTGTCAATTTCCCAGCTGCCCCTGGTCGTGTGACTTGTGCTCTTATAAACTTCAATCACTCTTTAGGCTGGGGACAGACAGGGAGATTCGGGGAGATTCTGTCG
>CM044433.1:121281381-121307172 GCA_024363595.1 Xenopus borealis | reverse complement strand
ACCTCATTTTCTGCTGCTGGATAATTAGTGACAACCCCTAAGATTAGCTTCTCAACAGCTAATCAGAGCCCACTGAGCATGTGAGTATCACAGACACTTTCCAAGATGGTGACCCCCTGTGACAAGTTTGAAGTCCTGGATCATTGCTATTGACAAGATAAAACTTTAGGCTGGTGCAATAAGTTCACTTTTAGCCATATTAATTTTTAGGGTTTAGTTCTCCTTTAAACAAGTTACTTTCTATATTATCCTGGTACATCCCATTGCTGCAGGCATTTCTCTCACTCTCTTTATTCCTATATGTACATAATGTTTTGTGGAACAGAAGACCCAAAATGATCCCTGACATACAATGGGATTGAATTGGAAATGAATGCAAGTGGTAACATACCCATGATGACCAGGATAATGTGTGACTGAATGAAGAAGTATCCTTTGGAGACTGGCAACAATCTGTTCGTTTAGTTCGTTCTTTTAATATTTCAGCATCTGGCTATGACCCAACCTCAGATATTTATCAGGAGTTATAAAACCATTGTCCCCTCCTCTGTTATGTTTCAAATAGATTGGTAAAGCGCTGCTCCTCCTCCACTACACAATGGTTCTAGCACATGGGCCAGAGGTTGATCAAGGTTCTCCAGGACAGGCAATGAGACAGGGTGCTGACAGGACATCTGTAGGTTGCAATAAAAACATAGAAACACTGATAAGACCCAACTGTTTACAGTAGCTGTTGGCAGTGTGATACAGCTTGAGATGTGTACCACTGTGGCATGGAAACAAACTTTTATCAAGGGATTATGTGATAAGATTGGGAATATTTCAGATCAAAGTAATTACAGTCTAAACTAATAAAATAATAAGACACAATCCCACTACATGAAGGTAAATGTCTTAGAAATAGGAGGCAAAATACTAATTTTAATGACTATCATGTAAGGGTAGGGGCAGACGAGCAGATTTGGGGAGATTTAGTCCCCAAACTGCCTTCTTCCAGCCTGCTTCAATGAGGAATCGCTTGCGCCAATTCACTTGCGGCACTTCGTTTTCCAAAGTCGCCTGGAAATTGAAGTGCCACAAGTGAATTAGTGCAGGCGATTCCTCATTGAAGCCCACAGAAGGCAGGCAAAATGCAGTTCGGGAAGATTGTCGCCGGGCGGAAGACGCGACTAGTCGCCTGGTGACTAAATCTCCCCGAATCTGCTTGTCTGCCCCTACCCTTGGGGCAGATTTACTAAGCTTGGTTGAAGGATTCTAATGAAAAAAAAAAATAATCGATTTTCGAATTTTTTTTGGGCTACTTCGACCAACGAATTTGCTAAATTCCCACACAAAACCCCAAATATTAACCCTACAGACAGTACCAGATGCTGATACTCAAAAAACAAAGAAATGTTTATCCCCCTAGACTTTATCCCCAAGGAATAAATACAAAAATACTCTTTTTGTATAACAATATATTTTTTCTGTTTAAACAGTGAAACATGACCTATAATCATAATGTATACTTTGCAAATTTGATGCTGTGCCACAATACAGTGTATGGCTAAAGCTTGCTCATCCTTTCCCAACAAATATATGCTGCTACATTTTTGTAGTGTCATGTTGAACATAACAGTGGTTGGCTTTCTGATAATCAGTGCACATGGGGAATAGTAAAGCAAAAGGAAAATTCCATTGTTAGATAGTGAGAAGAAATCTAGACATAGGTGTGGCTGTGGATGTGATCTACTAAGGTGCTAAAATCTTTGTTAAACTGCCATACAGAAGGATAATAATATGATAAAGGAATATTAACCATTAATATACTGGCTAAAGTAGCCAGGGGTCTGTCCTTGACTATTTACTTTTTACTTCTGTGCAGGATGTTTCCATTTTCTAGAGCAGTTTAAATTAAAAAGGCAATTGGGCAAAAAGCCTACGGGTCAGTGGGCAAACAGGAGTTAAGTAGGATTATCACCCAAGCTATCCTCTCAATACAGTTAAAAGCATTCCTGTCATGGGAAAAAATTTTTTCAAAATGCATCAGTTAATAGTGCTGTTCCAGAAGAATTCTGCACTGAAATCCATTTCTCAAAAGAGCAAACATATTTTTTTTTAGATTTCATTTTGAAATCTGACATGGGGCTAGACATTTTGTCAATTTCCCAGTTGCCCCAAGTCATGTGACTTTTGTTCTGATAAACTTCAATCACTCTTTACTGCTGTACTGCTGTACTACAAGTTGGAGTGATATCACCCCCTCCCTTTCCCCCACCCAGCAGCCTAACAACAAAACAATGGGAAGGTAACCAGATAACAGCTCCCTAACACAAGATAACAGCTGCTTGGTAGATCTAAGAACAGCACTCAATAGTAAAACCCATGTCCCACTGCGTACTATTCAGTTACATTGAGAAGGAAAAACAACAGGCTGCCAGAAAGCAGTTGTGCTGTCACAAGTGACATGACCGGGGCAGCTGGGAAATTGAGAAAATGTCTAGCCCCATCTCAGATTTCAAAACTGAATATAAAAAAATATGTTTGCTCTTTTGAGAAATGGATTTCAGTGCAGAAGTCTACTGGAGCAGCACTATTAATTGATGCGTTTTTAAAAAAACATGTTTTCCGATGACTGTTTCCCTTTAACAGAATGGGCAACATCTTATTGACATGTTCCCAACTAGAGATAACCATATAAATGACTGCATAAACGGGTTTTCCTTTTTAAGGAAACCCTATGATCCAGAGAAGAGTTAAAGATGGCACCGTATTGAATTGTTTTGATGGTTCTGATATTTATAATCATTAAGTTTTGATTCAAACCTGTTCATTTGCAATATTTGAATCTTTCCTTTCCTGGGTTGGTAGTTTTGAACAACCCAAGGATTCCCCTAATTACACAACACTGGCCTCTCCTTTAATAACGAGACACAGCTTTGCTTTGTAACATGTTATCTTTAATAAAAACTTGCAAAAAGAGAATTGGGCAGTAAATTAGGTTGAAATAATAATGGGAGGCTATGCACTATATATGCACTAGGGCTCATTCCCTAAGGCTCAGGCCAGACGGGAAGATTTGTCGCCTGGCGACAAAGCTCCTCGAACCGCTTCCCCCTGCCTTCAAGTGGCTTAATGAATAATTGTCTGCACCTATTCGCGTGTGAATAGGTGCAGGCGGTTATTCATTAAAGACGCTGGAAGGCAGGGGGAAGCGGTTCACCCCAAAGAAGAGGTGATCTCCTTGAATCTTCCCGTCTGGCCTCACCCTAAAAGGCAAACAGACTGTGCCCATAGAGCAGATGAGGTGTGGTGCACAAGTGATGGATTTATTTTCTGCATTGCAGTTTTAATGAGGGAAAATGTAGCATTATAATGCATCTTCAACCCAGGGAAATGTAATGCACCTCAGACAAGAATTTCCGGCACTGAATTCTACTTCAGCTTATATTACAGTTTTGTTATGTTTTTAGCAATGCTAACTAGAATGATTAGTAGTAGCCTTTGATCTTACCATAAGCATTACCTTCCGTGAGTAGATGTAATAAATTTGCTCCTTGTCCTCAGCAGAAATAACAAGAAGAGCATTTACAATTACTGTATCACATATTGAACACTTTGAGAATAGTTAAAGGTGAGGCAATTAATCCAAAATGTGGTGTGTAGTCCATCAAGTTCCAACATTTCCCACCCATGGTATATTCAAAGTATTGCTAGGGATTATTGAGAAGGAAAACACTTTACATTATCGCAAATTTATCCCGTTTAGCTTTGCTGAAAAATTCTTGAATTTCCTGCGAAATTTGCAAAAAAAATTTGCAAATCGCATTGAAGTAAACGGGCGTCAAATTTATTTTGACACGTGTCAATTAGACTCCTGCAACATTTTTATAGGCACCCATATTTTGTCCAAATGCATTAAAGTCAATGGGCGTCTGAAAAGTTTTGACAATTTTAATGTGCGACTATGCTGACATGGGGCCAAAAATTTTTTGACGTGGTGATTTTTCACCAGCGAATTTTCTCGCAGTTTTGTGAATTAAAAAAAAAAAAAAACACAGAAAAATGCAATTTTGCATCTGGAGAAATGTATTCACCCATCACTACTTTACACCTCTGCTGGTAGAAAGCAATGTCCCTCAATATAAAGATCAGGTAACAGTGTTGAAGTCAAGCCTGTTATCTTCATTGGGGCAAGGACTTCTCATACTTCCCCGGCTGTGTCAGGAGTACTAATCACTACTGTAGCTGTCGAACCTTGCCAAGTAGTCAAATAGTCAAATAGTTGGATGAAGTCAAGTGATGTGCTAGCTGATGGGTTGACCGTTTAAAAGAGGAACCTAGTGTGGCAACTTCGAGCGACTTCAGAAAACGAATTGCCGCCTGTGAATAGGCGCAGGCGATTCTTCATTAAAGCAGCTGTTCGGGGAGATTAGTCACCCCAAAGAACTGGCGATTAGTCGCCAGGCAACAAATCTCCCTGAATTTTCCCGTGTGGACTAGCCCATACTGTATTTAACTTTTCCTAACCTGGTGCCATACTATTGTTTCTTTCATCTACTGATTTTTGTAATATTATTTATCTGACATAACAGTTGTAGACAAACTTAACCTATTGCTGAACTAGAAGTAGCGTACTAGTGACTGAATGCACCTGTGCAGCTTCTTCCCTTTTCTGACAAGCAACCAATAAAACTTATGGGAGTTGCAATGGATATTGGGAATGCCTCCAGACTTATTCAAAACAAAAGAAAGCCTCCTTAGCTTAGCTTTTTGGTTTGTTATTTTGCCAGTTGTTTAAAGGAACACTAACATAAAATAAATTAAAGTGTTTTAAGGTAATGAAAATATCAGGTACTGTTACACTGCACTGGTAAAACTGATGTGTTTGCTTTAGAAATACTACTATAGTTCATATAAACAAGCTGCTGTGTAGCAATCACAGAAATTGAAAAAGGCTGTATGGCACAGGTTAAATAGCAGATATGAGATACCACCATTATGTTCTACAGAGCTTATCTGCTATTTAACCTGATCCTTTTCTTCTTTGTGTGGGAGTTTTTAATAACTGACATGAATTTAAATTCAACCTTTGATAAATGTGCCTCTATGTATGCCTTGACAACAGCAGAAATTATTAGGATTAATTTAATAAATAGTGCTGACAAGGGGGGTTATTTATGGCAGATCCCTGCTCTGGGTTTACATAAAGGATCCAGGCTCATGTGAGCAAGAATACAAAAACAATTGTGTCATCAACTCACTAGACCAACAACTTACCGCCACATGTTATAGGTGTATGCCAACATTATAATACCAGTTAATAGTCAAACAGCTGAGAGACAAGACACAGCCACTTAAGGCAGGTTTTCCTTTACAAAAAACCATAGTGTGACACCCTCTCCTTAAATGATGCTTCAAGAGCCATTAAACAAGGGTGGAAAGAAGTTGGCAAAAACAGTGAAGTAACTTTGTTGGTCATGGCCCACCCCCACACAAATGAAACATTTCTGTACCCCCTTAAAGAAATTGTGGGATACCTGTGATTTTACTTGCATTACAGATCATCAGGGCTGGAACTAGGTCTAGGCAGAGTAGGCACCTCCCTAGGGTGCAGCTGCTGGGTGTGAGTTAGGAAACACATATTTTTCTCTCTCCAATACCACTGGCCCTGGATCTAATGGGTCGGCAGTGGTGGAAGCCTACAAGGAAAAAAAAAACGAGGCACTTGCTTACAATTCTAAGCAACTTTTGAAAGCATAATAATCTTGGCTTCTGGATGTCCGGTTCTCTGGTGGCCTCTAGGAGGCAATAACACTGGTGACTGCAGCCAGGGGTATAACTACAGAAGAAGCAGACCCTGCAGCTGCAGGGGTGTCCAAGAACTATAGGGGTCCATGAGGCCCTAATTAATATCCAGCAAAAACTGAAAATAGCTGCTGCACACCACTTACTTACATACAGGGTGCATTTAATTCCTGGGCTGCCTCCAAGTCCAATAATATCCAGCTATGCAAGGGGAAGAAGCACACCAGTTCTTCATCTTGTTTATTGCAAGGGGTTGTTCCCCGAAAGCTTGTGCCACAATGTCTGCAATAAACAAGATGAAGGCTTAAGCCTGTGTGAACTGGTGTGCTTCTTCCCCTTGCATAGCCCTAATTATTAAACAATTTCAATAAACATTGGTAAATATTGAGGGGCCCAGTAATATAAAGTTACACCACTGACTGCAGCAGTCTGGTTTCAATTATATTGTTTTCTGCTGCCAGTCCGACAGACTAGACACATTTATGTATTCATTCATTAAGTGCAAAATATTAAAAGTAGGAAAGGAAAAAAAAGACTCTACAAGGAAATTAGTATTTTCTTTTAATACAGGTGTAGTACAGAATATTACTTACAGCAGGACAGTGTTTCCAGTTAAATAAAATTAAAAACCTTTATTCATTCCCCAAATATAAAATTACTAAATTAATATCTTGAAAGAACAATAAGATCAAAGCTTTAAATAACATCACCATTTACCACAGTAATCATGACCACTGACATACTTTTTGCTTTGGCAAAAAAGAGAGGGGGGTGGGGGGGAAAAGACTTTTTTTTTTTTTTCAAATGTGTTTTTTTTTTTAACAGTGTATAAACTGAGGATAGCAAAGACTGTGTACATCTTTGTATTGCACTCCTTTATGTACAAGAATAGACTGTGAAGACAAAAATATATATAGCAAGTAAAATGAATAAGCACATTTTTGTCACAATAAAAGTTCTAGCGATGAACGTTAAAAAATGCATAGAAATATAACACATTTATGTACAGAAACAATGGGCTGCATTGACATTAACAATATGTACATTGCTGCTACCAAGGAACCTCCTCACTGAGCAACACTGCAAACACACAGATAAAACTTTAGATACTTTCTCTAAAAGCTTTCAGACTCATGTGACCCACTGCAGTAACACAAGGAATGCGTCGTGTGCCTCTTAAATATTTCTAACTGGGATTTTCAGCAAAATAAAACTTTTTGGGGGCGGGTGGAAAAAATGAAATGGAAACAGAGGGGTTTAAAGTGTTGAAGGGGAAGCCCTGATAGAGACTTACCATCTGTGCTTGGTCACAAAGCTAACGTGTAAACTTTAGTGTAACATTTACTTTTTATACTGTACATTTCTTCACATCTATTAACCTATTCCTAATGTGCTATTCCTTGTTTCGCTGCTTTATTTATAACCATTTTTATATAGCGAGCAGAAAAATAATACAATATATTTATATTTCTTTTACACTGGTAAAAAGTCAGTATTGCCAAATGGTTACATCTGGGTGAGAGGTGTCAGCCCCCCCCCCATTGGTTGAACACCAGTATTCAGCATATAGAGTAAGATGGCAGCTACTAAATGGTGCTGAGAAGTATAGCTCAAGAGGTGGCTACATTTGAAATAACTGGCTTAGCTTGACCTTATATTTCAAGAAATTTTGGCTCCTGTTAGCTTGCATTATGGTAGTTGTAACAAGCCAACTTTATTTATTTAGTTTTTTACATCAATGTTCTTGAATCCATCCTGAGTTAGCCATGAAATAGGCTTCTAGAACCAAAAGAAAACATTCTCATGCAACTGAGGAGGAGCTTGTCATTCCATGTACAGTTGTCCCTGTAGGAGTTCCACTTATGGCATTGAAAATATGAAGTGAATTCTGCATAACGCTTATCTTCTCTTCTCCGCACCAAATCTAAAAGAAGAAAAAAAAAGGTCAAAACTACTGATTTTCAAGTAAAGAGAATGCATGTTTTAACTAGTTTCATTATAGAGAGCTTTATAAACAGGAATAAATTAACGAGATTACATGCATATAGCGGAATATTCCCTATGGTAATATAACAAAGGCCCCATTTTTTTCCCGTCAGTTTGGCAAGGGATGGGAAGGGAAATGGAAAAAGACCAATGAACATGAGTAATGTAAGGGGTTCAGTTTCTATAATCACTAATGTTCTAAATAAAGGCAGTCATCTGCAACTTGCAGAAAGCCAAGAGTTGGTTTGGTTTGGAGGCTACTTGCCTATACGAGTGTAAACAGGCTGCAAGTGGCCCAGTAAAGTCAAACAGTCACCGCTGACATGGCCTGTGCAGGGCCCAATAACAACTCTGGATCTGATAGATATCTGATTAAGGCCAGAATGGGTAGAATTCTGCAGATATGATATGATTATTTGAGGTCAAGCAGTCCAGGATGGGCTTTTATATCATTGTGTAACGTTTGTTTTTTTAATGTATTTAATTGTCATCTCTTTTATGGACTTTTCCTTTGCACTTCTTCTGGATAACATATGGACACTGTATACAACCTTTTTATGGTCAGGAATTTGCATGGAAATAGAAGTTGAGAAATATACTACTGACTAAGTGGGAACTTTTATGGACATCTTAAAGTGATGCTGATTTGGTGTCTAGGAACCTACGGAGGTCTATTGGCTGTTTTCCACGGGGGGGGGGGGGGGGGGTTACATTTGTATTGGAATAAGGCAATGTTTGCCGTTTGATACTTGATAAAGTTGAGTGCTTCAAAACAACCTTTGCATATTTACATAAAAAATATTGTGCCACCCACTCTCTACGGTGCCTAGAAGCCTATACTTGGCTACAACTTGGGTGGCCTATGATCTGATCGTATTTGGAAAGCAGACCTGCATGCTTTGTTACTGCGGTTTTGCAATTGTGAAAGTGAAGTTCAGTGTAATACAATATTACACAGTAAACCTGCTGCACTGAATTACTACTGCTGGGAGCTCATTTTCTTAACAAGCTGACACAAACATATACCTGACTTGTCAGAAGCTTTGCTTGCATTTATTTACTCTAATTAAAGAGTAAAATATGTAACCGAGTAGGCATTTAGCATAAACTTTTGAAAATCATAATCTCTGTAGTTTTATCTAGTAGTTAATAAATACATGGTGGTGGTACTAACTGTAAGCAGTATGAAAGTGCAGTATGACGTACGACATATGATCTGCAATTCCCCAGTCTTTCCATCTGGCTGGAATAAAATGCCCTACATATACTGTTGTTTTGGAAAAAAGTCAAAAGGCTTAGCTACTGACCATTAAAGGACAAGGAAAGAGGAAATCCTAGGATGGTGCCAAAAGTTGGGCAACCCACCCCCCAGTGATTATTATTTCACCTTTACTTCACTTTAAAGCTCATCTTTAACTCATTAAATAGTAGTGTCCTAAAAATCCTAAACCAATACACACACATATATATACATATATACAGTACACACACGCAACAAAGAATTACAAAAACCATGCTTTATTACCATCCCATCTGCTCATGTATGCACAAAGAAGGAGGTGGAAAGAACAACCTTGTTAATGTGACAGAATTAAACATAAAAATTGTACTATTTATAGATTTTTAAAATTCAAGATAGCAAACAAATGTAAATAATTGTTAAATAAGTCCTTGAGATAATTTCATTGTACTTAATATTTATACATGTATGGGATCCGTTATCTGGAAAGACATTATCCAGAAAGATCTGAATTATGGAAAGGCCATCTCCCATAGACTCCATTTTATTTAAATAAACCAAATTTAAAAAAAATTATTTCCTTTTCCTCTGTAATAATAAAACAGTAGCCTGTTCTTGATCCAAACTAAGATATAATTAATCCTTAATGGAATCAAAACCAGCATATTGGGGTTATTTATTGTTTCTAGTAGACAAGGTATAAAGATCCAAATTACAGAAAGATCCATTGTCCAGGAAAGCCCCAGGTCCTGAGCATTTTGGATAACAGGTTCTATGCCTGTACTATAATTCCTCATTAAAGGGATTCTGTCATGATTTTATGGTACAGCTTTTATCACCAATTACTCTGTGTACTCTGCACATAATTCATTCTACTATTTCAAATTTTATCATTGAAACAATAAATGTATTTTTTTTTTGTAATAATATTGTGTAGGCAGCCATCTCAGGTCATTATGCCTGATCCTGGCTTTCAAAAAGAGCCAGCACTTCACCTGTTTTCAGATAAACTATTGTTGCTCCTACATGATGTAACTAAAGGAGTCACAATGTGGGTTAGCAAGATTGGATTTTCTCTAATGAGTGCTGTTCTCATATCTCTCACTCGGTAGGGCATGGGAAATTTTTGTTAAGCAATGTAGATGTCAGGGAGCAATTATCTGGTTCCCTTACGATTGTTCTGTTGATGAGGAAAAAGGGAGGGGTTTATATCACTCCAACTTGTAGTGCAAAAGTAAAGAGGGACGGAATTGTATCAGAGGACAAGTCATGTGGCTGAAGGCACCCGAGAAACAATATGTCTAGCCCCATGTATGATTTCAAAATTAAATACAACAAAAATCTGTTTTCTCTTTTGAAAAACAGATTTCAATGCAGGATTATGCAGAAGAAGCATGTTTTCCCATGAAAGCATGCCTTTACGCAGTGCAAATTCAGTTATAACTCATTGTCTCTCTTGCACTGTTGTGCTTGCTTGTGTGGATGCTAGGAAGTTTCTGTCCATCCCGACCCCTTTGGCAGGAGACCAAACACTGCCCCTTCAGAGCAATTGTGCTCTCTACACAACATCACAAATGACAATTCAGTTCTTTAAGGTAAAACTCTGGAACCTGCATGCCCCCCCCCCCCCAATCACATCACTGCGATGTAAAAGTCCACTGCGTAAAAGTCCAGATCTCCTAAGTACCAGAAATGCGGGGTTGGGGGATGCCATGTTTGGCTGTGTGGCTTCTGTTTTCCCTTTGACCAGGAGCATGCACACTAGAACACAGGACTAGATTGACTTCTACTACAGGTGCTCCTGCTTGATAATGAATGCCAGTGAGCTAGACACTGAATGTGATAAGGCTGCCAACCCTACTATGCATTTTTGCATTTAAAGAATTGGTATAAAGCCCTACACACTGAGAATAATGTAGTTGGGAAAATGGGACCTCCCTGTAAACGGGTCAATCAAATAAAAATGCAAAGTAGGGTTCAGATTTCTTTTAAGTTACTAGATTTACTTTTTAAGGTACCTAGACCTGCTATTGGTTCTCAGCCAGTTCCTCATTACAGAACTTGACCAGGGGCAATGCCAGACCTAAGTTGACCATACATAGGTCAATCTAATTGTGAGTTCAAATAACAACTAGGCTGGCCTATGTATAGTCAATTTGTCTTGTATGCATCCTTGTAATGAAAGAAAAGTTTAGGTTGAGGAGCATATAAAGAATTACATGCAAGCTCTTTGGGGAATGGACAATGGCATAACTATAGAGGAAGGGCATTGCGGGCGGGAGTAGCTACACACACCAGGCCCCTCCAAATTTTTTTATTTGGCAGGAAGGACCTGGCATGCTCTTGTTTTACCACTGGGGAGGGGCTTCTTTTGTCCTGTCTCTCTAACATGCCACATAATGTTTATTATCTAATTTCATTATTTATTTACTGTATGTCCACAATATAAGTTAAATACAGGGTCAGACTGGGCTGAAAAAAGTGTAGAAAAAACCTGGTGGGCCCCGCTGGCCCAGATCTGTACCCTGTGCTGCTTCTCTTCCTGAAAACTCATCCCTGGCAGGTTATTTCAGAAGCCTCTTATTAATTTATGACAAGCATTCTTAGCTGTAGATAAAAAGTGCTAACATGTCAGATTATTAAGTCATAAATAAGGACTACAAACACATGAAGTAACTCAAGGGCAGAGTGATATCCAACAATACAAGTGACAAAAAGGTTATCACTGTTTAGGTTTGCAGTTCACCAGCAATATGTAATTATGTTTAAAAGGTCAAAAGCACAGTGAAATGACTAGTGAATGAAAAATTAAATGTGCAGTAATTTAAGCAATCTTAAAAAGACACACAGAGATTTATGAGCACTTGAAATAAAATTAATGGAATAGATTGGGTTGGGGGCGTCTAATGATTAAACTATGCTACTAAAAACAATCACAGAGTTTTAGACTAGTTAGACAAAAATTGTGGTATGGTACAGATGTCTAAATAAAAATCAGTGTGAACACGAGTGGCCACACATGGACCAAACTGTACGAAAGGTCTGTAGGGTAAATAATTGTACAAAATGACTACACACATACCTGTTCATGCATTATGTCTGAAAGCTCTTTAACCATCTCCTTGTAGTTTGCTTTCATCTCTTCTTGATATTCAAACTGATTTTCTTTAATAAGCTTTTCATTGACACATAGTGCCTGTCCACAAGCATCGACAAATTGCCTGTAAAGTTGAGAAACCGCTTGTTAAGACAAACAGGCTAGCCATATGAGCCACCTACATCACAAGTCACACAAAGGTTTTTAAAACACTTTTAAAATTTGTACCAAACACGGAGTCACAAAAAAAATCAAATACATCATCACGTTTACCTGAAAACTTCCTTCAATTGTTTAATTTTGTTGTCTGCATATTTTTTTGTGCTGGTGTCATCCAAGAAAACTCTTGCATAAGCCAAGGGACCAGCGTTTACCTAGGGAAAGAAGAAACATTAACCTTCATGTTTGAATATTCCATGGCTTTTTGCTATGGAGTTAATTTTGAAATAGTAATGAAATAATATTTTTCCAACTTTCCAAATATCTGCTGTTTCTGAACAACAAAAAAAAGCAGAAAAAAGGCTTATTCCAACGGAGTGTTCTTAACATCATTACGCCACTAGTGTATCTAGCTTCCAGTATTCAAAAGTGAGACCTACCTGTACACTGACACTGCCCTGAAGTTTTAACTGTAATTTGATCATGTCCACTTCAGAAGAGGAACACAGTTGCCTCAGCTCCGCCACCTTCTTACTCATTTCATCTATGGCAACCTCTATTGGATTGAGGTCCGTATGATGTTGGTACATCACAGGAATTCGCTTTTTCACATATGGAAAACAATGTATTGCTGTTGGACAAGAAAGAACCATGACTGAAATAATTGAAAATAGAGAATTGAATGATATCTTTATAAAAATAGTGCACAAAACACAGAACATACCTCACACCAGTAAGATTGCACTCTATAGGCCTCATGTCAAACAACCTGTGTTTTAAATGTGGAATCAACCCAGGTACATTTATACATGGTTTCTGAACCTGCCCATTGGTCAATAGATTTTGGGCAAATGTAACAACATTCATAGAACAAATCCTCGATATGACAAATGTGAGGTCCCCAGAGGTATGGGGCCAATGGGCTGATACTCTGGACTCAGAGAGCTACACCACAAAATAATAGCTAAATCAATTTTAAATACATGTATGCCTACTGTCATTCTCCATGGCTGACCCCCCTCCTTCTAGCTATTCCCTCCTTCAAGGGTAACTAGTTATTTTATTTATTTTATTGGGAGCATTTCATCAATAAAACCTTTTTTCTGAGTATTTTTAAATAAAATAAAAAAAATGAACAAAGTTGCTCTGCCCAACTGTTGCTCATTTCATATTAGGAGCCTAAGAATTGGCATATGAAAGATATTCAAATAGTGTAATTGCACAATATGCCATTATGTGACTGAAATGGTTTGCATTTGGCTATTTACATTTTCTGAAATACAATACAACACTCCCTGTGTCAAATTTCCATAAGAATCTTTTTAAGAGCAGGCAGTTAAAACAGTAAAAAAACGTGGTATATGAAAAGACAAATCATTTTGTCATTTTGATTACAGTCCAGTCTTAAGGCTAGGTCTACACCAGGAGATTCGGGGAGATTAGTCGCCCTAGCGACAAATCTCCTCTTCTTTTGGGCGAGTAATCTCCCCGAATTGCTTACCTGACTTGTGACGGCTAAAATGAAAATTGCCTGCGGCACTTTGTTTTCCGAAATCGTCCGAAGTTTCCTCAATTTTGGAAAACGAATCACCAAGCGTGAATTGCCTGCGGCAATTTTCATTTTAGCCGGCGCAAGACAGAGGTAAACGGTTCGGGGAGATTGGTCGCCCAAAAGAGGCGATTTGTCGCTGGGGAGACTAATCTCCCTGAATCCCTGTAGACCTAGCATAAAGGGATACTGTCATGGGAAAACATGTTTTATTCAAAACATGTCAGTTAATAGTGCTGCTC
The DNA here is from genome assembly GCA_024363595.1 of Xenopus borealis. Lineage (NCBI taxonomy): Eukaryota > Metazoa > Chordata > Amphibia > Anura > Pipidae > Xenopus > Xenopus borealis. The sequence continues at coordinate 121,293,112 of CM044433.1, read as the reverse complement.
CAGCAGAATTCTGCACTGAAATCCATTTCTCAAAAAAACATTTTTTTCTTATATTTAATTTTGAAATCCAACATGGGGCTAGACATAGGGTCAGTTTCCCAGGTGCCCCCAGGCATGCGACTTGTGCATTGATAAACTTCAGTCACTCTTTACTGCTGTACCGTAAATTGGAGTGCTGTCACCCCCTTCCCTTTCCCCCCAGCAGCCTAACAAAAGGGAAGGTAACCAGATAACAGATCCCTAACAGAATAGAACAGCTCGCTGGTAGACCAAAGAACAGCACTCAATAGTAAAAGCCAAGTCCCACTGAGATACATTCAGTTTCATTAGGTAAGAGAAATAACAGTCTACCAGAAAGCAGTTCCATCGTAAAATGCTGGCACAAGTGACATGACTGGGGACACCAGCAGGGCTCCTCCTGCCATGAACAGTGAGTGGTCAGTTTCAAGGGGCAGCAAAATGGCGCCTCCTGTAACTAAGAGCAGAACTTCCGGGGTTTTAATCAATGTTGCCCCCATTTGATCCGCTCCAAATCGGATTTTTAATAGCAGAGTGGGAGATGGGGGGCGATGGGCACCAGAGAAACTGACAATATGTCTAGCCCCATGTCAGATTTCAAAATTAAATCTAAAAAAATCCATTTGCTCTTATGAGAAACAGATTTCAGTGCAGCAATATTAAAGTGGACATGTAACCCTAACAAATAATTCCAAATTCCTTTCCATGAAGTTAGTTGAGCAATATAAACTTTACTTACACTATATTTATTATTTAAATGTTATTTCCTTCAGTCTTGGAATTACAAAATCAGAGAAAGCAGGCAGCAACCATTTTGTTGACACTGTTATTAAGACAAATTTTGTATAACCCCCAAATTTTGTGTATGCACCAGAATGGGGGACTTAATGCCCATGTGAATTATAGAGTGTGAAGAGAGAGGGGGAATGTGGAGAGAGCAGTGACATCTAGAAATTGCTGAATGGAAAGTGAAAGTAATAGACTGCCCACTTCTATGCCATGGGCATAGAGGCGGGGCATGTAATATTTGATTGACAGCTCAGATATTTAAACACCTTTATAACAAGTAGGGATGCTTTAATGAAGAAAATAATTTAGGTTCAATTTATAAAGGTATTTCATTATACATATTTTTATGTGTGGGTGACAGGTCCGCTTTAACTGATGCATTTAAAAAAAAAAAAATGTTTTCCCATCACAGTATCCCTTTAAATACAATCCCATATATCCGGACATAAGATTATATTTACCTAGCCAAAGAACCGCATTAACACAGATAGACAGACTGTAGTTATAGGTTCCAAAGATACATAGCCACGAAGAAGAGTATATACATGGCATCCATAAAGTGCCATGTATATAAAAGATAACAATTGCACTTCCTTTAATTGATCTGGAGAGCTTTTGGCCTTTTTAAAGCATTTTTATGGCCCAAAGATACCTGTGTTTGATATAATTTTATCATCAGCAGATTCCATAACAATTCTTTATCAGATAATCATCCTGAAAAAGCAAACAACAGCTTACAGTATAAAAGAGACAATATTCCAGTATTTTTTACCTGTCAATATAGTGCGTCGTTTCCATTGTTCCTCCACACCACCTTGCCGTTTTCCCAACAGAGTGAAAGGCATTTCAAACACAAACCTGCGGATATTGTGACTCTTCTCAAACTCTGTTTTCCTTTCTTGCAGTTCTTTCTCCTCGATGTATGGAGTTACATGGGTCACTTGAATATAGGCATATTTGGAATCTAAATCCTTTGGATTTACCTTTGAGATTAACGATAAGATAATGTAGTATCAACAATTTTTAATAAAACAGAAAAAATATAACCACAAAGTTTGGTTTTTGAAACTACCCAATTCACCAGAATGCAGAAAAAATATTTCACAATTTGGTCACATGCACATAGAAGTGTGTATTCAAATTCATGTTTTTATAGGGATTTTGTTTTTGTATATTAAAATTTTCAGAATATTTGAGATTTAAATGCAGAAACCTTCCCCTCAAATATGAAGGAAATCACCAGCTAAAAGTTGGAGTTATAGTAATGCACCAATGCTGCATTCAGTTACGGCCAATATAATGGGCCACGTTTGGAAGGAATATAGCCCCCAGTCCCAGAGGCACAACAGAGTAAAAGATGTGTAACTTGCCAACATATGAATGTCTCTAAATCGTTTAAATCTACATTCACAACAAAAACCTTTGAGACAAGAAATTACATTAACTGCAATACAACTACAGTTGTATATCTGGTAACTTGCCAGAAATGTCAAAAACAATATGTGGGGTGTACAAGCAGAGCTTTAAAGGAACGTGTACGTGAACATCTGAGCCAGATAAAAAATCCAAGAGCAGTGGAAAAGAGTAATATAACAAAACACTTTGCACAATGTAGTGGCAGTAACCCCACATATTTTTCTGTGCAAGGGATTGAAAAAGTGAGATTAGGTCTAAGAGGAGGGGATTTGACAGGCCTTCTAGCAAAAAGGGAACTTTTCTGGATTTTCTATTTGCATACAAGATTGCCACTTGGTTTAAATTATGAATTCGATGTAACTTGTTATAGGTAGATACTAAAGCCCTTTTTCGGGACACATATTTCATAAATCATTTTGGATGTTATACATTGAGGTTTTTACATACATTCCCTTCTTGACAATATTGTCTTAATAATGTATAAGTGGAATTTTGTATACTAAATAATAGGTAATATATGTATCATGATTGATATGGAGGCATAGGATTCTTAAGAGTTTGATTAATTGCATATGGACCATGATGTGATTTGTGATGTGGCAGAAAACCATTGGGCCTAGGAACAGGGGGTGGAGACCTCATGTGGCTTAAATATGGGCACCTGGTGGGGAGTAGTTGATGCCTATGATTAAGTACCAGGGGGTACGAAACGCGTAAGGCGGAACAACAAAATGGTCTGTATGCCTTTTTTAATGCCTGATTAAATAAAATATGTTTTTTTAACTTTAGAGTTTTGGCTTTGGAATATATCTGAGAAGTTGACCAGCTAAAAGTTGACAAATCTATGTAGAAGTTGCTGAAAGGAGCATCTACCATATTCAAGATAAGATTTTTTTAAGCAAGTCGAATTTTAGCCAACTGAAAATGAAGAGTAGAATGTGATTTCACTGTGATTGATTTTTACTTAGTTTATACTTAGTTTTTACTTTAGTTTTTTTTAATAAATAAGACCGCAGTTGAGATTTTGATGTATTTCCAAATTAAATATTTGTACAAATTTGCACTACAATTGGTCAACCAACTGTCACAGATCACCGATATTGTTAACATGTCTACTCATTGTTCAGTAGTAAAACCAAAGATGTTTAAAGGTTTCTGGAATGTAAACCCTTTATCCACTGAAGCGAACAGTGCTTTAGTGTAACATCATTTCAGGGTGTGTGTAAGTTCCAATAAAGACTGCTCCAACTGTATAAAAAATAGAAAAAATTCACAAAAGAATTGTAATGTTAAAGCTCGGTTTCATACCTTGCCAGAATCCTGTATCATTTTGACATTTTCTGAGCCAAATTTGTCAGAGTAGAGTTTCTGCAATCGCTGAGAAATTTCTGAAAGAGGTGTCAGTTTTGGCTCTTTATAAATGTATTCCTTCCCATCTTCATCCTCAAAGAATCCCTGAGACAGGTTTTAACAGCATTAAAAATATGATATATAGTGTTGCTTCAGTAAAATGACAACAATGAATAATTTCAATTTCCTATTAAAGAACACTTAAAGAATGCAAGGTAATAATGTGTATGACCCATGCAGTTTCACTTTCTGCCTCTTAGCTGTGTAGGAAACAATCTTGTGCACTTACCTCCTACTTTAGGTGTCTGCATTGGCGTGTTAGTTGGGAAATCAGGCTGTATAAAATGTTCGTTAAGACTCTGATCTACTTTCTTTCATAGTTGTGCCTTGGCAAATCATATTGCAAAATATAAATTGTGCCTTTAGCAGCAACAATCAAACAGTCTTGCTGATTTAATGATGGGCTAGCATACCTGCATTTCACATGCCTATCTACATGACCGAGCACATGATTTAAATTACCACTAAGATTTTGAAATTTGGGACAGCAGATTTCTTTCAATAAAAAGTGTTCTTTAATAAAGAAAATCTATAATCTGTAATGATCATGAAAAGACAAAAATGGCAAACAGAACATTTTCAATCCACAAATACATTTTTAGACACTGGAAGATCATACAATTATGGAGGAGAAAATGAGACTACTTTCTAAAATAAATTTTACAGTAGTGGAGAGAAAGAGAAGGTCAGTCACATTAGACTGACTCTGCACACCATCGGGATAGTCCTTCTCATCAACAGAAGGTGCTCTCCTATTTTTCTCTATTTCTACTTTCTAAGATATTGAACAGGCTCTGTTCTCCTAACAAGAGGTATTATTTATAAATCCAGAATTGAGACAAGAAATTTCTTGGCAAGGAAGTTACTGTTGATCCTTATTTGTATTTTTCATTACACTAAGAATAGATCAGAAACACTGTTACAATACAGGAAAAAAGCTTGAATATTAACTTTGTGGAAGGTATGCCAAGTTTCATATCTATGAAACAAAAAAAACACTTTGGTTTTAGCAGCACTGTTTTGCTTTATGTATCTGAAGGCAAAACATTCTTGGCATCACCACAATAAAGATTGTGACTGGATCAAAACAATGGTTTGCTACTGTGTATTGCTGTTGATATGTGAAAAGAGAATTATGTAGTATTGCTTACATTGCTATAAATTTAAGTGGGGGACTAACATTTAAGAGAAAACTTGAATTCTGGAGGGAAAATTTGGAACCACACACAGAATTTGTCATGAGGTCAGATATGGAAAAAAAAGTAATGATAGAATGAAACAAATGCTTCAATGATCACAAGATTCACACCAAACCAAAAGGTTTCAATGCAGTAAATGTGTACATTTTAACTGCATTGTTCACTTCTGAACTGTAATTACCTCCACGTCTGTTTCACTGTCTGTAAACTGGTATTGCTATAACATTAGGAATAAAGGAATAAGAGGACAGTTAAATTGCTTAATGCGCACAAGGGCTGCACACATTATGCCCAAAGCGAATGGTATACAAACAGTTTTGATGGAGAAGCCTTCGCGGAACCAAGCAGAATGAAATACTGCCAAAGTGAGGTTTTTGCACTCTTGCTGTGAGGACATGGAACAACGTGCTTATCTGCACACCAAGGCTGAGCCATTAAGACAGACACTACATGCACCAAAGCAAGTACAGAAATTGTGTGATCTCTAATGGTTTACGGCTGCTCCTAAAGGTAGGTGGGAAGGAGAGTGGAGGGTTCATTTACTTATCGCAAGAAATACAAATGTTGCCATTGATGCAAAACCAAACTGAAGCATCCAGCATTACTACTAAAAACCGGTATGCCTTAAACAACTTACCGCTGCCTTCAGATAGTAAATAAAAGAAAAACAAAAAGAAGCAAAATCACTTTACTAATGAAACTTAAACAGACTTCAATAATACAGGGACTGCAGTAGTAATAAAGAACTTACTTGTCCAAAGAACGCCACACGAAAATATGTTCCCAGAAGCCTCTTGCCTGTGTGCATGACCTCTGTGACTTTGCTGTAGGCTCGATGTAGTGTATCATACAAATGTGCAAGTCTCTGTAAGAGAAATAGCAGTGTGTTGTGAATGGGATCCTTGTCATTAGGTCTGAACCCACCACTTTATATTCTATAAAGATGCAACTGAAGCAACCTTGGGTTGAGTAGTGTGCACAATAGTATTTGTTTTTTGAGATAGTACTAATAAAGACACATTCTATGCTATATTGTTGCCTATGAAACTTGTAAGCACATTTACAATCTGTACTTTGAAATGGAAAAAAATGGAAACAGCTAAAATTAAAATGACTTAAAATGTTGTTGCATAAAAAATTCACTTGGAAACTGATAGCACACAAAGAGAATAGTTTATTGCCTCTTAAAGCAGAATACTTATAGTGAAATCGCTTCTGTTCTGTAATAACCTGTGAAGCAACAGCTAATAGCCCATAAGTACACGTTACCTAAATAATTTTTATCTTTTTAATATTCATCACATGAAATGAGTCATCTTTATTGTGAAATAGCAATATTATCATGAACAAAACAAAGACTCTAAACATGGTTTTACTACTTTGACAACTGTGGAAGAAAAGGCTTCAGTAAAATGAAAGGAGGAGTGGTCAGGAAGGCATAGCTTTCTGCAGGCTTTGGAAAAACATTCACACCATACATAATGTCAAGTGAGTGGCCATTTGATTCTGAAGCAAGGAGTAGTAAGGAAAATGCCTAAAATTACACAAATCACACTGCATCTTACTCTCGTAAGTAAGTGCAAAATAAGATATTGAAAACCATTCTTTGTAAACAACAATGCATTGTAAGAGTATACAATTCATCTAATTTCTTATTGGCTTTATGCAAAAAAAAAAAAATTATATATACATCCATATTCTGTATATACGGTCTTCAGGAGAACCAAAGTGCATTGATGTAGGGAAATGTATATGAAACTTTATTAAACTCACTATGTTATGTTATGCCTGTCAGTGCCTCTAATACTTCTAGAGGCACCCAGGATATGTATACACTGGGACTGGAGAACATTTCATTTTAGAATTTTTGTGTGGTCTGATAAAAATGATAACTAACAAATGTTAGTATATGCTTAGTTATTCTGTTTCAGGATTCTTTGTTCAGCATAACAGTTTGTATATTAATTTGGTCATTCAAATGGTTGTGTTAATTTAATACACAAAGAAAATAAGTGACAGACTTATGCGTAGGCTTGCCACCTGGCCAGTAATTTACCGGCCTAGCCGATAAAAATTATAGTTGATTCCAAAGTTATTAATAGGGGAAAAAAGCTAAATATATAGGAAGGTGGGTATTTTTTTCCAGAAAAGGTGGCAACCCTACTTATATTCTTTGATCCTAGAAATTTTGCTCTGGTGCAGCCCATTGACTCCTTCAATATAGGACCTACAGTAGGTTTGTTTATTTTGTAGATTTTTAAAAGGGGATGTTCACATGGAAATTTAATTTATTATGACACGTGAGTGATATTGTGAGAGACCCCTATCTGAAAGCTGGAAAGAGTCAAAACAAATTAAAAAAAATAATTTGCTTAAAATTTGTCATTCTATAACATACTAAAACTTAATGTTGAACCACCCCTTAAGTTTTTTTTTTTTTTTTAAACAAGGTAGCAAGTGGAATGGAATACCTCAAATTAAAATACATTAGAATACCTCAAAATCGCGGCGCTTTTCATAAATAGGAATGATGATTTTATAGATATCAGCAATTAGCTCATAACGCTCAGCTTTCCAGAGCCCATCTGCACACTGTTCCAGGAGCTCCATCAGTACATCCTGTGCAGTACACAAAACAGCATTTATTATTTAAAGGCATTTACTGTGTTTCCTGACAAGCTGTGTAAGAAGGGTCCCTCCAAACAATAATCTTGCAATTATCCAAATGGGCTACTTATATTATGGTTTCTTAATCTATGGGACACGAGTGAAAATGCTGTTGTTTGTCTCCATGATCCACTCCAATAATGAATAACAGTAATCTATATTTTATATAAATAATGTAAACTTATGAGTCTGAGAATATCAGTTGATAAGCACCAGTATGACTTATATTGGGCTCAAGCACCATTCCAGGAAAGTACCCAGTATCTGACAACCTCTGGAATTGGTTAAACATTTACTATTTTATGCTTGTCAGATTAAAGGTTATGTGCAAACTTTGCAGGAAATACATCTTAACCTATAGAAACTGATAAATAAACTTGCACTGTAGGGCCATTTTTATCAATAGGAAAGCTGACATTCAAAAATATTCCCAATCATCTAATCTTTGAGATAAAAGCTATTTTTAGATATGCACATAGCATGAGGAATCAGGAGTTGCACAGTTTTTGCTCTCATTTAATTGTACCGAACCTTCAAAAGGTTTGAGCATGCAGTGATACAGACAAATGAACAGAATAAAAAGATAAATGGGCAAGTGTAATAAAAGGAGCAAAGTTTGCTACCAGTCTAATCACCTATATCAACCGAACACTAGGAAGCATTTGCTGGTCACCTGTTTAAAAGGAAACATCTTATGGCTTTGAGCAGTAATGCTCTTTGGCAAACTTTATTACATACATGTTTTATTGTAGGCCACTAAAATAAAGCTCACCTCATTAAAGTGAACATCTTGCATCCCTACATCCTCCATCATAGAAGCTTCTTCATCAATGTTTGGAGTGATCACCCTGAATGTAGAGCAGCCTTGTCTGAACATTCCTACAATTAATAATTATGCAACAATTACACAGTTCCTGTGTAGAGCCATACCACACAAAGAACAGTCTTAAAAGTCTTAAAACAGGCTTATCCCATACAGTCCATGAGAAAGGGAGTCCTTTTTAAGCAAATTATTCTGACTTAGTTTATTTCTGTAATAGTAAAATGAGGGTAACCAAGCTGCATGCACCCTTATTAGTGGCAAAACAATCCTACCGGGTTTATTTAAGTTCATTTAAAGGACCAGAAACATAAATTTTTTTTTTTTAAATGTTAGTACACAAAAAAGACAAATTACACAAATTATACTTTACAGAAACTCCACTTCCCCATCTCTTCAGAAAAAGCGACAGGGCTAACAATCCATCCTGCTGCACTCGATTTCTCCTCCTGGCTATTCTACTGACAACGTGTGAAGGAGCAACATGGATGAATCATGCCTGCGTTGTGATGCAGTGAATGCCCCGGCCCCCTCCTCCTCCTGCACTATAGATGAGCATTTGTAACTGCTTGCATTCTGTTTCGCTATCTCATCTATAGTGCAGGAGGAAGAGGGGGCCCAGACAGTCACTGCATCGCAGTCATGAGGCATCCATGTTGCTCCTTCACACGCTGTCAGTAGAATAGCAAGGACAAGAAATCGAACGCAGCAGGATGGATGGTCACCCTGTGGCCTATTTTGAAGAGGAGGGGAAGTGGCGTTTCTGTAAGTTATTTCTTAATAAAGTCTTTGTGATTTTAGAGTATAATCTGTGTTATTTTTTTTTTTTTTTTAAATGTTGATATTACTGGTCCTTTAATGTTTAATTGATTTTAGCAGACAAGGTATGGAGATACAATTTACAATAAGATCCCTCATCTGGAAAACACCAGGCCCCAAGCATCCTGGATAATAAACTCTATACCTGTATTTATAAAGCACTATGTTTTCCGAAATGTCATTTAATTTATATGCATTCTATACTGTTCTTTTATAGCTTTGGACTGTAGTGTCATTGTGTTAGAATGCAACCATTATTTTAAATCAACTTGGAAACAATATTGTCTGCCATAGCTATGTGTTTATTATCATATATTATACATAAACACAGGAAGGCCGTTATTTTTTTCAAGATCCAAGGGTGACAAGGGTAAACGTATCCAATTATTCAATGAACATTATATTGACCAAATGGTCTTTTCTGCCAAATACAACACAGATACATAAATGTATAGAAAAATCACACACAAATTACACTATTTCCTTTGATCACTAGTTTATTGGCAAGGATCATTGAAGCTGTATTAATGTCACTTATGACACTAAATAAAAAAGTAGGGATTTAGAAAAAAAAAAAAAACTAAAAGAGAACTCTAAAATTTTGATCAAGTGGTGTATAAGGAGATCACAACTGCTTTCTGCAATATGTATGCCACATTACTGCAACTTACCTTTTCGTGTGAGATATTCTGATACCAAAGCTGCTACATGCACATAGCACATTGCTGCCTAAAATACACAGACAGAGTGGTGGTTATCTAGTTATTATATAGCATATACTACGTTGCACTAAGCATCTGCATAAATGATTTTATAGTTTTAAAGTTTCTTTGTACATGTGACCTACAAAGCATGGTCCTTTCTTTGTTCATTTGCCAATTTCTTTACATTAATAAAACAACAGAAATGCATTGAAAAAAGGCAAAAAACTTGCCATTACCTCTGACAGATCACCATGTTTCACATGGATTCTTGCCATGCTGTCAAGCCAGGTCTTCCTCAGCTCAGGTGTACTAGCATATGACTTGGCTAGACTGTACTGCAGGTCCACTAACATTTCTGGGTCATTCTCATGTTCTTTCATTTGAGCTGTAGCCATCAAGACGGTACGGATCCTTTTTGTCAGATCTTTAACATCAGAGGAGAAGGATGTGTGCTGCAAAAGTGTAGATGATTAGAACCTGGATCATGTCACTGCTTAGAACACAAATATATATCTTTCTAGAACTAAAATAAATTACAAAAATTGCATATTTGGACCTTCACAATACTGCAGTTATTGCATGATTTTGTACATGGTCGCTATTCAGACAATGCTTAACAATGGAAAGCCATAAGTTATTAATTAAGATTTTCCATTTATTATGTATAAGCAAATATACACGATTTTATAATGTACATAGGAATTGTTTGGTATATACTCGTATTTAAACCATACCATATTGTATATCCATTTTCTTCAAACTAATATTTTCCATTTAACAAAATATAAATTATATTTGTAAGTTGGCACCATGTAAAGCAGATTCTGGCAGCATTAACTATAACATACAGTGACCTTCATGAGGGAAAGAGTCCCTATAATATACAAGGCCAGCTGTAATATCAAGAAATGCGAAAAGGGGCATGAGGGCTGTGATACCACTCATATATTATGTATTTCTCACTAATAGCCTTATTTGTAAATATAAACACAAGCCCATGTTATTCTTTTTTAAATGATTTTGATGAACAAGGACAAGTAAGATCAAACTTGTGTACACTAGTAATAAAACACATTTATCCATATTTTTAAGAGAACATTTTGTGGTGCTTATGTTAATCTCGGTCTAGCAATCTAACACCCCTCTCACCCACCTTAATGAGCCTGTCACTATTGGCACAATTGTTGATGATTGAGAGTGACTGCTGGAACCTTGTGCCACCTATACCGACCACATCAGCTATTAGCTGACTTACTGAGATTATAACCTAAAGAGAGGAAGGATAAAAGTTAAAGTAAGCTGTAATGTAAATATTCACAGGTATTTAACACTAAGCATAAGGGCAGGGGCACATGGGCAGATTGCAGAAGATTTAGTCGCCTGACGACTGCCAAACTGCCTTCCGCCTTCTAAAATTAAAAATTGCCCGAGTCAATACACTCGCCGCTCTTCGATTACCGAAGTCGTCCAAAGTTCTCGTGAGGCAAATTTGGAAATCGAAACACCGTGAGTGCTATTGCGCTGGCATTTTCTCATTATAGCAGGTGGAAGACATTTCGGGGGGATTGTCGCCAAGAAGAAGAGGCGATTAGTCACCAGGCAACTAAATCTCCACGTGACCTTACCCTAACAATCAAGCCTATGGATAACTAAAGATACTTGCGATGGTATTATGGTTTAGGAGTTTCATAGTTTGCAATTTATTTTATTAAATGATAGAAAAAATTTGAGATGTAAAAGGTGAGTTGTTGGAATACTGCAAAGAGTAGGTTGCAATAGTCAAGGCGGGAGACTGGATGAGTGTTTTAGTTGTATCTGAATGGCTATATGGTCATATTCAGGCAAGGTTGTGCAGCTGAATACAAGATTTTGCAAGTGTTTGAATGTGT
>CM044433.1:121248512-121269195 GCA_024363595.1 Xenopus borealis | reverse complement strand
CATTCCTGTTCTGTTACGGGAAACAGGTAATGTCTGAGATTTTCGGTCATGAACTATGGGTCCCAACCCCTCCTGGTTCCTGTAAGATGGGTGAAATGGGACAGAAGCAAAGTTAGATGTGTCCCCACAGCAGAGTTGCGGGGACAGTTAGTAAAGCAGAGAAGGCATACAATGTGTAATCCAAAACTGCAGAGCTGTCATCTTGGTTTTTAAATGAAAGCTCTGCTATGGCACATTTAAAATGCATTTGAAGCAATATGCCAGAGCAAGAAAAGTGCCAATGCCTTTAACAATTTATGTATGTTACAGGGAAAATATACCAAAAAAATACACTTTATTGTAGATATAACACTGCGCCAATAAGGATTGGACTTTGCAGTCTTAAAGGGAATGTCAACCCAAAAAATATTTTTTGCTTAAGAAAAGAAAACACAATTTTAAGCAGACATTTACAAATAATGTAGGACAAGGCAGCTGATTAACAGACCTGTGTTTTTTACTGGAGAACTAAAGCTGGCCATAGATGTGCATATGTACCTTCCAAACGATTGTGCGGAGCATTCCCCTGACCTATCACTAACCATTCAGATCAACTAAATTATTAAAAGAATAGATCAGACAATGTTCTGCCCCTAACAACAATCATCCGAAAAAAGCTGGTAACAGTCTCCCACTGAAATTGTCAGATTGCAATACATGCAGAGAAATTATCGTTACTGACAGACAGGGGTGCTCCGCCAATGAGGCGAGTTGAGACACTCACCTCAGGCTGCAGCGCCCCCCTGGTTACCAGGGGCGGCAAAAAAGCCGCTCCTGGTAACTAAAAGCCGAATTTCTGGTTTCAACTTGGAAATTTGGCTCTTCTAGTGCAGAGCGCGCCGAGGACCCCTACCCGGCGCTGAAAAAGTGAGCGCCGTGGGGAAAGGGGAAATATATTGAAGGCCTCTTCAGCTGGCGATAGCGTCTGGAATGCCCCTGCTGGCAGATATCTTATAACCTGTCTGATCAGCCGATTGTCATGGCACAAAAAATGGCAGGACCCTTTACGCATGGTCCGAATATCATATGAAACAAAGAATTGCGTGTCTATGGCCAGCTTAAAACTTCCGCAACATTATTTGAAAAATAACAACCATTAGTTAAGTAAATGCTGCTGTCAATAGACTTGGTTTTAGAATAGCTTAGAATTAAGTTTTATTTCATTAGGCGCATTTTTATTTTGGGGTTGACATGCAGGGACAGAGTATCTGCTACCTTTTCACAAGTAGCTAGTTTTGGGTTTGCAGGACACACCACCTGCAGCTACACAGTGAACACAGATAAGGTTAACTGGTTAATAAAACTGCTCATTGCAATTGGTCCATTTAATGCCAATCTAATGCTTACATATGTTAGATTAGCTGGACTGTACCCATGTAGTCGGACAATTGCTGTTTAGGGTTACCAACTATGGCTAGTTTGCAGCAGAAACTGAAAGGTCTATGGTCTGTTAAGCAAATGGCATTTCAAGTCATTAGCACTAATGCTTATTACATTTTGCTTTATAGGTAAACATTCAATTAATCAACGAAAACAAATTTACACACAAATGTAATATATAAAGAAACAATATATGACTCAGCCTCCTGAATCATGTATTAATTTAATAGCTCATAGTTGGTTGCTACTTCTAATTGGTAATTAAACTAAAATATAAACCCTAAATATATATACCCTAAATGTAAATATATACATGCACAAACTTGCGCACACACACACACACACACACACACACACACACACACATTAGCTTAAGAGGTAAAAAAAAAAAAAAAAAAAAAAAAAAAGAGACCAAACCTGTAAGATGTATTTTTTTAGTATATTTCCCTTGTAGATTTTTTGCACTTCAGTCCATCTAAGTAACAATGCTATAATATACATTCCAGTAAGTAGATGGGGAAATGTGTTTTTTATGCTTTTACAAAAGGTTTAGTATAAGCTTTCAAAGTAAATTCTGGTGCAAACCAGTAAAGTATCTTTGGTAATAACAAAAACATGCAATAAAGAAGACAGGCTAGCATGTTAGCAGCAGCATAATCTTACCCAAGCAGGAAGGGAGAAGAGCCATAGACTTTTGTTATACTTGCCAGCAATTAAGTGAGGAAAACAGAAAAAGTGACCTGTGTTAGCAATCAGTTAAAGCTGGCTTCCTAGCGTGTACCACCACCAGTGCTGAAAAGGGAGGACCAGTGCAGGACACACACATCCTCACTCATTATTCCAGTGTTCTGTTATTACATGTGACAAACTTGTACATGCATTCCATACAATATCTCATGCTAAAAATACAAAAAATGCAAATTGATCTCAAAATAATCTATAGTAAATATTTTTTATTAAAATCATGCACGAATACACAGTAAATGTGTTAATTTCATTACGTGAAATATAGGATATTCAGCATTTAGCTTATTGTGAAAAATTAACGTCTTGTGTCAATATGACATGTTATAGCACTTTACACATTATCCCCTTCACTTCCATCAAGGACTGAGAATATATTGTTTTGTAAATATTTTTGCCTAATAATTGTCCAACTACAATGACTTCATTGGAAAATCACTACTACTGGGTTTGTTCCTAAATATAAAAAAACAAAGTTATCAGCGTTATTAAAATACATAACATTGCATACTGTAAACCAAGTCAGGCTGCCACAGGGGTGGAAGACAGGATAATGAATTGATATATATATATTTTTCTATCTACAGATAAAGATACATCGGATTGTATCCAGACCAATTCTGCAGCCCACAGAAAATCAACATTGCATAGTAATGGAAATCAATAATTTTTTTACTTTATATTTGTATTTTTTTATGTGGATAAATTCAGAGCAGCAGTTAGAAATGTGCCCTTAAAGATTGAAAAGCAATATGGGGAACTTTTGGTTGGCTCAAGAAAATAACCCATACCAACAAATTGGATTACTTGTTTTTCCAACCACATCAAATTGAAAGAAATAAACAACTGCTATGGTTTAATGCACTTGGCCAAATCAGCATTACATTATAAAATACTGGAGGTCATTTATAAAGTTCGTGCAACACATAATTTTTTGCAAATGATTGTTTTGCCCATGCTTTTTCCTGAACGCTAAAGTATTGCAATGCAGTGCCTGTCTTACCGGTTTTTGAGAATTCGCATTGTGTATACATTTTCGCAAATGACTTGCAAACAAGATTGTACTTTGCATATTAATATCTTTAAATATCTTTAAGTATGTCCCATATTTATGGCCACACGCACCTTTGCATGTGTATACCCAGTTTGAGGTCTTTTCACATTTTTCCCTGAGTATATAATTTTGTGGTGTTTTCTTGCCTCCCTGTTCTATATTTTCCTTCCTCAGATTATTTATTCGTTACATCATTACTCGATATAGGTTACCACTGGTTACTCTGTTAACTTGTTTCATTTTGTCTTGTTTAATTATTGGAGTCTTATGCTTTGTTTGATATATTTAGATGATATTGTTTCTTTTTGAGCAGTGATTCTGGCAACATTGTTAAATTTAAACTTATTACAATAATTGTGACATTTGGATTGATAAGCACACAATCGTGACCTTTTAAATGTGGTGTTACTTTTTTACCTAATTGGTGTGGGCTATATAAGTTCTTTCCCTGCAGGGGGTGCTCAGGCTTCTGATGACTTAACCAGGTCACGAAACGCATCAAGCCGCGTCTCCCTGCATGATATCTTTTAATATGAAGCAATAAAGATTGAGATTTTAAATTTGTCTCCACCGCGGATCTTTTTCACCGACCCTGCTTCTGCGTATGCGCTCTCTTCCTATTTCCTAATGATGCACCTTAAGCCTGTCTCCATCTTGCATGGCTTAAAAAAGTACTTTATACAAAAGCCAATAGGGGTTTGTTCCTCTGCAATTACAGTGTGCAATCCTATAGACTGATTATTAATGAAAGCACTCTAGCGATTAAAACACTCCATGGCATTTGCCTAAATATGTTTACTAGGCCCCTATGGACTCTGCATTTGTTTTCGGTACTAAAAACAGAATAAATAAAAAAAAATGGGGTTCATTTATTAGCTCCAGTCGATGATTTCCCAGTGCAGTAACCCATAGCAGTCAATCAGAGGTTTGCTTTTATTGTTCACTTGGGACAGTTTTCCCATAGTTAGTGAGCATGTCTTTAAAAAAACCCAAAGTTAAAAAATATATTTTTATAATAATAATAACGTGATAATCTTAAACCAAATTATAAAGCTTTTGTTAAAAGTATGCTGGCATAAAAAACATCAAAACAGTTATATATTACACTATACCTGGCTATGTATCTCTTCCCCATGTACTGGAACTGATGCAAACATACTCTGTGAAAAGCAAGAATCGGTTATACTTGCTGGAAATAAAATACTGTATGTAAAATGTGATTATCTGTAAACAGATTGCACCACATTAAATCTAATATATTTAAGAACAATGCAACTAAAACAATAACTTTGGCCAAATCCCCCACAAAATATTAAAGGAGACATACTGTGTAAAAATTAAGAACCAGTGCATTACACTCATTTAGAAATAGAAGAATTGTGCTTAAAAAAAAAAAGTTTCGTTTCAGGCTGAATATTTCTGCAAAAACCCTAATAATCCCTACCTTCCTTTTCCTGCTCCCTGAATTCCCAAGCTGTGAAGGGTAGCCAGCGGCTCTCGGCTCACTGCACTGTAGGGCAGGAACCAATCTGCAGCTAGCAGGACCTGATAGGGAACTGAAGCCTGTCTGTGCTTTTGTGACTGCAGGGCTGTGATTGACTGTCCCCCTCCTACTGTGCTTCTGGCAGGGACCATTAGGACATGCCCACCCCTCATTTGAAACACAGACAGGGACCAGTGAACATCTATAGGGAGCTCCAATAAAGGGGCTATTTTTAAAGATAATACCACCATGTAAAAGCAACACCATATATTACTCATAATTATCTACAAAATTAGGGTTTTTTCATCTATCCTATAGGTTTCCTTTAACCCAAATTTGCATATTAACATTTTAGTAAAATAATTCTTTGTCCATGGTTTTAAGGTCCCATGACTTTAAGGGATCGTATTAAGTCAAAACCAGCAAAAACTGCTAAGATTTTGCTGAAGACTAAACCAAATCTTGTCTTTTAGCTGTAAATATAACGTTTTCTTTTAGAAATTGGGACACATATTAATTTGCAAATAAAATAGAAAAATTAAGACATAATACATACTCAGAAATTGTGAAAAAATCCATCAGTTCTGATGTAGACGCTTTGTTCCAATAAGTAAATAATGCATCTGATAAAAGAATGAATATTTATCGTTTATATAAATACAAAAGAAAAAAACAAGTCATGTATTTTATGATCATGGTGTACACCTTTGGTAAATATCTTTCCATGCCAAATATGGACTGTGGTTGGGTTTGTGGGCTGCCAGCCTATAGGACGAGGCTCTGATTGGCAGTGCACTTTTTTATGCAACCAAAACTTGCCTCCAAGCCAGGAATTAAAAAATAAGCACCTGCTTTGAAGCCAATGGGATCAACATCCAAGGGGTTCGTGAGCAACATGTTGCTTGTGAACCACTAGTTGATGATCACTGATATATATGAATGAAATAGGAAAGCTTATTTGAGGTACTCTCTAGAGCTTTCAGGGAAACAGTGCCCTTAGTTCTGCTGAAGCCTATGGGGAAACATATCAACCAAAGCATTCAAATTGCAAATTGCTAGCCTAACTGCAAATACAAACTGACAGAGGTAATCTAGAAAATGTATTTAGCTTGCCATTTTTTGATTAAAATAATTCTAGATGGTCAACAAAGTATAACTATACTATTTAATATATTATTTATTATTATATTACATATCCAGAAAAATATACATACCATCTGACATGCTTTTCAGGATATGAAGAAATGACATCAATAAGCTTTTAATTTCCGATTGCTCCAGCTTGTCACAGCGTACCAAGGAGTTTCCTAAAGAGCCACCATGCTGCTTATAGACAGACAAAGAAACAGAATTGTGAGTTGCTCCACATAGAAAGAAATGAAGAATAGGCTGAAGAAATTCAGTACACTGCATTACCCAAACAGGAAATAGTCAAGGGGCAAACACACAGTCCTGAAACTCAAAAATACTTTCTTTGTTTAAGAAAACCTGCAAACTTTTATAGTAATGCAGTTGGAAAGGGAGGAAAGGGATGCCAGATACCTCAAACCAACAAGATGCTCTGACCCTAAAGGATAAGGAACTTTTGTGCTGATCAATAACTTTATCAAAAATGACGGCAAGAATGTGAAAAATTAAGTTCTCCTTGGCTGTCATGGGAATTGTAGTCCAACTGTTAGAAAGTCACACAAGATGGACACTGTTGCATTACAGCAAACACAAAGTGTCAGACATTTTTTTTTTGCCACACAGCATCAAATAAATTCCGGTAATAAAAGGCTGTTGCTCATAGTGTAGCAAATCTACACATGCCTTGGAAATCGAGCAGAGAAAGTGCAAGACAGAAGCTCTATTAGCCTGCACAGGTATTGGGGAGACTGTGGAGATATACGTTTGCTTATATTAGTTCTTGTTGTAATTAAGTTATGTTTCTTGTATTCCAACAAAGCAGCCTCTTTTCAGTCAAGTGTCCTTTTAAACAGAGGCAGTAATAGGCGAACATGATGAGGCTATTTGGCAAAAACAAAAGCACAACAAAATGAAATGGCCAAGCTACTGCAAACCAAACAAGACAAAAAACTGAAATATACTTCTTGAATCTGAGAAGAAGCATGCACAATATTTTCTGAAAGCAGTGGCACTGTCAGAAGGGAGAAATCCACAGTAAAGCGATTTCTCTTAGTAGACAATGTGCTTTCTTCTTCCTCTCCAGTTGACCGCATGGCATGTGCAGAATGCCTCCGGATAAGTCTGTCTTTCTGCACACCGAAGGCATGTTGAATGTGAGGAGGAAATGTTAAAGTTCTGCACATGCCTTTATATCACAGATAAAAGTTGATCCTGAGCTTAATCCTTAGCACATAGCAAAGCTCTACTTATAATTTTACAGTACCCATTGGAGTTATCACTGTTTTTATACATTTAAAACTTTTACTAGATCATATACACACATCCATCTACCCACATTTTTTTTTTATTCTGGTGCAGATTGAAATCACCCACAAAGGAAAGTTAGATGATTCTGTGCGTTTAGCTAGATCTATTGGTTTTTAATTAAATGTAATGCATATAAACTCCAGGATCAAAACTAGGTAACCAGCACTGCAAGACAGAAGTGCTATAACTTAAAGGGGTGATTTACCGTTAAATTAATTTTAGTAAGATTTTAGTATTGATTTTTTATTATTTGTGGTTTAGCTTTTTATTCAGCAGCTCTCCAGTTTGCAATTTCAGCTGATTGTCACAGCTTGAACTAACCTAGGAATCATGTACCGATTTGAATGAGAGACTGGAATATGAATAGGCGAGGGTCTGAATAGAACGATGAGTAATAAAAAGCAATAACAGTAAAGATATGGTCTTACAAAGCATTTGTTATTTTAGATGTGGTCAGTGACCTCCACTTGAAATCTGGAAATTGCCATTCTATAACATATGAAAAGTGGTGAACCACCACTTTTACAAGGGGTCAAGCGAACTAATAAAGCAGTTACCCACTGTAAGCAAACAGGTTTTTAATTTCATTTTCTAATATGTAATACATAGATCAAAACATTGTGATTATTTGCTACTGGCAACTTCACTGGTTTAAAAAATCTGAAAGTAAGAATGTCTGGCCCTGGCTTTTCAGCTATTCTACAGCTCCAGTCATCAGCCAAAAACTGCTTGGGTTTTCTACAGATTGCAGGCTGGAGATAGGGAAATTGTATTGGAAAGAGGCAGCAGTAGACTACAATTAGATGAATAACAGAAAAGCTCATTATATTAATGCTTTTGTGGAAAATTTGTATTGGACACTTAACACTATGGTTTTGCATTTTTTAAAATCAATATGCACCGAGTGCCAGGAAAGTAATATACATATAGTGAATAAAGGGTATTTACAAGTGTTGGGTGCAAAAAGGCACACAAATTCCATGTTTTTAACTCTGCACATATGCTTGTGCTCAGACGGCCAGAACAAACACAGGCTAAAGCAGCATTAGAAGACACAAAAACAGGTCTACTGTATTAAGGCTTGTGTGCAAAATGCAACTACCGCATTCTCAATATTTAATGAATATTGTGTATAAATTGTGCATACTAGGATGCATACTAGCTTAGATTATAGCAATGGTTCAAGGGACCCAGCCCTCAGTCTGACCCTTGAGTCAGCAAATGCCATAGCACTTGAAAAAGATCTCAAACCCCTTAATTGCCAAGAATTCTGTGGTGCGCAGGTGCACAACTGATAATAGATTACCACACTGTAGCTGTACTTCACATCATTACTGGTTTACATCTTCATAACTTTATTACAATAAAGCTGTACCTTGTCTAGAGAACTGCTCTTGTCACTATTCCTTTCTGGAAGACTGTTTCCTGAGTCAGTGCTAATGAGGGATCCTCTGGAGTCTGCATTTCTCACACTGTTTATGTTTGGAGTAGATGAGGTATGCGGGGATGCTTAAAAATAAAAGAAAAAGCATTTATGTCTAGAGCAAATGCAATATCTGATAAGGAAGGCAGATGAAGACAGAAAAGCAAAAGATTATCTTTTTTTTGTTTAATGTTTTCATAACTAAATAATCACCATATTATAAAAAATAGAATCAAAACATATGCATGAAAACTAGTGAAAAAAAGCAATGCAAACCATAGCACACATTATGTGAACAAGACTAAAAGCTTGTTTTAAGAAAAAAAACAAAAAAACACTTTTTAAAATATTTTAATAATTACTAAACAAAAGGCTTTAATAAAACCACTGGCAGTTGCACGCTTGAATGTGGTTTGTGGGTTTAGACAAAAAAAAAATTTAAAACAAAGGAAAAAAATAGCAAATCACTGAATTTGTATAACATACAAATGTTATATAAACCCAAACATAATTTTGTGCTATTGTGTAACTGATAACTGGCAGCCATTCATACATGACTAGACTGCAGCGTTAGTAACGCTAGCATAGTTTTAAGGTCTTATAAATGTTGCCCAAACTGGATGCAGCTAAATTAAAGTTTAGGGTTTGAGAGAGCTTGATATCATTAGCAGTATCATCAACTGTGATCCCTACAGCAGTAGTGTTACAGGCATGCTAATTACTGCTTTTGGCATGTGCAGAATGGCCAACAAACCAATCCAACACTCCCACTAGGCCCAATGGGGCATTCACTCAGTTTAATTATGCAGGCCAGAGGCACTTTTCTTTCAATATGATTCTTGACTGTAGAGGTTTTGCAGATATGCAAAACTTACCTGTGCCAGAAATAACACCAAGAAGTTCTTTATGTAGACTGTTATCCATGTTTCCTGGTTTTTGAGGTGTCACCAGTGGATTTGCAGAAGACACACTTGCAAGTGTTTCATCTTTCATGCTCTTTAAATTATAAAAAGACAAAAAGTTTTGCATAAAAGGTACAAAAGCCCAATTTAACTCCTTTGTTGTCAGTGCTAAACCTTTTAAGAAGTAATGTTTAACACAAACCAATTAAGGCTTGAATGTGTTCTAATACGGACATGTATTTTGGTTTTCTTTTTATCTATAGCCTCATGGCATAATTTGACTTACTTTTCTCCAGAGAAGCTGTGCCCACTTAATGATCATTTAGGCAACTACTGGAGCTATCAGGCAGGGATATTTGTGTCCAAGATTGTAAGCAATCCCCTTCTGATAATTCCAGTGTCTGCTTCTTCCATACCGAAAAGAATGTTTTTTTATATGCACATTTCTGCATTATAACAGTAGAATTATAATAAAATGTTTCTCGGAAAAACACATATTGGAGTAAGTACGCATGGCAGAATATATCCAGACACATCTTATATAATCAATAATCCTTAGTTGAACCATGTCTTAAATTCAATCAATTATCAGTGTCCAAACTCTCTAAAGATCTTGTGAACAAATGAATGCAAATCCTACCAACAATGTTTCAAAAATCTAGTAGGTAAGCCTTTCCAGAAAAGCAGAGGCTATCTTAGCAGAAATGGGATACAGGTATGGGATCTGTAATCCAGAATGCTCCGGATCTGGGTTCTTCCGGTAACGGATATTTGTGGAATTTGGATAATCATACCTTAAAGGAAAACTATACAATGTAGGTCACTATAAAAAGATATTAAACAACTCATATGTAAAACCCTGCTTCATGTAAATAAACCATTTTTATAATATACTTTTTTTATCTGTTGCTTTAGTATTCATTTTGGGGGGTATAGTTCTCTTTTAAGTCTAATAGAAAATCCTTTAAACATTAAAGGAACAGTAACACCAAAAAAATTAAAGTGTTTTAAAGTAATGAAAATATCATGAAGTGTTGCCCTGCGCTGTTAAAACAGATCTGTTTGCTTCAGAAACACTACTATAGTTCATATAAACAAGCAGCTAAGTAGCAATGGTGGAAATTGAAAAACGGCTATATGGCACAGGATAAGTAATGGATAAAAGATAACATGTTCTACAGAGCTTATCTGCTATCTGCTGTGTAACTTGAGCCTTTTCTCATTTGAATGGCTGCCCCCATGGCTACACAGCAGCATATTTATATAAACAATAGTAGAGTTTCTGAAGCAAACACAGCAGTTTTACAAGTGCAGGGCAACAATGTATTATATTTTTATTACTTTTAAAGAATATTATTTTTTGATGTTACTGGTCCTTTAAATACACTCAATAGGCTGATTTTACTTCCAATAAGGAATAATTATATCTTAGTCTGGATCAAGAACAAGGCACAGTTTTATTATTTTTTATATTAGGAGTCTATGGGAGACAGCCATTCTGTAATTCAGAGGTTTCTGGATAATGGGTTTCCAGATAATGGATCCCATACCGTGTAAATATTTGCTTTAGAAAGAGATGTTAGACAGGCAGGTGAGTGGGACAAGGACGGATTTCCCTCTGTGGCACTGCAACGCCTAGTGACCATACAAGCCCCCCCCCCCCCCCCCCCCCCCCCCCCGTGAGCGCAAGCACCTACTCCATAGCTCTGGGGAACGCTACATGCCAAATGACTCTTTTGTAATATAATGTATACCATAGCAGAGAGAATATTAGACTATTAGACCTGGTGTAATCAAATTTTACAACAATAACCTATCCAAAGCAGATGCACACTTCTATTTGAAATCCAGGTACATATCTGGTCTAAAACAGTCATAATATAACCCTCTGTATTTTATAGAGAATAAAGCTACCTAGGTAAGAACTGCTTTCCTTGTATGTAACAAATGTATCTTAGGTGTGAAGTATTCAGCATACTATACTTCCATACTCACATTATGGGCTGCAGGAAATGGAGAAGTATCTTTCACATTAATCCGCTGCACATTCTCAATTAGAAGTCCAAACAAAGGAAGGTAGAGTGTGGCTAGTCTTGCCTGTTGACTCTAAAAACATAAGACATTGTACTGATCGGTTAAGACTTGTCAAAAATGTAAACTGTTTATGAAACTTACAAGTGTTTTACTCTGTAATTTTCAAATTCACACATCTGAGAGATACAAATTTGCACAAGGGCATGCGTTGCCATGGGTTACTGCCCAGGTGCTAACTTACCAATTTTGGATAAATAAGGCCGACTTTACCTCTAATGCTTCAAAGCACAATTCAGAGGTCTGTGACAGGATAGCTACTTCCATTACTATGAATCTATGTACTACCTCCCATCAGTTTATAGTCTGGGGAGTAAGGTTCTGATATGCCAATCCTGTCAATGTGGTTCTCATATTTTGTAATTACTGTACTTGTACTGACTTGGTAATTGTATTTGGAAACACAATGAAAATCAACAGTACTTTATATTATACTCTGATAAGCCCAATGTAATAAAAGCAAAAGCTGCTGTCAGTGGAGATTAGCCGACTAGGCATTTAATGAAGCCTCAGAGGTTGATAAAACCCTGCCATAAAAATAATAATACCCATAGTGGCCAAAATTATAGGAGTGTTTAATGAAATGAGATCATAAAATATAAGAGAAGCAAGTGAAGTAGCACAGCAAGGTTTCTGTACCTCTTCCAAAATCAGAATATCTTAAAGAGACAGTATACACACCCTTTTCAACAATGATTCAAATAATAGGGCGTGTGAAACTTTTTGGTTATTGTTTTAATTAGTAAATATGCTTTTTTTTTTTTTTTTTTTTTTTTTTTTTTTTTTTTTTTTTTTTTTTTAGTTCTTGCTTTAAACAGGGCAACATTTGAGAGTGAAACTAAAATCACATTTCACTTCCAGGTCACAAGCTCAAACTAAATCAGAGGTTCACTGAAATCCTCAGTATTATGAGCTGCTCTTTATCTAGAAATATAACAGACTGTAGCTGGGAAAGGGAGGGAGTTTATTTAAGACAGCTTCTTATTGGACTGCTGGCTTGTCTGACTTTTCTCATTGTGACCAGGAAGCAGAATGTAACTATAGGTTCTTTTTCAAATTTGCCCTGTTTAAGAGCATAAAATAACAAAAACCTACTCTTTGAACTGTTATAGAAAAAGGGGGTAAACGGTCACTGTAATGGATATTTATACACTAGTAACCTAAACTGAAAATTCATCAGCTGATTCTGTCAACAATTACTTTGGCGAGACTAAAATGCATTCTTCATGAAGTGGGAAGAGAACCAAAAGCTCAAATATTTCCACTGAACTGCTTGTTTGATGTTACAAAGATACAAATGACCTGACGGATACATATACATAATTTTATAGCCATTCTGTACTTTTGAACAGTCCCGTCTCATTATTCAGTATGATTGGGACCATGGATTTTCCAGATAAGGGGCCTTTCTGTAATAAAGAACACCATACCATAAACATGCTAAAAATTATTTAAACATACAGGGAGTGATGTAATAAAAGGCATTAAGTTTGCCCAGGGGCAATAACCCATAACAACCAATCAGCAGGTAGCATTAACTGGTCACCTGTTTAAAAGCAAGTATCTTATTGGTTGCTATGGGTTAATGTCCCTGGGCAAACTCAGTGCCCTTAATTACATATGGGGGTAAATGTCTAACAGGAGGGTTTTTCTGACAATATGGATTCATGCAGCTTAGTTTCCATTAGGTTTCTATTTTGCCTATATTGTAATTAATAGTTTGCTTCTTTATACGCCCTTCCTAGCTTTGCTTTTCTGCTTGCAGTATCCTTAAAGTTGTGACAGGAACTCTTTTCATCCTTGAAAATGCAAATATAAAATGTTTTATACTTGTCAGTGTCCCTCTAGGCCCTGTATCTATCGTTGCTTCAATTTCCATTTGCCATGCAGTGTATTTTAAACCCTTGCAGCAGACACGAATCAACAACAACAGGCCAGCAGGCCCGGACTGGCAATCTGTGGGTTAGGGCAAATGCCAGATGGGCTGCTATAAGGTCCCATAGAAAGTCAGTATTTAGTGGGCTGGTGGGGGCTGATTGGGCCTCTATGTGGGCTGATTGGGCCTCTGTGTACCTGAAATGCCAGGGCCTATTTTGACTCTCAGTCCAGTCCTGCAGGCCAGAATAAAATACATTTTAACTTGCACTGCCATTTGGTGGAACACATGAAAACATTTCATGACAAACGCAGGCTTAAATCTCTAAAGCTTTAGATGCACAGCAAATGGCAATTGACATAGTTATGATGTGGTTTATATTAACTTGTACAAAGTGGATTTACCCTGGAAGAATAACGATCATCAAAGGAATGCTTTATCATCAGGCCCTTCAGAACGCTGATTGCAATCTGTCGGATGTCTCTGAATTCCTGTAAGGCACTCCCTACCTCCCGAAGGAGGAGACCCACCAAGAAATGATTCTTGCAGAAGTCATCCGTCAGTGTATAATCAAGCTGTAGATCTGAAAATAAGGTATTCCGGGATTAATTATAAGCAGAATTAATGAAACCATTATATTGCAAGGAGCATTTTGGACAACTCTGTGTAAAAACATAACAGAAATGTATATAACTGGTTTTAAAATAAAAACTGGATAAATAGATAGGCTGTGCAAAATAAAAAATGTTTCCAATATAGTTAGTCAGGGAAAATGAAACTATAAAGGCTGGAGTGATTGGATGTCTAATATAATAACTTCCTGCTTTTCAGCTCTGTAACTTTGAGATAGTCAGCGACTTGAAGGGGGGCCACATGGGACATAACTGTTCAATGAGTTTGCAATTGATCCTCAGCATTCAGCTCAGATTCAAAAGCAATGGCCCGTGTGGCCCTCCCTCAAGTCACTGATTGGTTACTGCCTGGCCTATGGTATAGTCTTTGAATCTTAAATATACAGTGAATGCTGCTCACTGGGGAGATGGATTTGGTCTGCATATTAATCTGTCTTAATTTAAAACCCTAGAATTGTTCAGAATTTAATTTTTTTTAAACCTACAAGATAAGACAAGTCATATAGCATGAATTAAATAAATAAATCTTGAAAACGGTTAAAATTTTGCTCTCAATATGAACAAATGTGTAAAAAAACGGCATATGTAGAGAGAAATGAAAATTAACAGTCCATAAAATTATGTTAACTAAATTGATCAAGGCCAAAAAAAATAAGGGCTAGAAGATTGCATAAACAAATTTCTTTGACATTTTCCAGAAAGGACAAAGTGTCCCTGCTGGCTAGTGTTTCCTAAAGAAAGCAATATGATGAAAAATAAAACAGAGGCTAAGCATTTGTACATGTATTTAAAATAGCGAGTTCAAAATTAACTACCTTGATATCTGTGGATCCGTCCTTTACCAAATGGCATTGGCAAATTTAGAGGAATGTAGTGTTCATGATTGCAGACAACTCGCAAAAATTCGAATTTGTATTCGAAGAGAGACTAAAGACCAGCACGCAAAGGAAACAAAATAAAATGTAATTCACTCAACAGAAAGTGTGCATGCTATTGCAAGCATACAATAAAAAATCATAGTTATTGAGTTTAAATGGGTCAGAGTGAAAGCAAGTGAAAGGTAGGTAGATTATATACTATTCTTACAATATTTTGTTTAAAATAAATAATACAAAATTGAAACATTTATCAAGACATAAAACCCCAAAGAGGAAGGAACAAGCAATCAATTCCTAGTTATGCCACCCTCAACAAATTCTTGTTGAGACAAATTAAGACTTAGCAGATGTAAGTTGGAAGTACTCTATCTTTTTAGTATATCTAGTTGGTATCATTTGTACCAAGGGTAGTACTTAACAAAATGTGTAACTATTGTAATGACACAATATTTCTGCTAGTGGCATACAATTCATGACAATTAATGTAGAAACCAACAACAATTTTTTTTGGCCTAATAAAAGAAAACATAATTCTTAGCAACTTTGCAATATACATTAATTACACACTTCTATGGTGTTTACTTTATTTGTATATGTATGGCTATTGAAAGCAGTGTCCATCTGTCCATTTCTGTTATCTGCCCTGATGGCTCAGACTGTTGATTCAAACACAAGTTAAACAAATGCTGTTTTCAATAGCAATTGTTTTTACAAATAACTTTAAAATCACTGTCAATGTTTAATTGTTATAGATTAGAAAGTTGCTTAGCATTAGGTTTTCTTTTATTAGGGAATTTTATATATTGGGGTTGTCCTTTAAGACTATTTACAGTTGTCGAATGAGATGTTCAATGTCTATGATGTCTGTGCTTCAACTGGAAATTGAATTTTACAGTTTTCCTAGCTTTTGAACATGTAGGGATTTTCTGGTTTAGTTGTCATAATATACTTCATGAACACAAGCTTAAAAAGAAAACAAAAAACAATGATATTGAAGTTTGTGGTTTTCAGATAAGAAAGTAAACATTACAAGTAACAAGCAGTTCAAGAAATACACACGATATGTAATCTAAGAAGCTGTCACTTAATTCTACTGACATCCAGCACCAAGCCTGAAAGGTAGCCTGATGTATTTGTGCCTGCTTTGGCCTTTGATATTTAACACTAATAAAGGGAACACAATACAGGCGAAAAAATGTTTGATATTCAGCATCTGGGCAGAACAAGAACTTATATTGCAAATTTGAAAAATTCCTTACCTTTGGATCGCCAGGTGCAAAGAAACTCATATAGTTGTTAATTTGCTTGAAAACAAATCCTCGATCCATAAATGTGAAGCATCTCTATAAAATGAGAATAATGTTATGGTCGTTTCAGTATTAAGTTTGTTTAACTTAACAGATATGCAAATACTGCTGCACAAATGTACACAAACTATTATCATATTTATAACATCAACAACAAATTAATCAATAAGCAGATTAAGCAAAATACCAATAAACTGTGATATACTTACAAAGACATGAAATTACTAAAAGACATTCAAATTGCATCAGGTTTTACAGCTTAAAAAGCATTAGCTACCAACTATTCTGCTAGACTACATTACACTGATTCTGGATAAAACAGAAAGTTTTGTAAAAATATTGGCCTAATTAAATTAGAGTTAAAGCTTTGTAAGTTTAGGCAGTATCTGGAAACGAGAGTAAGCCGAGTGACTCATAGCAAACCACCTACAAGGATTTTGGCCTCAGCACAATGCGTCTATCATTGTGGTTCCTGCGGCTCATGTGGCTTCCTTTTAGATCAATAATGCGTTTAATTCTTCCAAAAGTCTTCTGCATGTGAATAATACCAAACTATGATTTTATATGTTCCTTTAAAGGGCTAGTATATCTTAATATTAAAGAGACATTGACATCAGAAAATAACCTTTTTTATTATCTATCATAACATTGTCTGAATACTATTAATAATTTTACCATAAAAGGATTTGCCTGGTGCTTTTACATTACTTTTCTTACCCCCATATGAGGAGGCTGCCATATTTGTGCAGCAGCAGTCTGTTAGCATTACAAATTCTAACAGGTTGAGAAGGGACAATCAGGCTGGCATAACAGTCAGGTTTAGGAACTTCAAGTGACAATTACTTGTAAAAGCAGATCTATCAGTAAGAAATAATTAACATGACCTATAGGTAACTTTTAAGGTAGATTAATATTTTGAAAATAATTTTTTTAGTGTCAGTATCACTTTTACTTATGCTGAAAACTGTGGTATTTCAGGATGAGAAATTTCTTCTAGCTTAACTGATTAAGCAGAACAATAACAAAAGAAATGAAGCCTTAAAGTCAACCTGCTTTTTTGGGTATCGCTCTAAAAAATCCAGCTTTTTTAGAAAAAGGTGCAAAATAATAATTTGAAACCCATAAAAAAGACAAACCTTCTTAGAATGTTTATCTATAACATACTAAAATATCCCTGATAATTTGACAGTTTATAGCAGATATAATTATTATCATCATAACCAAGAAATCAGTTTCTGTACTTATAAACTAATTTGGATAGAGAACATTTGCTCATGTACAAGCTTAACATACCTTGATGAAGAAAGCCAAGCTGTGATTGGCATTCCTAGAAGCATCAGGAATTTCCTTGTATTTCTGTGTAATATGTGGCATTAGCATATTAACCAAAGTTTCAACGGCATGATGAAATGAAGCTGGAAATCTTTGGTTTCGCAGTAGCTGGAAGCAAGCAATGCCCAATTTAAGAAATGCAAGATTTGGTATTTTGTTTTTGTGGTGCTCGAAATACTTGAATACAACACTACCATCAATCTAATGTTAAGCCCAATAATTTTGACAGTCTCCTTTCTTGTGATATGCAGAGGAAACACTACTTTTTCCAAGGACAGGAGTTCAAAATATATATACCAACACATATATGCTGTAGATTTTAGAAGTTTCTAAAACCCAGCTAGTAACATTTTACATTTACATTAAAATAGATAGCTATGAGTTGTAAGTCTTTATAAAACTTAATGGGTAACTTAATGGGTAACTAATATAACAGAAGAGGTTATATTTTTTAACATAAAAAAATGGAAAGTAAGGCTTATGACTACAGAGCTTTTAACCTACTATTCAGACCCTTTTGTTTTTTAAACAAGTGCCAGACTAGATCAAAAGCTAAAAAACATTTTTCAGGATTGAGTTTAAATGCTAAATTGAATTATTTCTAAATTATCTTTTATATCAGTACAATAACCTTTAAGGACAGTTTCCATTTTTACAGATGTGTAATTTTTACATTCATTTTTTATTTCAGAATTCCTGGTATAGTGCTATTTGAGAGAGTAAAATATGGTGCTGATAATAATGCTTTTTTCCTTTGTTAAAGTGCACCTGTCACCCCAAAATAATGTTCAAAATCCTATTTTATCACATTAGTCAAGCAAAATGAACACTAATTACACTATATAAATCATTTTAATCTTGTTTTCTTAAATCTGGGAATTCATAATTATATCAAGCAGGCAGGAGCCATTTTGTCACTGTTATTAAGACAAGCCTTGTATCATCTCAGAATCTTGTTTGTGCACCAGAATGGGGGACCCAATGTCTATCCCCATGTCCTGGCTACACAATTAAATGGTTAAGAGAACTGGGGGAATGTGTGGGGAGCAGTGGCATCTAGGAAGTGCTGAATGGAAAGTGAAAGTAATTATCTGCCCCGCCTCTATGCCTAAGGCATAGAGGAGTGGCAGACAATATTTGATTGACAGCTGAGATTTTTAAATGAGCTTTAAACAGCTATGAATGCTTTAATAAAAAATTGAAATTGGATTTCATGTTTAATTTGAAAAGGACTTTTATTATACAGATTTTTGTGTCTGGGTGACAGGTCCACTTTAATCACCCTGCAAGGATTGCAGTATTTAATTTAACTAGGGATGACATTAAATAAATATAGAAAAATAAAGTTAAACATTACGAGTAAATATATGAAAAGTTATTCTGTTCAGAGAAATTTGTTTATCAACATAACTCATGTTATTTAGGTTTGGGGGCACTGTGAAACCATTGTGCATCAGACCATGCAGTTCAGTCTGCTTGAATATTTGAATGGCATGGGTGTATAGTTATAATAAGAAGCAGAAAAAGCTGTATAACAAGTTTATTGCTTTAGTTGATATTTCTATTTTGTCTATTAGTTATGGCCTGATCAAATCTGGTTGAAATTCTTTCTACAGCACATGCTGCCAAAGCAGCCAAGTGCTGAACACTGCAAAAGCTAAAGAAAAGTCTTCTAAAAACATGCATAATCTTACCAACCAAAATAAACTGTACATCATTAAATAATCATACAAGTGTTGCTAGACAAATACATGGATTACTTATGAACATACTTTTACTTTTGAATTCTCAACAAGGTGTTGTGCCATTGACTTTATTAAGACTTCAAAGAAAAACCAGGAATACTGCAAATGAGAGAAAAGTATCTGTTAGTAAATAGATAATTTTTACTTAATACTTTACTCGCTTGTCTTCATTTTTTCCCTCACCCCAACTATCAGCTTCTATATGTGCAGTGTTCTCTGAGAAAACATTGCCAAGTGCATGAGTGATCTGAACAAGAATCTGTGGTTAATGGTCTGAAAATTTTTTCCGAGCGATTATATATAAACTCAAAGATACAGCATATAACAGGTCTTTGAAAAAACAGTTTAAAACATTGTTAATCATTTTACATACCTTAAGGAGCTTATTGCTAGTTAGAAAATCTGCAGACGGCTTGAGGATTGTTGTCATAGACTTGGCCAGTTCTTCGTGCATGGTCTTGCATTCTGAAGTGATGTATGGCTCAGCTTTGTAGACATACTAAAAACATTACATGAGGAGTAGCATAGATAGCAGATTGAGAATACAGTAGTAGGATCTGGATGTTCAGTTTTTTAATGTACAGTAATAATAAGCATTGCATACCTTCACATAGGATCTAAGGTAGCTCTCCAAACCCTCTTCATGGCAAAGAGCAACCACATGGATAATAACCCTAAAACATGTAAATGTAGAGAAATTTATTTCTACAATTAAAAGAATCAGAAATATAGGCTTGACGTGCTTCAACCAATGCTTTAAGGCAACTGTCACAGAGGGCAATTTAGGGGGTGTCAATCACTTTGGCATGGCTACTAATAAGGTGGAGTCAAAAATGTCTGACATTCCCCAGGGCCATTACCAAATATAAGCACACAAATAAGAAGCATTAGTTAAAAGTCTCAGTTGACAGTTAAACTCTATTTTGTGCCATACTTTTAGAAGGAATCAGCTTCAATATCTTTACCATTTATTAAATTGCTGGCTGCATCAATATTTCAAATACATTCTAGTGATTTAAACTAGGTAGAACAGCTTCTCAGTAAGTAAAGCTCACATGAAACAAAGCCACCATCAAAGAAAAAGTAGCTGTGTCATTACAGGGACAACTGCTCATATATACATTGCACTGACTCTTCTGAAGCATTCTACAAAAATCATACTTCACATTTTGGCTCTAATCTATACCAAGAAACACTGCCATTACCCTTAGCAGGGAACTGATGCTTCTCTCATTACCAAGAAATTTCTTCATCTATCTGGGCAGGCAAGCCCACATTTTCTGAACCTGGAAACAAATCCTGCAAATCAAAATAGGGATGGCCATCTCATTGCAGTTATATAGTTACACTGGGTTGAAAAA
>CM044433.1:121216278-121248250 GCA_024363595.1 Xenopus borealis | reverse complement strand
TGCATTTCACTCCCAGTTTGGCCCATAGTTCTGCCTCTACAAACGTTGCAAAGTGTGATAAATTGCTATTCCCCCACACCGGCATGTCCGGGGATGTAACACCTGCTTTGTTTGTTAATTGCACCATGGTATCCCATGCTCTCTTAGTGGCATCTAGCACAGGCAGTAACGGACTAACATCCTTCCTGCTCCTGTATAAAGCATTTTTTAGGCTTTCTATAGAAGTAAAGTAAAGTGCATCCAGGGTTGATGCTGGATTCTCAGGATCAAATGTCCTCCAGTTAGCTATATGTGTGCTTTGGGATGCTAGGTAGTACAGCTCATAATTAGGTGAAGCTAATCCTAACTGTTCTGGCACTGCGTTTAAGGTCGGTCTGGAGATTGTAGGGATTTTGTTGCCCCATATAAAAGAGGTTTGGGTACAGTCTATGTCCAAGAGGGGTTTTTTTTGGAATATGTCATAGCGTATTGCTCAATACATGCAAAAATTTTGGTAGAAAAATCATTTTACATATGTTGATTCTACCTATGAGTGTTAGGGGTAGCTTGTTCCACTGGTCTAGGGTCACCTTGAATTTGGATTTGAGTGGATGCAGATTATGCTGGATAAATTGTGCTGGATCTTTATGCCTAAATATTTAAAAGTTGGGGGCAATTTTAAGTCTGCATTGGGGGTCTAGCATCTCTGGAATCTTATCATCCAAGGGAAAAACAATAGACTTTCCTAATTGATTTGGAGGCCCGAGTGGTTCAGAAAAGTGTTTAATTATATCAAGAGCCACCTGGAAAGAGGTACGATGATCTGCTAGATAGAGTAGCGTATCGTTCGCATACATTGAGATCTTCTCTTCTACTGTTTTGTAAAGAAGGCCTCTAACTTGAAGGGAGTGCCTGATTGCAATAGCCATCGGCTCAATGGCCAGGGCAAAAAGCAATGGAGAGAGCGGGCAACCTTGTCGGGTGCCTCATGTTAGGTGAAAAGAGGGGGATGTTATTTCGTTAACTTTAATAGCGGTCTTAGGTTCACTGTACAATAGTTGAATCCATTTAACAAATGAAGGGCCAAACCCCATCCTGATCAAGACCTCCCATAAATAGGGCCATTCGATGGAGTCGAAGCCTTTGGCAGTAGCAAGAGACACTACCAGTCTAGACCCCGTGTTCTCATGTGGTAATTGATTAAGAAATAGCCTTCTGAGGTTAAAAGTTGTAGATTTTGCAGGCATGAATCCTGACTGATAAGGTTCCACTAGTGTAGAGACTACTTTAAACAACCTTTTTGCTAGAACTTTGGCTAGGATTTTGATTTCCATGCTAAATAGAGAGATAGGCCGATACGAAGAACACAATGTTGCATCTTTCCCTGGTTTGGGAATAAGTACTATTGTTGCTTCTGCAAATGATTTGGGCAGGGAGAAATTTTGAAAAGCATAAGATAGTGTTTCATGCAGTTTGGGCACTATTTCCTTAATAAGTATCTTGTACCATTCTATGGTAAAGCCATCCGGTCCTGGGGCCTTTCCCGAAGGGAAGGATAGAATGGCTTCTGCTATTTCAAGTTGACAGATCGGAGAGTCTTTAAATTTGGTTTGATCGTGAGAAAGTTTTGGTATAGGTATGGAGTTTAGGTAGTTATGCAAATCTGCATTGGTGTAATGTGCGGTGGATGTATAAAGTGTTTTGTAGAATTTGTAGATTTGTAAAAGGACAAATCCGGGCGGTCAGCGTGGCTTGACAGGTTGCAATTACAGCTAGGACTGGAGCTATAGCTGAATCATGTGTCTGTTCCTCCGAGGGAGCGGGTGATGAGGGTACCTCAGCGCCATCTTGGGCAGGACATTTTACATATTGATCCATTTTCTGCGATATATCTGCTGTTTATTTTGGTCCTCAGTTGCCTCCCATGTCTGCTGGGGATAACCCAGTACTTGGTGAAACAAATTTACTGGAAATACTGGGTTTAAGTCCAGACAGGATCAGTGTCCCTACGGAGCAAACCGCGGTGTGACCAGTTAGTTCGGCATTCAGCCACGCCCCCCCTACCCTCATAATTTAAGTCTTCCATTCCTCTAACCAGTTTAGTTGCATGTCTCTGCACTCTTTCCAGCTCATTTATATCCCTCCTAAGGACTGGAATCCAAAACTTCACTGCATATTCCAGATGAGGTCTTACTAGGGATCTATAAAGAGGTATAATTATGTTTACATCCCTTGAGTTTATGCCCTTTTTATGCAGGACAGAACCCTATTTGTTTAAGTAGCTACAGTATGACACTGCTCAGAATTAAACAACTAGTTATCTATAAAAACCCCAAGATCCTTCTCACTTAAGGAAACTCCCAACACACTGCCATTTAGTGTATAACTTGCATTTATATTATTTTTGACAAAGTGCATAACCTTGCATTTATCAACATTGAACCTCATTTTCCAGTTTGCTGCCCAGTTTCCCAACTTAGACAAATTACTCTGCAAAGTGGCAGCATCCTGCATGGAACCTATAGTTCTGCACAATTTAGTATCATCTGCAAAAATAGAAACCATACTTTCATTGCCCACATCCAGGTCATTAATAAACAAGTGGAAAAGCAAGGGACCCAGTACAGAGCCCTGCGGTACCCCACTAACAACACCGGTCCAATTAGAAAATGTTCCATTAACCACTTTGTAGTCTATCAGTTAAAATAGCTATTGATAGACAGAACCTGGTGGAGTTCTGTATGAGGTTTTTATGGTTTTTACACTTAATACACTCTTTTTTCTTTTTTTTTAAAGGAAAACCATGAATTTTTAGAGATAAAGTCAAAATTTGATTGTTACCAAATGGGCCCCATAGTGTGATAAAGTGCTGTTACCAGTGAGGAGATATGAAACTGGACTGGAGGCATTATTTACTCTGAACCTCGGGACACATTTTAAGAAATGGACAAAAAAAAGTCTCACCTTGTAACATTTACTGCAACCTCTTCTTGTGTAGTCCGTGTAAGGACTCTGCACATCTGGTTCAGTATAGTAGGCAGGAATGCTATCATTACATGCCCTTCCATTGCATGAAGACCCTGAGATTGAAAACATAATTTTTGTGTTAAACCTATGGAAAAGCTCATCTGTAGAATCCCAGTTATAAAAAAGCAATTATACCACCCCCCAAATCTGAAGTAGAATATTTACTGCATAGAGCAATGTGAACAAGCAGGTGCACCAACATTTTTGCAAATCAACCTGATTTTATTTTCAACCATTAATACATAAATTCTGCTATGTGTTTGTAATTGCAATTATATTACAGAAGTTTTAAAATAATTATAAATTTAACTGTAAACACTTCAAGTAGGTTTATTAAATATAGAAAACAGCTATACCTAGCAAATCACAGAGGTAGCATATATTTAGAATGCTAATTATATCACAAGTACCTTTAAATACTTTACAAGGTCACTTCCTACAGCTTGTGCTCCAGATTCTGTTTTCTGACAATACTGAAAAAAATTGTGCAAGTGCAGGTCCTAAAAGGCAAAACAAAGAATTACAATTTTATTTTCTGTACAAGGAATAAGCACAATAGAGAAGAAAAATTATAAAATAATCACAAAGGTAGTTAGTGTCAAAATGTGACAATATCTATAGTGATATTTGAGATCTCTTCTCATACATTTATAGTGAATTAATTACCCTTTCATAACTATAAGCCAAAGGGTGACTCAAATTTTTATTCAAATGTTTAACAATGATTTGGTCCACATCACACAACAGTTTATGTTCACTATATAATACAATTTGGTGGATCATTTGACAATGCAGTCACAAAATGATGGGCCGGATTAATTAAAATGTTTAGAATCTACTGTCTTAAGTTACCCAACACACAGGATGGTAAATCGGTTACATATTTGTTTGGCAGTCAGATTTAATGACTGTGATTCAGAAAGTAGTACAGAGAAATAAACAGTAGGAGGCTTGAACAATATGGCAACCTAAAGACACTTGGGGCAAGAATTGCAATTTTTTCATGAATTTAAATGTTTTATGTTTTTTTCCATTTTTTTTAAAATAAAAATTGTGTAAATTCTTCCAATTCTTACCAAAATCTTTGCCTGCCATAGTCATGAACATGCTTTAATGATAGCTTACAATAAAGGGATGTCTTCAGAAGTCTTCTACACAGTGGTGAAAAACATGGTCATGCCATAATGAAGTGGAAGTTGTGCCAGTGCTCAATCACTATGTAATAAATTATTGTATTCCCTACAAGTGGAAAATGTACCTGTGCATAAACTGTAGATACCAAATGTGTAGCAACTTTCAGTAGCGGCTTGGCTCCATCAACCCATTTTATCTCAGGACCTGAATGCTAAACCGGAAAAATATACATGATAAAATAGAACACTGGCATAAACAATGTTTTTTTATGCATTCTGAAATGTAAAACAATAAAAAGTTTACCCCCCCCCTTTTTTTTCCATGGGTTTAATAAATAGGGCTTCTACTGAAAATACTTTTTGCCTAGTCTTTTAATCAACATCCATGTTTGGTCCTTGCAAGATGCATGTTCGACACAAGGCCGATTAATTTAACTGCTGAAAAGAGGCATATAGTCAATTTAAATATCTGCAAGAAAGTGCTCTATCTTTTAAGAGCATTAACAGACAGTTTCTTCGGTTCGGTTCATACTGAGCACAGAAGTACAGTAGATTTAAGAAATAAATCTATACCTTGCCCATTCCAAGTTCCTGATATCCAAGGTATCCAGCTGGAAGGTTAGCAGACACTGGAATGTTCTGCTCATTTGTCACCACACGACCATCTTTAAGCAAGGGCAACCAGGCAAATCCAACTATAAGCAAATGAAATGTATTTTCAGACAGTTTGCAATTACCTACACTGAAGTTTTTGACAAACTGGTCACTTTAAACCTTTTGCCTGGTCATTGGGCTGCAGGAAGGATTACAAAAACTTATAATAAGGGTGCATAAAAATAACAGAAAATGTTTGCGGATCAGAAAAGTCAGATAAAAGCAGATGAGGTACACATATTAAGGCATATATAGATATTTTAGCACTTTGATGGTCCATTTTGTAAAACAGTTATTACAATAATGTAATTTATGTATTCATTGGATTGCCAAGAAGGAATGGAATATAAAAGACAAAAGCAAGGCAGTGCTCCAGAAGAATTGGGGAATGGGCAAAACAAAGACAGAGAGAGAAGCAAATAGGGTCAGGCAAAGTGCTATTTAAAAATAAAAATGCATAAAGGTTGTCTAGAGGAAAGAGGCAGGACAGGGAGTGGAATGTGTTGGGCTGTCAGACAGGATGGGGAGTAGTTTTGGAAAGCAATAGGGCAGACAACTGAGAAAAAGGAAGGAAAATGTGTGTGCAGTTTTCTGTGGCAAAGTATTTGGAGGACAGATCCTATAGCATATCTTCCATAACTTCTGTATGTTAAATAAGTAGATGATTTAAATAACACAACATGTTCTTTGTAACTGACCATTGGCATATTATAAGGTAGAACATATATCTAGTAGAAATCTAACAAATGTAAGTTTTTGCATAACATTTTCCCCATTTAATTTTGTTGCTGAGCTGCTTGCCGTGTTAATTAAGGATTTTTATCACATTAAAATGTAATCTGGGCAAACCTTGGCTTTCTATAACATCTCTCTTTTTTGTGCCTCCTTTGCTTGAAGTATCACAGCTGACATGGAAAAAAGTGAACAACAAATGGTGCTTTTCATGAAGTTGTGTGGGAAGTTCAATTTTAATCTGCAGGAGAAATGAAAAGTACTCTCAATCACAATAAAAGTAACTGAACAGCTAAATACATAATCCCTATTTGCCTAGTGACTAGGAAAGCTGCATCACACCAGAAAAATGAGATGTTCTTGAAAAAACACACACAGACACACACACGACAGTGTGTTGTGAGTTTCCTTAAGTGAGAAGGGTTTTTATAGATAAGTTGTCTAATTCTGGGCAGTGTCATTCTGTAGCTACTAAAGCAAATAAAGTTCTGTCTTGCATAAAAAAGGGCATAAACTCAAGGGATGAAAACATAATTATACCTCTTTATAGATCCCTAGTAAGACCTCATCTGGAATATGAAGTGCAGTTTTGGACTCCAGTCCTTAGGAGGGATGTAAATGAGCTGGAGAGGGTGCAGAGACGTGCAACTGAACTGGTTAGAGGGATGGAAGACTTAAATTATGAGGGTAGATGTCCAGGTTGAGGTTTTCTCTGCGCTTGTGACGGGACATGATTAAATTACATTAGAGGGCATTTTATACAAATAGCCGGGGACCCTTTTACCCAAAAAAGAGGATCGCCGCACCAGAGGCCACCCCTTCAGACTAGAAGGACTTTCATTTGAAGCAGCGTAGGTGGTTCTTCACAGTCAGGACAGTGAGGTTGTGGAATGCACTGCCGGGTGATGTTGTGATGGCTGATTCTGTTGATGCTTTCAAAAGGGGCTTGGATGCTTTTTTTGGACAGACATAATATCAAAGGCTATTTTCATACTAAACTCTACAGTTAGAATAGCTATGGGCATATATGGTTTGTGTGAGAGTGGGGGGGGGTGTATGCTGGGTTTTGATTTGGAGGGGTTGAACTTTATGGACTTTGTCTTTTTTCAACCCAATTTAACTATGTAACATGCAAAAATGAAAGCATTTGTTGTAGAGGTTGCACACAACAATGATAATGCATTCATTATTTCAACTTTCAATGCCAAATTAAACACAAACATCTAGCTGCAACAAACAAAGGCTGTATATATACAGGAAATGCTTAGCTTGCCTTAAATGCAAGAGATAACCAAATCAGTCTCCACATCAGATGACACAAACAGTTACTGTAAAGCTGGGGTTCCTTTACAATGGCAGATGAATGTGGCATATCAGCTATTAACATACAAGGTATTGTATTTTAATATATAATCTATGCCCAATGTGATGCCAGGTTGAAGTTGCACATTAATTATATTATATAATTAAGTATATGGGTATTAGGATCAGTACTCAAAGGATTCACAGATCAGATTTTAGGGATACTATAACGCAAACCTGCGCTCAAATAGGATGTGGACTGTAAGGAGACACTACTCATAATGATGTGTCCTGCAGCAAAAACATCAACTATTTTGTAAATAAAATTAAAACATTTGTACAGTCAGCCAAACCACAAGAGTAAAAAAAATAGCAAAAAAGTAAATTATTAGTCTGAAAATAAGCCTTCTACCCACCATTTACTGTGTGTGACCCAAGAACACAGCTAGAAAAGACTGTCACAAAAGTGATAATCCTGTATATTATGCCTAGTTTTCATCTAATGCATCATGAAAAATTAATTCAGCTATTAAAAAAAGCTCACCTCATCATAAAATTCAGGATTCTGCTGATGATGCAAAACAGAGACTAGTGCATTTTTAACAAAAAGAGGTCCCCCGGGTCTTCCATATATACACTAAGGAAAACAGACAGGGAAATGGTAAGTGTCATACTAAACAGTGATGAAGAGCAAAAAAGAAATTATTTGTAGAACTAACCTTTAATGGCTGTGATTCCTCATCATCTACATCTCTGAATTCAATAGACAATGCAATATTTCTTGCCTAAAAAAAGTCAAAACAATATATTAAAAAAAAAAACTATGCACACACATCTATATCTTTAATAGAGAATATTGAGCATACTTGTATACAGGTATGAGACAGTAGAATAACTACTTTGGAGACAGGGGATGTCTCCACTGAACCTGTTGGCAGGGGATGTAATAAATTGAATGTCTGTCACTTCTGGTTAACAGGTCTTTTTATAAAGTGGAACACTATGACTTAAGATGCTTTACCATCGAATAATTCGTGTTTAGAATTCATAAAAATGCTGCTGAACAAAACAGAGCAGAAACCCTTTATATCCATTCAAATACAAATTTTAATTTGTAGGTATTACCCATGCTTTAAATTTTACATCAAATCACTTTATTGCTGATTCACACCAGGTTCTACTTATATACAATTAAATAAAGCCTTCATGTTATTTATATATACACAGCTAGAACCACATGTTTGACAAGGTCTTCGATGAGTATATCTGGGCCAGAAATAGAGCAGAGAGGAAACATACAGCCTACAGTGCAGGAAGTCTGGTACTAAAGATATAACATCTACTGTATAGCAGGTAAGCAGCTAATATTTTAACTGACTATTTGCTAGTGTCTCCTTTAGGTTTAAATATTATTTTAGTAAAACAAAACAAAAAGGAAATTTGACAAATAAACTTCAGCCAAGCCTTAGCTTTCAAAATGTCATTCACAATCAGAATGCGAGGGTAGCCTTACCTTTGCAAATGCCTTTTGACCATCATATTTCAAGTGCTTTGGATAAACATACAAGTGATTGTTGTAAATGGTAAAAGGCTGGGTATGTTTAGGTATGCAGGGTACAAATTCTTCTACTTCAAACGTTACGGTTGTCTCTGCACTGTTCTCAAATTGTTTCATGGGAATGTATGCGGAGTTAACGTAGTCTAAAAAGTAATCAACGACATCATAAGAAGCAGATCAAAACACTAAACATTTAAATATATATTCTCAATGCTCTTTTCAACTTACTTGGAAAATCAGGAGATACATTGTCGATTGTAATGTCTAAATTCCCTAAAATAACTGGAAGCTTGGCCATCTTCTCAGGTCTAGAAACACAACAGCATCTGGGTGGGTTAGTAATCTGCTGACAATACACGTGTTTATACATGTATTTTACATGTGTTAGGGATGCAGCAAACAATATTTAGTTACTTCTGTTTGCACATAATTTTTTTTTAAATTTTATTATTTCCAAACATAAGATTACAATATGACAATTGTAGAGATATAAAAAAAAAGAAAAGCAGAGAAAAGGGTATGTGAAATCTAAAACTATAAATACTAACATGAACTGCAACTACAGTCCTCTCATTATGAGAAGAATCTGCTCTCTGGTTTCTCATCCTTTTAAAGGAAAATATTCTTGATGCACTCCCTTCCCTTTCTGTTGTGCTACTTCATTATTCATATTAGTATGTGAATTTATTGTAGATTCATATAATGCCCCACATTAACGCATTTTGGTTTTCCTTGAACCGTTGTCATCAGGACGGTTACTGTTTCAGCATTTAGTAAAGGAAGGGCATTCCCAGATGCAGACAGTAAGATCTGCTCTGATGCAAGGGATTCACAATGTATCACTGCTCTGTGTACCAGTTCCTGAACAGCCTATGTGCTGCTGCTGGGAACTGTCCATTTACTTTTATGTTAAAAGAGACAGACGAAGGGTAAATGCAGGTAGACTTCAGTGAAATCTTTACACAGTGATATCCAGAGACAAATATCCGACAAACCCTTGTTTTCATGATTCATTAGAGTACACTGAAATATATAGGCCCACCCCCGTTTAGCAACCCAGAACAAATAGCATTATTTTTTCATATTTCTACTTCTGGAACAGTATCAATTTCTAAATTAATTAATTATTTTCAGAGGGCCAGATGCTTCAGTCCTTTTAGACTTTTAAATTAACTATATTGTTGATGTGATGGATATTTGGTATTGTCTTCAATATTAATAAAAATCTCTGATAAACAATCACATACAACCTGAAGGTAATATTTAAATTGTTTGACAATTGGCAGTATGACTTACTTTCGAAAATCAGCAAGAAGCTTAAGCATATCTTCATTTGAAATTTTGTTACTGTCTTGTCTGTAAATTGCAGAAAATCTTGCATTTTTGTCCAGTGTTCCATTTGAATCTTTAAACAATGATCTGCAAGACAAGTTTCCATTTAAAGTTCTGAAAAGGAAAATCTGGAAAGGCGAATTCTCCAGGTTGGCTCAGACGTCTGAATAAAGATTATAGTTGTATACAGTAAAATCATGCACAGGAGTTGCAGAATTATTGATCAGAAACAATAAAATATGCTAAAGACTGGTATTGAATATGTAAAAGTTGAAAGTCTCAAATGACTGGCCTTACATAGAATGGTTTATCAGTGAATAAATATGTTCGGGGAGACTAAATTACATTCTTCCAAGTCTTTGTGTTTAAAGAAGAAGTAATGCTCCAAAAACATGCAATAAATCATTCCTGAAAATAATAGTCACTGCAAATATGCAGTTCTATAAGAAGAGAAAATGACTGCATATCTGATTTCAGCACTGGGTAAAAACACTATATAACAGCTAGCAAAAGCATTAGTTTATTAACACAGGTGATAAATTGCACAAGTGCAGTTTCCCACAGCAACCAATTAGCAATTAGTTTTGATAACTATCATCTATGGGGAAAAAGATCTGATTTGATCACATTTTGTTTGTAAACAAGTCCTATAGCTTTGAGAAGGAGGATTATCTTCAGCTGTTTACTTGTATACACAAGACTTCTGGGTTGCTGTAAATTTAGTCAAATTCTTACAGGCAGAGCAATCAACGCAGTCCAGCCTAATCAAATAACAATGGTATAGGTTGTATTCATTGTAGAGTTTACATACACACACAAGGTTATGTTGTTACCTTGCTGCCCATGCAAATGGCATCCGGTACTGGCCAAGCCTACTACATGCCTGTTTGGCATTTTTCAAAACCTTCTGTGCAACCTGCAAAATTTAATAAAAGATACTTAAAAGGCAGTTTGCTCATCTGATTCATACTTTACTGTTCACCCTTTTTAAGATTCCTTGATTTTACTGGTGTTGGTGGAAAATCTCCTTATGAATCATTTTAATGTACAACATAATTATTCTGCATGTATTGAGCACCAATTTACAATTTTACAAGCATATCTTGCAGAAATCAGTTGTAAATGGATTAAAATACTCCATCTAAAGACAAACATATCAAATCCATGAAAATATTTCAAGATACAGCCAAAGCTGTGGAATCAGTCAGTAGTAGTTTGGTTATCTGAAGTCAGAGTCACCAAAAATGTACTGACTTCTAATAACTTTAAATACAAGGACTGAAATTAAGCAACACGAAGATTACATTAAAAACAGTAACACCAGAAGTGCTCTAAAGTAATTAACATATAATATAGTGTTAGCATGTACTTGTAAAAGCTGTGTGTTTGCTTTAGAAACACTAGTATAGTTTATATAAACAAGATTCTGTGTAGCCAAGGGGTCAGCCATTCAATCTGCTGGAAAAAAGTAAAAGAAACAGTTTACATAGCACATAACAGAAAAACACTGTCCAAATCAATGATGTTGTTTCTGTTACCGCTATGTAACCTGTGCCTTTTCTTCCTTTTTCCAGCAGCTTCAATGGCTGCCCCCATAGCTACATAGCAGCTTGTTTATTTCAACTATAGTAGTCTTTTTAAGCAAACACTCAACAGCACATATATTTTAATTACTTTGATACAATTTCAGTTTTTGGTGTTACTATTCCTTTAAAAACAGAGGTGTCGTGGGTAATATAAACTGAGGAGTTGAAAGATTTATGTAACAACTTCACAGCCCTGGATACAGCTAAAATAACTATACTATAAATGTTTAATCCCCATGTATAATTAACTGGAAAATAGACAGACATGTACATGCATAGATTTTAGCAAGCACAATTTGACCTAACAAGTCTCCTTGGAGAAATAAAGTAGAATTTGTTTCAAA
Organism: Xenopus borealis; assembly: GCA_024363595.1. Classification (NCBI taxonomy): domain Eukaryota; kingdom Metazoa; phylum Chordata; class Amphibia; order Anura; family Pipidae; genus Xenopus; species Xenopus borealis. Next base: position 121,236,603 of record CM044433.1, on the reverse strand, counting down.
GTATTTCAAAGATAATAATCCTCCATAGCAGGTTCAGTTACAAATGCATTTAGTATGTCTCCTTATGCAATAATCCAATAGATATGCAGTTGGTATGCCTTTACTTCTAATACCTGGTATTGCGCTCCATGCTGTTTATCAAGTGTGTGTGGTTATCATAATGACAAGTTAAAGAACCCAGAGGCCACTTCAAAATGTTGTAATATTCCTCTAGAACAGGTGTGCTTTTACATATCAATGAACAAAAAAATTAAAGTGAAAACATCAACCTGCTAGTCAGTAACACATTTGTATGAAGGGGACTATTGGTGGCATGCAGTCATGAAATTGTTGCTTTGTATTGAAATGGTTTATTCACCTTTGCAGAGTCCGAGCTCTTCATGTATGGTTCTGCACAATGAGCAATGCTGCCTTGAAGGACCTTTTCTATTCTGGCCACAAGGAAGATATCAGTATGGGGACAGGTAACAGAAAATATGCCCTAAGAGAAGAGAAAAATAGCATGGGAGGATGTATTCACTGCTACTAAAAGACAGTGACTAACCACTGTTTATCAATTTATATGCATTATTTATGTTTTCGGTCATGGGATGTTAGGTAGGTTAGGTGTTTCTCTAGCAGGCTTACAGAGCATAATAATAATAATAATAATGGATAATGTCTGTGAGAACATGAAATCATCTAAATACAGATTTGTGAAAAGTTATATAAATGCTCATTTGTAGCATACATTTTTATTCAAGCTGTGTAGAGCATGCTAAATATTTCAAAGCAGGCAATGTTTTTTTGTTATGCAGAGTTTCAATTTTAGACAGAATATAAAATACAAGGACCCTTAAATTATTTAGTCACTTTCTTTGAAGTGCTTCCATTTGCCTCCGTTTTACTGATAGATTTCTTAAATGAATTATTTAAACACTTCTTTTTGAGTTGAAACATGACATGCATTTTTACTTAATCCTTTTTACTCCCACAAGTGTGCAACCAGCAGTAGAAAGGTGATCAAAAGTGACCTAATTATGCCAGTACCTGTTTTGGATACTGCAGCATGGACTCTTGAATAGATCCTAGTATTGATCGGCTGACATCCCCACCACCATTTAAGAGCTGCTGCGAAGAGGCACAAATCATTTGCCTCACAGAGGCATGGTTTAAATCGACATGAAAGTCAGCCGATATCTTCCGGTTGGTTTTAATATCGAACAGAGATAAAGTGACAAAGAAGGGTTCAACCTGGAATAAATTGTATGTTTTAATGGTCAAGTTAGAAAGAGAAAAATATACAACATGCTAGCTAATCATAAAACACTTGAGAAAACATTTATTTGTTAGTGTTGTTACAGATTAAAGTATTCAATGTGGTGGAGTGGCATTACCTTTAGTGGGCCATGAGTTTAATAAATAGGGTTTTTGCTGCACACTGATTTAGTGTTTTCATCATGAAAAATCAATGTTTTTTTCTATTTTATTAGGCTAATACATGGATACGATCTTTAGCTCTTGTGAGGGAAATCAGATTATGAAGCTAAGAACAACTTTTGCAGTATTTACTCCTATAAACAAAAAAAGGCACACCGTGGAGTCTGGGATGGACATGTCCCAAGACCTGCAGGTTTTAGGGTAAGGGCACAGAGCAAGATTCAGGGAAATTTAGTTGCCTGGTGACTATTTGCCTCTTCTTCTGGGCGACAATCTCCCCTTACTGCCTTCCAGTGCTTCCCACTGGCTAAAAAAAAAAAAGCCAGCGGCACTTCGTTTTCCGAATTTTCCTCACAAGGAAGCTTCAACTTCAGAAAACAAAGCGACTTATCATTATAGCTGGCGAGAAGGCAGCTCGGGGAGATTGTCTCTCAGATAAAGAGGCGACAGGCAATTAAATCTCCCTGAATCTTGCAGTGTGCTGTTAACCTTAGGAGAGATCCCGACCAGATCTCCTCATGCTGGAGCTTACCCAAGGGAGCAAGTGCTCTCTGTAAGTAAGCTTAAGTGATGCAGTAGATGATCCATTTTATGTTTTGGTTATTTTTCACCCTACAAACATTATATTTCATCTGGAGCATGTGGAGATTATATGTTTGGATATTTCTCCAGATACCAAACTTTGTATTCTTGGCATGACTGCCCTCCCTTTAAATTTTCTTTTTAGAGGTGATGAATACAGAAATTTCAGAATACAATTAAAATTTAGATAAATTCACACCTAATTCTAAAGAAATGAAGCAATATTTTTTAAACAGAGCTCATTGTAGTATGTTGCTATGTTTTAAGCCAGTGTAGTGTTAAATGTCTAAACAGTATTACTGAGGGTTGTGAATTTGTAGCTAAGCAGTCTGAAGTTCCATCAAAGACTTGCAATATGTTTGTAATACAGGGGTGGGCCCAAAGTGCTTATGAATAGAAGTATTGCCTTTGAAGAAACCCTCTGCTGTAAATACCGTTTTATGAACTGCATAAAATGTGCTTTGTTCAGTCTATACTTTCTGGTTTTGGAACTAAAGGTAAATATAATGGCTTACCTGATGCCCTTGACTAGTTTTCCGGTTAAAAGAACATTTCTGTAGTGAATTTAATCACTGCAGAATACCTATCATTTGGCACATCAACAGGGATTATACCTTTTGTTCTTCTTTAAAAGCAGTCAACACGTCAACAGTAGTAACCAGTAACATCAAAATTTAAAAAAATGTTTTGTATATAACAAAAAAAAAAACCCACCAAGACATATTTGACTTTAAATTTGCAGTCTTTATTAAGAAATAAATTACCAAAACTCCGCTTGGGCTACTCATCAGAAAAGGCAACAGGGCGACGATCCATTGTGCGGTGCTCTATTCGAGCGCTGCACGATGGATCGCTGATCGCCTTTTCTGAAGAGGATCAAAAACAGAGAATCATTAAATTATTTCTTAATAAAACCTTTGATATTTTAAAGTTTAATATGTCTTGGTGTATTGTTTTCGTTATACACAAATTAAAAAAAAAAATTTCATGTTACTGGTCTTATTATCCTCCATTGCTATTAAGTGGGTGCTTTCACACGTTTGTTACGAATGAGGAGCCACCACTTATGTTTGCAAAACAACCATTTTTAAATAATATGGAAGGTGCGATGGCTTATGAAAATATTCCTTCAAATATCAATTTTACTAGATCGTGATCTCATAAACAATCTTTTTGTAAATGCAAGATAGCTTAATCTTATAATGTTAAAATGTCTATGAACATGATATTACGGTCTACAATTACTCAATTAGATTATTAGCTCTTGATGGTAGAGCCCTAATTCTTCTAGCTTTTTGTGTTTTAGGGTGAAAACACACAGAGGGACTAGTAACAGCTACTTGTCATGGTTACAAAATAATGAGCAAGAATACCCTTACTTAAGTTACAAAAGCCATTTTATCAAATAGTTTGCCCATTATTTTAATCTTACGGTTCACTTGAACTGCTGATATACAAAAAGATAAATATATAAACTTTTTTGTCTATCTTGCTTGCATTTTATAACAATTCACTGCAAACTAGGCCTAGCTATAATTGTAAAATTATTAATGTAATTGTCACTTGTGTCACAGCACTCTGCATGGTTTCCAGTGCTAATTGTACCCACATCTGCTCTATGTTAAAGGGATTCTGTCATGGGAAAACATGTTTTTTTTCAAAACACATCAGTTAATAATGCTGCTCCAGTAGACGTCTGCACTGAAATCCATTTCTCAAAACAGCAAACAGATTTTTTTTTTTATATTCAGTTTCTAAATCTGACATGGGGCTAGACATTTTGTCAATTTCCCAGCTGCCCCTGGTCATGTGACTTGTGCCAGCACTTTAGGAGGGAACTGCTTTCTGGCAGGCTGTTGTTTTTCCTTCTCAATGTAACTGAATAGTACGCAGTGGGACATGGGTTTTTACTATTGAGTGCTGTTCTTAAGGGCACCTATGCCCCAAAAAATATGCCCCAAACTGAAGGTGACTATTTTTTTTTTTTAAAAGTACTAGAACCCCAAACCGGAATGTGGGCTCTATCAGCCCGCACCTTCGGTTTGGGGCAAATTTTTTGGGGCATAGGTGCCCTTTAGATCTACCAGGCAGCTGTTATCTGGTTACCTTCTCATTGTTCTTTTGTTAGGCTGCTGGGTGGGGGGAAGGGAGGGGGCGATATCACTCCAACTTGCAGTACAGCAGTAAAGAGTAATTGAATTTTATCAGAGCACAAGTCACATGACTTGGGGCAGCTAGGAAATTGACAATATGTCTAGCCCCAAGAAGGATTTCAAAATGAAATATAAAAAAATCTGTTTGCTCTATTGAGAAATGGATTTCAATGCAGAATTCTTCTGGAATAGCACTATTAACTGATGGATTTTGAAATTTTTTTAATTTTGAAATATTTTGCAGTACATTTACTGTAATGTCCTAAAGGGTGGGTCCAAAAATGTTTGTCCTGTACATTCTCACTTAATATCTTGCAAAACAGTAGTAAATATTTTTGTTTCTAAAATTGCTAGCAAAACATTTACCATGTACCTTATTCAGAGAGATGGGATTCCGCAAAACCACATTTACTTTTAACAAACATTTATAAAGGAGCATAGAGATCTATTTTCCTCTTACATTTGTTGTTGGTCCCTCTTCATTTTCAGCAACGCAGCTCTGAAGATTGAACGCTAAGTCATTGCACTTCACCAATATTCTTTTGCCAAACTTCTCTTCAAACGGTTTTACCTCTGGCTCAATTCCTGAAAAATCAAGTTTCTTCAAAGAAAAAAAAGATGACTATAAGTTCTGGAACATTATTTCAAGATAAATAACATGCCACTAAAGTGATACTTGCTAATGGGTTTTCTCATGAGCGCCTAGAATATGTTAAAGTAAAAATAAAAACTAGGGAAGTTCCACATCCTCTCATTCTGAGTAAAGTGATTCTTAAGACAGAAGGAAAAGGCTGTCATGAATCCCACAGCAAAACACTGTGACTAAGGTATAAATTATTGGTAAGCATGCAAATTCCTAGCCCTTTTTTCTGGGAAAACAGGACAAAGGTTTGCCATGAAAGAAATGCTGCAACTTAGCTAAATAATCAAATGTTTACTAAATAAGTTGGGCTTTGCTGCTTAGTGTAGTGCTTTTTTTGCTTAGAGTAGCCCCACATAGCAATGGTGCTTTATGAAGGAGAGGATGACAGTAGATCCACTTTTTTTGCCTGTGTACAAAATGGAGGAACAAAGCAGATAATTAGCTCTATGTGCACCCAACTGGATACCTAATACATTGTGCTGTGATTGCATTAGTGTATTATCTGCACCACTAATCAGGCCAATGACCATACAATGTAACTATATAAGCTATATGAGAACAATTGGGCATGTGTGGCCAAGGTTTAGTGCAATGTTTTCTTTTCACAAGCATGCATTTCAATAATAAATATTGTGCCCAACCAGCCATGGTTAAGGCACTCTGCATATTACATTTACTCTTCAATTGTGTTTACCTGTGTGTCAGAATCCAAGGCAAACAGTTTCACTCTGCTTTCATTTTTTAGCTTGGTCTCTGGATCTCTGGGGCTCTAAAATAATAAAAATAATCAGCAAAACATCATAGAATTCTAATCAATGGAATATTGCAATAATTATGCAGGTCTACAAGTAAATTATTTACTTTTTCCTGCACAGAAAATATATCTTTCTTTGTGTTTTTTTGGTTTTGCATCCTAATAAGCCCACTGTGAAAAACATCAGTTTTATTCCAGATGTGCAAGTCCTATCCAAACCAAAAGGGAAGGCTCCTGTGCTGCAATTTATTGCAGAACAACCACATCAAGAAACCACAAACCCTTCCAGTGAAGGATTTGGTGAGGAAGTGGTTTCAAAAGAATAGCCCATTCCAAAGTCTGGGTGGTAATAAAGGAGTTGACAATTTCTCCAATGTAGAGGTTTTTCTTAGCCATGAAATGGCATGAAGTGCTAAGCACTGTGAAAATCCTTTTAATCAAGAATTTCTCTTAGATACAAACATTAACAGCCCAAATATATATACAACAGGTCAGTGGAACTTTGCAAACCTTTAAAGTAATGCCACAGAAGTAACAGATTTGTTGTGCAAGCCAGTCCATAAATACTTGATATATAGCTGGCTTGTAAAACAATTTAAATGTGGCTTCATCCATTTGTTAGGAAAATGCAGTGGAAAATATACCTCAGAAATATGTCTCTGTTGACCATAGCCATTAGTGCAAATTACAAACCTTTTCTTGAAGGTAGCTATCTAGGCTAGAGGATGCACTTTCAAATTTGCTTTGTTCATCATCTGCCAAAGACATACAATAAAATGAATGTGACATGAATCTATAACCAATTTTACATTGTAAAAAAGATGATTTTTTAAGCCCAGGTACGATACGGGGGATCAGTTATCCAGAAAACCCGTTATTCAGGAAGCTCTGAATTATAGTAATGTCAGAGTCCACTCTGACAAAAAATGTTTAAAAAAGAATTTCCTTCTTTTCTCTGTAATAATAAAAAGTACATTGTTATTTTTCCCAACTAGGATATAATTCATCCTTATTAAAGGGGTTGTTCACCTTTAAATTAGTTTTAGTATGAAGTAGAGAGTGATATTCGGAGAAAATTTGTAATTGGTTTTCAATTTTTATTATTTGTGGTTTTTTAAGTTATTTAGCTTTTTAATTCAGCAGCTTGCAATTTCAGCATTCTGGTTGCTAGGCTCCGAATTCCCCTAGCAACCATGCACAGATTTGAATAAGAGACTGGGATATAATTAGGAGAGGCCTGAATAGAAAGATGAGTAATAAAAAATAGCACAAACAATAAATGTGTAGCCTTACAGAGCATTTGTTTTTTAGATGGGGTCAGGGGCCCCCATTTTAAAGATGGAAAGTGTCAGAAGAAAAAGGTAAATATCTCAAAAAGTATAGCAAATAATGAAGACCAATTGCAAAGTTTCTAGGAATTGGACATTCTATACCATAATAAAAGTTACCTCAAAGGTGAACCACCTCTTTAAGGCAAAACAATCCTATTTGGTTTTTCATTTTTAAATGATTTTCTATTAGATAAAGTATGGAGATCAATTTATAGAAAGATCCCCTCTCTGTAAAACCCCAAGTCGGGAGCATTCTGGATAACAAGCCCCATACCTGTCTAAATAAACTGTACAGACCCAGATTCAAGGTAAAAATGCCAACCCTCCTCCTCTGTATATACCCCTTCTAAAAGAATTCAGACCTTTGATCAGTTCTCTTATTCAGCTGAATAGTAAGCCAACACTTGACATTTTTAATTTCTAAGCAAAAAATAGTAAAATTAAGTTTTAGTTAAGTTTAAGTAAAACTTTTAATCAAACAAACAATCTTAAAACGATTATTTTATTATTATATCTACTATTATTAAAACTATTACAATTATTCCATATTTATAAGTCGCTAGATTTTAATATATATTTTTGTGATAAGAGTATAAAGATTTGCACACAGTTTAGGTTCTGGTAAGTAAGATAAAACTTGTGCTTATAAATTTTAAAATCAATCCACACACTCCAAAATTAAAACACAAGCATAGGGAATGTGGGAACCTTAGATTGTAAGGTACTTTATATGTCAGCAGTAAATAAATAATAAAATACTAATATTAAAATGAGCACTTAACAAAAGTTTAGGACTTTTATATATAGATTTAAAAACATGTAAACAACATAAAAACTGAATCAAACCATTTACAGACTGCTTTAATTTTCTTTGTAGAATGGGAGGGAATAAGTTACATGAAGCATGCATAAACAACACAGCATTCGCTTACCTTCATGAGCCTCTCCGTTTCTTTTTTCTTGCATAGCAGCTTCAAAGTTCAGTTGCAGTATTTTGTTTAGTGTGCTTATCCAGTCTTCCATTTCTGCATCACTGTCTGCAGCCAAAAGATAACTGCTTTTGTCCTGCATCTTTAGTTCGAAAGCAAAGCGCCGGACCCTATTATTCTGGAAGGAGAAAATATTTCAGTATTGTTTTGGCACCAAAATTTTTTTGCATATTTATATATTTTTTGCTTGATTCAAGGTTTTTGTGCCACAGGTATAGGATCTATTATCCAGAATGCTTAGGTCTTCAGGAAAAGGGGTCTTTCTGTAATTTGTATCGCTAAAATAAAAAAATGATTTTTATATATAATGATTTGCGCAACAGATGGCCCTTCCATAATTTGGAGCTTTCTGGATAGTGAGTTTCCAGATAGTGTTAAAATGCACATTTGTTTGTTCGATGATAGATATTCAAAACTGAAAATGAAATATATGAACCGAAACATAATTATTATATTTCCAGTAGGCCCAGACTGGCAAAAATGCTCTAAAATGCCACAGACAGTCACTGTGGAGTGGCCTGGTGAGGGACTGGTTGGCCCTCTGTGTAATTGAAATGCTAGGGCCTAGTCCAGACCCGATTTCCAGCACAAGATTAATAATGAGGTTCTATTTCCACAAAATATATTTAAAATCTATGTATGTAGCAGCATGCGTTATAAAACCCAAGGCTGATTAATAATTAATTCAGATTCTCATTATATGGCATCCCAGAAACCAAAAAATTATTAGAGCTGCCTGGCATGCACAGCATCCTCCGTGGATAGGAAGGAGGGGGGTTACAAATAACTACAGGACCATCCTATCCATGGCCTCTGCCACGGGGTCTGATTCCACTATACTTACACCAGTGATGGTGCAAAAAAAAAAAAAAAATAGATGTCCAAATTATTACTTTAATGGAGCAGCTGAAATTTAAGATTGGTGAGTTAGAGATTTTGTCACTATTTTTGTGGCTTCGTTTCTATTAGTAAATTACATTACAAATAATTCATTCTATGAATTAAATTATTATTATTCTTGAACCAAAAAAGTATTTTTTTTTATTCTTGTAATATTGCTGCAGCCACCTGAGTTCATTGTGCTTTTAGAAAGAGCCAGCACTTCACAAAGGAACGCCTTTCTGATACACTATTGTTTCTCCTACTCAGTGTTAGGGCTAGGCCAGACGGGGAGATTGCCTGGGCAATTTGGAGCGATTTCAAAGATCGCGCCGCTCTGTGTGAACACGCGCCGGCGTTTTCAAGCAACACCGGTGCGCGTGGGTACTTGGCTATTCGGGGAGGTTCGGGGGCTACAAGTAGCAGCGAGAAGTCGCCAGGCGACTAATTTCCCCCCGAATCTCCCCGTCTGGCCTTAGCCTAACTGGAGAAGTAGTGACTTGGGTGAGCCAGACTTTTTCACTAACGAGTGTTATTCTCATATCTACAACTAAGTAGGGGCATGGGGTATTTTTAGCAATGCAGGTGTAAGAGAAGTTTTCTTGTTACCTTTCCATTCTTTTGATGATAATACTGTTGGGGGGAGGGATGGAGGGGTTAAAACACTCCAATCAACATGCAGTGCAACAAAAAAGAGTGACTAACGTTTATTAGACTAAAGTTATATGACGGAGGGCACCTGGGAAACTAACAACATGACTAGCCCCATGTCAGATTTTGAAATTAAATAAAAAAATAATCTGTTTGCGCTTTTGAAAAATGCTCTTTTTCAATGCAGAATTCTGCTTGAGGAGTGCTATTAATGCATTTTGTAAAAAAAAAATTCCTGTGACAGAATCCCTTTACATTAGAGGAATTACTCCTCCTTTATGGCCCATTATACCCTTTTATCCGATTTGAATTAATGCATGAAACTGCTATACTATGTTCTGGGTAAAGAAGCCTTAGGTCCCTTTTTCTGAGCTAGATATGACCTTGGATGTATTCTGTAAGGGGGGGTAATTGTGTGAGTTTTAGGTAATAATTTTTTAATAAAACGGACATACTGATCCTCTATACTTTCACCCTTCCACAGAAGTCACATTTATCAGACAAATAATAGCAAGTTTAAATTAGTAAGATCTAACACCTAAAGTGATTAAGCATGAATAAAACTCACATGTTCATATAACTTTTGCAGCTAGCAGGTGGGTTGGGTGAGGGATTGCTGTGCTCATGCTGGTGCAAAGCACAAGTGTCAAAATATGTAAATATTTCTATCTACAGTATGGAATGTGAATTCCTACATCATACTCTCGCCACAGCTAAGCAGATTTACTTTAACAGCGTGGGCTAGGAGAAACCAAAAACAAGATTACCTTGTTTTCTTTAACAAATATCATTCTCTTCTTTTATTAGTAGTGTGATAACCTGCTTGGTGTTGAATCAGGGACCTAGTTTTCTTGTGCGGTCTGTGTTTTCACTGCTCGATACGAGCAGACAGCGAAGGCCCTGGTTCACTTGTATGCCTATGCTTGCTATTGCTAGGAAGAATGGCTTGTTTCAACTGTTGCCAATTAGGCCACAGGTGATTTGTGTAAAGGTGGCCATACACAGAGAGACCCACTCGTTTGGCAATGTCGCCAAACGAGCTGATCTCTCCCCAATATGCCCACCTTAAGATGGGCGATATTGGGCTGATCCGATCGTTGGGCCCTAGCAATCATAATGGAGGCCATATGGGCAGTCGGATTAAGGGACCGCATAAACGAACAGATGCGGCCGCAATTTGACTGGATTTTTAGGAACGCCCGCCCGATTGATATCTGGCCGACTTTTGGCCAGATATCGATCGGTAAAGCCCGTCGAAGGGCCCCATACACGGGCCAATAAGCTGCCGACTTGGTCTGCCCGTGTATGGCCACCTTTAGCCATTTGACTGGATATAAAAACCCCTACTCTGCTCTGACTCATTGTCCAGTATATGTCTATTTTAGGTAGTTCCTGGGTGTGAATGGTTGTTGTTAAACAGTGTTTGATCTTGCCTGTCCCTAATTTGTCTGCCAATTAGGCCAGACCCTATCTTGACCCTCGCCTGAACTTTGACTATTCTTAGGTTCCTGATTTGGCATCAGAACAAAAAAAAATAAAAAAAGATGAATATTTACCTGCACTACTCCCATACAGGAATCAAGGAATATTGATCCTTTAGGCTCTTTGGAGATTTTCTCATCTTTGTAGAAATTCAGATTATAAGAGCCATCTCCCAGCTGTATAAGGTGGAAGAACCTTCTTTTGAAAGACTACAGTAGAAAATCAAACAGTAAGTGGAGCAATGTTACAAATAAACATTTTGCAATCATAAATTAATAAGGAACTTACCCTCATGGTCACACTTATTGCACTATTCATGTTGCCTTTGTACAGCCACCCCTGCTTTGTGATTCCACCTTTTTGAGACCCAAGAGAAGCAGCATCCTACAAAAAGAAAAAACCCCACAAAAGTAAGGGCCTCAGCAACAGCCATTTTGTTTTGTAATGTCATTGGTTATAATTGATGCTTACTGATGTATATTCTGTCTAGTCACTCATTATAATAAAGTTCCCCCATGTTGTAAAATATGAGGATATTAGAAGTCACCTTGGAGTTCCACGACCTTATACTTTACAATAGAAGGGTTATTGATTTACTACATATTTAGGGAAATGCAATATAAGTTGGTAACACAAAAAACTATTCGCTAAGCTAAGTTAAGCCTTTGCGCGAACAAATTCTGCTTTGCGCAATTGCAATATACCTTTTGCAAACCCGGAAACTGTTTAGCGACAACTTCTGCCAACGGAAGGCTGTTTGCGAATTTTTTTTGTACTTTGCTCTAATGTGCTTTCAACGTAAGAAAACTTCTTACTGAAAAAGTTGCAATGTTTGCTCCAAAAGATTACGACACCTTCAAGCACTTCTCAAGAGTGCGCAATTACAATTCGCACAGTGCACGCGTTTAAGGAACAATATTGCATTGCGAGATGTGGATTTTTACTCTTATTGGTGTGCAATGTTTTGCTTTGATAATGGCACATATATCACTACGATTTGATAAATGAACAGCTTATAATATATTGCCTTGACCACCCAAAATATGGCCTTTGATTTGGATCAATTAAGCCTGTTTAGAAGTGTCATGCAACAGAATATTGTAGAGTAGTACTAAAGAAAACCGTAAGCAACCACAGTATTGTCAAACAACAACTTACCTCATCTTTATCTGCATCTTCATCAACCTCATACACATGCACTGGCAGCTTTTCTGGTTTGACTCCTTTGCTACATGTTGAAAAAAATAAATTTAAAAGTTTCCTGTCAAGAAAGTTGTGTGTTGAGGCAAGGCAATTATAAACTAATAATACCTGAAAACTAACTGATGACCACACTATCACATTTATCTCGAAAATCAATCCACCCCAAAAAAATTTACAGTAATGAAGCCGTGCCACAAACAATACACATAGCATCATCACGCCCCCTACCCACAAAAAAATGTGTTTAAAATTTAGAACAAATGTCTGATTAGGGAACTTCAGAGCAAAGTGTTCTAAATTTAGAGGCAAGATATAAAAATATCCATGAAACAATCTCTTTTATCAATATTCATAGCTACAAAGCAAGTATTGTAATGCCAAAACAGAATGGAGCTCCCATATGCATCTGGGGAACTGGAGATATCTCCTCAAGCACTGTACACAGTGCAGGAAGCAGCAGTATACAATTAAAATATAATCAGTGCCAGAGTTTAAAGGATAGTGAATACCATCTAAGCAACCAAGTTTAGATCATGGCATTTCCCTTATGATGTTCATTTGAAACTTTGGAAGGAGGGGGAATGAAAGGTGAAAGGAAATAATGGCTTTTAAAAGGGCAGTTAGCCATTAAAAGACTTTTTCTTTCCATTTTTAACTTTTTCTAAAATGTAAGCTTCAAAATCAATTATGGAACTGCTTTCTGACAGGCTATTGTTTCTCCTTAAGAACACAATAGCCTTGCACACACACAGTACATACTCACCCAGGCAACTGCCGGAAATCTCCCGAGTACTCTTCATGTTTATAGGTGACCACATGCCAATCAGAATTATATGTTTTAATACACTAATTAAAGAGAAGAAACAATGGGAAAATCATTATCAGGGTTCTGTTAAATTAGTTACAACGATAAAAGTATTTGCGCATTTCTATGACGTTTTTAACAACCGACAGGCTGCCGAAAGAAAACGGTTCTTCACTTAAAATATTTAGGCCTTTGTAATCACTGAAAACACATTAAGGATGTTATTTAAATATGCCCTTAATTCTAATGCAAACATCATGAGGATTCCCTTCTTTACAACAGTATTGACACATGCCCATTACAGAAACTGTGTGGCACATGTAGCAAAGATTTCCTGCATTGTGCATATCCCACACTCCCCTCCAAGCTCATTCAAAGGTGCTGTCTTTGGAAACCTTTGATCCCAAATATAACACTAATGCACTAAACCTTTTAATTTTTTTACATTCAATCCCATTTCATTGCCCCCCTCCCACACCCACACTCCTGATCAAGTACCACAACATTGAGAACTGGAAAAAGTATGCCCCTGTATGACTGCCAAGAATAAAGAACAGCAGTGACATAACCTTTTAATGATTTGTAAGGGGGCCTAAGGAGCATTCACACAAAAGTTTCTGCTGGAAAACTGAATAGCTTGGGTAATCACTACAGATAGGTTAAAGGAGTGGGTCACCTTTACGCTAACCTTTAGTATATTATAGAATGGACAATTATAACTTTTCAATTGATCAACATTTATTTTTTAATAGTTTTTTAATAGTTTCTGAATTTGCCTTTTCTTCTGACTCTTTCCAGTTTTCAGAGCGGGGGTCACTGACCCCATCTTAAAAAACAAGTGCTCTTTAAGGCTACAAATGTATTCTTGCCACTTTGTATTACCCATCTTTCTATTCAGACCCACTCCTATTTTAGGCCCTCTCCTATTAATATTCCAGTCTCTTAATCAAATCAATGCATTGTTGCTAAGGAACTTTGGGGCGTAACAACTAAACTGCTGAAATTGCAAACTGGAGAGATGTGGGATAAAAAACTTAATAGCTAAAAAAAACACAAATATTAATTGCAACTTGTCTCAAAGAGTATCCCTTTACTTCACATTAAAATAAACTCAAAAGTGAACAACCCTTTTAATATCCCCAAACCACTTCCCTACAAGCAACTGCAGAGCATGTAGTAAACTTGAAGGCATTTATTGGGTGCTTTAGTGCAACTGGTATGTTACCTAGTGCTACAGAGACTATTGCTATAAATATATGTAAACATTTTCTATAATACTAGTTATTGAGCTTCTGATTTTGACAAAGATTGCAGGAAGTAAATGCCTTCCAAAAACACGCTTCAATACACCTTAGAGATAGATTTTCCAATTACCCATATTACTCTGCATGTGTTTATATAAGTACATATTGATTTCATTTATCTATTATGTGAGCAAGGCCATCTAACCTTACAGTTTATTCTGTAACCCTTGTCTGTTACTTGTGTGACCCCTGGTTGTTATTTAAAATTATTTAAAGAACTGTATAATTTGCTGGTGCTATAAAAATAACGACTGCCAAAAATACAATAAAGTTCTTAGACATTGAGACAACAAAATCCATTTCTGGAAAAAAACCAAAGGAAATGTAAAGGTGGGTGGTAATTGATGCCTGATGCCATTTATATATTTTGCAGAAAACCTTAAATGAACACTGTCTCAAACGGGAAGGCAAAAGACAGAAGATATCTCACTTACAAAGCCAGAGCACATATTGTTTTTGGGTAAAAATTATACTTATGTTTATACAAATGTATTTTCAACTGTGGGTGTGTGTGTGTGTGTACTAAGACAACTGAAAGGTCACACCAGGTAAAGGTATGAGATTTTATCTGGAAACACGTTATCCAAAATTATTCCATTTTATCCAAATAATCCAAATTTTTAAAAAATATTTTCTTTTCCTCTTAAAGCAATAACTTGTTTTTATTTCTTAATGGAAACAAAAGCACCGTATTGGGTTTATTTAATGTTTAAATGATTTTCTAGTAGAGTTAAGCTATCAAGTTCCAAATTACAGAAAGATCAGTTATCCAAAAAGCCCCAGGTCCCAAGCATTCTGGAAAATAGGTCCCATACCCATAGCTAACACAATGTCAGGATCAGAGGTGTCCCAGATTACCCTAAAATGGTCACGGACATTTGTTTAATTAGAAATTATAGAAATCCTTAAAGCTTTAAGTCTCCATAAAGCTTAAAGTCTCCAAAACAAACCGGAGGATTCACAGCCTATCAGTTAAAACTCTAAATATTAAAACAATACTAAACATTTTGCTGACAATGTCTTCACACTGAATGCGTGAAAACCAAGAATAAAGGATAAGACAAATGGTCGGACAAAGTAAAACAGAGTTAAGAGAGTATGAGGAGGAAAGGTAATTTTTAATACATATTGGAAACTGTTGCTTGGATGCCCTACTCCTGAACCCGTTGTACTTTAATTTACCAATTCGCTTTTGATTACTTCTACCGTGGCATTGAAGTAAATCCCTGCTGCGGACTTTGTGGCCATCATGTTGGTGATGTAAGAGAACAAGAGGTCAACGATGATGCTGCCTTTTACCACCTGACCAAAATATAATCGCTTGCCTAAGGGAAGCACAGTGATCGCTTGCTGTGCAGGGCTTGGATGCTTGATGCTGCGCATGTGCAAGCCCTGATATAGCAGATTTTGATCATCTGAGGGATGTCTCCCGTGTTCTATGCACTTTGCAATATTTTAGCATCAATCTTTGTATACAGCTGAAGGGAAAGACGTATAGAGGCAGGGTTATTGTAAGTAGTTCTTCACTTTGTGGGCAATATATAGAACTGTATTCATATTTTACCTTTCCTTCTCCTATAAGCACAATCACAGTTATCTATCCAGTCATGGAAAAAGAATATAATGCATACCAATGCAATCATAACATTTGGAGATCCTGAATAGCTGTAGCCTTACTGATATTACTAGATAAGCATACATCCTCCTGTGATAATTATTTGGGAACCAGGTCTGTCCCAGTACCCATGTGTGAGCCAAATGCCATGCATTCATTACATTAAAGAAGTCGTCTTACTCTCACATCATTTTCATCTTTATAGAAGCAAAACCTATGGAATCAATACTGCACTTACCTCAGTGACAAAGAGGCTCTGTGCTTCTTTCTCTGCATTTTCAGGGACTGTTGAGCATATGTACCGGCCTTGCCGCCTTAGTGTTGCTATCTATATAGTCAAAAAGAAAACCACATAGGCGTGTTATATCTGTGGGTAAACCAAGCAGAACATGTACTAGAACACATCTATAATACATGTAGTACATTTTCAAATTTCAAATATATGTTTAGTAAGGACTCTGTACTATGTTCATTTGCACTCAAATAGTGTTTGGGCATGAGTAAGTGCACCTGAAATGTATTTTTTTAATGAAAGCAAATGTAAAGCCACATAACAGTATACAATTATTAAAAATTCTGAATGATTTTAAAATTAATTATTTAAAATTGCGATTGCTACTGAAAGGAGTTTCTGTCATTTTGCTATTCCCTGCTGATTCCCACTACAACAGAGGCATTGATTTCCTATTTTTTGCCCATGTAATTGTGGAACACTACATATTATTTTGATTGCATAATGCACATAAATGTGAGAGACTTTCCAGCATGACTGCTTTATACATTTAGTGTTGCTACTTATTGCTTGGAAGTGTTTGTCTAAGGTCAAATGCATTGGTTGCTATGAGACCGTATAGACAACTTAGTGCATATTCTGTATATTGTGTTCCTTCTTTGGAACATTTCAAGTGTCATTGCATGCATACAAATGTTAAAAAAAAAATCTGGTTGCTTTATATAATTATTGGTGCAATAACTGGTATTATTGGCCATATGAGCTTCTTAAATGTAAAAGGCTTGTACATGTTTACAATAAAAAGGTTTTTAAGCAAGCCCTGAAAAAAGTTTTTTTAATATGCCCTTAATTATAATTATTTTTTAATATTTACTTTTTATGGTCTACCAATCTCAGGCTTGAAATTGCTGCTTACACTTGTTAGGACAAAATTGCCCTTTCAACAAGGTAGTAGCTCAGGGTCTGACTGGCTGGGTAGGACACCGGAACAATCCCGGTGGGCCAGACCCCTCATCCAATATTCTTATACCAAAAATAAAAGTTATTTTGGAGCAGCTTGCGCGCCAAGTGGTGCGGTTTGTGCATGCGCTTGCTGATGTTTGCGCGCCAAGTGGTGCCTTTAGGTATGTGGGCTGAGTGGAGTGTCCCAGTAGGGGGGCCCTGAACGCCAGTCCCGGTGCCCCCAGTCCTACCCTGTAGTAGCTAGAGAGTCAAGAGAAGAAAAAAAATCGAATCCTCAACAATTAACGTAAAAGACAGCAAGCAAAAATCAAAGACAGGTACAGGAATAGATGAGCTTTCTATACTCCTGGAGCCGTATCCAAAGAAAAGTCAGAAGTCATTACATTACTGATCACCTCTCTGTTACAGTAAGCAACTGTCTGCACTCAGAATAAAGAGAAAGAAACTGCACTACACTCATCAGTACAGTGGGCGCAAGGAAGGAGCCTAAGTGCCTCCTCCTCTCTACCTAAAGCTGGCCATAGATGTAACAATTACAATCTTTCTCGGAAAAGATCTTTCCAAGAAAGATTGTTCGTTTCAACAAACACGTATAGAGCTGAATCGTCAGATATACAGGAAGAAACAATAGAATTCTACCTGTATCTGACGATTCACCACTAACAATGGCCGATGTTAAGGGTGCCTTCAAAAGCATCCAATCAAAATTTTCCATCCAGCCAGATCAACCAGCTGACCGATAGCTAAATCTTGATATCGGTTGGCTCATTTCTCACCATACACACACTGAACATCGCACAAAAATTTGTTTTGTACTATATTATCTGTGCGTCTATAGCCACCTTAACATGCCCCTAAGAGCTAGTTCACACGGGAAGATTCAGGGAGATTCAGGGCATTGGCATATGACCCATTAAGTGCTGCAAGACAGACCAACTGCAATGTAAACAATGGACCGTTAAAGTGGATTTAAAACAGAATTTTTGTTTTAAATGTGGCAGTCTTATAAAAGCAACTTGCAATTAACAGAAAATTGCCATCCTGGTTTCTAGTGCACCCTATTTCCTTTTAATTTATGTTTCATAGTTGTACACTCACACTGTGTTTCAGACATAAATGTTGCCCTTTTAGTGTATCCTATTGGAAAGTTCAGTAGGGGGAATAAAATAAATACAATACTGATTAAAAAAATAAGAACACAGGCCAGCTTTGTATATTAAACGGGTGCATCTGTGCTCTTTTACATGTGTTTTGTATTTGTCAGAAGGGACGGATGCAGGGTCTTCCAGTACCTTTGTACTCATAAGGGCCTGGCTTCCTGCTTTTAGGTCCAAATATTTTGAGATTGTTATCAATGCAATGTTAAAACAAATAGTTAGGGTAAAAATAAGTAGCAGGATGCTTTCACTGAGGAAATGTTTCTAACAGATTTTCATTAAAAGAAAGAAAAAACCACAAACACACATACACACACTGCTTGACCTCCACGACTATTTATAAACAACAAACTGGTAAAATATTTGCACTGATAACTATACATAAGCCATTATTAAAATCTTATTTCCCAGAAAATACAGGTATAAACAGGTGCTAAATACCAGTGGACTGCAATGTAGTTACAGTGGACTAAATTTTGAATTGCACTGTAAGATTGTACAATAGCAAGTTGTTTCTACTGTTAAACCTCACATGAACTATGTGATATATATTTATATAAAAAATAAATATATATAAATTAATCTAAAACTGCACTCACAGGTAAAATTTATGGCAACATTCAGTCTCAAATCTTGAGGAAGGCCTTGTGGAGACCAAAACGTTGGACAATACATTCTACTAGGTGCAAATTAAATGTGAAAATTGCTCTGGCACTTAAGGAGTTAAGCATATGTTTGCATCATTACAAGTAAACAAAGAACAACAAATTGATGGCATTTACAAAAAGAGCATAACATTAGCTGCTAGACTACTTAATCTTCCATGGTGCTTTGGTAACTGACATTGCAACAAGGGACTGGCAAATTGCAAATGTAGTGCTTAAAAAAAAACCCACAAAACAACTCTCATTACTATATGCCTCTTGATTTGACATCTTTAAAGGAAAGATTTTGGAGGGGGGATATTAAGAGATAAGATGTGGTATTGAATCACAACAATATGCTATCTTTATATTAGTGATGTGCACCCACCCTAACCATTTTTTCTCAACCCAGGCAAGACCCAACCTCAGTTGATATCAGAGGGCATTGCAAGCCATTTGAAAACGGCATACCACCAATGTAAGAAGTAGTTTAAGGGACCCAGTGTCTGACAAAGTTATATGTGCTGTGGCTGGGAAGGTTGACCCACATCCAACCCAAATGTTATGTGTTGGCCAATTTTTCAGTCTGTATTTGTTTGAAGTATGTTTTGGTCCGGCTCGCATATCACTACTATATATAACAGATCTAAAAAGGCAGATCAAATTGTTTCCTACACAGACTTAAGCAGAAGAATTGACCTTGGGGTGGCAGTAGATATGATTTGCTTCTATTTTGTTAAAGCATTTGGTGTAGTCCACCATAAACGGTTACTGGTTTAATTAAGGAATAATGGCCTTAAATATAATATTTTACTCTGATAAAGGACTGGCTAAATGATCGATTATAAAGAGGTTATGAAACTTAATGGATAATGCTTTTCTGGTTGGCCAAATGTTGTTAATTAGGTACATCATGATTCTGTCCGATGTCCATTACTTTTTGATGTATTAATAAATTACCTTGAGGCAGGCTGATGTTACTAAATTATTCAATACAATAAATTCCATGCAGGATCTTTCTGCTGTTTAGATTGATATGAATAAATTGGAACACTGTCCAGAAAGCTGGCAAATAACATCCAATGTTAATAAAGGCAAGATTATGCATTTCAGTAAAAATACAGGAACGCTAATTTTACGTTATCCATTTAAATGAATTGTGTTGGGGGGCCTCTACAACTAAAGAGTAGGCAAAATGTGCCAAAGATAATAAAGTGCTATTGTATAAAAAGAGCAGTGACTTGAGGAATTAGTTATTTGCCTCTTTTTAGATCCTTAATAAGACCTCAACTTGAGTATGCAGCGTAGTTTATATAAGTGAGTTGTAAAAAGCACAGAGACGTGCAGCTGATAAAGGAACAAGGGAATACTAACAAAGCTGAGTATGGAGGAAAGCTACTTCAAAGTGCCATAACTTTAGAAATGACAGACCTTTAGCAGGAAATATTTTGTCACAGAGATGAGCACCCCAGTAGACAGGAAGGAAGGTATTTTCACCTGAAATAAATGGCAGTGAGGA
>CM044433.1:121187547-121210478 GCA_024363595.1 Xenopus borealis | reverse complement strand
CATACTCCAATTGGGGAAAAGGATGCATTAGTGCAGAAACAGTCCATGGAATTTTACAAAAAAATTTTTTTTCAAGTAGTTTATCTTTACTACAAATTTTTAATTTCAGCTTTTAAGCAACACGGCAAGACATGCATTCCATTATTATCTGTAATCAACCCCTTAGCTGTCAGCAAAATGCACTTATCCTGTATGAGTCAAAGCACAAGCAATTACTTTCTTAAGCACTTAAAGCATTTTAAAATAAATAAATAAAAGCATTCACCGCACAAACACACAGCCTTCCACATGTTTCCTCAAATATACTCAGCTACAGGATGAGCTGAATCCTCAAGATGAATCACAAATAAATTGCGCACAGTTGACTATGAACTGCAGATATGTTTCTCTTGGCCTTGATTTAAAAATTTAACCAAATAAGTAGTCCAGGAACAAGTTGACAAAGCCAGAAACATTGCAGATATGCACTTTTTGAATGACAAAAATTGGTCCATTAAGAAAATTAAACAACAAAATCACACAGGTAAACTCAGGTGGAACAATTTATATTAATATAAAGCATGCAGACAACGAAGCTTAGCCACAGCCCAAGCATGAGAAAAACCTTTAAGACTATACAAATGCTGGAGAAGCCTGATATTATGGCTACCAAGGCAAGAAGAAATGGCCTCAGTGAATTTATATGAAGGGTACTTGGTGTGTATGTAAAAGGTGCTAGAGAAATTGGTCAGTTTTCTAATAATCAATGAGGAAAGTGCATACAATTGCATTACAAGGTATGTCAGCAGGAAAATATCAAAAGCAGCCACGAACAAAAGCATCATATTAAACAAAATATGATATACATCTCTAAATCACAAATAAAAGCAGGAAAATATGAATTGTGGACAAAAAACAAACCTGCTGAGCACATGACTTATTGTCATTTAATTTAATTTAACATGCAACTGGTATGAACAGGCAGTATGAAGGATATGGTATTTAGAATTTCATGGATTTATTTGGATAATGTTATCATAATATTATTTGATATATGATATTATTTGGTCTGGTTTAGGTTTTTCCCATTTCCAGTCAGTTAATCAATGCCAACCTGAGTGGTGACATGTTAGGATGAATAAATCTCTAGCAACAAAGGCACATGTGGTCGCTGCATTGTTTCATAGCACAGTAGAGTATTAAAACAATTATAAAGTAGGCCAAATTCACAGGGGTGCGCCTATATTATATTAAAGTCCTAATAACTCAATAGTTAAATTTGTTCCCTGAGCTGACAAGACTTTTTTTTTTATCACAAAGCAACTCCTCCACTTTACCTGGCTTTTCCAGTCTTCCAGCGTAGGTTTAGACTTGCATCGGCATAATAGAATAATCTCTATAGGGACAGCTGGGAAAGTCAAGTAACATGGTGATGCAGTGGTGTGACAGTGTTATTTTTCGTAAAATGGAGCACTGACCCCAGGAGAAAATATTCAAACAACAGAGCTAATATACTATGGCTAATTAGTCATAAACATGTACTGTTTGTATTTATCAACAAAATACCAGGCATTGGCAGAATCTATGCCAAGTGTCTTTGTTGGATATTTAGTTAGTAATTCCTATATACAACCAGAGATAAAAGCTTTGCTCGGCAGATATAAAACTCCTCTTGTGTAATAGACAGGTACAGGTGTGGGATCTGTAATCTGGAAACTTGTTATTCAGAAAGGTCCGAATTAGGGAAAGGCCATATTCATATCTATAGGATTTAAATAATCCATATTTTTAAAAACAATTTCCCTTTTTTCTGTAATAATAAAACCATACATTGTATTGATCGAGACTAAAATATAATTAATCCTTATTGGAAGCAAAACCGGCCTATTGAGTACATTAAATGTTTACTGGATTTTCTAGAAAACTCAAAGTTACAGAAAGATCTGTTATCCGGAAAACCCCAGGTCCAGAGCATTTTGCATAAGGGTTCCCATACCTGTATAGTAACCATATCCAAAATTTGCTGTAAAATCAGGTGGCCAGTATGCTTCCGTTATTATTGGTGATTAAACTTATAGCATCCATTGCACCACTTATATGTTAAAATATTCCTCACAAAAGCTTAGCATGGTGGAATGCTATGGTAATATGTATTGTAATATGATAACAATGAAGTTGAGAAAAACATTTTTTTTTTTAACATTTGGACTCGTCTGTATATGATCACACGTTCTACTTAAAGGCTATAAAAAAAAATTAAAAGTTGTCCATGTTTAGCTCTCCATTTCAACCCTGGGATTAGAACACAATATGAGACTGTGGGAGGTGATGAAGAAGCCTGCTGGCAGGAAACTGGAGGACAAAAGCTGCTTAAGCAAGCCTAAAACTGCAAGTTTAGCTGGTTCAGTACCTTCACAGAGCCTTGAGGAAATAAAGCAAAATAAATATACATTCAGCTCTTAATATTTCCATTAGACAAATCCACAGGATAAGCTACATAGTCTGCCTCTGCCTCAAACACAAAGAAACCCAACAGTGAAAGAAGTGTAGATGCCAGACAATCTGTGCAAAGTTCTGAATGTAATTACAATCTATAAAAATTTAAAAGTTAATAATGCAGCAAAATGTTAGGCTCTTCCTTAATTATAACATTTTGGGAAAACCCCATATTTTGAAATAGGTTTATCATTTTCCCTGCACCATCATCTAAAATTATACCGTTTTACTCGTTCCCTAGATCCCTTAAAATTGTATATTAATGTGTTGGAGTAACTTTAATCTTACCAGTGAGTACAGCCAAATGCTTGTGTTCTACTGTACAACCACTGTGAAAATAGAAAATTAGTCTGGTCCTGTATATAAGGATCTCTCAAATCTGTGATGCGTCAACCAATTCACTGTTTGTTGTAACATATTATATGACTTTTTCTTTGGCTGCTATTCAGTTTTCTTTGTGTTTCAGCAATTTCTAAAAATATAATCATGCTTTAAAATGTTACTTACGTACAAAGAATGAATAAACAGTTTAGCTTTGACTCCCAAAAAATTTGGCAACCGTGGCTGGATTACCAACCATTTGGTCCCACATTCTATCTGATAAATGGTGTACCTAAGTTGCATTTTATTTGACAATGTTTTATTGCTCTTTATCAGGCTATGAATTACTAGCGGTGGTGCTCTGTTTATTATATAGTTTAATCTTTGCAGTTTGTTGTATTACTGAAGACCCCCAGGTCTTGCGAAGGCCTCTACATTGTACAACAAAAAAAAGTAAAAAAAATAGTTATTAAAAAAACAAAAAGGTGCCAGTGTTTTTTTTTTAGGCTTTTTAGATGTATTCCTTCTTTTGGGTTATAATCTCCACAAGATAGTAGGTTCCATAACCCAGCTAGTGAAATGGTCATAAAAAGAACACTTCAAACAAAAACAAAATTTCTAATATCCTGAGGGGATACCATAATACACTGCTAGCAAAAAAAACAAAAAAACTTTATGACTAGTAATATTCCAACCATTCTCAACATTTGCCTGTTTTTCTTCACTAGTGATGAACAAATAACAAATGTGCAACATTTTTTTGCAAACGATTGTAAAACTGCAGACATTTTTGGAAAGTAGCAATATTTTGCCACTATGCTACAACTGTCCTTCAAAGAAAAACAAAACAATCCAATGTTGCCAATGTCTTCCAAAAACTGCACCTGGACAGATCCTTATCTAGACAGTGGACTGGGAATGTCTCCAGTCCCTTTGGTTGATGTGTAAGACAAGAAGAAAATAATAATGTCTGTGTTTATGTTCTTTTTTTTTTAATGAAACGGATACCTTTTTTTTCTGGCAAAATAGACTGCATGGCAACATTTGAGTGTGTCTTCACAAAAAGTTTAGCTGCTGATGAAACTATACTGGGCAAAAAGTTTGTTCACATTCTGCCAGCATTACAGTTATCAAAGGACACAATAAAATAATGCTATTCTTGATGATTATCATAATGCAGAAGTGGACAATTTGGTCAGCTATAAAAGACACAGAAAAGTTCTTCGAAGCAGGGCACTTTAATTTGGCTACTTTTAGAAAAAAACCACACATAATGGCAAATATTACCTTATAAGATTTTAATAAATCTCACCAAAATTGCACAGGCATAAGATCTATTATTCAAAATGCTTGGGGCCTGGGTTTTAGATCATTATACCTTAAATCTGCTCACTTAAAGGGATACTGTCATGGGAAAAAAAAATCAAAATGTATTAGTTAATAATGCTGTTCCATAAGAATTCTGCATTGAAATCAATTTCTCAAAAGAGCAAACAGATTTTTTTATTTTTTATTTTAAAATCTGACATGGGGCTAGACATATTGTCAATTTCCCAGCTGCCCCAAGTCATGTGACTTGTGCTCTGATAAACTTCAATCACTCTTTACTGCTGTACTGCAAGTTGGAGTGATATCACCCCCTCCTTTTCCCCCAACCAGCAGCCTAACAACAGAACAATGGGAAGGTAACCAGATAACAGCTCCCTAACACAAGATAACAGCTGCCTGGTAGATCTAAGAACAGCACTCAATAGTAAAACCCATGTCCCACTGCATACTATTCAGTTTCATTGAGATGGAAAAACAGCCTGCCAGAAAGCCGTTCCCTCCTAAAGTGCTGGCACGTCACATGACCGGGGCAGCTGGGAAATTGACAATATGTCTAGCCCAATGTCAGATTTTAAAATGAAAAATAAAAAAATTTGTTCTGAATAACAGGTTTACGGATAAGGGATCCCATACCCATACTATCGATCTATTCAGCTAAGTGCAAGGGCAGGGAGTGACAATATACTGTGCCTTTGTCTGTCAGCGAAAAAAAACTGATCTGCATTAACTTCCATTGTTTTCTTGGAAGAATTGTTCTAAATAGTGATGAAAACAAAATGCAAGGAAGCTCTCTGATGTGATAGGACACTGTTGAACTATTCTATTGCTACCCATTTGGATTGCATTCTGCTCATAAACTATACAATTCTCTCCTTATAAATTTATTTTATTTCAATCCCAGTCCACATTTTTGCAAGGGTATTTCATATGCACATATGCTAAAAGCGAATGATACTGCATATTGCTGTGATATGATCACACCCTATAATAAAAGGGAGTACAAAATTAGAAACAAACTTCCTTAGATTTTTTTTCTTTTAAGCAGCTCTTTTGCACAGGGGAGGTCACAAATCAGCAGCAGATGTTAATGGAAAATACCACCAATCTACATTTAAAGGGGTGGTTCACCTTTACGGTAACTTTTATTATGTTATAGAATGGCCAATTCGAAGCAACTTTTCAATTGGTTTTTATTATTTATTTGTTATAGTTTTATAGTTATTTGTCTTTTCGTCTGATTCTTTGCAACTTTCAAATGGGCGTCGCCGTCCCCTTCTAAAAAAAAACAAATGCTCTGTAAGGCTACAAATGTATTGTTATTGCTACTTTTTATTGCTGATCCTCCTATTCATACTCTCTCCTATTCACATTCCAGTCTCTTATTCAAATCAATGCATGGTTGCTAGGGTAATTTGGGCCCTAGTTACAAGACTGCTGAAAATGCAAATTGGAGAGCTGCTGAATAAAAAGCGAAATTACTCAAAAACCGTAAATAAAAAATGAAAACAAATTGCAAATTATCTCAGAATGTCGCTCTCTACATCATACTAAAAGTTATCTCAAAGGTGAACAACCCCTTTAACTATTACTAATATATTTATGAAGCTTGGGACAAAAAAAGCTTTCACATTTAAATGCTCCCAAGTCTACTAACAGTTATTGATCTATAACATAAGAAAGTCAATGAAGAGTAAGGCATTCTTATACAGTGAGATTAACAGAAGACCAAGTAGGCATGTTATGTTGTTAACAGTCCCTTATCAAACATTATTACCCTGTATTTGTTTCTCGAGATGGAAATTGAGTAATTAATACAAACAAGACAAGTGGATGCTTTATGTAAAAGGCATTGCATTTAGAGGTTTTTAATAAATGTTATACACAAGTTTCCTATGTTCCTTCATATTATAATTGAGCTCATTCCAGCATTCATAGTTTAATAAAAGTACAGTTAGCAAATAAATGTAGATTTTTGGCAAGAAAACTGCAAGATGAGTGATTTCAGTAAATTTCCAAAGCAGACAACGTAAGTGAAAACTGCAAGAAGCAGCTGTCATCCAGTGTCAGCTCCAGCGGTATAATTATACTTCCAGGGAAGATGCGAAAATCTGCAAATGACAGTTTCGAGAGTGAAATTAGATAATCTCCCACTTAAAAGAAAGTGTTAAGATCATTGCTAGTGTGCAGATCTGAAAATAAAAAAACAGGTCTTGGAATAAAAAGTATTCACTCATACCTGTAAACTGTGTTTAATCTTATGTAAAGTAAAGCTGCTTTCAAAAAACTTTTAATGAATATTGTAAAGTATTTTCTTCTACTCTTGAGACAATCTACAATTACAGCCAGCAGTCTCACCATGGCTGGATATATCACCCTATGGGGCAAATTCACTAAGATCCAAAAATTGGCCAGGGTTGGCTTAGCTAGCGTTTGCCGCACTTCGCCAAGCGAATTTTCGCCAGCGCTACGCAAATTCACTTAAGTACGAATTTACGCTCAGGTCGGCGAACAGTTGCGTAGCTACGCTAGTGTTACTTGGTTAGGCAGATCGCAGTTACGTTAGCAAAGCCTAATTTGCATGCGGCGGGAACTTTAATATATAATAGAAGTATATGTTACAGCCACTACACAAGCCCAGGAAACCTTTAATAAAAAATCAAATAAAGTTAATAAACTTTTGCCCTACATGTGCCCCCTATATAGTTGTGTTGTCAAATGTAGGGGGGAAGGAGGCTAACCCCCCCCCCCCCAAAAAAATCGATCTTTTTCAGACTATCATCCTCCAATGGTAAAACACGCCAGCGTTTTTTTGGGACTTAGAAATTTTTTTTAACCTCCTATCTATTGTATTGAACTTTGTCTGGTCTGACTTCGCCTGGGGAAGTAAAGTCTAATGCAGTGATTTTCAACCTTGTGCCTCCAGCTGTTAAGGAACTACAAGTCCCACAATGCAATGAAGGAGTCTGACAGCCACAGTCAGGCAAATGCATTGTGGGACTTGTAGTTTCTTAACAGCTGGAGGCACAAGGTTGAAAATCACTGGTCTAATGTAAGTGGTAACGTTCAGGAAAATGTTCATCTTAGTGAATTTGCGAAATTACAATCCTTCGTCAATGCGCAACTTCGCCTGGCACAATGGTGTGAAGTTGCGCAAGTCTATCTACTTCGCTAGTGAAAATTTGCCAGAGCCGGTGCTAGTGAATTTCCGAAGTTACGTCACGCTGGCGAATTAGCGCTAGCGTTAGACGCTTTGCACTTTAGTGAATTTGGGCCTATACCTGTAAGGCAGCTGTACTAAACATCAACTTCAGTATCTCTAGAGCTGACTGTAGAAAAGGGTTTTAAATTAATAAAAATACAATGCAGTGCTGCCCTGCACGGGTAAAACAGTGTTTGCTTCAGAAACATTACTATTGCTTTTATAAATAAGCTGCTTTATAGCAATGGGGGCAGCTGTACAAAGGAGAAAATACTCAGGTTACACAGCAGATAGGCTCTGTAGATCATAATTGCGGTATCCGTTATCCACAATTTAACCTGTGCCATACAGCCTTTTTCAATTTCCGCCATTGCTACACAGCAGCTTGTTTATATGAACTATAGTAGTGTTTCTGAAGCAAACAGATCAGTTTTACCAGTGCAGGGCAAGAGTAACATGATATTTTCTTTACTTTAAAACACTTTCATTTTTTTTTGCATTACTGTTCCTTTAGCACTGCCAGATCCTAGAATATACACCATTGACTTTACATGACTGCCAGCACCAATGAATATTGGTTTCTCAGGTACTTTTTAATTGTTGTGTGCTCTGCAACATGTGGCACAGTAAGACCAAAGTGTGCAGCATGGAAAGGTAATACAGGTATGGGACCTTTTATCCAGAATGCTCAGGACCTGGGGTTTTCTAGATAAGGGATCTTTCCAACAGTGCCGGGCCAAGGGGTAGGCAGAGTAGGCACAAGCCTACTGTGCAAAGCTGTGGGGGCACCAGGCACATACCTTCTCTGCCTCTGCTACGCACCGGTCTATTCACAGTTACCGCACATGCACAGTTTTACGAGCATGTGCACGATTTTCCGTGCGTTCGCCTGTGGGGCACTACTACTGGTGGCCTGGTGCTGCGTTCCATAATTTGGATTTTCATTCCTTAACTCTACTAGAATATCATGGAAACGTACATAAAACTCAATAGGCTGGTTTGCTTCCAATAAGGATTAATAATATCTTAGTTGGGATCAAGTACAAGGTACTGCTTTATTATTACAGAGAAAAAGGAAATTATTTTTAAAAATTTGTATTATTTGGATAAAATGGAGTCTATGGAAGACGACCTTTCTGTAATTTGGAGCTTACTGGATAATGGGTTTCCCGATAACGAATCCCATACCTGTACATAAGTATCAATAGTCGAGCAGTTTGTTCCGAAAATGAGCTTTCTTGCCAATTTAATCATTTCACCTTACCAAAATTTGTCCAACTATTTGAAACAGTGTATGAACCATTGTTTGACCCTACCCGCAAGCTCACTCAAATATTAACCAGCTAACCAGCTATATTGTGTTCCTAGTAAGTAAAACCAAGCAAAGACTGCTTCTACCAAAAGCCATATTAATGTCTGCTGTAACAAGCTTGGAAACACACAGGCCTGTTCCTGCTCCCTGGCCCTGGAACAGTGTATTGGAGTTCATGCATGGTTCAAACATCTTGCATTACTTCATATTAACCACCAAATATGCAAGCAGACTTGAGATACTTCCCAATTAACTCTGCTTACCATCCAACTCAGTATTTCCTACAATTTCACTATACGCTTTACACATAAACCACAAAACCAGAAGTCAGGGTCTAGTGCCCAGCTCTAACCAGCAGAAGGGGGGGGCATGTAATATTTACAGGAGGCAATGACGGCTCCTTCTTTATTGTCTTAAGCCCAAATCGCCTTCAAACCTTTTTTTGGGATGTCTATGATGCATATAATCTAGTCTATTCATCATATGAAGGAAATCTTTTTTTCATGTTTCAAGTAACATTTCTAACCAACAAGTAAATACATTCTAACCTCACAATCTGTCTATATAAAATATTTCAAGAATAAAATTTCACCAAATGCAAATGGAAAGAGAGCCATTTTGAAAATTTGTTTAACCTTGTGTTTTTACTCTTTTTTTTTTTTAACAAATTATTGCAAGGCTGTTCCTAGTTCTGGGTTTTGCATTGACAGAGAAGACCACTGTGGTGTTTTGACAGCTGCTAGGAAGAAACCATGATAGTAAAGTGTCCCTGTCAGCACTTTTTTATGACACACCTCACTGCAGTTATGTCCCTATCTGTGATCTGGGGGGCCCACAGGAGATGTCTAAACACAGTTCTGAATTCTCAAACACTGATCAATATCATAGAAAGTTAATAATGATCAATCATGGGTTAATCCTCTATGCTGGCAGCCTATCTAAATGAGAAACCTCCTGCATAGGAAAACTATACTATAAATTACCAATAATCCTGTCGAATATAAGCAGCAGTTTTTGAGTAGCTCATTATCAGTTTCTGAATTTCTGTGGGACCGGAAGTGCTAAAAGGAAACTGGCTTTATGTTCTTGTTCAAATAATTGAAACCATACATATTTCTTAATCAAAACAATAGGCATAAAGTACATTCAGCACAAGCCCTATTCATGTAGCTCATGTTGTCCTTTTAAAGTCATAGCACTTAGCCATTTGTGGTATTCAATCTCACCGAACTGCCTTCTTTCTGCCTTCTGTGTGCTTCAATGAGGAATTGCCTGCACTAATGCACTCGCGGCACTTCGCTTTCTGAAGTCGCCCGAAACTTCGGAAGAGGCGATTAGTTGCCTGGAGACTAAGGGCTCTTCCACACGAAGAGATTGCAGGGAGATTTGTAGCCTGCGACAAATCGCCGCGTGTTTGAAGCTACAAATCTCCCTGCATCTCTTCCCCCAGTCTTGCACTTGCTTAAGTTAAAGTCGCGTGTGCCTATTCACACGCAGCGCGGCGCTTTTGAAAATTGCGCGAAAATGCATTGGCGAGCGATTTGCTAAAGCGCCGCGTGTGAATAGGCACACGCGACTTTAACTTAAGCAAGTGCAAGACTGGGGGAAGAGATGCAGGGAGATTTGTAGCTTCAAACACGCGGCGATTTGTCGCAGGCTACAAATCTCCCTGCAATCTCTTCGTGTGGAAGAGCCCTAAATCTCCCCAAATCTGCTCATCTGCCCCTACCCTTAAATGGTGAAGAGAGCAGGGAGAATGTCAGGAATGCAGTGAGATCTAGTAAATGCTGAAGGGAAAGTAATTGCCTGCCCACCTCTATGCCTACAGCAGGGGTGTCCAAAGTGCGGCCCGAGGGCCAAATGTGGCCCAGGATGGATATGAATGTGGCCCAGCTTGAAACGCTCAGTTCTCAAGAAAACATCATGTTGCAAAGGATATAGGAGGAGGGGGACTCTTCCCATTGCCCAGTTAGTAATAATAATATAATAATAAGTAATAATATCCAGGTGCCCCTTATTACAGTGTATAGCTCCATCTGGTTATCCAACTGGTATTTGTAGTTATTTTTTTGTGTGTGCATTTTATTAACTTTACAAATCAAAAGTGTTTGTGTATTTCACGTGTGGCCCCCAGACAATTG
Source organism: Xenopus borealis (assembly GCA_024363595.1). Lineage (NCBI taxonomy): Eukaryota > Metazoa > Chordata > Amphibia > Anura > Pipidae > Xenopus > Xenopus borealis. The sequence continues at coordinate 121,199,701 of CM044433.1, read as the reverse complement.
TTCTTCTTCCAATGTGGCCCTCAAAGCAAAAGTTTGGAAACCCCTGGCCGACAGCATAGAAGAGGGAAAGGCAATATTTGATTGACAGCTAAGATTTTTAAATGAGTTTACAACTATGAATGCTTTAATAAACAAGAATTTGAATTTCATGTTTAATATGAAAAGGCCTTTTATTATACAGCGTTTTATGTCTAGGTGACAGGTCCCCTTTAAAAGGGATCTCTAAGAAAATATCATTCTAAGCAACCTACGATTATACATCAAGTAAACTATTTCAATGGTTATTTGTTAGTGTAATTGCTATTAAAAGCAGTATTTGTCTTCTCTGGACCTTCTCTTTTGCCTTCTCTGGGCCACATTTGTCTGGGGGCCACACATAAATTACACAAACGCTTTTGATTTGTAAAAGTAAAGAAAATGCACAGAAAATAACTACAATACCAGTTGGATAACCAGATGGAGTTATACACTGGAATATGAGACACCTGGATATTAAATAGACTTATTATTATTACTACCAACTGGGCAATGGGCAGGGTTCCCCCCTCCTGCCTACTCTTCTATATACTATATCATTTGCAACATGACGTTTCCTCGATAACCAAGTGTTTCAAGCTGGGCCGCATTCATATCCATCCTGGGCCACAGGTTGGACACCCCTGAAGTAAAAATATGCCAACTGATTTACAAAGCCAGAGAACAAAAAGGGAGAAACATACGGCTTTCAATAAATAAATAAACTTCCCAAAATATCCCATCCAACCAGAAAGACTACAGGTAAATCACATATTAAATGCTTTCTAGAAATGTGAAGTCTAAAGATAGCCATTCACTATAAGATCAGCCTGTCTGGCAAAGCTGAAAAACAAGCAGATCTTTCCTGATATGCTCACCAAGCCAGGGTGATATCAGGCTAATCTAATTGTTCAGCGATCAGATTACAATGATGGCAATAGGAGCCAATGGATGAGGACTGTATCAACTAGCCAATGCTGTCCTCGATCAAAAGGGAAAATCAAACCTGCCTGAACAATGTCTGGTTGATTTTTGGCCAGATATCGATCAGGGAAGCACGCCGGAATGCCCCAAACATGGTCAGATAAGCTGCTGAATCTGATATTGGCAGCTTAAATCAGTCCATGTATGGCCACCTAAAGTCAGTGCTTCCCAAGTGCTCCACAGCAACAAAATCAGGTGTTACATTTGAATTCCAGGCCTGGAGACAAGTATTGTTTGCGCAAAAAACACTTGATCTGCCAAACAAAGTCTCCTGTAGGCCGTCAGTCCACATAGGGACTACTAAATAGGCAATCACAAACCTTATTTGGCAGTCCCCAATGTCTTTCTTCTCACTTGCTCCCCAACTTTTTTTACATTTGATTGTGGTTCACTGGTGAAAATAAAAGTTGGTGAGCTCTGGTCAATCATTATTTCAAGAAAAATCAAGGTTCCGTCATTTTATTAGATATAGTTTCTATATCAGGGTCAAGCATAATTTTACTTCTGTAAAAACTGCACTTCATAAAGCCTGGCAGGATTCGTTTTTAAGCACTGGAAGATACAGAAATGTAAATAAAAGCGGTGGAAATGATGGCTCTTGCCATTACAAACAGTCAACTGACAGAACAATCAAAAGGAAACACACAGATCCTGTTTTCTTTATAATAAAAAGCCCATGAGGTACAAAGATCCCACAATTTCCATTAGCTCTTTCAGACTACAATGTCCCCAGGATACAAAGGGAATTAGGCATTAATAATGTAGTATAAGCAGGTGTGGATGAGAGCAGGGAAATATCAGCATAGGGGAAAAAAATCGAAAATATTTTGAAATGGCCCACCATCTAAGACAAAATAATTGTACTATTCAAACTGTATATTTATGCATATACAATGACACACAGGATTACATTCACAGACAAATTAGTAAAAAATATATTACGAGATGTATTCCCTGTAATGTTTACTGAAATGTTTACTAAAAAAAGGAAACACGTTGAGACACTTTTCAGCATAAATTATTTGCATTTGTAAAAGTCAAGTGGCACATGAGCTATAAGAGAGATCTATGAAATATGCCCTTAAACTTCCAATTTTACTACGTAACTATGTACAAATGAGCAGCAGTAGGGGTGCCCTGGACATCCCCAAGTACAATGCAGAAGATGTGGAGCACATTGCCTACTCAGGAGGAGGAGGATCAATCCTGTCAGAGAGCTGATGTTTAACAGTACATTAAATAAACTTTCATGAAGAGTTTATACAAAATATGATAAATCTCAAAAATCAAATTTGAATTTTTTAAAAACCTCAAATCTGGTTTGGATAATTCCCTAGTCGAATTTGACCATTTTAGCCATAAAACAAAAATTTGACTTTGAATTTTCAATTTGACCCTCTATTAATCTGCCCCATAGTGTGTGTTGGGTAGTCCTCGAGTTACATTCACCCGACTTACATACATCTCACATAGGCCGTTACAGTAAAGCTGTGGCTTGCTTGACTTTTATTAGAATTTGGTTTAAAAAAAAAAAAAACACCTGCCCCAGTCCCCTCTGCTGTGTGTTGTCTACTGCAGAGCACATAAGGTAAAAATAAATACTACGTTAAGACAGAGATCTGTCTTGTTGCTTTTAACAAGTAAATGTATATGTTTCAAGTTACATACAGAATTAACTGAAGAACAAACCTAGAGACCCTATTTCGTACGTAAACCTGGGACTGCCTGTATTTAATATTTGAGAATTCGACTATTCGTCACCTAAAACCTGCCATATTACTCAATGTTAATGGGAGAGGTGCAGTGACCAATTTGGAGTTGTTTGTAGCCTTCCTGATTTTCGAGGTTTTTTCAGAGAAAAATCTCGAAATGAGTTTGGTCTAATTTGATTCGAATTTAAGGGAGTTTAAAAAAAAAAAAACTCAAATAAATTTGAAATTCTACCCTTGATACATATACCTCCCCATGCATTACAGAATAAAATAAGCCGAAAACCATATGTACTTGAGCCAATAAGCCCCCTGAAATACATCGGAAATGCCAAAACGGTACAATTCAAGACCAAGAGTCTGGCGGTGTGTATTAAATGCTTAATATGCAATGCAAACACCACCAGCAGTCAGAGAAGGCAAGAGCCAAAATATATACATTTATATTGAATACAAATCTATCTCTGTGAGAAAACAAGTTGTTGGACTGCCAATGGAGTGGCGCCACACACAACTGCACTTCAACAAAAGCTGGCAGTTTTAACACCCCTGCTATAAACAAGCCAGCCACATACTACTATATGTTCCTAGTTCAGCTACTAAATTAGACATGCCATAGTGTACAGTTTACAATAAAAGCACCATGAAAGGTGCATTGTAAGCCAATGTAAAGATAAGTGCAGTTGCGCTGATAAGAATCCCAGAAACTGCTAAGTAATCTGCACTTTATTCATAGGATCTGGATTTTATCAAACTTCTGCACAACAGAAAACTAGAACGTGCCTGTTTTTCTGCCTAAAAAAAAAAAACTTGGACAAAAACTGGTTTCACACAGATGTGGAATAGATTTGGATATAGTCTGTGTGCACAGAAGGTGAAAACAAGGGCGTGGGGATGTATTTTATGTGCATATCCAATCCTTCCATACTTCCTCTGAGGACAAAAGTAAAATAATGAAATTAAGACCTGTAAAGTCAAAACAGGATAAATATAATATGCTCCATTTACGGCGAGTTAAACATAAATCATTCCACCACTTGTCATCTGTAGATTAAGGAAAAGGATGAGCAGTGCAGGCTGGGTGCTGAGAAAATGCTTTGCAAGAGACAACGGCTGTTACTGGGGATGCGAAGGGGCTGCTTTTAACTGGCGTTATAATCATGGAGGGGGGAAGGCAAAATGTTAGGTACCCCACACTGATTACAACCTCTTAACTTATACAACGGGGTGTTTCAGTAATGGTTTGGACAGACGCATTTGAAGTAGAGTGAGAATATGTACTCTACTGTGCATGTTCCTGCCCAGGCTGGAAGAAAAGAAGATTACTGTGAACAAGCTCCTACAGAAATGCCATAGTGGGTTTTTTTTTTTGGTTTTTTTGAGGGGATGACCTGCACTCTGCATGCCTGCACACAAGACCCTGCACTTTTCAGTTCAGATCAACTGTACTGGGGAAGGGAGAGGAGAAAAAAGCCGTAGGCTGAGAGAAGCAGAACCAACACTCATTGTGCCCGCAATCTTAAAGTAGACCTGTCACCCAGCCATAAAAAACTGTATAATAAAAATTCTTTTCAAATTAAAACATAAAATCCAATTTCTATTTTTTATTAAAACATTCATAGCTGTTGTAAACACATTCAAAAATCAAAACTGTGAATCAAATATTGCCTGCCCCTCCACTATGCCCTAGTCATAGAGGCGGGGCAGGTAGTTACTTTCAGTTTCCATTCTGCACTTACATTCTGCTCTCCCCACATTCTCCCAACCATTTAATTGTGTAACCAGTGCATGGGGATGGACATCAGACCCCCCCCCCCCATTCTGGTGCACAAACAGGATTCTGAGAAGATGCAAGGCTTGCCTTAATAACAGTGTCCACAAAATGGTTCCTGTCTGCTTGCTATGATTAGGACATCCCAGACTGAAGGAAACAAAATTAAAATAATGTTTACAGTGTAATTAAAGTTAATTTTGCTTGACTAATGTGAAAAAATAGGATTTGGAATATTTGTTTTGGGTGAAGGGTCCCCTTTAAGTGAACAGGAGCATCAGAGTATCAGATAAGCAGTTATAATTACAAGGTGGCGCCTTTTGCATATCCAGTGATTATACTTTTCCTTTGCCTTTAGTACATTTAAAAATACAGGTATGTTACAGAAATCAGAAAAAAATCAACTAGTAAAATAGTGGTGGTACAGTCATATGCAAGAACTAAATGCTAGTGGTATATAAGCGCAAGCACAGATGGGTATGAGGTTAATAAAAGGGATACTATCATGGAAAAAATTTTTTTCAAAATGCATCAGTTAATAGAGCTGTTCCAGCAGAATTCTGCATTGAAATCCATTTCATAAAAGAGCAAACAGATTTTTTTATATATAATTTTGAAATCTGACATGGGGCTAGACATATTGCCAATTTCCCAGCTACCCCAAGTCATGTGACTTGTGCTCTGATAAACTTCAATCACTCTTTACTGCTGTACTACAAGTAGGAGTGATATCACCCCTCCCCTTTCCCCCCAGCAGCCTAACAACAAAACAATGGGAAGGTAACCAGATAACAGCTCCCTTACACAAGATAACAGCTGCCTGGTAGATCTAAGAAAAGCACTCAAAAAACATGTCCCACTGCGTACTATTCAGTTACATTGAGAAGGAAAAACAACAGCCTGCAAGAAAGCAGTTCCCTCCTAAAGTGCTGGCACAAGTCACATGACCAGGGACAACTGGGAAACTGACAATTTGTTTGCTCTTTTGAGAAATGAATTTCAATGCAGAAGTCTAATGGAGCAGCACGATTAACAGATGTGATTTGAAAAAAACATGTTTTCCCATGACAGTATCCCTTTAAATACTGTCAAAAGAGATGGGGAAAATACTTTTTAAAGAAAACAGGGACAGTGGTGCAGAAGAAAGGAAAGGGCTGAGGTCAGGGAGTGTAATAGAAATAAAGGAAGGAAGGTTTTCCCCTATGAACAATTCAATGCCTCACATTGTATTTTGCCAACAGGAAAGGATGAAACAATCAGTTGTTGTGTCGGAACATGACATCGAATGGCACAACCACGACAGACCAGCTGAAGTACCACAATGTATTGTAATATCACAATTATGAAACATGACAGAGCTAGAGAAGCATATATTTACCATGTATGCATAGATTTGCAACTAGGGTTGCCAACATTTCTGGGGGGAAAATACCGCCCTTCCTATATGTTTATGGTTTTTTTAAGTTCAATGCTTTAATTTAAGTAATGATTTCTTATCTATAAGCAGGAAAGGAGCAGTGTAATAGGCCTTACAGATGAAGTCCTATGGTACAGGGGGCAATTTGATGGTTGTGGTGTTCTTAAGAATTGCAGTGATTTTTTACTATAATAATGTTGATATGCACTTAAATAATAGCACAGACACAATTTTCCTATAAATGGCAATGGCATACTTAATGCTTTAGGACAATTTTGGACCCCTGATGCCCATGTATTTTTAATATCATAATAATAATAAAATAACCTCTTCATATTTTACATTATTTACAAAATTTTTTGCTTGGTCTATTGTTGATTTGTCATATCGAATCTCCATACCATGAAACAAGTCAGGAGCGGATGTTGTTTCCCAGAAAGAAAATAAAAACATTCACAAAGGAAATGCATTCCTCCATGCAAGCACAAATAGTAATCTGTCCCCTGCATCAAATATAGACAATATACCATTTTCTAGCAGAATTAAGCATGCTTTATTCTAAAGGTGGCCATAGATGAACTGATAATATCGTAAAAATTTTGATTGGGTACTTTTGAAGTAGGGATGCACCGAAGCCACTATTTTGGATTCGACCAAACCCCCAAATGCTTTGTAAGCGATTCAGCCGAATGCTGAACCGAATGCTAATTTGCATATGCAAATTAGGATGGGGGGTTAAAAAAATTATTTCCTTGTTTTGTGAAAAAGTCACACGATTTCCCGCCCCGTTGAATCCAAATTCTGCTGAAAAAGGCTGAATCCTGGCCGAACCCCAAACTGAATCCTTGATTCAGTGCATCCCTACTTTGAAGGCACCTGAACACCAGCCACGTTTAGTGCTGAATAGTCAGATACAGGTAGAATTCTATTGTTTCAACCTGTATATTGGACGATTCAGCTATATGCGTGTGTATTGAAATATACAATCTTGGAAAGCCATCTTCCAGGAAAGATCGTAAATGTAACATCTATGGCCACCATACATCAGAGTGCAGAACTTCTGGCAACAATATAACAATCCGAGTCTATTCAGAGCACTTAGCCTTTGAAGCTCACTGTGCTAAACATGGATGTTTATTTTTTGCTGACCTGCAGATAAAAGAAAGGTAACTTTCACAACATGCATGTCACCACTTGCCTTTCAGACAAAGCTTTCTTGTCCTCATACAGCAGCACAAGTTCTGTTGTTCATGACACAGAGTGCACCAGTTCATCTGATACAATAGAAGTTTAGTACAAGGATTTTTACTGTTTACTACCTTAACAGCTGTTGCTGAACAGCCAGCACTTAACAAATGTAAGCGGGAGTTGTAGTACTACAACAGCTGACGTATAACTGCTTTGCTGCATAAATGATATTTGCACCAAAAAGGCAGCCGTATCAAAGGGCAGAGATACAAATGAAACTTTAACTTAAGACTTTTCAGAGATTTTTTTTCCTTAAATATCAAATCATATTGATGTAATTGAACCTAGCATTCACTGTTAAAAAAAAAAAAAACATAATTAGTAAGAAATTAAAAACAGCAGAATTTGTGTAACTATCAAGCCAGTTTTGTTGCTATCACAAAAAACATAAGCCTGGGGACATTTTTAAAAAAAAGCCTCTGAATAAATAGATGAGTAAACAGATGGAAGAAGGAAAGTCAGTAAGGAACACATCTGGTAACATCAGGGACTGAATACAGTATAACATTCTGACCAAAAGCGCATGGCTACAGTTGCTTGAGATATTCCATCCATTCAGCTGAACAAATGCAAAGACTTCGTCCTTACCCTCTCAGGCACTGGGGGTTCTGCTTCCACCTCAGCTTCTGCAGCATCCTTGTACTGCTGGGGTGATTGTATAACAAGTTCCCTCTTGATGCTTTTGCCAGTACCCGTCCTGCTTTGCATTTTCCCCCCTCTCTACAACGCGTATGTTCAGAGGCCAACACAGGCTGACATTTCAGTAATGTGACAGAGTGAGGAGTGCCTCTCCCAGTCCACAAAAGAAAAAAAAAAGGTATAAAGTGAAGTGCCAGAGGCTTTCCTTGAGTGAAGTACAGTGCAGGTCTGAGCCGGCCTCTGAAGGGGGTTGGAATTGTGTCCTAGCTGGGAGGATCTGTTTTAATGTCATAAGGAAAACAAACCGCAAGTGCTGTGCAGTGCATGGTGCAACGGGTCTCAGATTGGAAGGAGCAGATGTTGATTAACACCATGTTTTATGGGAAATTTGCTGAGCATTGTGCAGATTTATATGGGCCGTGCAGTTAAAACAATAAACAAAGAGACTGCTTTTTTCTTCATAGCCACTGGGACAAGGAAACCCACAATGTAAAAACATCGCAAGTGGCAGAGTCATCATTTTATGAAAGCAGAAAGAAACTGAATGCACATTATGTCTTTCCCATTCCTTGTGAGCTTTTGCTAGTCAGTGGAAAGAGATTTTCTAACAAAAATGCTGCCTCTTAAGGCTGGGGACAGACAGGGAGATTCGGGGAGATTCAGTCGCCTGGCGTTTAATAGCAGGCGACAATCTCCCCGAACGTCCTTCTCCCTGTCCGTCGCTAGTTGAAATGTAAAAGCGCCGGCTCTGTGCACACGCTGTGCGGCGATTTCTGGAATCGCCCGAAGTTACTTCGTGAGGAAACTTCGGGCGATTCCGGAAATCGCCGCACCGCGTGTGCACAGAGCCGGCGCTTTTACATTTCAACTAGCAACGGACAGGGAGAAGGACATTCGGGGAGATTGTCACCTGCTATTAAATGCCAGGCGACTGAATCTCCCCGAATCTCCCTGTCTGTCCCTAGCCTAAAGGAGAACTAAAGCCTCACTAAATAAGTAGACTTGAAATGTACATGTTCTTCTGTACAAGCCCCAGGCCTTTAGCAGTAAAAGATGTGTCTCCAGAGATGTCCCAGTAGCTCCCCATCTTCTTTTCTGCTGATTCACTGCACATGCTCTGTGCTGCCGTCACTTACTGAGCTTAGGAACCCACTCACAATATACAGTACACACAGAATAGAAATGTCACAATATAAGGCTGATTAGTAATTCATACAGATAATTACTACATGGCAGCACAGAAACCAGTGCAGTTAGCCCCAGAATTTAATAATCAGGCTTGTAGCATCAGCTTACATTACAGTCCAACTTAATTTACTGCTTGATAATTTATAACGACCCCTAAGCTTAGCTTCTCAACAGCTGCTAAGAACCCACTGAGCATGTGAGTATTGCAGACACTTTCCAAGAATGACATGTTTGAAGTCCTGGATCATTGCTGCTATTGACAAGCTGAAACTTTAGGCTGGTGCAGTAAAATTCAGTATGTAGAATATGACATTTTTATCCATATTCATTTTTAGTGTTTAGTTCTCTTTTAAACACTGACAAAACAGTACCAACAACAGCATTCATAATAGAATACATTGGAAATTTGTGGTACTTCCAATTAATCACTTTTTACAAGATGCCATGCTTACATATGCTACAGTTCAGATGTAATAACATTTGGACTAGAGACTAAACATTATGCTACTATAAATACTGTGTGTATACAACAAAATAAAAAAAAACTCTATAAATTTCCCAAAAAGGATGGATAAAGAAAAAGTAATAATAAGCATCATTGACTTGTGGGACTATTAGACTGTCCAAAGCAGAACACACCCTTCTGAAACTCAAAGGCTATTACGGTTTCCTGTAACTGTGTTTTGTGTTTTTCAACAACAGAGCTGCAGTTATTTCTTGAGCAGATACACTGGGGCATTCCTGCTAGGCACACACCTCTCAACAGTGACCTGCAGAAAAATACACACTGCATATAATTTTCTGGATCATCTGCATAGAGCAATATAGCAAAATAATGGTTTTACCTACGAAAACCTTACATCTGGAACTAGATTTGTAAGGAGCTTTGGCGCTTACCAAAAAAATAATAAAACCTGAACACAAACAGATTCCAACATAAATACTGAACATTTGACATCTAAATCAGAGTTTAAAGAGAATAGCACTACAAAATGACACATACACTCTTTCTCTCTGGTTTTCTAATAACAAATAGGGGATGTACTGAATCCACTGAACCAGGCCTGGGTACTGCAGTCTTCCAGTTGTCCCATCGGACTTTGACGCAGTTGGCCAGCTTCAATATATTACAAACAATCCCTTTATCGTTTAAAGGGTAAGGCATTTTCTAGTAGCTTAAGGAGAACTAAACTCTAAAAATTAATATGGCCAAAAATGCCATACTGTATATACTAAATTTTCTATATTGTACCATACTAGCAATAGTGAAGAAAGAACTTGAGAGGAGTAAACAATATGGAAGGGCAGCATTCACAGTCTTGTCTTGTGATAAGAAATCACACGGTAATTAGCCCTACCCAGTGGTGGCTATGAAAAGGATTTCACAGAGATACTCAATAAGAGCTAAGGGGCAAATTTACAAAATGCACGTGAATGGATCGTAGTTCGTTCGAATATGATCGAATTACGATGGTAAGATTTAATCAGATATTTGAATATACAAATTTGGCCCCTTCGATCATCGAATACCGAATTATCGAATAGATCGAATGATCGAATATTTGATAATCCGATGATCGAAGGAATCAAAATTTTAAAATCCTTCGAATGCCTACTTCGCCAGATTGAACCTACTGAATTGCAATAGAAGCCTATGGGAACCCCCCCCCATAGGTTTCTTTGGCTAAGTCCTGCTCGAATACCATTTGTATGATCGAAGCATTCGTACGATCGATTGTTCAAATCGTATGAATTTTTCGGAGGCTCCAAGGAAATTTCACAATTTATTCGTGAAATCAAACAACCGGTATCTGATCGTATGAATTCATCGAGAAATCGAATATCGAGCAAAATGATAGCCTAAAACTATTCGATGAGCATTTGATAGTCGAATGCTTATCGAATTTCGAATAGATTCGTAGGATTTATGGTGAATTTTAGTAAATTTGCCCCTAAGTGTCCTAAAATAAATATCATCAAGCACAATACTGACAAACTGTTTTAGGGTAGTGACACATAGTAAGATTCAGGGAGATTTAGCCGGCCTGCAACAAAACGCTTCTTCTTCAGGCGGCTAATCTCCCCAAAAAGCCTTCCTGCCGGCTAGACTCGAAATCCCCCGAAGAATAAGTGATGTCGATGGGTGACTAAATTTCCCCGAATCTTACTGTGTGTCACTACCCTTAGCTGTTCAACTTACCCTATTGCTTATATGCTTTTCCTTCTCCTTTACGTACAGCATGAATTAACAATTTATTCCCATAACAAAGCAAGCTATTAATTAATTGAAAAATGTATGCCGTATTTTGAATTTATATCCTGGCATTTATATATGGTGAAACTATTATTAAGATTACAGGACATTATACATGACATCAGTCCATGGCCCAGTGGAACTTATAATCTAAAGCCCCCAAGTCATAAAAACACAGTAGGATCAATATTTATCAGAAGCCAATTAACTAGTCAGTATAATTTGGGAGTGTGGGAGGAAACCAGAGTACCCAGAGGAAAACAACACAGGCATAGGAAGAACAAGCAAATTCTTTGCACAAGCAGCAGTTGAATTCAGGACCCCTGGAAAGTAATGCAGAATTACTAAACCCTTAGCTACTATGTTGGGCAACTTTGCACCTAGTATTCTACCAATAGCTGGCTGAAAAAAAGACACTTACTGATTGCTTGCTATGCGTTATTGCCCGTGTTTGTTTGACTTTTTTTTTTTTTTAAGGTAAGCAAGTAAAAACAGAAAGCATGACAGTGGTTACCTGTAAAAATTAAAATGCAACAGGATAAGAAATGAAACCGTGTTGCAATACCAAACACAAATACATTAACATCTAGTAACCAAGTTTACATATATTACACTGTATACACAGAAACAAAAGCATATAAACGGTTTGTCCTGCCCTTTTGTGTTACATATCTCCTTGCAAAAAGCACAAATCTTTTCTGAGAAGCATGAAACAAACAATGGTTCTATTGTATTGACATAGTCCATAGGGAGATGAACTCAAGTGGCAGCTGCATAAAACCCCCACAGTTTGTTCCTTGATATAGCTCTAGAAACATGAACTTGGAAGACTGGTAAAACATACAATATTCTATTAACAATAACAAAAAAGCATTTAAGAGTATATTAGCTGTTTAACCAGAGGCAAATAACCAGTGCTTCCTTAAAGG
>CM044433.1:121103646-121132975 GCA_024363595.1 Xenopus borealis | reverse complement strand
AAGGCAGGTTTGGGGAGGTGTAGCCTTTGATATTATGTCTATCCAACAAAATCATCCAAGCCACTTTTGAAGGTGTGGTGTTTATACAAATGGCCTGCAGGTGTCACTGTGCACATTACTTGTACTATGCAGATACACAGGACTTTTTGTACAGCTTGAGAGTGATAGAGTTGGAGTAAATTTAAATTTTAAATTTAGTTTGGTGTCAAAATTTTCAATTGTTTTTCAAATTTTAATCCCCCAATTTTGAATGTATCACAACTCGACCATGGCAACAGTTCTAGTTTGAATATTTGCCACCTAAAACCTGCTGAGTTCATTTACAAGTTAATTGCCTTTCTGATATTCAAGGTTTTTTTTTTGGGAGGGAAAACTTGATTCGAATTTTCAGGACTGGACTATTCGAGCAAGTATACAGAGTTTGAATTTCTTCTTAAGTAACCTCCTATTCGAGTTGTGAGTATATTCAAATTTATTAGTGTAAAAAAACTTGCATAAATTTTAAATTTGACCTTTGATCTGCCCAATAATGTCCTTTTCATTGAGCTTTATATATTTTATGACTTTCACCGGTGATGTTGCCCATAGCAAGCAATCAGATCTTTGCTTTTGTTTTCTAACTTGTAGGTGACTGTTCAAATCTAATTACTAATTAAAGTCCAATCAGGGGAATTGGGTAGAGGTTCTGGCCTAGCCCCTTAGCCAGTGAAATAGTCAAAAATAAATGGAAAGCTAATACCTTGTCTGCTACAATCCCAAACTTTATTCCATGGTGCTCACAACAGAGAACAATGCAAGTGGTATTTCTGAAAGTAAAACAACCGCTTATGGAAAACTTCTTAATGAAACATTTTAATGTAATTTATGTAGCGGTTTCAGTTTTGACATGACCCTATTTTGCCTAACAGCTGACAAGCCATTAAATGAAAAACCATTGCTTTTAAAAACTGGAGACAAATTTTCCAGAAATAACAGATTTCTAGCAGTGTGGTATGATGTGTTATTTCAGATGTGTTTACCATAAAATAAATGAATGCAAATCAAAGAATTTTGTGTGGTTGATTATTATGGACATGGACAAGTATTTACCCTTTTATTGCCCCATTCATCTCCTAGTGTGTATATTTTATAATCATTTATGTATTAATAACAATGCTCAGGTATTTTCACACCAAGGCCAGCCTGTTACAGCTCCAAGTAACCAATCATTGGAAAGCAAGAGAGCCGCAAAGCAGGAAGTAGCGTTCTGTTATGTTAGACATCGAGTCACTCCAGCCTTTATGCATTACATTTTTAGCTAACAATATTAGAAACATATTTTATTTTGCAGAGCCTATCTATTTACCCAGTTTTTATTTTTATACTGAACAATTACTTTAAGAAACATAGCAAAATCTGAAGGGGAATAGAAGGGAAACCTAAAGGAGACAGCATGGGGGAGAAAAAATTTAAAATATTAGACCAGGGTGTAATGTTTAACAGCAGCTCTTTTTGTTAGGGTTTAATGCTATGCACCACTGCTGATATTAGAGGGCACCCATATTTAGCAAAGTATATGAGTGAAGTCCTACTCATCCCTTCTTGCTGTGCAATCTCATTTATCAATTCAGTTTTACCAAAAAGAACATTTCCTTAGTCAAGTTTTTTGACACACTAACACTACAGGAAACCAAGATTGATATTGAATATTTGTATTGCTATACTGTAATAATATTTTGGACACATGAAATCTTTTGACTTAATTCTGCATTCTCTAGTGGATGTAGATAAGATGACAGAGGATGAGATATAAGTGTTAGAAGACCAATACATCTGAACGCCAGCTAAATCAGTACCCAAATTAGCACACGCCTGTAGCCACACTGAAACAACTGGTTCAAACAGGAAGGCATGGTGCCAAACAGTAGCCATACATGCTACACTTTTTACATAGCCTGATAAATAGAACCCTAAATGTAGTAGAAACTAGCAGCTCAGCATAAATGAAGGAGCTGTGCATGCATAGGACACAAGCTTTGTCTTTATTAACACAGGGTTAGGGTTAGTATTGCTCATTTCCCTAAAATGCAAATTGGGGGTTCTAGTGCAATTCTTTTGTAAATTATTTGAACTGAAAGTATTTTGAGCCAGTCTTCCTCAGCACTGCTTCCTTTGATTGACATTTGAATAGCTTTGTATCACTCAGGTCAGGTATTCTTGCTGGTAAAGGTGCGGTTATTGTTCACCTTTATAAAGTTACATTTGTGTGTTGAATGTACCGTCCAGCAGGGTTGCCAGGTTGCCAAATTGGGCTACTAATTTAAAGCACAGGCGGGGCTTGAAACCACAAACTAGCCAAGGTAAGAGCTACTATTTTGGACATTTGGCTGGTTTTTACTTTGGAAACCAGCAAAAAAATTTTCTTGTCATAATGTGTCAAGCCTGTGTCTCCCAGTGCATGCTGGCCAATGTAGTTTTTTCCCCAACAATTTGCCAACTGCCCAGCATGCAATAGGACTCAATTGTGTAGAAGTCTGGAGTTACCAGATTTTGGGCTCTGTAACTCAGTCTCCCTTTCCTCTTAAGCATTCTTGCATTTTCCAGTGACTTTTCTCAATTTCAGACAATTTGGGTACAAAAATCAGCTGGCCACCAAAATGTCTAGAGGTTAAACTGAAACTGAAATTAGGGCTAGGGTTGCCACCTTTTCTGGAAAAAAAATACCGGCCTTCCTATATATTTATCTTTTTTCCCTATTAATAACATTGGGATCAAAATTATGGCCAGGTGGCAACCCTAAATAGGGCCTTATGGGGCCCCTATACCTCCTGAGCTACCCTCTGTAGTTACACCCTTGGTGAAGGGATCAAATCTTTCCAATTTTTGCTTCATGAAAAAAATGTGCAAATCAGAGAAAATTGAAAAAGGTGTATTTTCATAAATATTCATTTATTTTTAAGACTTTTTTTTTCACTGCACAGATTGTGCTATTTTTAGGCTACTTTTGAAGTTGCTCTTGGCTAGTTTTGGGCTGGTTTTGTAGCTGACTTTGGTTGTTTTTGAAAATTAGACCTGGCAACCCTGCTGTCCTGTCAACCTGTCATACTGTATGTTTTTACTGTTTAAAATCTGAAATCGGAATGATTAGCTTTCTTTGTCTGTCGCCATTCTTGGCATTACATTTAAAATGCATCCTTCCATTTAAAATGCATATCTTTCTATTCAGACCCTCCCTTGTTTTATCTTCCAGTTATTCATGGGAGCTTTATTAGTCTGCCATGAATCCCTGCTTCTGACCACCTCAGCACACAAGTCAAGCTGAATTATCTAGTGTGAAAATTCCAAGTGCATTCATTACACGAAAATAGCCACATTACCCCTTTAAAAATGATAATTTGTTTCTTATAGTTACCAGAGACAGTTTTTGTCCATAAGGGATGCTATTAAATACTACTATGTTAGCAAGGACCTTCCCCCAGGGATCTAAGGGAAGGTCCCTGGTAGCTTAGTAGCATGGAGCCATGTGATTCCAAATAGCAACTCCTTTTCAGGATCATTCTACTGTAATTATTAGCCTTTAAGTATTACATTATCAGTCATCAGTGATCCTTGATTGAGTGCCCTACCAACAAGTGGAATGGAGCCCCAGTGAAACAATGAATTGCTCACACTGGCCGCACCCATCATGCCAAAACCCTGCAACACAATTCCTGCTCCTTTACATCTCTTGGGACCTTACAGACCAACCCCATGATGGCAGCAATGTTATGGAGGTCTTAACCAGGGCCGGACTGGGAGGAAAAAGCAGCCTTGGCAAAGTGTCAAAGCAGCCTATGTATTCACGCGCATGCAATGCATGATATATATTTCCAACCCCAAGGTTAACTAGAACTGCTGTTTATTAATAGATATTTTTTTTCAAAAGTGTTTTTATTTCTTTATGTTTTAATTACATATAGGATAATGTTGTAACATAAGGTATGTTTACCTTTGCAATCATATTATAATACATTAGTATCCTTGAATTCTACTTTCAACCTTCTCTGCCTGATGTTTTAAGCATTTTCCTTGTTAACGTCTTGGGATGGTTACTATGATTGGCCCATTAGTAGTCTATTAAGATAATGACTCCCAGAAGGTTCCATAATGGTTTGTTGCCTTATTGTGTTTACCAACAGCTGGTCAGCTTCCTGAACAGATCTGGTGCCACTAGTAATTCTGTTTCATACCATGTTGTATGTTGAAATGTTCGTATGGTTAATTGTCTAGTAGTAGGTGGTAGTTTGTTTATGTATGTTGACCAAGTGTTTATGAATTTTTCAATGTTTTTCTCCTTATCTGAACGTCTCAGTAAAATTCTTAGAGTCCGCAGAAACAATGGCTTCCCTCAAAAACAGTCCAGCAGCACTCAGGTTCTCCTCCACCTGCTTCCAAATTAAGCGGTGATTTGGCACTATACCCTGTGATTCTTAATTATCATTAACCAAATTCACCCTCACACGTTTTTGTGATTTTCCACACGTATTACAACTCCTATAACTTCTTTCTTAGACACAATGTTGATGTTTCTTATTCGTACCAAAAAAGAAAGAAATCAAGATAGAAACCAAATGCTGGAATATAAACAGAGGAAGGTAAATATGCAAAATAATGGAGAAGCTATGGCCCCAGAAATGTGTTTTGTGACACAGTACAATTCAAAAGCTAGGGAGATTAGTAAAATAATTAAAAAACACTGGAATGTTTTAAGTTTGGATAAAGAACTACAACCTCTCCTCCCAGCAAAACCTGTTTTTGTAATAAACTCACTTCAAGGTGAAACCATTACAAGTCTAAAAATACTATACTATAAGGAAACCGTTCTCTGTTACTTTTTTCCCTCTCAAAACTTACTTTCGAGGTACCCAGAAACTTTATTGTTTTTTGGAGAATTTTCTCATCTGTCAAAGTTTCTACCCAGTCCATATGAAAAAAGATATTGCAGTTTTTTGAGAATTAAGGATATGGGTGGAGGGGATTGGGATAGTATAAATGTATCGCTATCGTTGAGCTAGGGCTCTTTCTGGTTTAGAAACATTAGTATTGAACAAGTATTTGCTGAATGTGGCCCAAGCAGCTGTAATAAGCATCCATTTCCCAGAAACAGTTTCTATTAACTGGAGATTTCTTCCCAGAACTTTTGGATGGGGGGGGGGCATGACCATAAACAGTGGATTCTCCACATTTTAAACAGTTGTCTGAGATGGCTGTGCCTATATGAAATATTTTTTGTGGTGTTAAATAGGCGTGATGTAGTATTTGCAAAGCCATCTCTTGGTAGGTACTAGCTGGTAAGTTTTTCATAACTTGTGTGTCATATTCGAGGATGTCTTTGTCTGCTTGTGGGATTATTGTTGTCCATTTTTTGAGATTAAGGTTAGGGTTACTCACATCCAGGGTGATTCTGATCTGCTTGTAGATTTGGGCCGTTGATTTTATTGCATCACGTTTTGGCCATAAGAAATATATGGAGTTATTTTTATCAGTATCTGTGAGTTTGGTCAGGTGTTGTGTGACAAAATGAGTAAATTGTAATATTGCAAAGAGATTAACTTGTAGAAACAGATATTTTTGTTGTAGATTTAAAGTTGGTTGTATGGTAAATTTATCTGTAATCATATGTCTGATATTTTGTAGGCCGTGTTTTTGCCATTCATTGAAAATGGTGTTAGCGAAGCCAGGCATGATTTTTTTATTTTTGATCCATGTTAGGTATATAGAGTTAAAAGGAGATAAGTTTGCTCTTTTGCAAATATTGTGCCAAGCTTTATATGTATAGATGAAGAATGGGTTTTCTTGCATCTTTTTTTAAATATCCTTAAGAGGAGTATTAATAGATATTTTAAGAGTCCATTAACATATTACCATATATAATATTATACACCATATGTGCTGGAACTGGCCCTTGCAACAAACATCTCATCGTAGTTTCTATCACAACTATTCTATCAGTGAATTAGTGGCCCTATACTTATATTATATTCTATATTTTCCTTTGTGTGCCCCCAGCTTAGACCATGCACACTGGCAGATAACAGGACTTTAATTACCATGTGTGTCACAGGTCCAAAGTGTGGCATACTTGAATAGACTAGTCTGTCTCATGCAATTAATGCTACATATCACAGTATTCCATATACAGGCTGAAGTGACTGTTCTGAGCATGGATCTTCCTGTTGCCAACATACCTATCATAAGCACGTAACTCTAATATTACTAACGGAAGTTGGTCAGAATTCCTGGTTCCTCCCATATGTCAGTACAGGTATGAGTACTAACAAATGCAGGCATCGGCTTAGCTGTGGGTGACTATTATGGGCAGCTCATTTACAATTCTAAAGTGATTGGCTCATTTACATATTAAAGACATACCTAATTTGCATTTTTTCGGTGAGCAGCCCATTTACATTTTAAAGCAAGCACCCCTTCGGGCATTTGCCCGAACCCACAGATTGCCAGTCCGGGCCTGGTCCTAACTATATACCTCTGGTCACTTTTCATAGGCTGGCACCTCTCTTCATGATCAGCAGGCCCAAATGTCTAAACTGGGCGCCCCTAGTCTGTCTCCGCTCATCACCCCCCCTCCCAACCATGTCTTCCTTTCTTTCCCCATCCGCATCCCCCCATCAGCGTCTTCCTTCCCCGATCACATCACCCTCCCCATCCGCATCCCCTCCCTGTTTGCTTCTGTGTGCATGAATATGCGTTGTGCGCAGGCTCACAGCTATAAAAAAGGAAGTCGGAAGCCGGTAATCACCCACAAAGTGGGGTGCAAGGTTGGCCTGAACCTGCAGGTAAACCCAGGGTCCCGTGGGTATCTGGCAGGCCTGCACATCAATAGAGCCCAGTAATTATTTATTGGGACCAAAAAAAATCAGTGTTTTGGGGTGTCCTTTTTCAATAGTTCAATTACAGGTATGGGATCTATTATCCGGAAACCCATTATGAAGAAAGCTCCAAATTATGGAAAGGCTGTCTCCCATAGACTCCAAAATAATCAAATAATCTGCATTTTAAAAAATGATTTCCTTAAAACAGTAGCTTGTTTATAATTAATCCTTATTGGAAGCGAAACCAGCCTATTGGCTTTATTTAATATTTACAACATTTTCTAGTTGACTTACGATATGAAGATCCAAATTACGGAAAGAACCATTATCCGGAAAACCCCAGGTACCGATGATTCTGGATAACAGGTGCCATACCTGTATTTACCTGGGATTGTGTGTTTCCCTTTTGCATGATTGGATTATGTGCATGGAAAACCACATGGTGATAGAGACGCTGTATCAGGCAGATAAAATTCTGGAGAAGTTTCCTGAATGGAAAGTGTATTAAATGACGATGCTTGTGTTTTACAGTGCTTACACAACACCTTGCACATTTTATGCAATCCTGTAATGGCAGAATTAGGTGCTAAAAATGTTCTTTCTTTCAGTAACTCTAGGATATGTCTGGCCATAGACATAAAGATTTTTGAAAGATCCAATGGTTATCGTGAGACCACGATTGTCTCAAAACGATCGTTTAAATGTCCGATGTGTCCATCAACTAAAAAGACCATTTCAGGCGATATTGCCAGCAAAACTGAAGGATCGCAGCCTGCTTGCCCTCCAAACATAGGTAGATTGCATGGGGACCGATAAAGATTTTCTAACCTGGCCGATCAATCTTCAGACCAATGTCGGACGAAAAATCGTAAAATGTATGATCGTTTGTATCCCACTAACCACATGATAATTTGACAGATTGGCCAGACTTCGCTAAGATCGGTCGTTCGGCAGGGAAAGATCGTTGAGTCTATGGGGAGCTTTAGCTGCAGTAAAAAGAAAAAAAAATTTTTTTTAGAAGATTTCTGGACTGTTAAGCATTGAATGAGGGTACCTGGGACAAAATGCCCCAGGACTTAATTGGTTTATTCATGTTGATGTAATCTGGCCACTAGATGGAGCCGAGGACCCACTTGGGGCTTATGAGAGGTGAATTGTTTTAAAAGGTCACTTTAATCAGATTGTTTTGTAAGATGCACCCGATGAAGGTTCTTGTGGTCTAAAACACATGGGGGCAGATTCACTAAAGGGCTAAGTTATTAACGCTACCGAAAATTCACCAGTGTGACGTCATTTCGTTACTTCGCTGATTTACTAACAAGCACAGGTGTCCCTTCGCTGGTGAAGAAGATGTATGCTAGCGTTGCTTCGCACTCTAATGCCAGGCAAATTTTTGCTCTGGTGAATGGACATAACTCTGCGATTTCTCTAAGATTCGGATTTTATTGAACGTTATCACTTTCGCCAGACTTGCCTTTGCCAGCTCTGACCTGGTGAAATGCATTGGAGTGCATAGAATATCCTCAGTCTTCAGTTATAATTTGTGACTGTAACATCTTCAAAGTACAAAAAATGCTGGCGTCTTTTTAATTGTTCAGGCAGTTAGGCTGCAAAAAGCATAAGATTTTTTTTTTGGCACCCTGTTTTCCCCCATACATTTTCTACCATATGGCAAATTATTTAACAGTGGGATTATGTGTAGGGCATTAAAACAACTCTATTGGCTTTATTAAGGTTCCCTTGGCATGTCTAGTTATCAGTGTAAATGTAATGTATTAGATGCACCATGTAACATAAATAGCTCCATTCCACTTTATATTGCCCGCCGTATGAACATTAGCCTGAGCGCAAGATCTCTAGAGAAGTTGTGCAAGGCAGAATTGCACACTAGCTCAGCTTTGCTTTGATTTGCTCACTCTGCCGAAGTAACGCTAGAGAAAATGTTCATGTTCTTTATGAGACAGCACATGATTGTGGGTAGTCCTCTTGGTTAAGTCCTGGGAACACAGGAAAGGTAAGAGATATCACCTTGGGGCTGCCCTGTCGTCTTCTTTCACTGGGTGTGTTGGCACGATTCAATCCTTTGTTGTCCAGAATATCTTGGGTAAGATAGCTTAAGCATGAACTATGTTATCAGGTATACTGTTCTACCTTTCTCTGATTTATTGCTTATTTTGGTGTATAATACTGGCGTGTTCATATTTAGACAAGGAATCAGACTTTGTCAATTGAGTCAGTACCTGAATGCATACTGGCTCTGTTTTCTAGACTGTGATTGTTATCTCCCTGTGACTCATTGTATGCGTGTAAAATCCTTTCAAATAACCCCTCTGTCTTTTGTGAATGTTAAAAGGGTGCCTACTTCAGGAAACTCTATAAATTAAGTACTGTAAATGGCCAAAAGTTATATGCAGCACACCCTGGGTCCCTCTTAGGAAAAAAGATCTAACAGCAAAGTTACACAGTACAAAGTCTTGGGTAGTTGGCCACAAGCTCTGGCCATAAGTGAGCTACATGTCAATTTCCTTACTTTCTCCTATGCCGGACAGGAAAGGCAGGTAGGAATCTGATCTGGGACTAAGATAGCAAACAGTATATAAATAACCAAGTCTTGTAGAAACATTTTTCAGTAATGCATAAGAACTTTGATTTTGTTAAATCTGATGTCTGTATGTCTGAAAAAGCAATGGTTAAGATCTTGTAAGTCAGATGCAAAAGTAGAAAAGAGCTGCTACCAACTTCATCCTGCAGAACTCAAACTTATGAAAGGAAGTGGTGGTGCCGTCCTCCTATACCACAAGAACCATACACGGAAATGGAGGTGTGCGTGTGCAGTTTTCTGAAAAACGACATAACTCAAACTTAAGCAGACTCACCCACAACTGATCTCAGTGCTTCCCTTACTTACTTACTTTCACCATAACAGTATCCTCACAGAGTATTATGAAATGTACTCATTCATATTTCTCTGAGAGTTATTGAAACATCTGGTTTGTTTAATAAACTCTCTCAGTTTGTGAAATCTAAGTGGTCTTTTAGCATGATTTGGGGCGTTGCTAGGGAAAAAGTAGTAGAATTAGAAATTATTTTGGTGTAAACAGGTTAACTTCAATTTGATTGAATTACCAGACTTTTCTTTCTTGTAGTGTTTTATTAATTGTTTGTATATGTTTGTTTTCCTGACATTTCCTGTTTTCCTGTTCCTTCAGTGCAGTTATTGCCTTTCTTGTTAAGCCCCTTTTTATCTGATAATGTGCTCTGTGGGGGTTGAATCACTAAAGCTGGCCATAGTCCTAAAGATTTTTGAAAGATCCAATGGTTATTGTGAGAGCACAATCGTCTCAAAAGGATCAATTACATGTCCGATGTGTCCATCAACTAAAAAGACCATTTCAGGCGATATTGCCAGCAAAACTGAAAGGTTGCTGCCTGCTTGGTTTGATTACCTGGTTTGACCTTTGCCTGCCTGACGATCCTTGATATCTGCCTGCCTCGACCCAGCCTATCTGACCACAAATCTGCCTACTCCTGCCCTTACCGTGACCTTCGGCCTTACTGTCTCTAATTACAGTTGTGCCCCTTTGCCTATCCAGAACCTTTCCCTTACATCTCTCGTTAAAAGTCCAGGTGGCATCTGAGTAGCTGAGGGCTCCTCCCAAAGCCAAAGGCGGTCACTTAACTGTTGAAGCACGAGCCTAGACCAGGGTGCTTGGTACTGGTTCTGGTGTTGGGTGCCGACCGTGACAATCCGTATATGAAGCACAACAAGTTGGTGCAAGGCACACTGGTAAACTCACGTATTGATCAGACCTGGAAAAATATAGTAGATAAAAATTAAAACTTTATTTATATATTCATCCCTTGGGACTATGGGACACTATAGGACACTTAATCATAGGCTTGAGTGTTCACAAACATGGATCAGCAGGGCCGCCATTAGAAATCACGGGGCCCCGCACAGCAAAATTCTCGGGGGCCCCTGGGCTCCGCCCACCCAGGCAACCAAGCCCCACCCCAATCCCTTCTGAATCCACATCAAAGTTAAAAAGACCACACAGACATCAGCGCTAAAAAAGTAACCCCCCAGGGCTTGGTGCCAGGGCCCCCCCATAAAAGTTTTTTTTTTAAAAAAGCATTGGTGCCAGGGCCCCTCATACAAGTTAAAAAAAATTGGGGCCCCAAAAAATATTTAAAAAAAAACGGTGGTGGCAAGCCCCCCCTTAAAAATAAACACAAGGGCCCCCCTTACAAGTTAAAAAAAAATTGTGGCCCCATAAAATATATTTTTTAAAAAATTGGTGGCAGGGGCCTAAAGAGTATTAAAAGAAAACATTTGAGGCCAGGGGATTAAAAAAAAAACAAAAAAAAAACCCACATTGGTGTCAGTAGAATTAAACTCGTGGCTTCAGGACTTCAGCATCAGCTCCTTTCGTGACTTCGGGTCTTTCCGTCATTTCAGGACTTCAGTGTCGGCTCCTTTGTGTCTTTCCGCCGCTTCAGGATGTTGCGTCTGTTCGGCACTTCAGCATTCTGCATTGCAAGAAGCCGCACAGGCTCGGCGCTGGTAAGGGGGGCCCGGCTCTTTGAAAAATGCAGCACTGCCAGGCCCCTCTTCAGCCCCGAGACACTTGTCCCCCCTGATGGCGGCCCTGTGGATCAGTATTTAAAGGCTGAACCACCAATAACAAAAAAGGGGAAGGAGACAAGAAAATTACATCACATTTTTTAAAGGCAAAGTATGCCTCATACAATTACAACAAAACAAGCACAGATGCCCTCAACTCCCAGCTTAATTACTCTTTTTACTTTCTGGTGAGAATTTGATATTTGCTATTTGTACGCTCACTAGAGAGTCGCAGTGGTCCGGGTGCCCATGCCCCGAACCCTTCGCTTAAATTTCACACTTTATAATCACTACTTTTCAATATTTCCAAGGCACTCACCGCTTCTTGTCCGTGGTCCGGGTGCCGTGCCCCGAACCCGTAGCCAGGGGGGATTAATCCACAACACACTTCCTTCTATGGCACGCACTCTCAAAGATCCTCCGGACTCAGGTGAAGTCAAACGTAAAAAACTTTTATTTCCACATCAAGACACCTAACGCGTTTCGTGTGTTACCACACGTAATCATAGGTACAGGACCGGATCGTGAAATCGAGAAATACAGTGCAGGAATGTCCAAAGGTTCCCGCGGACGCCGAACTGGACGACAAAGATTGCTAAAAAACTTTTTCTCACAAACAGGAGACATAATGGAGGAAGCTCCCTCCCCGCCTTCATTACACAGTGATGCATCTATAGACTCTCATAGTCCGAATGCAGGCTATTCTCCGGATGCAATATTACTGGGCAAGTTTAGAACCCTTTTACAAACGGAGCCACAGCCAAAAGCATCACAATGCAGGTAATGGAAGAGATTGAAGAACTAGGCCACCGCACAGACACGGTAGAATCCAAGACCGACGATCTGATTCATCGTGTAAACAAGCACGATACAGCTATTGAGATAATATTGCCGTTAATATCCCTGCAAGAAAGGGCAGAAGATGCAGAGAACCGATCCAGACGCAACAACGTTCGTATCAGAGGGATACCAGAGTCAATCATGGATCTCGCTTCAGAAATTCCGATCCTCTTGCAAACTCTGGTCCCAGATGTACCGCCGGAACGACTTGAACTGGACAGAGTACATCGGGCACTGGGCTCA
This sequence comes from Xenopus borealis, assembly GCA_024363595.1. Lineage (NCBI taxonomy): Eukaryota > Metazoa > Chordata > Amphibia > Anura > Pipidae > Xenopus > Xenopus borealis. The sequence goes on along the minus strand of CM044433.1, from coordinate 121,120,420 downwards.
AAAGCAACAAACAGTTCTCCAAAAGATATAATTGTCCGTCTACATTACTATGCTACAAAAGAACTGATTATGAGGATGGCCCGCAATAAAGGGGACTTATCCTACCAAGGCCATAAATATCAACTCTTCGCTGACCTAGCTATCTCTACCATCGCCAAACGCAGAGGCCTGAAGCCCCTCACTACAATTTTGATACAACATAAAGTGGGATACCGGTGGGCATTCCCAATGAAGCTATTGTTCATGTATGAGAATAAACCTTACTCTGTAACCTCGCTGCAAGAGGGATCTGAGGTGCTACAACTTCTAGGTCTGATGGAGCCCAGCAATGAAGCATCTACGCAGGAAACCCAAGCAACTGGTAGACCCACGAGACCCCCACGTACAATTTCACCAATCTGGTCTAAGAGATAACTTTATTTGCTATTGGAGATGGCGACATTTTGTTTATTGAAGAAACCAATATGACAACCATTCCAGCCGGAAGGAACTGCTCCCCAAGTAGTAAGACGCCGAGTAAGTTTCCCCCTAATATTGGGACACTGACCAGGCTTCTTTATGGCACTTTTTAGGTGTGCCCAGGTTAAATAAAGTTATTGTTTTGTATTTTTTGTATTTAGAGTGAAGAGACAATTATTTTTCGTTGAAGCTATGTTGTTCACTAAACAGGAGTGTAATTACTTAGTGCTGGGAATATATCAATATGTTATAAGGTTGTATATGATGGGGCAAGTAATGATTAACGGGGAAAATATGATAATTGTGTTGTTCAATGAAAATGTCGATTAGATGTTTATCTCATAACATTAAGGGATTTAATTCCCCAAACAAATGTACTTTAGCCTTTAAATATTATCGCCAGTTTAACATTGATGTATTGTTTCTCCAGGAAACCCACTTTTCCATCTCCTCTTACCCCAAATATTTTAATCCTTCCTTTCCCACTGTTTTTCTGGCATCTAACCAAGTTAAGAAAGGGGGAGTTGCTATCTGCCTAGCAAAAAGGTTGAATTTTCAGGAGGAGAGGGTGATCAGGGATCCTAACGGTAGATACATTATGGTAATGGGTAAACTGGAAGATAATGAAATCACTTTGATCTCAATTTATGCTCCTAACACTGGCCAAGTTCGGTTTTATCAGAAAATATTCTCTATGATTGCTGAGAAAGCTACGGGCAAAATTATTATTGGAGGCGATTTTAATGGGGTCCTGAATAACAATTTGGACAGAGCAAGAGATTCTCAGACACGCATTGGAGAAAACAAGAGTTTCGACCCAGTTAAAGTCCTAGATGGACGATCTACTTTTGTTAGATACATGGGGGTAGATTCATCAAAGAGTGAAGTTCCGCCACTAGAGGGAAATTCCACAGCTCTCAATTAATTTCTATGGGATTTTGCAAGGCGTATTCATCAATGGGTGAAGTGAAAGTTCACCCTTTAATGAATACGCCTTTAAAAATCCCATAGGAATGAATTGAGAGCTGTGGAATTTCCCTCTAGTGGCGGAACTTCACACTTAACTTCACTCTTTGATGAATCTCCCCCATGGAGAGAAATACACCTCTTAAATAAGGAATATACTTTTTATTCAAATGTACATCAATCCTTTTCTAGGATAGATATGATTATGACATCACGATATCTGGGTCCCTCTATTGACAAAGCAAAAATCTTGACCTGCTCCTGGTCAGACCACCCACCGGTATTGACAGTTTTCAATAATTTAATTGCTGGACAAGGGAAGTTCAGATGGCGAATAAATGACACTCTACTGGGTGATAAAGATGTGGTCACTCAATTAGATCAGGAAATTAAACAATTTTTTCTAGAAAATTACCAGCCTGATACATACCCAGAGACAGTTTGGGAATGTCACAAAGCGGTAATAAGGGGAGTTCTTATACAAATTGGAACAAAGCGGAAAAAAATAAGACAAGAAAAGGTTAATGATTTAACTAAGGAGATAGCTGAACAAGAAAAGAAGCTGATTGATACCCCTACCAAAGCCCAACAAACAAAAGTACAAAAAATAAGAACAGAACTTAACTTACTCTTAACCTATCAGGCGGATAAGGCCTTGCGATGGGCTAAGCAAAAATTTTATACCAAAGGAAATAAGGCTGATTATCCATTAGCCCGTAAACTTAATAATTATTACTGTTCAAAACATCTTTAAGGATTAAAGGGTACGGGCTATCCGCTAATCCTGTAAAAATTGTTCAGGAATTCTCCACATTTTATCAAAAGCTGTATACACAAGCTGGTGAATTTTCCCCTTCTAAAGCTGAGAGATGGTTATCCCAGGTTAAGATTCCAACTTTAGAACAGGAACAAATAGACCTAATGTCTCAACCCATTTCTACAGAGGAAGTTCTCTCCGCAATAAAGCAGATAAAATCTTCTAAGACCCCTGGCCCAGATGGATACTCCCCATTATATTACAAAATCTTTGCAACAACCCTAGTCCCATATCTGAACCGGATGTTTCTAAACATCCCAAAAGGAGGGACTCTTAGATCTGAGACTTTGGAAGCCAGGATAGTGGTCATACCCAAACAGGGCAAAGATACTACCTGCTGCGAGAATTTTTGCCCTATCTCGCTCCTAAATGTGGATGTAAAGATACTGGCGAAGGTTCTGGCATCACGTATGAATATCTTTTTACATCGTCTAGTGCACTTAGACCAAGGGGGCTTTGTTCAGGGACGACAGACGGCATCTAATATACAGTACGCAAACTTGTTCATTTAATCAATTATGCTTCCACAACTAATACCTCCACAATACTTCTATCATTGGACATTAATAAAGCATTCGATTCGGTAGGATGGCCTTATCTGTTATACATTTTGGAAAAATATAAATTTCCCCAGCAATTTTTGCAGTATGTCCAAGCCTTATATAGAGACCCAACCTCAAAGGTTAGTCTATTAGGATATGATTCTGGCCCAATTTTGATGAAAAGAGGTACGAGACAGGGTTGTCCCCTATCCCCACTGTTATATTTATTAGCTATAGAACCTCTTGCCTGTGCCTTAAGACAGAACCCTAACGTAACTGGTTTGAAGATCTCTAGCACAGAATACAAATGCATCCTTTCTGCGGATGATGTAATATTATCTCTTACTAGACCATTAACTTCCCTCCCAAATGTCTATAAGATCTTAGAAACCTTTGGAGATTTATCAGGGTTGACCATCAATTCCTCTAAATCCCAGGCCTTAAATATTAGTTTGCCCCAAGCACAAATCAAGTTAATCCTCACTTAAATTCTGGGGATTAACTTAACACATTCACTCCAATCATTGAGCAAAGCAAACTACCCAGGATTGTTACAACAAATAAAGAATATTCTTCAGAAATCGAAAGACCTGTTAATATCCTGGACAGGTAGAATACAGGCGATAAAAATGGTAATTTTACCCAAGGTACTACATTATCTATCAGCACTACCCTGGTCTCCTGAACCAGTTTTTTTTTCAAACTCTAACTAAAATATGTTATGCATATATTTGGAATAGGGCGAAACCCAGAATAGCAAGGAAATACATGTCCCGACACAATACTAATGGGGGTCTGGGGGTACCTGATTTCAAGAAATATTTTATTGCCGCACAACTAAGCCATATAGCTAAATGGCACATCACGCTAACACCACCACTCTGGGTTCAACTAGAAGGAGCCGAGTTGACAGAATGTTCATTACCAAATCTTTTGTGGGTACCAAAAACTCTGAGACGCAAAATAAAAAACAGATATTGAAACAAGCATTAAGATTATGGAATCAAACCAGTAAATGGTATAAAATTAAGTCATCTTGTGCTTCAATGTTGGGTTGGGCCCACAACCCAGCCTTCCCACCTGGGAAGACAGATAATTTTGATTGCTGGTATAATATAGGACTTGAGAGAGTCTTGGATTTGATCAAAACAGGATCACTGCCAACGCATACATATCTGATAAATAAATTTGGAATCCCTCCACAAGACTCAGACTGGCCCAAATACACCATTATATATCCTCGCTATTGAATAATCAGAACAAAGAAAAGGTATTTTTAACAACCTTTGAGCATATATGTTTATCCAAACCTTTAGGTCCCAAAAATGTGTCAGTTATATATAGAAACCTAATATCTACTATCCCAGTTCTACAACTCAAATTTATAAAGGATTGGCATCAGAATTTGGGAAACAATCACAAAACAATCAGAATAGACATGGGAAAATATACTGAGACAACCTACCAAATGTTCTGTTAAAGGGGTGGTTCACCTTCAAGTTAACTTTTAGTATATTGTAGAAGGGCCAATTCTAAGACACTTTTCAATTGGTCTTCATTATTTATTTTTCATAGTTTTTTAATCATTTGCAATTTTATTCTGTTTCTTTGCAGCTTTCAAATGGGGGTCACTGACACCATCTAAAAACAAATGCTCTGTAAGGCTACAAATGTATTGTTATTGCCACTTTTTATTACTTATCATTCTATTCAGTCCCTCTCCTATTCATATTCCAGTCTCTTATTCAAATCAATGCAGGGTTGCTAGGGTAATTTGTACCCTAGAAACCAAATTGCTGACACTGCAAAATAGAGAGCTGCTGAATAAAAAGCTAAATAACTATAAAACCCCAAAAAATCAAAAATGAAAACCAATTGCAAATTGTTTCAGAATATCAATCTCTACATTATACTAAAAGTTAACTCAGAGGTGAACAACCCCTTTAATGCTTATGTTCAAGAAACCTCATTTAAAGTCTTAATGAGGTAGTATATGGTTCCAAACAGAATTGCTAAATGGTTTCCAGGCCAGTCGCCAAACTGCTTCCGTGGATGTAATGCAATAGGCACAATGGGTCATATATGGTGGAACTGTCCCAGAGTGCAAAGACTATGGACTCGCACTTATAATATGATCGATAATGTTTTTAATAGCAGGGTGCTGAAAGATTCATATGAAGCATTATTTAATAAGCCAATTGAGACCCTGACCAAATTACAATTTAAGCTAACGATGGTCATATTTAGCGCCACTAAACAAGTCATAGCAAAAGCATGGCGCACAAGGTGGATAATATAATGATAATGGAGAAAATGACATATATCCTTAATAAATCTGACTTATTCCACAAAATATGGTCACCATGGTTAAACTACAGAGGCATAACAAATGGCTCAGGCCCTGGATAAAGGCCATGCCTAGGAATATTCACCACCTGGATGCGAGTGGATCGACTGGAAATCAACAGGATCTGTAGAGCAATGTTTCTTTAATACACCTAGCATTGATGTAATAAAGAATGGTAATAGTACTAACACGGACACATAATACACAGTAAAAGCACTCTTCACTCGAACTGTTTGTTAAAAATTGTTTATTTCGTTTTTTTTTTCTGTTTACCCATTTTATAATGTTACATGATAGTAATGTATTGCATTTGATAACGTCTGGCTTGATTATTCAAGAATCATTCAATAACTGATATTAAATGCTACAATATGACATGTAACCTATGTTTTAAAATGCAATAAAAATTATTGAAAAAAAAAATAAAAATAAATATATATTGTATATATTAATAAATAATATACATATATATATATGAAAGAAAAAAATAATTATTCGGATCACTGTATAAGTCGAATAATTAATGATAGTGTGAGGGTAATAGATGATTAAAAATTTATCTCAATTCAAGGTAAAATAAATATAGAGATAACATAATCAATATGATAATAAGAATGGTATAATCTGCAAGTAATAAGATGATTATAATCATATATAAAAAAGTAACTAATAAGCATATGGGCAGGGCTACGATGCCAATATATATCTATTCTCTAATCATAATAACAGGAGACATCGACAGCATCGGACTGGGCCGGCAGGATGCTGGGAAAAAACCCGGCCCCCCTCCATCGATCTCCAGGTCCCCCTCCTTCCATTTCCAGGCCCCCAAATAATAAAATAATCAATGCACCTGTAGCGCATGCACGTCAGAGTTCACGCATGCACACAGGCATTTGCATGCACACGGAGGCGCGTTAAATGCCCATTCGCGCATGTGTGCTGGAGTGTGCGCAGGGGGACCCAGAGTATAGTAACCCGGCGGTGGTGGTGTTAGAGGTACCACCACACACCATATATGGACATAAATTGGACCATGTAGAGCCACATTTAAAAGTGCCCTGATGAGAAAGCCAAGTAGGAGTTTTTCTTTCTTTATCACAGACCACACTAGGTCATAAGCTCTTTCCTCTTTCCTAGTGTGTCGCATTTCTAGTGATAAATTGAAATTTTGGACCTAATATCGATCTCAATTTGTCATCTGTCTGTAATATTGGAAGATGCTTATTAATGATATTTTAATGCTTGCCTGGTGATCACATCTATGTCAATATGTCTATCAACCTGTGCGAATAGTAAATTTTGGTAGGTTTATTTTTAAGAAGTTCAAAAGTGTCGCCCAATTGTCTTTAAGCTTCTGACATGTACATGGTTTTGTCCATTACTACAACCTCCCTGTTTTTGATATGCATTTACATTCGTGTCTCTGAGATAAATGGGATAAAAATTGCTTTTTTTACAAAATTTTTCTTTTGATATTTTGTTCAACTCCAACTCTGAAATCTGAGTCATCATCAACATATTAAAAGAAAGGGACATCATAGATAAAACCTGTTTTATTGTGTTACATAAAAACTCACAATTTTAGGTGATCAAATGCACGCATCAGACAAGTCCACATCTAGAAACAAACAGTGGTAAGCTAGCTGGCCACTCTTCCTGCCTTACGACTGCGTTAAGCTTCATCGGTAGCTTTCTTTATAATGTGAAACACACACTTAGGCAGTGCAACTCAACACATCAGGGGCCCACAACCTCAAACCGTGGTGTGATACCACCAAGCTGTATTGAAGCTGTCATGACATTGCAAAATCATTATACTGACTTTTGGCTCCAATAGCCCTTTAAAGGGCATTGCCAGTTTACAAACTTTGTCCAATAGTTGACCTCCAGTTAGTAGGCTGTGGTATGTGATTTTGTTTTGGATGTTTGACCTTTTAGCCTAATATCTATGTATCTCTGTTTTGTACCTTACTTATTGACTTTATCTTGGTACCTTGATTCTTGGACTTGAAAGTAATGGTTTAATATAGTTTAAATCATTATTGTGTTATCCTTTTAGGGGAGAACCCAACATCCCAATGTGTGCCTTCAGGGCCGCCATCAGGGGGGGACAGGGTGGATAAGTGTACCGGCCTGAAGTGGGCCCATCAATGCTGCACTTTTCGAAGAGCCGGGCCCCCCATACAAGCACTGAAGGAGTGCTGCCATATGATCCCAGCAGAATGCAGAAGTGCCAAATAGTCGAAGTCCTAGAGTGGCAGAAAGACCCGAAGTCACGAAGAAACCGACACTGAAGTCCTGAAGCGGCAAAAATACCCGATGTCACGAAAGGAGCGGACACTGAAGTCTGGAGTTCAATTCTACTGACACCAATGTACAGTGTATTTTTTTGCAATATACAGTACATTAAAGGGTGGTTCACTCTTACTTACTAAACTTTTAGTATGATTTAGAGAGTGATACTGTGAACAATGTGCAGTTTTAGCTCTTTATTCAGCAGCTTTATTTCACAGACTCATATCTTATCCTGACGTGTTTCGTGTGATCCCACACGTAGTCATAGACATAAATTCACAATGATTAGTGCTAATTCCACTATAACATAGATGGTTTAAAGGTTTTTAAAAAAATTATGGCTCGACTTGCTTCCTTGCAACTTGACTATTTCGTCTTTGTAAATCTTCTCCTACTTTGGTGCAGCTCGGCTTCTACTTCATCAACTCAAGGGGGGCTGGCTAATCCAGGAAACGCAGCACAGCTTGACCCCTCTTAACATATAGAAGCCATCAGGCCTGGGACAATTGACCCCCCCAGTGCCCCCCTGATGGTGGCCTTGGTGCTAGAAGCAGGTGAACTAGAATATAATAAGCAGGCAATAAAGAGATGTTCTATGTTGACTAAAGTAAAATTGGGGACCAGATTCACTCCCTGAACAGCCAGGGGAGTAGAAAAACCATAATTACAAAATGGGAAAGCAAAACAAGGTTTAAAAATACAGTCTGCATAACAGTTCTACCCTCCCAGTAGAGGAGAGTGTACGAGGGGGGTCTGCAATTTCATGGGGATGCTTCAATCAAAAGTTATAGCAGATAAAAGGTCTGATGATGGGCTCTGGACAAATGTACCTTTTGTCCATTACTAAAGGAGGGCAAGTGCATGCGCAGTAGAGTAGTAGTTTTAGGTACAGGGCCATATTTATATTTAGGCATCTGAGGGCCTGCCTAGAGCAGCACAGTTTTTGGGGGTGGCCCTTTGGGTGTCTATTTTTTTTTTAAACCCTCCCCATCCTCCACCACAGATTTCCATAGGAAATCCAGTGACAGAGCTACGGTGTAGAGTCCTGTGCGCGTCCATTTTTTGCAACCCGTACCCGCAACCTGCAATCCGCAACCCAGACCGGCATCCTGCATTCTTACCCACCTGGACTCTCTACCTGACCCGCAAGTACCTTATCCACAACCAGGAATCAGGAAGTGCCGTCAGCTGACCATCAAGAATCAGGAAGTGCTTACATTGTAACCGGAAGTGACATCATCGGAAGTAGGGGTGATCAGAAAAAAAAATTTGTAAATATCGCTATGGATAAGATCCGCAGCCCAACCCGCAGAACCGCCAACCCGCGTCTATACCCGCACCCGTAACATCTTACCGCAACCCACAGGGTACCGCAGGTTTTTGCGGTTAACCTGTGGGTACCCGACCTGCTGCAGGACTCTACTAAGGGGGTGAGAAAGAATGAGGAAGTGACATCATGTGAACGTAGGGTTGCCATCCGGCCAGTTTTACCAGCCTAGCCCCCACCAGCCAGTAAAAATTTTAGGAAAAGGTGGCAACCCTATACACACGGGGTGCTGACCTCACTTCCACAAAGTACGTTGAGTGACATCATCGTGCAAGACGTAGGGGCGCGCTTAGGACCGATGCCTATGGCGGCATCTAGGGTTGCCACCTGGCCAGTATTTTTAATGGTTGAGCCCAATGTTATTTATAAGAAAAAAAGATAACTATATAGGAAGGACAGTATTTTTTTCAAGAAAAGGTGGCAACCCAAGCGGCATCAGACCTAAATACAGCCCTGATCAGGTAAGTTATTATAATAACTGGGGAGTCAGTAACATTTTGTCACCCTCCAGTGATTAAAACTTTTGTTCTCTTTCAACGAGAACCTTTCAAACCTAAAAATAGTTTTTTGGCCACTGTAGGTGCAGGCTAATAAATCCTTCTCTCTTATCTCTCAGGATGGGCATGCTTGCCCCAACTTGTATGTATGGTTTGGGAGTGGCCAAAACGTTGCAAACGTCACTCCTGCCCTAGCCCCATGTTTTCTAAGGACAGCCATGTTATACAGTAACCATAATTACGCCCTCTAGCTTGAAACATACAAACTTCTTATAGCAACTGAGTCTGCCGGTGGCAAAAATACATAAAAAATTAGGAATATATCTGTATTGTCACATGATCGTATACAAGCCAATTTCTCTGTGACAGGCACTTAGACACCCAGTCGTACTAATAATTCTTTTCTCAGATTTAGTTTAAAAAAACACCTGCTAGAGGACTGTATCCCTCTGTGACACTTTCAACGTTTTACTCGAGTCTTAATCACATAAGCGAAGCTATTTATTCGAATCCTTTGCATTGCTACACTCGTTCGCTCCACCTTCTAGAAATGCCCCTAATCGCGACCCGTAACTGTACCTCGCAACGCATGACGGGAGTGGTAGTCTAATGATATGTGTTTCCTTGCAATGGCTTCCTGCTTAAAGGTAATCACTGTGATATATGCCTATGTGTGTTGTTAGGGCATTAGTGTCAAGTCGGTGTTTGTACTGTCTAGTGTAGCACAGTTGTTTGAAAAGAGGAGGAGATACGTAAAGTTTGCGAATTTAATTAGGCAGGAGTTCGATTTATTGACAGGTGAGAAATATGTTTAAATGCACACATTGTAATCCAGGTCTCCCAGAAGAGGTACTTGGGGTATTAGGGCACTGATTGCTTCAGTATTTCATCGAAGGAAACAATAAGGCTTTATATTATCTGCCTTTATAGATTCTTGTGCAAAACATTGATACGTTTCAGAAGTGAGTAGGTGCGTTTCGTTGTTTGCTGAATGCATTTCTCACCTTTTTTTTTTTAGCAAGGGCAGTGCACTTTGCATGTGATCCAACTGAGAGCTTGTCCCAGAGTTCAGCAATAGAATGAAAGCCAGGTTATGTCATTGCTGTCAACTTTTTCAATTTGGGTTTGGGTTATACCTTAAGTTCTCCTTTAACCTATGGGTGTCTTTTTAATACAGTGTAAAAGAACTTATTTGTCCTCCAGGTCTTAACTTTCTGGTGTTTGATACTTTCTTCCATTAGAGGACGATATTTCCCGATACTTAAATGGTATCATTCCTAAAAAAGCATAGTACTCAGTCCCTAACTCAGACTTGCATGATAGTAGCGTTTTATATGAAAATGTGCTTGCACAAGTGTATATTTTCTAAATGACACCTAGGGAAGTAAGTAAAATTGCAGTGTTTTGCTACTTTTTTCTCCAGGCCGGTACAATTTACTCCTAAAAGGATCACCGGCTTAAGAAACCCCGTAGCTGTTGAATCCACTATAGAGAACATAATTAAGCTGACCATACAAGCCTAGCCCCATTCCCATCCATATGGGCATGTCTGTCTGTCAGTCAGCAATATATAAGTGAATAGGAGCTGCACCTCTGTGGCTCCTCTAAATTTCATGCTGTTCGACAAAATGAATGGAAGGTAACGATGTACACATAGGGTATCTTGTATGATATTAAATTCTCTGGCTGTTGCAAATTTTGTAATTTTCCCGGAGGTAGCCACATTTTTAAAAATACGGCTGCAACTCAAATGCTTATACATGGGACACATTGCCTACCTCAGTGCTCAGGGCAGAAATGAAGAAAACAGTTGCAGGTGATTCCAGAAATTTTTGAGTCAAGCAGTAGTAAGCAAGATGTGTGCCTTAGGCTTAGGCCAAAGGGTTCACGCATTTAGTCATACAAGTGTTCAGTAAGATAGCATTGTAATCCTGTTTTTTTACAGGACTCTTAGAATCCATACATCTTAGAATTTGTTTTAATTCATCTGTAGTACACATCTGAGATTTGCAAATTATTTCCTTTCCAGTAACCTTTATTTACATTATTTTGCTGCAATATTGTTGTTGTTGATGTGCTGGTTTTGGGTTAATTTTCATTTACAGTGTTGTCATTAAACACTTTATTTCAAATTTTTTTCAGATTTGACTCCTAAGGATGCTATGCAGGAGTTTAATTTGCTATAGGCAGTATACCTATTAATGGGTCGATAACACATCTATACATCTACATTTGCAAGTGCCTGTCCCAGTAACTTATTCTCCACAAGAAGGTGATCAATGTGTGCTTTGATCTTTGCTGTGGGCTGGTGAAAAAAAAACAATCATGATTGCCAGTACTGGTTCCAATGGACTCTGTGAGTAGTAAAGACATTATATTTTAATTGTCATAGAGGTGTGAATCTGTGTATTAATATTATATTTTGCCATGTAAAATTTAAATATTACTGATAAGTATATAACATTTTGCTTTTTAATGTAGACATTAATATCTCATTTTATTGGTTATCTCATAAAAACATGATATGCTGTTACTTAGACTCTCATGGAGTTCTTTAAGGCAAGGACATCTTTTCATTGCCTAATAAGTTAACTGGATTTGTTTTAAATGGATTTGTTTCCCTTTCTCTGTGAACTTAAAAGGATGCTGTCAATGGAAAACCTGTTTTTTCAAAACATGTCAGTTAAAGGACAAGGAAAGTTAAACTAAAGAAGTAGGCTAGAAATATTGTACATTATGTTTTGTGTTTTGGTACCAGCACAAGGCAACCACAGCCGTTTATCAGTAAAGATCTGTGTCTCCAAAGATGCCCAATAGCTCCCCATCTTCTTTTCTGCTGATTCACTGCACATGCTCTGTGCTGTTGTCAGTTACTGAGCTTAGGGACCCTCTCAAAATACACAGTACACAGAATAGAAATGTCACAGTATAAGGCTGATTAGTAATTAATACAGATAATTACTACATGGCAGCACAGAAACCAGTGCAACTATCATCAGAATTTAATAATCAGCCCTGTACCATCAGCTTATATTACAAACCAACCTAATTTTTTTGCTTGATGATTTGTAACTACCCCTAAGCTTAGCTTCTCAACGGCTGCTCAGAGCCCACTGAGCATGTGAGTGTCGCAGCCACTTTCCAAGACGGAACCTCCAATGACAGGTTTGAAGTTCTGGATCATTGCTGCTATTGAGAAGCTGAAACTTTAGGTTGGTGCAGTTGGTTTAGTATATAAAACATGACATTTTACTCTTTACAGCTCTACTGCTGATAACACCCTCTCCCCCTCAGCAGCCTAACAACAGAAAAATGGGAAGGTAATCAGATAGCAGCTCCCTAACATAATATAACAGATCCCTGGTAGATCTAACAACATCACTCAATAGTAAAAAGCCAAGTTCTACTGAAACTGATCCAGTTACATTAAGTAGGAGAAATATCCTGCAAGAAAGTAGTTGCATCCTAAAGTGCAGGCACAAGTCACATGACTGGGGGCAGCTGGGAAAACTGACAATATGTTTAGCCAAATATCAGATTTCAAATTGAATATAACAAATCTGTTTGCTCTTTTTAGAATTGGATTTCAGTGCAGAAGTCTGCTTGAGTAGCACTATTGCATTTTGGAAAAAAAACATGGTTTTCCCATTACAGTATACCTTTAAAGGGGAATTCAGTCCCTCGGGCGCTAACCTCCGACCCCCCACCCCCAGTAGGCCCCCCTCCCTCCTCACCTAAGTGGCTACTTACCCCTCTGTGCAGGTTCCCGGGCACCATCTTCTTCAGCAACATCTTCTCCCTGGATTTAGCGGCGCATGCGCAGTAGGACGCATTTGCCGGTTTGTACTACTGCGCATGCACCGCTAGGTTCACGAAGTTCAATCTGTGAACTTTCGGCGCATGCGCAGTAGTACAAACCGGCAAATGAGTCCTACTGCGCATGCGCCGCCAAGTGCTGACGGATCCAGGAAGAAGATGTTGCTGAATAAGATGGTGCCCGGGAACCTGCACAGAGGGGTAAGTAGCCACTTAGGGGCATTTGTCCATGGGGAGAGGTAGGCCGGGAGGGAGGGGGGCCTACTGGGGGATGAGGGAGAGGAGGTTAGTGCCCGAGGAATTGAATTCCCCTATAAGTAGTGGGATTTTTAAGGTGCTTTGTTGTATGTCTATTTAATTGATACATTTCTTAGCAGCATTAATGAAACTAGTGTAATAACTTACCCTAAATTGATGTTCTCCACCAGCCGATTTCGTTGGGGTTGTCCCGGTAGTACTGCATGCAATATTTGCAAAAGCGCATGGCTGTTCTGATGGTTTGTCTCCATGTTGGTTTACGTCCTTCGGTGGAATTGTGTGTACTCTACAATTCTTGCAATAAATTATAGATCATAGATTAATTCCAAGGATGAAAAAATGTGTTCCTTAAACCTGTTAGAGATTATACCAGAACTGAGTGTGCTACATTTGTCAAAATGAGACAGAACGCAGAGTGAAAAAAAAATAGCTCAAATGGATATGTATGTTGAGCCCTGGAACTCTTTGACCTCTTATAGGATAGGCCTTGATTCTGTGGCTCTTAGCTCTTCCCTGTTACACGTAGCACTTAGTAAATGTTCTCTCATAAGTTAGTACAGCACTTGACTTTTAAAAATATCCTTGGTTACTGTTTTGCTGTGCAAAAGTAAATTTGGAAAGTGAGTAGGAAGTAAATAATAAAAATAAGCTCTGTGGTAACATGCATATGCATTAAATACATGCAATTAATCATTAACCACAATATCCTTTATTGTTAAGGAGGGACCTTTAAATGCATATCTTTGTATCTAAACACCGTATGGAGAAACACATTAAATGGTTAGGTCACCTTTTAAATATTGCTCCCATGCTGTCCCTATTGCCAAGCCACTCCCTGTTCTTTTAAACTAGACCGCTTCCCCAAGCCAAAGGTTCAGTGCTCTCACAACTAAAGCTTCCAGAACATATACTTGTACAGGTACGGGACCAGTTATCCAGAAACCCATTATCCAGAAAGCTCTGAATTACGGAAATGCCATCTCCCATAGACTCCATTATAATCAAATAATCCATGTTTTTAAAAATGATTTTCTTTTCCTCTGTAATAATGAAACAGTACCTTGTATCTTGTACTCGATCCAAACAAAGATATAGTTAATCCTTATTGGAAGCAAAATCAGAAAATTGGGTTTATTTAATGTATACATAATTTTCTAGTACATTTAAGGTATGAAGCTCCAAATTACAGAAAGATCCATTATCCGGAAACCCCCAGGTCCCAAGCATTCTGATAACAGGTCCCACACCTGTATTATGATACGTAGTGTTCATTTTCTAATTTAGCATTATATGTCATTTTACCAATGTGAAGTTATACAATAAAAGGGTCTTTCACCTTAAAGGAGAATTCAATCTGTATCTCTAAAAAATCCTCCCCCACCCTCCAATGTGTTGGCCCCTCCTCCCTCCCAACCTACCTGCCTCCCCGGGCAAATGCCCCTAGCTTGTTACTTACGCCTCCTTCCAGGTCCTGTCCAGCGGAGTTCACAGGTACTATCTTCTCTCGATCGCTCTTCTTCCTGGATTAACCAGCGTCGGATTCCTCCAACTGCGCATGTGCCTGAAAGTCACAAAATTTCCGAAAAAAAAGATCGGAAAGTTGGTGACTTTCGGGCACATGCGCAGTTGGAGGAATTTGCTACTGCGCATGTGCCCAAAAGTCACAAACTTTCAGATTTCTTTTTACACCAGCAAATCCCTCATACTGTGCATGTGCTCCCCAACACCTTGGATGTTGCTTCCAGTGGCCTCAAAACTGGTTCTTAAATTTCTGGCTTAAAGGCAAATTTTAATTGTACAAAAACAATGTGTACTGCCAAAAGTCTCCTCTAGCATGCAAGTCCACACATGGGCTATCAATTGCCAATAGCATTCCATATTTCATACCCCTAGGTGTTGCTCTCCAACTTATTTTACATTTAAATGTGGTTCTCTGGTAGAAAAGGTTGGGGATCCCTGCTCTACAAAATATTAAATAAATTTTAAGGGAAACAAGAGAATTAGAAAGCATATGTTGTCTTGAAAAAATAATATAAAGTTTTTCACAGCAAAAGTCTCTAAACTGAAATTAGTAATCAGTGGGCACAGTGCTGGCACTGAAAGAGTTAGTATTTATTGTAAGTCACTGCTTAATATTTTGGTGCTATGTATAGGATTATAATTTTCTATAAAAAAAAAAATCCAAACAGAAAATGTAGTGTGTGCATAATAACATTTTATGCAGTTAATATCAGCGGCTATACTTTGTTTCGGAGGGACAGAGGCAATAGAAAAGGAGGAGGGGTATGTCTGTATGTTAGACAGGATTTAAAAGCTTATATAAAGGAGGAGGTTATGTTAGAGAATGAAGGGGCAGAAGACTTATGGGTAGAATTCTTCACCAATTGTAAAGAGTCCAGCAAATTAATTGTAGGGGTATGCTATAGACCCCCTAATGTAAGTGAGGAAGAGGAGGCTAAGCTCCTGACACAAATAGAAAAAGCTGCTGGTTTGGGAAAAGTATTGATAATGGGGGATTTTAATTACCCAGATATTAACTGGAGCAACAGTACTGTCAGATCAATTAATGGGAATAAGTTTTGCTATTCTGGATCTAGTGATCTCAAATGACCCAGAACTTATAGCAAATGGACAAGTCATTGAACCCCTGGGTAATAGTGACCATAATGTTATATCATTTAATGTCTGGTGCAAAAAACAAATATATGCCGGGGCAACAAAAACCATGAATTTTTGGAAAAGCTAATTTTAGTGCCTTTAGGGCTGCCCTTCAGAGTATTGATTGGGGCATTATGTTTTCAGCTAAAACCACAGAACAGAAATGGTTGTCATTTAAAATATTAAATCATTACTGTTCTCAATTTATTCCCTTAAGGAGTAAATGTAGAAGCTCTAAGAATCAGCCTATGTGGCTTAATACAGATGTAAAGAAGATAATAGGAAAGAAGAAAAAGACATTTAAAAACTACAAATCTGTTGGGACAGAAGCTGCATTTAATGAATATAAACACTATAATAAATGTTGTAAATCAGAAATCCAGAAGTCAAAGAAAGGAAATGAAGAATTAATTGTGGTGCAGGCGAAAAGTAACCCTAAAAAGTTTTTAAAATATATTAATAGTAAAAAGATGCACGTTGAGAGTGTTGCTCCATTAAATAATGGTACCAGTATGGTTGTAACCGATACAGAAACGGCAAATGTGCTAAATCAGTTTTTTTCTTCAGTGTATAAAATAGAGTCTGAGTTCCCAGGCTTGGTTCGTAGATGCACTGACTCCGCTCAATCTAGTCAGTGGCTGACTCAGGATATGATTCATAAAGCTTTAATAAAAATTAATGTAAACAATGCGCCAGGGCCTGATGGTATACATCCACAGGTTCTAAGATAGCTTATTTCAGTTTTAGACCATCCCCTATTTCTGATTTTCTCAGATTCACTTTCATCTG
>CM044433.1:121084021-121101983 GCA_024363595.1 Xenopus borealis | reverse complement strand
AAGGTTGAACTTGATGGACGTGAGTCTTTTTTCAGCCAAACCTACTATGTTACTATGTATGTTTTTTTCCCTACAGACAAAGCTCCGCTGTCCAAAGGACTCTTACTCATCCCAAGTTTCCTCTCCATTGTGTTGACATTTTTGTTCCAACATCAACAAGAATTGTTTCTCTATAATATAAAGGCAATAAAAGAAGATCTTCATGTAAGTTGAATAATTCTGTACTTGCAATTATGCTATATTCAAATAAATGGCTGACACATAGTCTACATTAAGTGCTACACAGGTGGCCATAGACGCAGAGATCTGCTTTTTTTGGTGTATCTCTCCCCGATATGCCCACACTGAAGTGGGCGATATCGGGCTGATCCGATAGTGGGCTCTAGGGCATACACGCACAGATGCTGCTGTGATCTGACAGGATTTATTTTTTACCTGCCCGATCAAGATCTGGATGACTTTCGGCCAGATATAGATCAGGGAAGCCCGTCAGATGGCCCCACACATGGCCGACATGCTGCTGACTCGGTTTGTTTGCAGCTTTTATCGGCCCGTGTATGGGGGCCTTTAGGCTGCTAGGGAGGAGGGGGAGGGGGAGGGAGAGGGTGATATCACTCCAACTTGCAGTGTAGCAGTAAAGAGTGATTGAAGTTTATCAGAGCACAAGTCACATGACTTGGGGCAGCTGTGAAATTGACAATATGTCTAGCCCCATGTCAGATTTCAGAATTAAATATAAAAAAATCTGTTTCCTCTTTTGAGAAATGGATTTCAGTGCAGAATTCTGCTGGAGCAGAATTTCCAGCAGAATTTTTCCCATGACCATATCCCTTTAACTTTTGTTATGTTATAGAAAGTCCAGTGCTAAACAACTTTTCAAATGGTAATTTTTTTTAATAGTTTTTTTAATTATTTGCCTTCTTCTTCTGACTCTTTCCAGCTTTCAAATTGGGGTCACTGACCCCATCTAAAGAACAAATGCTCTATAAGGCTATAAGTGTATTGTTATTTCTACTTTTTATTACTTTTATTCAGGCCCTCTCCTATCGAAATTCCAGTCTCTTATACAAAATCAGTGCATGGTTGCTGGGGTAATTCAGATCCTAGCGACAAGACTGCTGAAATTGTAAACTGGAGAGCTGCTGACTTAAAAGCTAAACTTAAAATCCACAAAAAAAAATAATGAAAACCAATTGCAAATGGCTGAGCATATCACTTTCTACGTAATACTAAAGGTTAACTCAAAGGGTAGCAACCCCTTTAAGTGCACTACAGCTCCAGAGAGGCTAGACAGTGATCTCTTTCACTTGATCATCTGTATGCAAAGTCAATGTTTAGGCCAGGGGTGTCCAAATTGCGGCCTCGAGGGCCAAATGCGGCCCATGATGGATATGAATGCGGCCCAGCTTGAAATACTCAGTTCCAGAGAAAACGTCATGTTAACAAAGGATATAGGAGGAGGGGGATTCTGCCCATTACCCAGTTAATAATAATAATATAATAATAAATCTCTTTAATATACAGGTGTCCCTTATTCCAGTGTATATCTCCATCTGGTTACAAAGTTTCTTTACTTTTACAAATCAAAAGTGTTTGTGTATTTCATGTTTTTCTTCTTTCAATGTGGCCCTCAGAGCCAAAAGTTTGGACACCCCTGGTTTAGGCCTTACTGTATACTGCATTTATGAAATGTATGTTTGTGATGTGTCACACTGACACAACAATTTTTACAAAGAGACAGAGAATACTTTTCTACCCTGCAAAAAGGATGTTAAATGTTTTTGACCAATGTCATCACTTAATAGCACAGCAGAAACCCTCTCCCTTTGTATTTATAGACCTACTGTGTATGCAGCCTCTTCTGTGGAAACTTCACAGCTATGAATTTGTACAGGAAATCTTGCCTTCCAGCTAACTAAATGCAGCGTAAAGTCATCTTTTAACTTTTACATTTGCCACCTTTTACTATTTTTAAGATAGATAAATGTACAAAGGTGATACATTAAAGAAATGCCATTTTAAGAGTATCCATGTGCTTTTTCAAGGACATGATCAAAATGCTGAAAATAAAAATTAGTTTAACTGGTTAAACATATTTTCCATGATATATAAATGCATTTTTAAAAAAATTATTAATAACTTTCAAAATTTCCTTTGAATTGCTGCCCCTTGTTAAGAGATGCACTGAATATATAATGTTTGAAATTGGCCAAACAGATAGATACAAATAATTAACCGAATCTGAACCCTAGTTTGCATACTGAAATTTTAGATAAATCAAAAAGTTCCATCATCTTGGAACATAACATCGGCATATATAGCTATTTAGAGACTTAACATTGCTTTCTGCCAAACTAAATTTGTAACCTAAATATTCAGCCACATTTTTCAAATAGAAAACCCCCCAAAATACTGTATTCAGTGCATGCATAGTCTTCTTTTAAGGGATAACTAAAAGTTGGGCAGAAATTTTGCATACCTCCCAACATACCCCTAATTACCATTTTACAAAATTTGGTAGGTGATGAAAGTTTTTTTCGTTTTTTCAGTTAAAGGGGTGGTTCACCTTCAAATTAACTTTTTAGTATATTGTAGAAGGGCCAATTCTAAGAAACTTTTCAATTGGTCTTCATTATTTATTTTTTATAGTTTTTTAATGACTTGCAATTTTCTTCCGCATCTTTGCAGCTTTCAAATGGGGGTCACTGACACCATCTCAAAACAAATGCTCTGTAAGGCTACAAATGTATTGTTATTGCCACTTTTTATTACTTATCATTCTATTCAGTCCCTCTCCTTTTCATATCCCAGTCTCTTATTCAAATCAGTGCAGGGTTGCTAGGGTAATTTGTACCCTAGAAACCAAATTGCTGACACTGCAAACTAGAGAGCTGCTGAATAAAAAGCTAAATAACTATAAAACCACAAACAATAAAAAATGAAAACCAATTGCAAATTGTCTCAGAATATCACTCTCTACATTATACTAAAAGTTACCTAAAAGGTGAACAACCCCTTTAATACAGTTTTGCTAATGAAAGGGAATTGCAGTTTAAGCTGTGAGTCTAAGTTCTACCAAGAGACCTGTTTATCTAAATTGTTACAATTACTTATTTGCTTAGCTGAAAATTGTTACAATACTATCTTACACCTGTGACTGTTCTGGGCTCTCTGCCAAAAACCAATTAATTAGAAACTTTCACTCTTTTTCTGGCTGTTCAGTGCAGTAGAGTCCTGCAGCGGGTCGGGTACCGGCGGGTTACCGGCAAAATCCCACGATACCCTGCAGGTTGCATGTAGAAGTTCTGGGTGCGGGTATAGAAGCAGGTAGGTGGTTCTGCGGGGTTGAGGGTCGGGTTGTGGATCTTCGCCATAGCGATTTTTTTACTCCTTTTTTCTGAGCATGTCTACTACTGATGACGTTACTTCCGGTTTACAATGATAGCACTTCCTGTTTTTCTCCTTTTTTTCTGATCACGGCTACTTCTGATGATGTCACTTCCGGTTTACAATTACAGCACTGCCTGATTCTTGATGGTCAGCGGGTCGCAGATCTGGGTTGCTGGTATGGTTGGGTCGTGGGTCCAAGCGAGTAAGAATGCAGGTCCGGGTTGCGGATTGCAGGTTGCGGGTACGGGTCCCTAAAAATGGACCCGCGCAGGACTCTACAGTGCAGTGAAAGTCAGGATATTTCAGTATAAATGCTGAAATATAAAAGCTGTGAAAAGCGGTACTCTCCAGCTGAAAATGGGACAGTTAGGAGGTATATTATTGTAAATATATTGGCTCTGTACTAGCCCAAGGCAACCACATCCCTTTAGCAGTAAACCTCTGTGCCCCCTGTAGCTCCCCATTTTCTTTTCTGGTGATTCACTTCAAATTCTCTGACTGCTGTCTGTTACTGAGCTTAGGGACCAACTCACAAGATACTAAATATATAATTGGGCACAAAGGGGACCCTTAGTCTAAGGAAGGGAGTAATTCCCTGGGTCACAGCATGGCCCTCAGGTTTGGCCACTAGGTGACACTGTAATAATATAAAATTACTGTGCCATTCAAATTTTGGAATAAACATTACCTGCAGATACGGGGGATGGCTATGGGCTCTAAGATGACCCCAGCATATGCCATATGGTTTGAGGAGAGGCACGTTTATCAAAATGTGCTCTTCACCAGGCACGTTTACAACATGGCTTTCAAACCAGCATATTCACCAAGCCCACAGATCTTAACCAACTACTTTCATATGACAGTTATCACCCTCCTGGGTTGAAACAATCGAGACCGATTAGTCCATTCTCAAGAGTGTGTAAAAATATATGTGACCCAGATACTCTTAATCATGATCTAAGAACTATGAGCAATAAACTTTTGGATAGGGGTTACCTAAACCATATTATACAGAATAATAGAGATATGGTATTAAATAGAGAATAAGGGCAACAAAAATGGCAACGTAGACGTCACAATCAAAGGATTGCCTTTGTCTCACAGTACAACACATATGGCAATAGTTATAAAGTTATCCAATGTATGTATGTGTAAAAGTAAAGGTTGTGTTCAGTGCAAATATGAACTAGTTGGTCCTGAGTTCAGAAATACAGATAATGAGAGAACATATAAGATACGTGGTTCTAATACTTGTAACACTAGTTTTGTTGT
Source organism: Xenopus borealis (assembly GCA_024363595.1). NCBI lineage: Eukaryota > Metazoa > Chordata > Amphibia > Anura > Pipidae > Xenopus > Xenopus borealis. Next base: position 121,097,321 of record CM044433.1, on the reverse strand, counting down.
GTATATGCTTGTCTGCCCTTGTCGGTTGATTTATGTTGGGGAAACCGCTCAAAAAGTTAGATCCAGGTTTTCCCAACCATAAATACCAAAAACAAAAGCCTGCCAATATCTAGGCATTGCATAGATATGGGACATTCCTTGAAAATTCTCAAGAGTTATCCAGCATATTCCTCCCCTTAAAGGACAAGGAAAGTTAAACTAAAGAAGTAAACTAGAAATGTTGTACATTATGTTTTGGGCTACTATACCAGCCCAAGGCAACCACAGGCCTTTAGCAGTAAAGATCTGTGTCTCCAAAATGCCCGAGTAGCTCCCCATCTTCTTTTCTGCTGATTCACTGCACATGCTCTGTGCTAATGTCAGTTACTGAGCTTAGGGACCGACTCAAAATGTACAGTACACATAGAATATAATGTGTGAGGCTGATTAGTAATTAATATGGATAATTACTACACAGCAGCACAGAAAACAGTGCAACTCACATCATAATTTAATAATCAGCCCTGTAGCATCAGCTTGTATGACGGGCCAACCTCATTTTCTGCTGCATAATTTGCAACGATTCCTAAGCTTAGCTTCTCAACAGCTGCTCAGAGCCCACTGAGCATGTGAGTGTCACAGACACTTTCCAAGATGGTGACCCCCTGTGACAAGTTTGAAGTCCTGGATCATTGCTGCTATTGACAAGATGAGTTGGCGCAATAAGATCATTGTATAAAATATGGCATTTTTAGGGTTTCCTTGTCCTTTAAGAGAGGGGTGATTGGATTTTGGTATTAAAGAAAACTGAGGTTCAGTGGATAGGCAAAAACAGGGGTGTCCAATCTTTTGGCTTCCCTGGGCCACATTGGAAAAAAAAATGTCTGGGGCTACACATGAAATACACTTTGTAAAAGTAAAGAAAATGCACAGAAAAGAGCTAAAATACCAGTTGGATAACTAGTTGGAGCTATACACTGGAATATGGGACATATAGATATTAAAATATTAAACCTATTATAATATTATTATTATTATTATTAGTATTACTACTAACTGGGCAATGGACAGAGTTTCCATGGGAACCAAGTGTTTCAAGCTGGGCTGCATTCATATCCATCCTGGGCAGCAGGTCTGACACCCCTGGGCTAAAAATATTAGCTCCAAAAGGGTTAAATCGTGATTTTGTTTTGCATTTATTCTTGTAAAATGACATGTTTTTGCAGTTAATTCATGTATACTACCAAATAATTTGTACTGTTAATTTGAATTATCCTTTGTACTCTTTTTTTTTTTTTATACTCAAAGATTTTTATTTGAAATACATTTGTTACATTGCTTTGGCCCAGCTCCGTAATGTCAGCTTATATTGTAGAGACGCTTTACTGACCGAGTCTGAAATCACTGTTGAGATCTTAGAATAAAGCTTGTCTAGCTGAGTCTGTAGTTCCTGCGAAGTTACTGCCGTGGCCCAGTTTCCCGAACCTTCCGACTTTGTAGGAAGCTATGGCGCCATCTTGGAAAGGGGCCTAGCTCCGCCGTGGCTGAGATTGTTTCAGAAAACTGGATAAGCTCTGTTGATCCTTTTTTTAAAAAAATTTTGGCGACATCTTCTGCCCCCCACACCTTGCCCAGTTAAGATGTGATGAGATTCAGTGATCTTCTGTAAGCGTGACAGCGGGGACAGGCACCCCCTAACTTTTCCGAAATCACCTGAAGTTTCCTCGTGAGGCAACTTCAGAAAACAAAGTGCTCCAAGTGCCATCCCGCCGGGAAGGCAAGAGAGGCAGTTCAGGGAGATTATTCTCCCAGACAAAGAGAATAATGGTCGCTGGGCGACTAATCTCCCGCAATTGGCGCGTGTATCTCTGCCCTAAGACTAACGTGGGCTTAAATCTCAAACTTTATGAAATGAGATCTAAAAACAAGAATTTCTAAATTACAGTTATTTTCTTTTGTGGGTAAACCTCATTCTCGGCTAATAGGTTAGACTTTCTGTGACTGGTGTGCATCGAGTAAATTCATGCTGTAAATTCATTATTCATTCGTATTCATTTCATTTGCAGATATGGAAACTGATATCTGGGAGAATTATTTGTCTGGATCTGAAGGACACATTTTGCAGTAGTTTGCTAATTTATAATTTCAGAACACTGGAAAGAAGATTTGGTACTCGAAAATTTACGGTAAGTCATAATGGTGCATTAAAGCTAAATACTATTTTCCATTTAGTTTTTAAACACTTTGAGAGAGAGTTAAACAGAGAGTTATAATATTGAATGTCTGTATTAACTTGTGACTCTTGTAACAAAGCACATTGTTGAAGGGACAGGCCTCTTTCTGTTTCACTTTCTGTGTGGATTTGCTTTATGAAAATAAAGGTAAAAGCTAATAGGATTTTCAGTTTGCATTATTTCCCCAAGTTTCTAAAACCACATTACTGGTACAGCTCGGATTTTTTGTGTGTGACATGAATGGCATCTACTTGTTACTGTGCATATAGACAAAATGCTTACTTATAAGTTTTGCGGTCAAAATCTACCCAGTGAGTATAGTGACCTGCAGCTTTCATTCATGTCAGTTACCGCTCATGTGGGCCAGTAGCTGTCCATATTGCTGAAACACATTAGCCCTAGTATTGCCTCATCAGCAATTGTTTCTCCTGGCAGGCTTGCTGCAGTTTAATTGATATCTTCAGTCAGGCTTTTGTTTTATATATTCATTACACAAAGCAAAAAGCAGCATGGTCTAGCAGTCTATTGGTCATGATTGTTAAGGGTATTGCTAGCAGAACAGGACTTTTAATGGCAAATTAAATTTTAGAGAAAACCGTTTTCGGATAACCTGTCCTAAGAGATACCATAAAATAAATATCAGCATATGTATTCCACTATTTATACTTGGAACAATTGTGCTGGACATTTGAGGGGTATAGTGGCCCTTAAAAGTGAACACTTTACTAAACTATCATTTAATTAAATATTTAACTTTCTTTAATCTTGAACTAATAAAGTATGAGCGCATCACAATCAAAATGCCAAACGCATCAAAACCCCAGTTGTGTTGTAATTTTCTTCTGGAAAAATACTTTTAAAATACTGCCGTTACATTCTTCCTTTTTATTTTATGCAGTAGGCCATGAAAGACATTGGGGCTAGATTCAATTCAGTGGGAACAACTTGTTACCTAATTAATTTTCCAATTATCCAACAGGAGTATTCACGTGCTAAACCATTTTTGTCCTTGAATTTAATCTGTATTTTGTATTCTGCTGTATGCATAGTTCTGAGCTAAACAATATTCCACCTGTCATATGCATTTGTAATGGACACAGCACAATCTTTATACTTAATCTTTGTATTTTATTTTAATTCTTAGTCATTTTTATTGGTGGCCTGGACACTCTCTGCAGTTTTCGATTTCCTACTTGTTGAAGCTGTACAGTTTATAGTAGGGGCAACACTTACCACTTTGCCTTCTGGATTGTAAGTAATTTTTATTCCTAAAGCCTGTTACTCACATTTACAAATTGTTGACACAAAATGTAATTAATATGAGAGTATACTGAATGTTCAGGCTTTGTGGTTTCTCTTGTTTCTACATAAGTCATAAGCCACAGCATGCAATGCTCTACATGTATTTATATATAAATATCAGTGATTGGTTCAAGGACTTTTAATGTAGATACTGAAAGTACAGAAAAGTTTTCCTTTGCACTTACAGTCATATATTTTAGGTTACTGGTTTTGGCAAATGGTATAATTCTTCCACAAAATGCTTATCTAGGTTTAGTAGTAGCAGCTATAATTTTGATTGTCTTTACATGTTAAGATGAGCATTTTGTTATGGTGTTCAGTTTTACAATCTATGGCTTTAACAAAGTTTTCTCAGCAGAGGAGAAAATGCCATCACTGTCTGTTCATCCTCTGTATATAGTGACAACAATAAATGTGATCTGCATGTCAGTGTGAACCAGCTTCAGCTTTTGGCAGCAAAATGCTTGTTTTTTTGTGTGCGCAGTGACAGTCTGATCACATTCATTCCTACACAGGACAGATGCAGACCGAATTAGCTTTTTATTGCTGTGTGTCATAGGCCTGTGGGAGAAAACCTTACCCACAAACAACACAGTGTCCAAAAATATCCTTTAATGCAAAAGCAGAGTGATTGCTGCATGTATAGCACTTTACAGGGGTAGATTTATCAAATGACGAATTTCGAGTTTATGTGAATTTTTTCTTTTACTCTAATAAATTCGAATACACTCACAAGCGTTATTTAAGAAAAATTAATGCTTGAGACTCTACTGAATATTACCATCCCGAAAACTCGAATCAAATTTTTTCTCTTAAAAACACTTCAGTGTCAGGTAGGGTATCAACATATTCAATGGGCCACTGGACCACTGCCATTGACTTCTACATGAACTCGGCAGGTTTTATGTGGAGAATAGTCAAATTTGAGTTGTTCCTGGGGTCCAAGTATGATGAATCTCGAATTTGGATTATTCCTAAATTGAATTTGTGAGTTTTGATCTATAATCCAACTTGAAAATTCAAATTAATAATTCTTCCCTTAATAAACCTGCCCCTACATGTGGCTGTCCATCTTAATGCCTTTGTCATTTCCCATGATTAAGCCAGATTGCCACATATAAATTGAGTCACATGCGGTGATTCCCATTTTTCTGAATTAAAGGGTATTTGCAAACATTTTGTCTCCTGTGGGAGAGCCGACCTGCTGGCGACAAAGATCTATGTGGGGCATTTCCCTAAGGATAATCATGAAACACACAAGATACAATATTACTTTTATATCTACACTTAGCAAAGAACCTTTAAAAAAAAAAAAACTTGTGTAGCTGCATTCTTAGTTGTATCTCCAACAGTTGGTGGCTGGGCTCATTTTGAATACCTAGTACTGTATAGTATTATTTGAGTACTACTAGAAATAATCTTACTATCGCAGTTTTATTTTGGTATATTCTTCTTTATGTTATGAACTTAGGAGGACTATACTGTAGGGCACAAAATGAGTGTCACAAGTCAATTGAACAGAAGGTAACCTGTCTGTTTGCAACCTATCATACAGGTGGAAGTCCGTAAGAGACAGGTTGAAGCACAAATACTTTTCAAAAAAGTAATTTCACACCATACTTAGACAAACCATTTGTTGTAAACATATCTGTATAAATATACATAAATAGTGGATTGCTGGTCATTTCTGTTGAAATATGTTTCCTCTGCATAAATATACTGACTATATGTTGACATTTGTTAATTATGCAGTTGGTAGGGCAAAGTAATATTTATTTTACAAATCAGACAAAGTATTGAATTCAGTATATTAAGCTAAATTAACCATATAGAAGATTGTAACTTGGTGAATGCTGCATTTTACCCCAACTCAATGTCTATTAAAGTCAATGGGAATAACATAGCCACCATAGCCTATCTGTACCCTTCAGACTGGAAAACAAATAAATGCTGAGGCTTACCTCATTAAAAATGTGCCAAGGGAGCCCTGGAATACTTACCTTGATGAAGCGTTAACGGTAGAAACCCCTATATACAGTTGTGCTCATAAGTTTACATACCCTAGCAGAAATTTTTATTTCTTAAACATTTTACATAGAATATAAATGATAACACAAAAACATTTATTTCACTCATGGTTAGTGGTTGGTTGAAGCCATTTATTGTCAAATAACTTTTTACTCTTTTTAAATCATAATCACTACACAAACTACCCAAATGATCCTCATCAAAAGTTTACATACCCTGGTGATTTGGCCTGATAACATTCACACAACCTGACACAAAAGGGTTAGAATGGCTATTAAATGTAATCATCTTCACCTGTGATCTGTTTGCTTGTAATTAGTGGGTGTGTATAAAAGGACAATGACTTTCTGGACTCCTGACAGGCCCTTGCATCGTTCATCCAGTGCTGCACTGATGTTTTTTGGATTCTAAGTCATGGGGAAAGCAAAAGAATTGTCAAAGGATCTGCGGGAAAAAGTAGTTGAACTCTATCAAACAGCAAAGGGATATAAGAAAATATCAAAGTAATTGATTACACCAATCAGCAGTATTCCAACTATAATAAAGAAGTGGGAAATTAGGGATTCCGTTGAAACCAAACCAAAATTTCAGCCATAGCTGCCAGATAAATTGTTTGGGATGCAAAGAAAAACCCATAAATAACTTCAGGTGAAATACAGGACTCTCTGAAAAAATGTGGGGTGACTGTTTCAAGATGCACAATAAGGAGGCACTTGAAGAAAGATGGGCTGCATGGTCGAGTTGCCAGAAGAAAGCCATTACTAAGCAAATGCCGCAAAGTATCCCGTCTCAAACCTTCTGGAACAAAGTCATTTGGAGTGATGAGACTAAAATTTAACTTTTTGTCCACAACCATAATCGCAACATTTGGAGAGGAGTAAACAAGGCCTATGATGAAAGGTACACAATTCCTACTGTGAAACATGGTGGTGGATCGCTGATGCTTTGGGGATGTGTGTGCTACAAAGGCAAAGGAAATTTGGTCGGAATTGATGGGAAAATGAATGCATTAAGTTATCAAAAAATACTGGAGGACAATTTGCACTCGTCAGCCCAGAAGCTGCGCATGGGACATACTTGGACATTCCAACATGACAATGATCCAAAACACAAGGCCAAGTTGACCTGTCATTGGCTGCAGCAAAATAAAGTGACGGTTCTGGAGTGGCCATCTCAGTCTCCTGACCTCAATATCATTGAGCCACTCTGGGGAGACCTCAAACGTGCAGTTCATGCAAGACAGAATGGGCAGCTTTACCATCTGAGAAGATAAAGAGCCTCATCCACAACTACCACAAAAGACTTCAAGCTGTCATTGATGTTAAAGGGCGCAATACACGGTATTAAGAACTGGGGTATGTAAACTTTTGATCAGAGTCATTTGGGTAGTTTGTGTTGTGATTATGATATAAAATTAGTAAACACAGTTGTTTGACAATAAACGGCTTCATTGTTATATTGCTATAGGCACTTTGTATTAAGTATCATTCAATTTAGTCCATCTTCTATTCATATTCCAGTCTCTTATTCAAATCAATGCTGGGTTGCTAGGGTAATTTGTAACCTAGAAACCAAATTGCTGACACAGCAAACTAGAGAGCTGCTGAATAAAAAGCTAAATAACTATAAAACCACAAACAATAAGAAATGAAAACCAATTTCAAATTGTCTCAGAATATCACTCTCTACATTATACTAAAAGTTAATACAAAGGTGAACAACCCCTTTAAGAAACTGTCAAAACACCAAATATTGGAAAACCTGGGCACCATGGATAAATTACATTAAAAGTGTAACAAAATGATGGAAAGAAGTAGTACAATACCGTTTTATATACGGAAAGTTAGGAAATACACAGTTTAATACATTCTCAGTTCTTGAAAGTAAAAAGGTAATGTATATAAGATATTTAGAAATCTTTATTGTGAGATATGACTTGTTGCTATACTTGCTAGAAATTTTTTTTGTATAATGCAATTTTATGATGTATGGAAATCCTTGCCTTTCCCCATCTGCTCCTTTTATGTTTTGTATCCCCTCCCCCAGTTTCAAAATGAAAACATTCTTTACAATTGTTAAAGAAAAAAAAAAAATTCTGCCAGTGTATGTAAACTTATGAGCACAACTGTATATTGCTTCTACACATCAACTAACTAGCATAATGTCCCATAATGAATGTGGTTAAAAATATTTTGGAAACTTAATTGACAAAACCTGGGAACCCATGGGACACAGATTAAAAAAAACCTGCAGCTATTTTTCTAAAAGAGAAATTAAAATTCAGTTTTTTTTTAATTCAAAAAGAAACCCAAGCCTTTTCTTATTATAACAAGAACGTAATACAGTAGAATGGTGAAAACATTGTTTTTACTGTCATATCATTTCACTGTTGATATTACTCAGAGAAAGAGCACTTCCACCTCGTATACTTTTCCTCCGTACACTTCGAAGGTAGTTTCGATATAGTATGACGCTTATAACTCTAGCCTGGAACTGTTTTGACACTATGTAATACAGAATAACATCCAAGCATGTGCTGAGATTCATTAGAAATGTAGATAACATCCCCCATAATCTGTAGAGATCAAGTCCATCTTGAACTGTAAATAAAATAAAGCATACATGGAATGGCACAAAACACACCAAAACCTGCACAATTAAAGTGATAATAATTTGTATAGATTTCTTCTTTGCTTTTGACTTCAGACGGGAGGTTTTGCCACTGATTAGACTGTAAATAATGATGCAGTAGCAGCCTATCATGATAGACAAAGGAATGAAGAAGAAGAAAATCACACGAGCAGTGTTCAGGATGGTGTTTCTTTTAAAATAATTGATGTCAAACATTTTAAAACAAGTAGTAAAATTAAATTCCTTTTCTGGATCATCATAGATTAAGAGTAAAGGTGTTGTGGTTACTATAGTCATTATCCATATTCCAAAGCACGCTGCCATTGCTTTTGAAATGTTCTTCAGTTCTTTGATGTGCTTAGGTTGCACGATAGCCATGTATCTATCAGCACTTATAAATGCGAGGAGCCACAGTGTAACACTAGGATAAAATACAGTGAGAGCACCCATGATTCGACAGAATATATCTCCAAAGGGCCAGTATTGCTTTGCATAGTATATTATGCGAAAAGGAACAGAAACTAAGAACATTAAGTCAAGCAGTGCAACATTCATCATGTACACTGTGATTGTTGTACGTTTTTTCGTGGTACAGCTAAATACCCAAATAGCTGTGAGATTGACTAAAAGCCCAATGGGTAACATAACACTGTAATAAATAAGTGCAGGAACCCGATACTCTTCATAATGCCAGTTGTGCTCAAGCCTTTCACTTTGATTGTGATAAGCTGTATCCATATTTAGTTCCAAACCAAATCCAAACCTGTAGAGAGGGAAAAGACAAACCATCTCATGTAATAATCATTTTTAAAGGAAAACAAAGCCTTTTATAATAAAACTAAGCAAAAATGTTCCTCAATCACCCTGTCTCCTGACACTGCAGTACAATATTTACTCTCTTGCTGTTTGAAGTGTCTTCAGTAGTTTGTACTACTGTATACTATAGAGCAGTGCTGCCCAACTCCTGTGTTACCGATAATGGAAGCCAGTGTTGACCACTCCCTGTTTTTAAACCACACCCCTGTTACCACAAAACCATGTCCACATTAATTTGGTAGCACACCAAAAAAACCAAATAGTTGGTGCTCACTGCAGGGATATCACTCATATGTGAAAAAGTTGCCATACCCTCAAATCCATATGTCTCCTCTTCCCCTGTGGATAAGACAGCACCCCCAGCACATGATTAAACACCTTAGGGGCCCCTAACAATAGTTTATTTTCAAAATTTTACAGAATAGGGCGTGCGTGGGCAGAGTAGGGAGCTCACGCGGGCAGAGTAGGGAGCTCACGCGGGCAGAGTAGGGAGCTCACGCGGGCAGAGTAGGGAGCGCACGTGGGCAGAGCAGGGTGTACACGGAGCATAGGGAAAGCAGAATAAAGTACCTGGCAGTATAAATTGAGAACATCTTAAATTAGTTTGTGCTTCCCTCTATTTTACCATAAATACAAAGTATCTGTTCTGAAAAACAGAGGAAGTTTATTTTGTATATTAAGAAACACAAATTAAATCCCAAAAATATAGTTATAATAAAAAGCTTGTAGATTAAAGTCTACATTTAGGCCCTTCGGCAGTAGAGATTTTAATTTATGTATCCACCAACTCTCCCGTTGTAAGGTATTGATTGTCTGCCGTCCTGGGTGTTTCTTTGGGTCTTTATGAATTTTTGGTAAAATATAAAAAAGGGTAAGTTTAGGGTTTTGTATAGTTAGGTAATTTTTTTCTGTAGTATTCATCACTTTGTTTGTCTCTGCTTCAAAGCTTACAGACACACAAAGAAAACAAAAATATTTGAGTAAAATAACAGGGGGAAAATTTAATATTCAGGATTTAATTAGATGCAATACAAATGATTTAATAATATACATATTGGAGTGCCCACGTGGCCTCCAATACTTGGGAAAGACCAACAGAAAAATAAAGGACCGGATAGGAGAACACATTAACAACATAAAAAAGTGCTATAACAACCACCTGGTATCTAAACATTTTGCTGAAAAACAAAATAAATCGACAGTGGGACTAAATTGGTTTGGCATAAAAATAGTTAAGCCACATGGTGGGGGGGACTTAACTGTAAATACCTTACAATAGGAGAGTTGGTGGATACATAAATTAAAATCCCTATTGCTAAATGGCCTAAATGTAGACTTTAATCTACAAGCTTTTTTATTATAACTATTTTTTGGGATTTCATTTATATGTTTCTAAATATACAAAATAATAATAAATAAAAAACAACCTCTGTTTTTCAGAACGGACACTTTGTAATTATGGTTCACCTTCAAGTAAAATGTTAGTATATTGTAGAAGGAACAATTCTAAGAAACTTTTCAAGTGGTCTTCATTATTTATTTTTCATAGTTTTTTAATGGTTTACAATTTTCTTCTGTTTCTTTGCAGGTTTCAAATGGGGTCACTGACCCCATCTAAAAACAAATGCTCTTTAAGGCCACAAATCTATTGTTATTGCCACTTTTTACTTCTTATCATTCTATTCAGTCCATCTCCTATTCATATTCCAGTCTCTTATTCAAATCAATGCAGGGTTGCTAGGGTAATTTATAAATTGCTGACACTGCAAACTGGAGAGCTGCTGAATAAAAAGCTGAATAACTATAAAACCACAAACAATAAAAAATGAAAACCAATTGCAAATTATCTCAGAATATCACTCTCTACATTATACTAAAAGTTAACGCAAAGGTGAACAACCCCTTTAAGATGTTCTCAATTTATACTGCCAGGTAACATTTCTAAGGATTATTTTTTGGGATTTTGTGTAATGTCCTTGATAAAGTTTGATTTCTTTGAATATGTGGACACACTGCTAGGCCCTATCTTTTCCTAAGGAACTTTCATGTACTTTGTGCAAGGCTTTTTCATAAAGTTGGACTTTTTTGAATATGTGAACATTTAAGAGTCGAGAGAGGAAATAGATTGTCATTGCTCTATGAGGAAACCTATCAGAGGTGATGATCGAGGAAGCAATCTCGCACATGCGCATCTGGACTGAGGGAACGCCACTCTGATCCGCACACTGGCGAATACAACTTCAAGAATATGCAGCGGAGAAATCATGGCCACTCCTATATATATTGGTCCACAAGAGAATAAGACGCTGCGCATTTTGGTTTTGAAAGGCATTTTTAAAGAGAAACTTTGTAAGTGCAATATATTTATTAAAGGACATGTCAAGTATTTTCACAGTTTTGGCTCGACTGTAAGAGTTAATTTAACCCGACCTGAACCACATCAGTATCGCATCGAAATTCCACTCCTGCTGCCTGCACCATTTCATTCTTTGTAGATCGTTTAAAGCTTTCACCTGGCGGCCATTTTTTCCGGGTTGCACACTTCCTAGTTGCATTTCAAATGTGCTGTAGTCCCGCCGCCTGACCTCTACATTGTTGTACAATTTGGTGGACTTGCATATTTATCCTGGTTGGAAAGGGCAGTGTAATAGTTAAATTATCCACTCTCTTCCTCCCTCGCTGCAGTCAGCAGAAGAAAATATGTGCTGGGAGGGAGGGGAGCAGAGAGCAAAAGTTTACAAGTATTAAGTCTCCTTAGCAACCACCAATTCTATTTTTCAATTGGAAGATTGAATGGATAGCCGTGTCTGATCACCCTCTACTGTGCATGTGCTAGATTATTTTAAACGAAGTGCGCATATGCAGATCGCCAAGCTACAGCACTTGTTCTGAAGGGAGGGGGAGAGAGAGGCAGATCGTAGAGGAAAGAAGCAGGATGCTTAAATCAACAAATCTCCTTAGCGGATTGCTTTTCAAGGACCGGAATACTCGGTATGAGAACAATGTAATGAGGCATTTCACTGATAAAAATGTTGTTGCAGGGGTTGACATGTCCTTTAAAGCACAAGCTGTCTGGGAATCCCCCTACCTTCTAATGTTTCCAAAGTCTTTGAAGCCGCTATCCCACATTTAGCACAAATGCACTTTAATTTTAAGTGTCACACACTAAACCTTTTTATCTTGGTAAGATTTACTCACTGATAATGTGTGAATGTAATCACTTTGAGGTGTAAACATACCAAAGAACGCTGCACTATATATTTCTTATTTTTTTCTCCATATCCTCGTTTGAGGTATGATTGGCGACTTTCTTCTGGAAGGTGAACAATGTGGGCAGTTTCAGTCTGGGTCTCAAGTGTGAACAATGCAGGGGGATCATAGGTGTGAACAATACATGGGATGAGTCTGAATTTGAGGTTTAAACAATGCAGGGGCCAATTAATCTCTGTAGTGATCCCATTTAAAGCTTACGCTAAGCAATTAAAGCAGGTAGGGGGTCACAGAAGGGGGGGGGCAGTTGGACAGCCCTGCTATAGAGTATGTTAAAGATTCAGATGGGGCCTTGACATCACCAATGGGCAGGGCCCTGCGACTTGCACCAGGGGGTGATTTGTTATCCTAAACCTACATAGCCAAACATCACTTTGAAGTCTTTGCAACCTATGATCAGCAAGACCTATACATGGTTTGTATAGTGTAGATGATTTGGGTATGTTTCAGCGTCATACCTCAACATCTTTGCAAAAAGGAACTATTAACACAAAAATGCAATGCAAATCATTCAAATGCAAATATTCCAGAGCCAGAAATTGCTAGAACAGCAGCATAAATGGACAAAGAGAGGGACTTTCCCATGGGTTAAATGTGACTGAAGACAAACATTGACAAATTCTAAGTAATTTGTTAAAAGGAAGTATACCCCCTACACATTTGACATGAACTCCTTTAAAGGACCAGTAACATCAAAAAATGAAATTTTTAAAGTAATAAAAATGTAATGTAGTGTTGCCCTGCACTGGTAAAACTGGTGTGTTTGCTTCAGAGGCACTACTATTGTTTATATAAATAAGCTGTTGTGTAGCCATAGGGGCAACTAGTCAAAGGAGAAAAATTAGCAGCTTGTTAGTATGAACTATAGTAGTGTTTCTGAAGCAAACAGCAGTTTTAACAGCGCAGGGCAACACTACATATTTTCTTTACTTTAAAACACTTTCATTTTTTGGTGTTACTGTTCCTTTAATTTAGCTTATAGGAACAGTAACACCAAAAAATTAAAGTGGTTTAAAGTAAAGAAAATATCATGTAGTGTT
>CM044433.1:121045521-121082160 GCA_024363595.1 Xenopus borealis | reverse complement strand
TGTAGAAACGGATCCACACACACAAATGTTTGCAGTCAGGGAATGTGCCCCTTTTATTATCAGGATGAAGGGAGGTTTTACCCCCGAAACGTTGATGGTTTGGTAGCATAATAAAAGGGGCACATTCCCCGACTGCAAACATTTGTATGTGCGGATCCGTTTCTACATTTTCACGGCCCCTACAGTCTTGCCACCCTAGGCTCAGGCCTTTGTGGCCTAGCCACAAATCTGGACCTGCCCCAGTGATTGTAATCATTTACCTGATTCTCATGGGCCAGTGCTGCTGTTAGGAGATAAACTGTAATGTCCCAAGGTTCTTCTCTGTAAGCAACACACTGCTTCTTCCTTTGTTTAGGCAGTGCACATTTGCAGTAGAGTAAAATACCAAACTTCAAGTAAAAAAGATGGCCTTTTCATTCTACTGTTCATACTTGCTGAGACGAACCTTGCTCCAGTGCAGTTTTTTGCTAACAGGAGCACCCCCCAGAGATTTAGACTGTCCATCTCCTTTGAATTTATTTTTGAAAGTTAAAATGTAATATCTATGTCATGGATTCATACAGCATTGTATTTGTGTATTGTTTTGTTGTTTGTGTGTAATTCTTGTGGGGAGGATAACCAAATAGGATTTTTGTAATTAGAATAAATGTATTAGAATATTCTATATCCATAAATACCATGGCACATGTTGCTAACTTTTCTTTAACAACATTTAGCATGACCATAATCTTGAGCATCTCTGTTTATGTAGATCCTGATGCTATATACATAAACTTGCTTATGCACCATTCATAATTATATTGCACTTTTTTTAAAATTATTTCTTGAAGTCTTGAATCTATATTCAAACTGATGTGAACAGTAGCAGGAGTATACATACTATTTGTGAAGCCTGTAGGGCTACATGAGACATTATGGGGGCCTATTTTTTATCAGTTTTTCAAGAGTCAAGTGTTTTCCAAAAATAGCTTGCATTTGAGTTTGGTGAGTTTTTTAAGTTCTAAGGAAACTTAACACCTCACTTTAGAATTTTGACAAATAGGCCTCTTTGTTTTTTGATTGCTGCTATAAGTAGGAGCAGTTCCAGTTCTGTGTCCCATAGCTCTTTGCTCCATTACGTCAATCTTTTACTAGGTTGTACACCTTTTTTATCTTTATAAAATTGTTTTGCACGAAAAGACCCATTTTGAAGATTTTCACGTTTTAGTTTCAGTATGAGTAAAGTTATGTTAGCCCATACTAGGAATTCCCCTTTAAAACTTTTTCTATGACTTCCTTTCTTTCATTTTCCACCATTGTGATACATGTCCAGTTAGTTGGGGAGGACCATAGAGAATGTGCAGTGTTAGTAATCATGCAGTTATGCCATACACTACTTAGGATTGCTATACATTCTAGAACCGTTACAGTGGTACAAGTATTGGTGCTATTCATAGTTTACACATTTTCAGATACGGAAATGACCATGATAACTCAGGCGTGTGTTTGGGAGTGAACAAACAAACCATGGAGTAGGTGGAACTCTGTTTTTCAAACTCACTTTATTACTGTGCCTAGTACTTACATAGACTGGATGTTCATGTATAAAGTGTGAATTAATATCAATGTACTTTATTTTTTGAACTGAAATGCTTCCCAAATACTTCCTCAGAATCCATACTCTAATTTATATATTCCAGTCTGACTGAATGAAGTCACAATAGATGATACCAAGAATTATAAAGGAAGCTGAAGTTGAACCCTTTTTTCCAGCAGAAAGTGCTGGGATTATGATCCAAGATTCAAATAGTATCCTGGGCAAATTAGCACCTGGGTAATTACCCATAACTACCAGCCAGGGGCTTTTTTCAGCCTCCTGCCTGCAAATCTTGATTGGTTGCATTGGGTTACTGCTTAGATTCAAATTTAACTAATGTTTATAAATGAGCCACAGTAAATCCCTATATACACATATATGTTCTGGCTTGATGTACAGTAAGTATAATTGTGTTACACAGCTGTGATTTTACACGGTCTTGCATATTGTACTCTGAGTGGTAGTTTTCTACTGCTTCTGTTGTTTTGTGCCTCAGACCTGAAAGTGCCAATAACTGTATGGTTATATGTTTCTGTCCTTTTACAAGCAATTTGACAATGCATTGTTATATTGTATATAATAACAGTAAAACCTTCTAAGGATGTTGTTAATGTTTCGTTTAATAACATATCTATAAACATGTGCAAAACTGTGTTATAGGAGGGATAATTTGTATGCTGCATTATCAGCAGCACATATATATATATATATGAAACAGTTTTCTAAATGACAAAGATGCTATACTATAAAACTGATATAGACAAATGTAGTCTGTACTCACCATTAATGCTTGATTATATAGTAAACTAGTGCTCTTGCGTTATTGATTTCTTGAGTTTTATGCTTCCTTTTTTTCATTTCAGTATTTTACTTGTGTTTGTCTTGTTGTCTGCTCAGGAAGTGAAACCATACAGCAACTCATTTTCACACAGGCGTGTTGTAGGTTGCAAAAGCAAAAAGTCGTTCCCTCCCTGTATATATATATATATTTTTGCAGGAACCAAAGACATGCCCACAGGTTTGCAAGATGCAAGAATGAACTTTAACACAACCCACTCAGAGAAATAGGTGAGAATCTAGAATTGCATCACCAGCTTTCTTCTGATTAATAATAAGTAATTATTATTTTGCTCTAGAGAATGCAAAAAAAGGGTGACACTTTTGTCAAAATTAGATTTTCCAGAAAAGAAAGTTTAAAGGAGTTGTTCACCTTTGAGTTAACTTTTAGTATGATGTGTAGAGAGTGAAATTCTGAGACAAATATTGTTTGTGGTTTTATAGTTAATTATCTTTTTTTTCAGCAGCTCTCTAGTTTGCAGTGTCGGCAATTTGGTTTCTAGGGTACAAATTCCCCTAGCAACCCTGCATTGATTTGAATAAGAGACTGGAATATGAATAGGAGAGGGACTGAATAGAATGATAAGTAATAAAAAGTACCAATAACAATACATTTGTAGCCTTACAGAGCATTTGTTTTTAGATGGGGGTCAGTGACCCCCATTTGAAAGCTGCAAAGAAACAGAAGAAAATTGCAAATCATTAAAAAACTATGAAAAATAAATAATGAAGACCAATGGAAAACCTTCTTAGAATTGGCCCTTCTACAACATACAAAAAGTTAACTTGAAGGTGAACCACCCCTTTAATGTTGACACTTTAATAAAGTTAATGCAGAAATGAACTGCTCCAGAAGCAGGCAGTACACTGCAGTCTAATTGTTGACACTGCTTCATATAAATAAACCATTTTCATAATAATATACTTTTTCAGTAGCATGTGCCATTGAGTAATCCTAAATAGAAAATTGCCATTTTAAAAAATCAGGACAGCCTCCTGGGATCGTAGGATCCAACGGTGCACACAAACAAACTATAAAGTTAGGTCACATGAGCCAATTAACGGACAGAGTTGAGTCTTTTGTTTCCACACTTCTTCCTGTTACAGTTAGAGTTGAAATATTTCTGGTCAGGTGATCTCTGAGGCAGCACACAGACCATCACAAAATGGTGGTTCATGGCAAGAGATGTACAAGGGCAATATTTACTTAAATATATATACCAGTTTGGTAAGATTCTTTAAACTATATAAACAGATATAAACTGTTGCTCAAGTATTCATTTTGGGGGTATAATTTTCCTTTAATGAAAAAGAACTCTATCTCCAATATACTTTAATTATAAAATGTATACTGTTTTCATAAGAAGCCTGACTGTATTCAGTGAAATTCTCCGTTCATTTACTGCTGTCGATAGGAATTGTCAGACGGTCCCTAAATGCTGGGCAGGGAAACAATCAAGGAGCCCCTGCCTTACTTCCCAGCCTTTTTAGAACTCCAGCAGCGTTGTTTCCCTGTAGAGCAGTCACAGACTGTGTAGAGATTTGTATTGGATTTTATTTTTTATATTACTGTTTTCAGCTCCAGTTGCAGGGACAAAGATCATGGAGATAGACTTAAACAGATAAACTGGGATCATATTTAGAAGATTATTTTGCTGCAGCCACTGGTTCTGGAAAGTTGGATAATGTTTGTATTAAATAATACAAAAACTTTAAAATCCACATGAGATTACATGACATTACCGGACCCAGTGCAGTCTGTATGGGCGTGACGTCATTTCTAGTGATGGGCAAATTTATTCGCCAAGTGCGAATTCGTGGCGAATTCCCGCGGTTCCCAGCGAATAAATTGGCGAAATGCCAGCAAAAATTCACCTGCCGAAAATTCGCTGGCGTTTCTCAAATTTTTCGCCAATTCGCGAATTTCTCTGGAAATTTTGATGAAATTCGTGAATTTTCGGTGAAGCGAAACGGGATAGATTTTGTAACTTTGCAAATTCACCCTTACGCCAGGCGAAGTTGCGCACTGGCGAAGGATCGTAATTACGCAAATTCACTAAGATCAACTTTTTTCTGAACATTACCACTTACACTAGACTTTACTTCACCTGGTCAGACCAGGTGAAGTTCAATACAATAAGTTAGGAGTTTGAGGCAATTTTGAGCGACTTTTAAAATCGCACCGCTGCGTGTGAACAAGCGCAGGCGACTTTACACCTAGTGGGTGCGCAGCGCTAACTAGCTATTCGGGGGAGATTTATCGCGGCGATAAGTTGCCAGGCGACAGATCTCGCCCGAATCTCCCCATCTGGCCTTGCCCTTAGACAACAATAAGTAACACTTTCAATCTTACTGTGCTTCCAATACACTACTTATTATGAAACAAGGTCACTACTGAATGATCCCCCGGTATCTTCATAGTAGATGTCTTCATAGATCACTTTCCAGTCCTTTACATATGAGATGTGCAATGTATGTATATGGAATTGTCTACGAAAGTGTCTATCTTTTCTGTTAGCACAAGATGCACTGTTTTGTAATTAACTGATTTACTGTAAATTGTCAAATGGCAATTTTATGTTTGTTCTTGGGATCTGCAACCTTGGCTCTCCAGCTGTTAAGGAACTACAAGTCCAACAATGCATTTGCCTTTATGAATCATGACAGACTCCTTCATTGCATTGTGGGACTTGTAGTTCCTTAACAGCTGGAGAGCCAAGGTTGCAGATCCCTAAATAGACAGACTTTTAACTGTATCCTGTTTTTTTCCCAATTCTAGTGCTAGCTTATTAGCTTATCATATTATGGGTTACATATATATATTCTTTTTTATTTTAATTTTTTTTAACGGAAATCTAAAGTTTGTTTCAGTTTCTGTTTAGCTTGGCTTTCACATTTATTTCCCCATGTATATCCGCTGTGCCTTTGTCTAATATCTACTGCCACCTTGTGGCAAAAGGAATGTTTTTTTATTTGCTAAAATTTCTGTTAAATAGCCTAAAATTTAAGCAGATAATAGACAAACCTTTATCAAAAACAAAAGACCCAATGTCAGCAGTTGTCTAAAAAATATACAAATGTGCATATAGTAGTTCCCTTATTTGTATTTTTATCTGCATCAGTGCAAGTTGTCCTGCTTTCTACACTGTTGAAGAGTATCATTTCAGATATTTACAGGAGCTGCTAGGGCTAGACAGGGCAGAAATCAGCCAGACTAAATCCGCAGGCTGATTTCAGCCCCCACTAGCCAAATCTAATTGTCTCACGGCGGATTTTGAATAAGAAATGTCAGACTGATTACCTCTTTTGTATTCTCCAGGATATCCTTTAGACTTTACAATGCATAAAATGCACTCCTTGTGTTATGTCTGCACAGGACAATGCCAAGTATGACAATGCTAATGCCCTATTCATATTTTGGGATCTCAACATGTTACATACAATGTGTAATTCATGTGGATATGTGAGATCAAAGTATTCATAAGACAATGCTTTAATGTTTTACTGCACCATCAAACTAGGAACCATGAAAAGTGAAATGTTTTATGAATATTTTCTGCCCTTTATTTTATTTGCACCATTGTTGAGTAATCACTATGTATATCATAGCATAGGCTATACTTTGGAACAGGAAGACTATTTGGGATACATTAAAGGAATTGTTCAGTATAAAAGTAAAAACTGGATAAATAGTTAGGCTGTGCAAAATAATAAAATTTTCAATATAGTTAGTTAGGCAAAAATGTAATGTATAAAGGCTGGAGTGACTGTAAGTCTAACCTAACAGAAAAGAACACTACTTCTTGCTTTTCAGCTCTCTTGGTTTACACTGCCTGGTTTCCCTGGTTACCAGGCAGTATCCAATCAGAGACTTGAGGGAGGGCCACATGTGTCATAACTGTTGCTTTTGAATCTGAGCTGAATGCTGAGGATCAATTGCAAACTCACTTAACAGTTATGTCCCATGTGGCCCCCCTTCAAGTCACTGACTAACTCAGAGTTAAAGAACTGAAAAGCAGGAAGTTGGAGTCTGGCTATTATATTAGACATCCAGTCACTCCAGCCTTTATACATTACATGTTTGCCTAACTAACTATATGAGAAACATTTTTTATTTTGCACAGCCTATCTATTTACCCAATTTTTAATTTTACCCTGAACTGTTCCTTTAATATAACCTGTGTAAATAGATCCCCACCCACGTTAATTGTAAATTACCTTTCAGTGGGCACATGCAACCAGCTTATAAACTGCGCATTTATGAAGTCAGCTGCATGTTGGCTGTCACTGCCTGCTCACCCTCGAGATGGCGCTAGTATACAGCTTTTGTGGTAAAAAAATGAACCTCTAATGGTGATTTCTTATTGCTTTTTCCTCAGGAGTCAAGTTAAAGTGCGGTTAACGTTGCAATAATCTTGTAGTAGGAGGTAAAGAATGGTATTGTAAATATATTTACATTCGGCCCTTATTTTAAACCCTTCTAATTATTTAGCTTTTTGTTACATGGCTGAGGGTTTCCCACTTTCACTAGAAACCAGGAAAAATGGAAGGTACTACAAGGAGTAGTAAGTAAAACTTGCAATAACAAGCTAACCTTGAATTCATCTGTTTTCTGATGGCAAAAACAAGATGCTGGCCCAGATGTTTTCACAAAGTTCATAAAGCTGTAGAATTCCAGGTGTCTAGTATTCATAATAATTCTTATAGCGAAAGGAAAAATCCTCTTTAAGGCAGTGATTTCAAACTTCAAGTGTTCTTTTATTATTATCAGTGTAAAACACTACGGGGCAAATTCACTAAAGGGCAAATTCCCTAAAGGGCAAAATAACTAATGCTGGCGCAAATTCGCCAGCGTGACTTCATATCGGAACTTTGCACATTTACTAACGGTAGCTGGTTTAATTTCACTAGTGTAATTTGACTGGCGTGATTTCAACAAGGAGATGGACTCTGGCGCAACTTCGCACTCTTAACGCCTGGAGAAATTTCGGCCTGGCGAAAGAGTGTTACTACTCAAATTCACTAAGTTTTTTATTTTACTGACCGTTACCTCTATCACCAAACTTGCCTTCGCCACCTCAGACCAGGCGAAGTGCAATAGAGTACATAGAAGTTCCTAAAAAAAAAAGTTGAAAATTTTTCCATTTTCATGGGTGATAGGCTGCAACAGGACGAAAATTTTTATTTTTTTTGGCTATCCTGCTCCCCCCCTACTTTTCCTAACATATGGCACATAAACTATACTCTGGGCATGCGTACGGCAATATAACAACTCTATTTGCATTTATTAAGGTTCCCTGGGCTTGTGTAATGTTGACACTAGCTTTGTTTTTTCATATTTTGTTTAAAGGAAATCTATAACCAAATTTAGTTTTATAAAATGTTTATTAATAATGCCTTCACAAATCATTGTGTATATCCTGGACTACTTCATAACAAGTGCAAAGCATTCTTACATAATATTCTGGCATAGCGTATTCCGGCATATTATATACAATGTAATGTGTTAATATTTGCATCATTTCTATACATAATAACCAGTTGTGGAATTAAAATGTTTCATTTTGATTTGCCACAATTAACATCCCTCTTTGAAAGGAACTCTTTTAATTTAGCACTGTTAATATTATCTTTAACATTTTTTACAAAAACCTTTCGTGTTCACTCCACACTTGAATTATAGACACTGAGTGTGATCTGTAGGGCATATGTTTGAGTAAGAAAGCTGGGGTAAATATAAGAATTACAAAATTGCAATTGACCCAGACAAAACAAAAACAAGAAATCCTGGCCTGGATTATAATGTTAGGTTTTAACTTAATGTTTTCAAGTCAAGAAAAAAATTGGAATTTTGTCTTAAAATATTTGGGACTGAAAGCAAAGTTGAATGTTTAGTAAAATAGTTTAATAAAAAAAAAAGTTAACAAAAAGTAAAATTTTTTTTTATTATTATTGTGCTTGCATAGGGAAGTAGAACCTGCTGAAAACACCCCTTCTGTGCTTTCACAGAGTAGAGAGTTGTTGCCATTTATGGCTGAGATTTTAGCTATCCTTATAACACAGGATAAGACCAGAACGATCACATGCTGTATCTGTGCATTGCTGCATTTTGAGCCCTAATATGTAGACCACACAAGTGTTTTAAGTGTCACATCCTCATGAGGCTGAACTGCTGTAACCAAAACTCACTTATATTCTGCAGGGCTGTACAATAAGTGGGTATATACAATGAACATAGAGATTTATATAAAACATACTAAGAACCAATACAAGAGCTTGCAGTCTAAAAGACCATATTCTTTAACATTAAATACAGTGTGTCTAAGATAAGCAAGTTAAGCAAGACAAAGAGAGCTCCAATACAAATTTAAAATATGGAATCGTGTATTGGTAACATTTATTTGAAATGCATGAAAAATGTAATAGAAATATGTAACATGAATATTTTGGCATGAAACAAAATATTAAAATATTCCGCAGGTGCTTTGAAAACCCATGTTTAAGAATGTATGTGCTCACAAACAACAAATTACCCTCAAAATATGGGTTCTGGGAATGTGCGTCTATCAGTTGCCTTTTTGTTAGAAGCTAATCTGGCCAGGCCACTCCGTTATTTTTCAGGAAGGCAGGCACAATATTCCTGAAGCTGTAGAACACCCTCACCTGTCTCTTGTAACGGTAGCCTTATTCTTTGAAAATGGCTGCCAGTTTTTGTGATTTCTCTTTATAAAAAGCTTCAGCAGGGGAAGTTTTGCCTGTGAGGCCAATGCAGTGGTTGATGTACAATTTTTCTGAGAAATGTTTAGAAACTCCACATGTTTATATTGAGTATATTGGTATGGAGGCTTGGTTGTGCTGTCCCTTGATCTTACATTTGCAATTAAACACCTTTAGCACGTGCAAAGTACATCAGGTTAATAATGGGTATCTGCTTAGTGGCATCCACAGGAACTTGCAGTTTATGTGAATCTCACACAAGCTGCCATGCACATTTACATTTTGGGGATAATCATCTCTGTTTGAACTCTTGCCTTCATGCATCCATGGATGTAACCTATTAGGAGAATACCACCAGGTCCATGCTTCTACAGTTCTCTAGCATCCATATAACACAATTTTGTACAGCATTACATTTATATATTCCAAGGCTTTGTACGTGCTTGCATTTATGAATGAACTCTGGTTTTGGTTTTGAAACCGAGTGAGGGGCAAACTTACTATTATTCCCCAAAATTAGTTTGACCAAATTCGATATTCGATTAGCATTCGATCGTCGAATGCTAAACGAATAGTTTTAGGCTACCTCTTATTCGATATTCGATCATTCGACGATCAAATACAAATTTATTCGATCAGTCGAATAAATCATTCGATCATTCAAAATTCGTTGGAACTTCAATCTATTCACGTGACTTTAGTAAATTGGCCCCTTACTGTGAAAAAAATGGCACTAGGGAATGTACATTGTTCTATGCCTTTTTGTATGTTGGAATAGTTCCTTGGAAGGAATTTTTCAGTATGAAAATAAAAACTGGGTAAATAGATACAGTAGGCTGTGCAAAATAAAAAAAAGTTTCTAATATAGTTAATAAAAAATGTAATGTGTTAAAAGCTGGCCATAGACGTAAAGATTTTTGAAAGAGCCAATAGTTATCGTGAGACCACGATTGTCTCAAAACGATCGTTTAAATGCCTGATGTGTCCATCAACTAAAAAGACCATTTCAGGCGATATTGCCAGCAAAACTGAAGGATCGCAGCCTGCTTGACCCTGCAAACATAGATAGATTGCATGGGGACCGATAAAGATTTTCTAACCTGGCCGATCAATCATCAGACCAATGTCGGACGAAAAATCGTAAGACGAACAATCGTTTGTATCCCACTAACCTCACGATAATTTGACAGATTGGTCGGACTTCCCTAAGATCGGTTGTTCGGCAGGGAAATATCGTTGCGTCTATGGAGAGCTTAAAGGCTGGAGTAACTGGATGTCTAAAACAATAGCCAGAACACTACTTCCTGCTTTGCAGCTCTCTCCAGCAACCAATCCAGTTACTCTCCAGTAACCAATCAGTGACTGTTTGCTTTTGAATCTGAGCTGAATGCTAAGGATCAATGGCAAACTGGCTGAACATTTATGTCCCAGATGACCCTTCTTACTAACTTAGAGTTGCTGAAAAGCAGGAAGTTGTGTTCCATTCTGTATTCTATATTAGAAACATTTTTTATTTTGCACAGCCTATCGATTTACCCAGTTTTTATTTTTACACTGAACTGTTCCTTTAAGGTCATCTACCATTGGTTATTTTTTACTGTGAAACTAAAACATATCCTTTACTGAAATTATTACTAATGAAAATCACAACCTACTTAACTCTGTTTTTGCACACATTGAATGCCACATAATATAATTCTAGGCTAACTTAAACATTGGTGTTCTCCTTGGAAATATTTAATTCACTTCTGCCATTTTATAAAAAGCTAAAGTTTAAAAATAAAAAAAGAAAGTTGCCACAGCTGAGGTTTATTAAATAAGTGAAAGTGTCCATCTCTTTTTGTTTTATACATACCTTGATGCAAGTTTTAACTTTTAGATATCTTTAAAATAGGTTAAAGTATGTGATGTCTTTCTGGCTCTCTTAAATAGTAAAACAGGAAATAATGGTACACCACAAAACACAGCCTGATAAAAACAGAGAACTATAATGTCGGAAAATGTTGACATAAAAAATATCTCTTTTGGAACAGACTTCTACGAATGACCTAAAACTGAAATTTGCTAAAATCATGTGTGGGTAAAATACTTGTGGCAGATTTCACTAATGCATTTAATGTCATGAGGTACATTTAGTAAACCCATCATGGAAACCATCATACAAACTGAAAGTGTATGTCCTTATGCCCTATACAGATTAATGAAGGGAAACAGATGCTGAGAGAGGGATAGTGAAGATAAACATGATTATTTCAGAAACAGTACAGAATGTTTAATTGATTATATTTAGAAAACTTCTTGTTTTAGTATGCTAAAGCTTATATAAAATTTTCATTTTCGCAATGGTTCCCCGTTAAATGTGCACTCTATGTATACTAATATAAGGGCTAAGTACAAGGCATTTCCTTGTCTAGCAGCTGTCCTATATCTTAAGTTCCTTTACATTTTTGTTCAGCTAATCCACATATATATCTGTATATGTGCATCCAAAGTTCATTTTGTGAATATCACAAATATCTCTCAAATGAAAAATAAACATAAGCGTTAATTATAGGTTCCATTGAACATATCACTTCAATACTTTGACATTAATGAGCTGTATTTCCTAGCAGAGCAATATCTGGATGACAAGTTGCTAATTTTGTAATTGTGTGTCCTAAAAAATGGTAATACAAAGACACAAAGCTACTGTAGCTGGGTGCTTACAGTACATTGCTTGGCCATCACTCACTTTCACAGGATGCTCATCACTGATCTGCTCATGGATTTAGTTGTGTGTGTCTAAAGGAAATGCTTGTTGGAACCATCAACTGACTTTCAGCCATATCACGTGAACTTTCCTCAGCAGCTGGTCTGGTGGCACTGGATGAAGATATGCTTACTTGGCGTTTCAGTATTTTCATGACTTTTCGGTTGTATCCTTTGCATGCAAAAAAGTAAATAAATGGATCCAAGCAACTGTTTAAATTCATTAGACACACAGTAATGTGAAGGCAGATCTGAAAATGTTGCTGCTCACTGCAGTCTGGATTGTATGTCAGCTTCTTAATCATATGTTGTATGATTGCTACATGATATGGGGTGAAGCAAATTAAAAACACAGCAATAATTAAAATGATTGTATTGATAGCTTTCTTGTTTGTTCCCGACTTTTCAGACAGAGGGTTTTCCTTTGTTATGTGGCAAAGTTTTGTGCTTATTTTGGTATAGCAGACCAATATTATTCCCAAAGGAATAATGTATCCAATAAAGCATGCACCAAGAAGCATAAATGGCAGATTTGGGATTGTTTCAAAATTTGGGTATTCCATGCATGAAACTTTTCCATTCCATTCCTCGTTTGACATTTTCTGTAAAAGAAGTGGAAAAGTTTGAGAAAATACAATCACCCAAACAAAAACACAGATGAACTTTGCATATTTTTCTCTTCTCATCTTGTTGTAGCGATGTGGATGCACCACAGCAAAGAAACGATCTATGCTCAAACATGTCATGAAATTGACTCCTGCATAGGTATTGATATAAAAAAACAAGGAGGTGATTCTGCAGAGTGTCTCCCCGAAAGGCCAGTGAAATCCTAGAGCATAGTAGGTTATTCTTGTTGGTAAAGCAGTAGCAAACAGAATGTCTGAAATGACAAGGTTTGTGGAGTATAGCGTGGTCGAGTTCAACTTTCTTCTATTTTGGTGTATTACCAGTAAAGCCAAAAGATTACCAAACAATCCAAACAACAAAACAAAACTGTAAAACAGTGGCATGGCAATCCGTGCCGTGTTGCTGTGACTGTACAAATCACATGTGCTTGTATTGGAGTCATTTTGTGTTGCTAGAGTTATTGATGTAGTGTAAGCCATGTTTACAAAAAGTCTTCCTTATTTTCTGAGGGGAGAAAGGAAACATCAGCAATTAGGTTTTTCATTTGTGCATACCACAAACGTTATGAATTAGAGGCTATAACGATATAAAATACGGTTATATATAACAAATGGTAATTATGTGATTATATATCATAAGTTAAAGTGGATTAGACATTTTGCAAAAAAACTGTATAGTGGGAACAGCATAGGGGCAAATTCACTAAGATCCGAAAATTCGCTAGTGTTGGCTTCACTAGCGTTCGCCGCACTTCACCAGGCAAATTTTTGCTAGCGCAAATTCACTAAAGTGAGAAATTACACTCAGGATGGTGAACTGTAGCGTAATTGCGCTAGTGTTACTTCGCCAGGCAAAGCGCAATTACGCTAGCGATGCCTAATTTGCATACGGCTGGAACTTAAGCGTATAATAGAAGTATATGTTACAGCCACTACATTCCACTACACAAGCCCAGGAAACCTTTAATAAATTTAAAAAAGTTGTCCTATTGCCCTACATGTGCCCCCTATATAGTTGTGCTGCCATATGTTAGGAAATGTAGGGGGGAAGGAGGGTAACCCCCCCCCCCCAAAAAAAAATGATCTTTTTCAGACTATCACCCTCCATTGGTAAAATACGCCAGCGTTTTTTTGGGACTTAGAAAAATTTTCCTTTTTTTTTTTTTTCCCCCCAAACTCCTCTCTATCGTATTGAACATCAGCTGGTCTGACCAGGCGAAGTAAAGTCTAGCATAAGTGGTAACGTTCAGAAAAAAGTTGATCTTAGTGAATTTGTGTAATTACGATCCTTCGTCAGTGGGCGAAGTTGCGCAAGTCTATCATCTTCACTAGCAAAAATTCGCCGGTGTTAGTGAATTTACGAAGTTGTGAAATAGCGCTAGCGTTAGATGATTCGCGCTTTCGTGAATTTGGGCAATAGTGTTTGTATTTTTTTAACATTTTAAAAAAAATTTTATACTACAAAAAGATGGAATTAATGCATGCATTGTGGATAGCAATTAAGGTTGAACTTAATAATATATTGTCTCCTGAGTGGCCAACCGTGTTCTACATTATTTCTAAAGACAGATGAATGACTAAATATTTTTGTAATACACAACTTAAAAATTATATGCACAAAAGAAAATAGTTTGCATACACTTACCTTCCTCTGTTAACAACTTTTACATTCTTCCATACATCAGATTCTGCTGCCAATTTTGGATAAATATAATTCCGCCTAGAACGAATGGCAGTGAAAAGGCAGTTTTAGAGATTTGCAAATGCTTTGCCTACATATAAATGAAATGCATAATCCTTTGGCTACATTTCCTCACAATTTTCTTGAAACACTTTTATGTATGCACCGAGAGTCATAGGGGCATATTTATCAAAGAGTATAGAAAGAACAGAGGCGCCAAAAGGATAAAAGGATATAAACGAGTTTAAAAACCAAAACTTGGTAATCAGAGGAGGCAGTGGTGGACTTACCTCCTCCAAGCAGACACAAAACGACTGTAATTAAGCAGTCAAAATTTATTAACGAACTCCAATCAGTACAACGCGTTTCACGGGCTCAGACCCACTTCTTCAGGCAATAAACATAGGAGTTACAGCATCTGGCAGTAGTATACACACTCAGCGCCTCTGTGTGTATACTACTGCCAGATGCTGTAACTCCTATGTTTATTGCCTCTGTTCTTTCTATACAATAATAAGTCCACCCTGTGTGGAGGGTTGATACCCTTTTTCTATCTACAGAGAGCGACTTCTTAATCCTGAGTGGGGTCAGTACAATCTCCCCACCTGCCTTTACAGTGGTTGCCTATTGGTAACCCTGGTTTGTGAGTATATGCTATTTACTCTTATTTCATTATCCCTTACCAATACTTATTACACTATTGGGGCTCTTGGTGTT
Organism: Xenopus borealis; assembly: GCA_024363595.1. Taxonomy (NCBI): domain Eukaryota; kingdom Metazoa; phylum Chordata; class Amphibia; order Anura; family Pipidae; genus Xenopus; species Xenopus borealis. The sequence continues at coordinate 121,067,258 of CM044433.1, read as the reverse complement.
CCTTTTGTTTATTTATCAAAGAGTGAAGTTAGAGATCACAACAGTCTCATAGTGTGAAATTCTGCCCTCTGCTTCAAGCATGGGCTGCGTATTATTAATTATTATTTTTGTCCATGTGGAAGCTGTGGAAACACGGAGTAAAATTGAAAATATATCATAGATCATATTTCCAGTTCGAGTTTCCTTTAATCTTAGAATAGTTATTGTCTTGATTTAATGCAATCCATATTGTGCCATCCAAATCTTGATTTAATGCAGTCTATATTGTGCCATCTTTATTTTTAATGTTAATACTATGGTTATATATTGCATTGCACCACAATACAATAACACAACAAATAATCTTTCAACCTGTAGCATAAGCCACATTTCCTTCACAGTTAAATACTGATATCTTATTTATCAGCTTGTTAATCCAGCATGCAACCCCATTGCTCAACAGGACTTCTTATGTGTATGAAATTAGTTTAAAGATTTTAAGGAAAAGTTTGTACTGGTATATAGCCATTATATTCAACCCTGCTGTCGCCCCCCCGGCAGGTTTTAAACAAAATCCCCTCAGATCAAGGACTGCTTAGGTTTGTTGATGTGGTGCTTGATCTGACCACCTGTATTCTCCTCATTGTGATCTGATTGTTGGGCCTTAAGGCCCAGTATAGGATCAGCCCAATTTCGCCCACCTCAAGGTGGGCATATCGGGGAGAGATCCACTTGCCTTATGTATGGTCAGCTTTAGAAATGTTAGGTAGGATCAGCCTGCTCCGACCCACTAGAGAATGAAAGATTTCAGCTATTAGGCAATGTTTAATCACAAATACCCAGACTGACCTAACCCTAAAGCATTCCCACTGTTTTTTTCCCCACAATGTTTACTCCAGCTTTTAGCAGCCAACGTATGCTCCAAATTCTTAGTCAAGCAATATGATAAGTTGTAAAATGTTTTTCATACTGTGGGAAACTGTATTACAAAGTCTATGGGGAAAGTCCTGCTGGTCCTTTGAAAAAGCGTTTTGCTCAGGAGAAATTCATGTGCAGAAAGAGCTACAAGCACCTGATTTAGTGATAACTTTGCCATATAATTCATGTTTTTTTTTCTGCAAGAGAAGTTTTCGATGTACTAAAACAAACACATTCAAATTATGGTTTCTGGAACTCGATTTTTGAGATTTATTAGGCATAAAAAAGGGAAAATGTTGAAAGTTCATATAGAAGGCATAGCAAAATTCAAAGGCTTTTTTTCAGTTGTAGTTTTTGAGTATTTGGTACTCATTGAAAATAATCAGTAGAATGCGATTGTACTGGATTCAAGTTTTTTTTCTCATGATTTTAAGTGGTTCGGTTTTTGAGAGTCAAGTTTTTAATAAATAAGCGAACATTAAAGTTTCAAGGGATTTCAAGTTTCTTTGAATTAAAAAAAAAAAAACCTACCTAACAACCAAATGCCTTTGCTATGTATGGAGCAAAATAGCAGCAAAAACTTATTTTTATTACTTATTATTATTATTATTATAGTTAAATTGGTTTGCATCTGTATATTTTGTTTTTGTTACTGGCATTTGTGCCACAATTTGGGTCATTTAAAAAAAAGCACCCACAAGTGCAGTGCACGGGTTGCAGGTCAGCCACAAGTGACCAAAAATAATGCAGCTTGGGCTAAGAGCACACTAGGGGCCCATGCCAAGCTATGTCCTATCGCTAACTTAAAGGAATTGTTCAGTATAGAAATAAAAACTGGGTAAATAGGCTGTGCAAAATAAATTTTTTTAAAATATATAGTTAGTTACAGGGTCGGACTGGGGGGCCCGGGGCCCATCGGGACCTATGCCTCAGGGCCCCCCTCTGGACCCGAGTGCTGCCGCCTCCCCCATGCGCATGCGCACTATCGCGAGCGTGCACATCGGCGTGCACGCTCGCACTGGGCAGGAAGTGGGGGAAGTACCACATCATCGCAAGCATGCGCATCAGAGCGCACGCTCGCACTGAACAAGAAGTGGGTGCCGGCCCAGTCCGACCCTGGTTAGTTAGCCAAAAATGTAATGTATAATGGCTGGAGTAACTGAGTTCTAACATAATATTAACGTATTTCGGATTCAGATTTTAGCTTTGGGATATAATACATGTCCAAAAAATTGAGTCTTTATTTTTCCATGAAAAATTTGAGTTTTCCCCTTAAAACAACTCAACTAAAGCATTGAGGTTTAATAAATAGGCCCCTTAGTGTGACATTATCCTTTGGGGCAATTTTTTATACTTATTGAGGCCCCTCCCACAGGTATAATTGGGAGAGACCTTAGGCCAGGTGTGTCCAAACATTTGGCTCTGAGGGCCACATTGGAAGAAGAAAACTTGTCTGGGGGCCACACATGAAATACACAAACACTTTTGATTTGTTAAAGTAAAGAAACTTTGTATCCAGATGGAGACATACACTGGAATAAGGGACACCTGTATATTAAATAGACTTATTATAATATTATTATTACTAACTGGGTAATGGGCAGAATCCCCCTCCTCCTATATCCTTTGTTAACATGACTTTTTCTCTGGAACTGAGCATTAAAAGCTGGGCCGCATTCATATCCATCCTGGGCCGCATTTGTCTCTCGGGTCACAGTTTGGTCACCCCTGTCTGGTACTTTGTCCAACTTTCTGGCTGCCAGGCTATTGGTCTGGCCCTTGTGTATGTTTATATTTGTACTGATTGTGTATGAATATGCTTGCCACATAATTCAAATTCTCTGTTAAGTGCATGTGTGTATTTAATTTAGGGATGTTTGTTATATAGGAACACATCTGTGATGGCTATAAAATACAAGTAATTCTTGGATGGTATTAATGGTGCTGTATCATAATTAGTGAGACATTTGAATAATTCTAAAGCAGGGCAGGCTGTCTCATGGGTATATGTTCTGACTCATACCAGACAGCATTCTGCAGTACAGTAAATTAACCCTTTAATCTCCAGCAAGACTGCAGGGAAGACAGAGGAGTGGTTTACATCTGGCATCCAGCATTACACAATATGTATTTTATTATGCAATCTTTGTCCATTTTTTCTGTATAGTGCTTCATGTACAGTTTTATTATAATTCAGTTCATCAGCAATTTAGTGTGTGTGTGTGTGTGTAATGTTTGACTACTCAGATTTGTCATTACGTTAGATTAAATACATACTGGAATGTGTTGCTTCTGAGTGAGAATTTTCTCAAAACAGTATTAGTTAAGGCCATCTCTCATGTGAGATTATTAAAAGACTTTAGGCTTCTTCCTTCCTGGGGTGCATATTGCCTGCAGTTCCGCTGTTGTAAATACTTGGGTGGGGTTATCAAATACAACTGATCCAACCTTGTTATCAGTTTATGATCGGTATACGAAGGTTGAGCAGGTTGTTATTTAAATCTTTTTGGTGGTAAAGTCTGTGTAGAGGACCAACTGCTCCGGATTATCTACCTACCAATGTTCATAGGTTTAGATAGATAGATTTTGTAAATTGAGTTTGGACAACTTTACATATACATTTATTCAAACGTTTAAATGGTTTTAAAGTGTGTAAATTTTGAAACACAGTATTTGTTTATAACTTTATCTTCCCTTGTTCCAGTACCTGCAATCATCTTTTATTTATGGTCACAGAGCTGACAAATTATAGGATTATATATATATATATATATATATATATATATATATATAATTAGATTATTATTCTAGCATTATCTATTTTGCAAAAAATATTATATCCATAGAAGGATAGCTTGCTGTATTCTGTATTGTTTTCACGTTCGAAAACATGTAAACATATATATTTTACAGTAGAGTCCTGCAGTGGGTTGGGCAAAAAAAGCAGGTACCCTGCGGGATGAGGGTAAGCTTTTCAGGTGTGGGTATAGATGCGGGCCTGCAGGGTCGAGAGTCTGAGGGTCACAGCTCGGGTTGTGGGTCTCTTCCCACTGCAGCTTCCCTCCACTCGTCACCCCCTCCCATCTGACTTCATGCACAGCTCTAACATCACACGGTGCTCTTCTGTCCCTCTTGGGCATTTGTAATGATGCCACTTCCGGTTTGATGGTAGTTGGTGGGTTGCGGGTTGGGTTGCGGATAAGGCAGTTGCGGGACTCGGTTTTGTACTGGATCAAAGTTTGTTATTATGCAGGTCGTGGTTCGGGCTGCAAGTTGCGATTTCAGGTCGGGCCCAGATCTTAGAAATTGGTTCAGCGATCTTAGAAATTAGTTCAGCGCAGGACTGTTTTACAGACATAATTTGGAAGCTGGGAGATTATTTGTAGATGGCCCGTACTACCTGTTACCTACTGACGTGTAGAACAATGTAGGATTATACCTACAATTTTTATTAAAAATACTGTCACGGCTGGGAATATGAGATGGCATTCATAATCTGGACACTAACAAGCCGTAATGGTTTCAACTTCAAATGATGCAGAGTCCGCGCTAGCTAATAAATGTGACAAAAAAGGGTATGATCTAGGGGGCAGCTGCACCAGAAGGGATGAGTGGATCCACTTGTCCACTGATAGAAAATACAAATACTCAATACGGTGCGCTACCGTATTCAATATTTGTAATGGTTTCAACATTTGCAGCAGTCTGTACAAGGAAATCGAGACTCTCAACACTTCTTGATTATGTGTGCTAACCCTGACCACAATCCGTCAAATGAATTTATGTTGCAATCCTTCTATGGGGAAGAATTCAGAATTGACTAAACAAAGTAAAATAAGACTCTAATAAGATAAAGGATGCAATTTATATCCAGTGTGAATTCAACCTTTATATGTAGTATATTAGACAAACGTTCAAACCTTGGCTTTAAAATAAAAGCTTTTGATAAGCAAAAGAAGTCTTGCCATATATGGTTGAGGGGATTTGTTGGGTGGGAGGGATAGAGTGACAAGTGAATTTTTTGATGCTTCTGTCCATGGCAGACTCAGAACTCTTGTTGTGTTGTAACCTAAGTAGCAAACAACAGCCACTTGTGTTACTTCTCCAAAGAGGGACAGAAACTTGGCTGTAATTTTGCAGCTATTGTGAGTTTTACAAAGTAATTAATGTCGACAAGTAGAAAATGTTTAGTGTTTATTCATTTGATTATACATAAATGGGTAACTACCAACATACAGAACAATAAAAAGTCCTTCCCTTCCGTGGAAGGACACAATGATAATTGCCGTTAGTATATGTATCTTTATTGTCAATAAGTAAGCATTTTCGTGGTTTGTAAACATCCAACAGAAACCTTTTCTTTATGTACTGAACTACCTTCAATAAAAAGTTTTAAAAAAAAGTCCACCCCTTATCAAAAAAGTTCTTGGTGTATAGAAATAGATTACATTTATTTTCATGCCCCTGATTTTTTCCATTGTTCTGATTTAGCATTACTAATTAGCTTTGCCTTTAATTACATGACCATTGCAATCAAAAGCATGAGCCTTTTCGACCTATACTCTTTTTCCTTAGAATTAGGTGTCACCGTCACCTTAACCATTATTCCTAATAACATGTTAATATGTTGAGTCCCTACTAAAAACGCCTTACTCATCATGGTATGAATGACGTGTTCACAGCATTAAATAAGACTTATGCAAGTATGAAATCTAAATACAATTAAAATAGATAAATCACTTGGCTCAATTGTTATTCACCCATTGGTTCTTTTTGAATTAAACTACATAATTGAAAGAATTATTTTTCTAAAGGTGGCCATAGACACAGAGATCTGCTTGTTTGGTGATGTCGCCAAACGAGCAGATCTCTCCTCAATATGCCCACATTGAAGTGGGCGATATCGGGCTGATCCGATCATGGGCCCGAATCTGAAACTGGCGGTCGGAATCGCAGCACTGCATACACTGCGATGCAACGGGGTTTTTTAACCTGCCTGATTGCGATCTGGCTGACTTTCGGCCAGATCTCCATCGGGGAAGCCGTCGGATGGCCCCACACACCGGCAGATAACCTGCCGACTTGATCTGTCGGCAGCTTTTATCGGCCCGTGTATGGGGCCTTAAGATTTGTGGACTAATTCTAAAAAGGTTCATTCTCGCAGACTGGCATAGAATTATTTTGGCAAAAATACGATCGTACGAATTTTTTGTGAAATTTGGCCTCTTCGATCATCGAATATTGTATAGATTGAATGATCGGATATTCGATAATTCGATCATTCGATGATCGAAGAAATAAATATGTTAAAGTTATGCGACTGCCTCCTTCGCCAGATTGAACCTACCGAATTGTAATAGAAGCCTATGGGAAGCTGCCCATAGGCTTCTGAGGCTAAGTCCTGCTCAAATACCATTCGTACGATCGGAGCGTTCGATCATTCGAATCATATGAATTTTTCAGACTCTCTAAGGAAATTTCAAGATTTTTTTGTGAAACCGAACAATCGGTATCTGATCATACAAATTCATCGAGAAATCGGATATCGAGCAAAATGATAGCCTAAAACAATTCGATAATGATTCGATGGTCGAATACTTATCGAATTGTGAATTTGGTCGAGTTGATTTTTGGGAGTAATAGTAAATTTGCCCCTAACTGTAGAGTTTAGTATCAAAATAGCCTTTGATATTATGTCTGTCCAAAAAATCATCCAAGCCCCTCTTAAAAGCATCAACAGAATGAGCCATCACAACATCACCCGGCAGTGCATTCCACAACCTCACTGTCCTCACTGTGAAGAACCACCTACGCTGCTTCAAATGAAAGACCTTTTCTTCTAGTCTGAAGGGGTGGCCTCTGGTGTGGTGATCCTCTTTATGGGTAAAAAGGTCCCCTGATATTTGTCTATAATGTCCTCTTATGTATTTGTAAAGTGTAATCATGTCCCCTCGCAAGCGCCTTGTTTCCAGAGAAAACAACCCCAACCTCAACAGTCTACCCTCATAATCATATCACACCTTGACTACTGTAACTTTATTAATTGGCTTTCCCTTCATAGACCATTATCGCTGCAGGCCGCAATAAATGTTGCTGCTCCTCTTTTGTTATGGTGCTCTGTCAGTCTCTACACTGCCTTTCGGGTTAAAAGTAAAATGAATGACCCATACTTTTAAAGCAATTCACAACTCTGCTCCAGCTGAGCATACCAAACTGCTTGTTATGTAATTCTGCTGATCCACTCCTCATCTCCTCACTTGTTTCCTCTTCACATACTTGCATTTAAGATTTGGCTAAGGCTACACCGCTTCACTCGAATTCCTTCCCAAATTCCATCCTGCTTTCTCCACATCTCTCTGCCTTTAAAGGAACAGTTCAGGGTAAAATTAAAAACTGGGTAAATAGATAGGCTGTGCAAAATAAAAAATGTTTCTAATATAGTTAGTCAGGAAAAAATGCAAACTATAAAGGCTGGAGTGACTGGATGTCTAATATAATAGCCAGAATCCAACTTCCTGCTTTTCAGCTCTCTAAATCTGAGTTAGTCAGCGACTTGAAGGGGGGCCACATGGGACATAACTGTTCAGTGAGTTTGTAATTGATCCTCAGCATTCAGCTCAGATTCAAAAGCAACTGTTATGACCAATGTGGCCCTCCCTCTAGTCACTGATTGGATACTACCTGGTAACCAGGGTAACCAGTCCGTGTAAACCAAGAGAGCTGAAAAGCAAGAAGTAGTGTTCTGGCTATTATGTTAGACTTACAGTGACTCCAGCCTTTATACATTACATTTTTGCCTAACTAACTATATTGAAAACATTTTTTATTTTGCACAGCCTATCTATTTACCCAGTTTTTACTTTTATACTGAACAATTCCTTTAAAGGAGAAGGAAAGCTACCAAAGCAGTGTATTGCCAATAGATTAGCCACAATAGTGCAAGCTATAACACTATATTTATTCTGCAGAATGCATTACCATACCTGTGTAAACAGTTCTAGAAGTGCTCTTTTTGGTTAGAATAGCAGTTGTCATATTAGCTTGGTGTGACATCACTTCCTGCCTGAGTCTCTTCCTGCTCACTCATAGCTCTGGGCTCAGATTACAGCAGGGAGTGAGAGAGGAGCAAACTGAGAATGCTCAAGCCCAAGCCCTGGAGGTTTAAGCTGAAAACAGGAAGTCTGATACAGAATCCCATGTGCACACAATAGAAGGAAAGAAATACTGTGTTCTTTTGACAGTGGACTTAGAGCAGCATTACTTTGAGGGTTTACTGTTGTATTTATATAGACCTTTCTGATAGAGCGTACTTAATTTTAGCCTTTTCTTTCTCCTGTAAATGAACTCTTAAACATTTATTTAGCAACCCTTGCACTTATCTAGCCTAGCATTCCATCAGTGTGTGTTATATGGTACCAACAGCTGCTAAATGTAGTGCTCAATGCCACATCTCGGGGAAAAAAATTCAGAGAAAAGGTGCAGAATCATATGCCATGAATAGTAGGAATCTATTAAGGAAAAACCCTGAAAAAAGTCACCTAAAAAGTTAGGCTAGTAAAAGCTGACAAAGTTTGATAGAAGTCAATGGGAATAGTCTCTAACAACTTTATTTATTCTCCCACATTCATTAACAATGTGATTGTTGCTGGCGTGCAATATTTTAAAATACTGCAAAATAATGATTATATTGATTAGTGATACTGGTTACTCCAAAGTAATTTGATGAATTTTTGCAATGTTATAGTCTAGGCTAGATTTTGGCAAGGTAGTTGATTTTTTTTTTTGGAGTTTGCAAAAGAATTTAGAATTGTTCTAATTACATGCTGTTACTGCACAAGATAAGAATAAGATAATTATACAGTGAATAATGTACCCCTACTGTAATTTATAAAGATATTATGTCACCATGTGGCCTTGTGCTTTTATACAGGTCATATAACTCCAATGTGACTTCTGATATCTTTATAAATTTTAGTAGGGGGTACATTATGCAGTATAATCTACAGTTTGTGGGGGGGCCTGTGTCAAATTCTGGTTGCGGTGTCCATTTGGATGGCCGGGGACTCTTGTTATAAACTGCGCGTTCTGACGTCCGAATGTGCCATTTATAAGGATATAATTTACAGTCTTGTCCCATAGGGAATGAACAGACTGTAGATTATAATGGTATACTGTATATGCAGAATGAGATAAAATTAATTGGCATACCACAGGGTTTTGGGTTCTGTCCTTTTTATTATATTTTATTAAAGGGGAACTCCAGCTTATCAAAATTTGATAGAGACCCACTTAATACAGAAACCATATACCTATCACAATTACCTGTTTCTTCAAAAAGTATGACTGAATGACATTTTCTGTGCTGAAATCCAGCTGTTTAACAGTTCTCTTTCTGCATCATTTGAGATCCTGGCTGGGAAGGAGGGACTAAAACACTGATGTTACAAACACGCAACTTAGAGTAAAGAAAAAAAACTATTATTTTGTTAATTGTTATTACTATCAACAGTTTTTCTGCTTCTTTTGTTTGTTATGGTTTTCTATGCATGTTGAATGCTTATTTGTGTAATCATAAATATATTTTAGTTTAGCTGCACATATCACTGTGCATTGTTACATTACAATTTTTGGACATGCAGTTTGGAATAGTCTTCAAAAAAAAAGTTAAAAAAAATGCATTTGTTTCACTGCATTTTGCTTGAAATAAAAAGCAGCAAAAAAAGTTAATTGACTTCAATGTGCAGTAGGACCCCCATTTTACGTTTTTCAGGGGACCAGAAAAAAATTACGTAAAATCAGGGGATGTAAAATTGAGGTTCTATTCTGTTTTGCAAATTTTAGCCATTTCGCAAATCTTCCCCAGGACAGATGCAGTCATCATTATCTGTGATCAGTAGGTCTGAATATAAAAGGGCAGATAGTTGAGATTTAGGAAGGCCTTACTACTTAATATGCTTTGCAGTGAATGGAACACCATGAAGCAAGTAGTATTGCATTACTATTGATGTTGATTGATGTCACAACATAAAGCAGATTTGTAAATAATCCATAGTAATATGCAGCAGCTCCAAAACTGTGCAATTAGCATCAGAATTCAATAATCAGTCCTGTATTATCCTCTTATATGACAGACAAACTTCATTTTTTTTTTGGCAACATTTTTTATCCCCAACCAAAGGTGTGGGCTGATAGAGCCCGCATTCTGGTTGGGGATAACAGTAGGGTTTTTTTTTTTTAAATGCCCCCGCCAGCACTAGCCTACTCACACAGGGAGGGAGCTCCCAGTGTGAGCCACCATGTCAGCTCAAGCTTTTTTTTTCTTTTAAGACTACTGTTATCCCCAACCAGAATGCAGGCTCTATCAACCCGCACCTTTGGTTGGGGATAGCATTTTTTGCCAATAGGTGCCCTTTAAGCTTAGCTTCTCAATAGCTGCTCAAAGCACACTGAGCCTGTGAGTGTTACTCACATTTATGAAAGAATCCAAGATGGTAAACGCTCCTATGACATCTGTGAAGGCCTAAATTATTTCTACTAGAGATGCTAAACAGGGATCCCCAACCTTCTGAACCCATGAGCAACATTCAGGAGTAAAAGGAGTTGGGGAGCAACACGAGCATGAAAAATGTTCTTGGGTTGCCAAATAACTGGCCATTTGGTAGCTCCTATGTGGATTGTCCACCTACATCGAGGCTCTGTTTGGCAGGACACCTGGTTTTTATACATCCAAAACTTGCCTCCAAACCTGAAATTAAAAAATAAGCTCCTGTTTGAGGCCACTGGGAGCAACATCCAAGGGGTTGGAGAGCAACATGTTGCTCACGAGCTACAGGTTGGGAAACACTGTCATTAGGCTGGTGCAATACATATATAAAATATGGCATTCCTAGCCATATTGGTTTTAGGGCAGTAGTTCTTAACACTTGCTTGAAAACGGAACTGTTCTTGTATGTTTAGCACCTTTATATGTTTTAAATTCAGATTAAGGTGGTAAATGTTTTACTTTGTAAGAACTGAAACAAATACACATATTGTCCCTGTGGCATTGTTTTTTCTTTGTTTTGTCTAGATACAGCAGTAATGAGTAACCTCAATTGGTATTGCATATTTCCTGTTTCCCACAGTCAGTCTTTTAATGCCCACTATACCGACATATATTTTGCTCTTTCTACTCAAAAAGCAAACCTGTTTTGTATTTACCTAGTCATATTTGGTATTTGTTTATATGTACTCAGGAAATGTGTTATATCAGGACCCATGAGTATGGATAATTCATTTTATCATCTTGCAGATTTCAGGCATAAGGCATGTATATAGTGACTTGTGTAAGATTTCCATCAAGGTTTGTTGGTCCACAAGGAGTTAACAAATTATCCGTAGCATGTAATTGTTAATAGGCACAGATAAGAAAGGGATACAAATCATTTTGGAGGTATTAGTCAGTGGAACTCTGCTTTTATGTACCCGGAAATGTAATTTTCCCAAATATGACACTTGCATTCTGGTCCAGTGCAGGTAAGCAGGGTTATTTTCATCATGGATTTTACAAATATTTTTTGCAGACCCTGTGAAATTGTAAAAGTGGGATTCTACTGTACATATCATATGAAAAAAATTACTGAATCCCATAGACCAGTGCTGTGCAACTTCTGTGGTTCTGACACCAGAATTTTTCTGGCCTACTTGGTAAAGGATCGAGAATGGAAGCCAGTGTTGACCACACTCCCTTTATACCACACCCATGTTATTACTAGAAATATTAAGAAGATACCCATAGTAATGGTGTTAGTCCACCAACATAAAATGTCTAGTGCTCACTGCAGGGATATCACTCATAACTCAAATGTGAAAACGTTTGTCATATTATTACATAAGCTTAAATCCATATGCCGCCGATGGATAGTACAGCAACCTCTGGCACATAATTAAATCCTTGGTATTTCCAAATGCTAACACCTCCCACAAGCAGAGCTGGCAAAGTATGGCACACACAGGAAGAGTAGGGCAGGCAGGGCAGTGGCGTAACTACTCGCGGTTGGGCCCTGGTTAAAGGATGGGCACCCCGGTCAGTCCATGGCACTCACAGGCAGAACATGGCACAGGAAAAACAGCATAGGAAACAGGGAAACCTATCGGCAGCACTCTAAGATGTGACACATCAGAGCTGCTCTTGCAGTCTGTATGAGGTGTGAACAATTTGGGAACTGACAGTGAGGTGTGATCAGTGCACGGTTTTAAAAGTGTGAACTAGGCAGTGTCTTACATGTAATTACAAGTGAGAACACTGTAGGGCGTTTACAGTATGAATCTGTGAACAATGCAGGGGCAAGTTAATATCAGTTCTGAGACCATTTGAATCTTACAAAAACGTAAGCAATCAAAGCAGCCAGACTTTAATGGAGGGCCAGACAAGTAAAGCATCAGTTGGACAGCACTGCTATGGACAATTTCTGTACTTACAAAGAGACTATGCACTGGAGATCCCCTTTAAATATGACCTATCTTGCAAACAGTGGCATAAGATTGTAAACCATCATCAAGACCTAACTTAGAGATACTGACACCAGAAAATAATCTTTTTTTAATATCATTGAACAATGTCTTTGAATGCTGTAATTTTGCTGTAAAAGTATTTGCCTGATGTTTTTACATTACATTTCCTACCCCAATGTTCCTCTACAAGGGGGCTGCCATATTTGTGCAGCAGTAGTCTGTTAGCATTAGAAACTCTAACTGACAGGTCAAGAAGAGACAGTCAGGTTGGCAAAATAGTCTGGTTTATGAACTTACACTAACAATTACTAATAAATGGAGAATTATCAGTGAAAAACTGACCTATAGGTAACGCAGATTAATATTTGGAAAAGAAACATTTTAGTGTATCGCTTTAACAGACTTTGCCTTAACATACACATGTACACAGTGCTTGGCAGAGATTGTTAATCATTCACATCTGTCTCTGTCCCAATCTGGCTTAGGTTCCTATCACATTCACATGCACTTAGTTAAAGGGGTGGTTCACCTTCAAGTTAACTTTTAGTATATCGTAGAAGGGCCAATTCTAAGACACTTTTCAATTGGTCTTCATTATTTATTTTTCATAGTTTTTTAATGATTTGCAATTTTCTTCTATTTCTTTGCAGCTTGCAAATGGGGGTCACTGACACCATCTAAAAACAAATGTTCTGTAAGGCTACAAATGTATTTTTATTGCCACTTTTTGTTACTTATCATTCTATTCAGTCCATCTCCTATTCATATTCCAGTCTCTTATTCAAATCAATGCAGGGTTGCTAGGGTAATTTGTACCCTAGAAACAAATTGCTGACACTGCAAACTAGAGAGCTGCTGAATAAAAAGCTAAATAACTCAAAAACCACAAACAATAAAAAATTAAAACCAATTGCAAATTGTCTCAGATCACTCAGATATCACTCTCTACATTATACTAAAAGTTAACTCAAAGGTGAACAACCCCTTTAATTTCATCAGTAGCCAATTAACATTCTTGTTTATTGGAGTGTGGTAGGAAACTGGAATACCTAGCACAGGGATCCCCAACCTTTAGAACCCGTGAGCAACATTCAAAAGTAAAAGGAGTTGGGGAGCAACACTAGCATGAAAAATGTTCTTGGGGTGTGAAATAAGGGCTGGGATTGTCCATTTAGTATCCCCTATGTTGACTGTCAACCTACATTGAGGCTCTATTTGGCAGAGCACCTGGTTTTTATGCAACCAAAACTTGCATCCAAGCCTGGAATTCAAAAATAAGCAGCTGCTTTGAGGTCACTGGGAGCAACATCCAAGAGGTTGGAGAGCAACATGTGGCTCACGAGCTACTGGTTGGGGATCACTGACCTAGCAGAACCCATTGAGACATATTATCTTACTAAAGTTGAGCAGCATGCAGTACAACACATTACTTTACATAAGTAAGCAGTAAGCAGTGTTACTTCATATTCAGAAATGCTGTGTGGCAGGGTCTGACTGAGCCAGCAGGACACCTTGGGTCGCCCCCCTCACTTGAACATAGCCGCAGGGAGTTAAATGGGTGGTGATGGGGTGGGGGTGGACTTTGACAGGATGGGCCCTTTAGGGGCTAAGGAAGGCTCTTGGGGTTGCAGCCCCAGTGGGCCTCAGAGACCCCAGTCCAATGCTGCTTTGCAGGCTTTTGTAGCTTTTCGATATCATCATAGCTTTGTATCATATAACTGACTTTTAAAACATTTAGCATGGCTTTCAGCGATTACATAAAACTTGCTTGAGAACCACATTGTGACCTACTTAATAGCTGTTGAACTTCTATAGAAAAACCCATTGTTCTGTAGGAAGCAATTATCTTATCTCAATCTATTTATGCAGCTATAGCACACTAATGGAGGCATGGTGTCTAATCTCATTTTATATAGCACCTACCGTCATTTTCATTCTAATTTTGATTGGAATAACAGTGAAATTGTGTTTTCATATCCACAGAATACTGTTTCTAGACAACAGCTCCCAGCATGTTTTACACCTTCTTGATCAATCACGGATTTGCTTGTGGATTCCAAATATTTAACTTTTTGAAGGTTTCAGGCTTGTCCAAATCCAAGTGTTAAGCATAACTGAATACAAACATTAAACATTATGTGGCATTTGGTTGTCTAGAGCATCATGATGTATTTTTTTGTTTTTCTCAAATTCAAGTATACTGCAAGACATGATTTTTATTTGGTTCTTTTGGATGATTCAATATACAGTGGATTTAAAAATGTAAGGATTTGGTGCACCCCTAATATAATATGAAAACTACTATATGTAGTTAAGCAACACTGACATACAGTACAGTGCCTGTAGTATCGTACTAAATGTTTGTTGTTTTGCTCATTATTTGCATGGTTAAAAGATGGGTATTTTACAATGTCTGTTTCTCTGTTAGAATGTCCTGAAGAACCTGTAGTCCCATTATTACTGGGTCACAAATAATCTATAGGCCTAAAGTTTTATTTTTAATAATCTAAAACCTTTCAAGGAATAGACACATTGTCATTTTATACTTCATTATGTCAGTTGAGAACTGAGGGTAGCTGATAAAGAAAATATAAACCTGTAAACAAATCACTGCTGGATGAAGGCAGCAGTTGTAAAATTATCATCAGGCCTAAAGTAAATCTAAGAATGCCTACTGCTGAAAACAAGCTAAGATTATGAAGTTACATTGTCCTTCACACTAGGTGGTTAGCTACTTAGTAAGGGTGGATTACTCTCTCTTCTGGGCCTCTGTGATGCTTGTTTTGATGGGGAATTGTGTGAGCCCATCTAATATCATTTGTTATGCCCAGACAGAGTATTAAGGTGGCCATACACAGGTCAATAAAAGCTGCCAACAGACCAAGTCGGCAGATTATTGCCCGATCAATATCTGGCTGAAAGTTGGCCAGATGCCAATTGGACGGGACTGAAAATCCCTTTGGAACGTGGCAGTATCTGTTAGTTGATCCGACCACCCATATCTGCTACATTCTGATCCCATATCACCCACCTCAAGGGCATATCGGGAAGAGATCTGCTCGTTTGGCTCTGTGTATGGGCACCTTAAGTCATCATCCAACAATTGCTGCTGATTACATCCATACTGTAATAGAAAATAAACTAAAATAGCCATTCTGTACACCCAGTATTCAACAACTTCTCACTGCATCTATACATAACCCTATGCAGAGTCACATGTCCCCTTTAAAAAAGGAACCGCTAGTACATATAAAACTTGTATTCTCCACAATTAGCAGCTATGTGGCCACACGCTTTATGAATTTGGTATGTTTAGGGCAGAGACACAGGCAGATTCGGGGAGATCAGTCTCCCTAAAGTCTCCTCTTCTTCTGGCGACAAATCTCCCTGAACTGCCTACCCACCGACTAGAATGTAAATCTCCGGTGGGATAGAATTCACTTTCCGAAATTGCCCGAAGTTTGCCGAAGTGTCCAATTTGAAGCCTATTAAATAGACAGTACTTCGAAATTTGAATTTAAAATTTTTTTCAATTCAAATTGCATTTGGGGCTATTCGATGGTTGCAGTAGCCCAAATTTTTTTTTTAATTTAATTTGAATTTTCACTTCGGCCCTTAGTAAATGTACCCCTAATTGTCAGTCCTGTAGTACCAACTTCTATGACAGGCAGACTTAATTTTCTGCTTCATGATTAGCAATTAACCCTTTGTATAGCTGCAGAGCACAATGATCATGTGTAATGCCACACTGACACCCAAAATCCAAGATGGTGAGCTCCTGCGACAAGTTTGAAGGTTTGGATCATTACTGTTCTAGAGATGCTGAACCTTTAAGCTGATTAATTGATCTCCGTATATATAATTGTAACTGTAGATAAAATACTGTTTTTTAAAATGTATTCATTTTCAGGGTTTGGTTTAACAGTGAGATGCGTGCTTAAAAGTATATTTTGCACTGTAAAGGACAACTGTAGTAACAAGCACATGGCACACAGCCTTATGCATTTTGCAGTCACAGTTTCTGAATTTCAGAAAATGTGTTTTTCCTTATGTAGTGAGTCATATCATCCTGTGACATTTTCTGTAACAGCACTTAAATCAGAAAACACTGACCTTTCAGTGAACGGTTGCCAGATAAAAGAATTACTGTTGGGAAATGGGTCTTTTTAAAAGTCTAAGGTGTAATGTAAAAAAATGTCTGATCTCGGTGTCATCTCAATTTCAAATGACACAATGAAGAAAAAGTGACTCAAAAACTGGGGTGGAAATTTTTTGTATACTCTTAAGTGTTTTAGAAATCTAATCTGCGTAGTATTCAGCAAAGCGGAAGAATAAACTTTAACTTAATTTTAGGAAGCCTTTTCAGTAGATCCGGTAAATTCACCTGTAGGTGGAGATGTCTTAATCTAACATTAAAATCTTGAGAGGAAAGATTTTTACAGCTCACATTCTCTGGAACTTGAATTCTAAGAAATGCAGTATACCACTGCGGATTTTTAAAGAGACAGTAGAATTTTTAAAATACATTATTCTTAGCATGTTTGCAGGCAGTTATTTTTAGTTGTTTTAATGTTGTATGTGAGAGATGATGCAATATGTATTGTGCTATAGAATAGACTGTTACTTCTTTTTGCAAAACTGCAAGTTTTATAGTTAAGGATTCATTCATGCTAAAATGGTGGAAGAGGCATAAAAGTAGTTGCTGACTAGATACTGTCTGGATGTGACTTGCCATACCATTTTGTTCCAAGCCAATGCCCCTGTCATTTGAAAATCAGTGTTGTGACAAGAGACTCATGCTATGCCTCTCATAGTTTTTTGTAGGCTGCAGCATCAAGCACTTGATGCTACAGTTATTTGTGTTCCCGTGTTAACTTATTTCTGCTGCTGAGCTGATAGACCAGCATGTGCAAAGAGGCCCAACAGTTGAAAGTAATATATGCTAAAAATCTATGTACAAATGGTAAAATGGTGTAGCAAATTCATATATCAAATACTGAGCATGCAAGAGGCTAATTAATAACATGTATAAATTAAAACTAAACTAAAGATTAAGCATATTTGTATATTTTGTATACTGTTCTTTATTTTGTTTTTTTAATACTCAAGTGATTACTATTGCAATCATTTGCTAACTTGTTAAGTTATGAAAGACTAATGCAAAAAAAAAAGGCATCCATTCCTTTTTTTATTTCATAATTTGTTTAATCCAGGATTGGTAGCTGGATTCACCTTGGTAATAAATCTTTATGAAACTTAATGTTTTGCAGTCAACCCCAGTCAAGTTTGTCAATAACTATATGGTTTAAATCAAAATAAATACATCAACAAATGCAAATTAATTATATGGCGCATCATGTTTGAATACGGGTTAGCAACTATAGGTGGCCATACACAGACCGGCAGTTTATTGGCCTGTATGTGGGCTCCTAAAGTCCAAAAGTCGGCCAGATATCAATCAGGCGGGGTTAAAGATCCCATCGGATCGCAGGTGCATCTGTTCGTTGATGCAGTCCCACGATCTGACCACCCGTATTGGCTGCATTAGGATCTGATCATTGGGCCCTAGGGCCCAATATCAATAAAGGGGAAGTATCACGAAAATGTAATATAAGCTTCCTCATACTGAAGTAATAATCAAGTTTATATTCACTATTCCTCTCTCAGAATCTGTTTATCTTCATTCTGTCTTCATGCAGCAGTTGGATGTCAGATGAATGATCCAATAAATCTTATAGGGGGCTCCCTTTCCTAGCAGATGTATTAGAGCTCACTCAAATAACTGATTCCAGAACAAACAAAATATAACAAAATAACTACCATTTGTACAAATTCTGCATGTAGAGAGACAGGATTTCTGGTGATTTTAATAGTGAGCTCTGCTACATCTTCTAGGCAAACGGAGCCCCCCTATAAAATATATAATTCATCTGACACCCAACTCTTGAATGAAGATAGATGCTGAGAAAGGAATAGTGAAGATAAACTTGATTATTTCAGAAATGGTACAGAATTTTTAATTGATTGTATTTAGAAAGTTTCTTATTTCAGTATACTGAAGCTAATATTACTTTTTCATTTTTGCAATAGTTCTCCTTTAAAGACACAAATGAAATGAACCAGAGGACCAATGGCCATCTACACAAAAACAACTATTTCTTTAATCTTGTTACTTTTTAAATAAATAGGGTGTAGCAAGGAAAATACCATAATACAATTATTGGTACATGGCCATGTAAGTATAAAATCTCACCAATTTACACATGGGTCATGGTGCATATGCCTCAGACCTACAGCTTAAGGTGGAGGTATCAGACCAAGGAAGGGAAATAACAGATGGACTCAAAGCCTTACATGTTTTGTGCAGAACACTAATGCATCAAAGGAGATGCCAATCACATGCAAAATGTTAACCTAACTGCTGTGTACACACAAGTTATCTAAATGGAATGCAACTACATTTGTATTATGTGGTGCTGATGGGTGCTTAAAGGTAGTGAAAGAATGGAAATATGTGGTACAACCTACCACACTGAAGACTTTTTTTTTTTTGCATGATATTTCATATAATGCATTGGATTGCTCCTTTAATTCATTCATTAATTCATTAAATTTAATTCCTCACTATTTTGGTGAATATTATTCTGTCCTTGATCATAGTCAAACTTTTAAAATTTCTACTTACTGATGGTATCAGTGACTTATTTCATTTGATGCAAAAAAAAAATGAAGTCACCTCTGGCAATATATACGTTTACAAGAATTTTAGGAATTTTAAACAATTTAAAAATGTTAGAGATTTCCATTCATACCATTTCAAACACAAACATAATAGTAGTAGTTGTAGTTAAAAATGAATGGACACATTGTAGATATATATATAGAGTAAGAAAGATGTATAAAATATGTGTGAGAAAAATGAGATAAAATGGTAAGCGTGAAGCCATACTCACTGTGCAGATGATTCTTTCAGTCTGGGATCCTTCAATTACAAGTAGTTCCTCCTTTCTGTCTTGTTTAAGGAGGTTGCTTGTGTCTGGTGTTGAAATCAGCACTTTTTTTCTGTGGTTTCTCATCTTATGTTCTAGCATCTTATGTTCTTCCCAACGTCATGACTGTGGGAAGTAAAAGCATTTAAGGATGTTTCTTAGAATCAATTTGTTTTATTTTCACAAATTTTTCACATTATTCAGCAAAATAAATACATTTCCTCCATTGGGAGCATTATAATACAAATGTTGTAAAGTAATTGTCACTATTGCATTAAGTTATCTTGAGCATGCCATTTGGGTTATTTATAACTAGTTATTCTCAACATCTGTCAAGATTCAAGAGCTGTGTGGCACCAAGTGTGTAAAGATATATTATTTGAAGGTTGGCTAACACTTCACTGCAGCCTGCTTTGCAGTGTTCATGTTTATAAAATAGTCACCGGTGAATTCTCAGAGTGGCCGATAGGTAGTCACACCTCAACCTACTTCTGGAGATAAGATGAATATATATTCCAAAGTGCCTTTCCTTCCTCTTTACTTGTGTGAAATGAAATTATTACTTCTGTCTGTGCTCAGGAAACATATGTTTTTCTGTAATTAAACAAAATGAACAATATACATTTCAGTGTTATATGTCAAACACATACAATGTGGTTGCGGGTTATTTTGGACTATAAGAACTACAGATAGAGTCACTTGGATTTGTAAGATAAATGCGTCGTGACTCAGGGCTAATTTAAGACACTGTGTTATCTAAAGTTATCTTAACTCATTTAATGCATTTAACCTTTTCATTAGCATACCAAAGCCCCATTGTTTTCAATGGTGAACTCTTTAATTGGATGGGATGCTGTGACACAATATTCTGTGCTAAGTGAGATAAATGAGATAGATGAGTTAAGTCACGACGCATTTAACTCACCATCCAAAGTGACTGCATCTGTAATTGGAGAGGATTGGTAAATGTATCCACCCCACTGCCAACTGGGCACAGTCACCATAGTATCATACTTCTATAATGGACCTTAAATATGTTTGATATTTTTTAGTTCAGTCTCAAATGTAAAATTAATTTTGTATTACTTTCTTTAATTTCACTTAATATCATTGGAGGAAGTGGACTAAAACCAGCTTCGTTATGTCACCACCAAAATGACTTGTACATTCTTGTGGATGTAGGCAAGTTGTGTAATAATAAAAAAAGAGCAATATCCCTAACACTGTACCAGAATTTTGCTAATACTATGCGCACCTAAAAGACGTAAGATTCTTTTTTTTTTTTTACATTTTTCTCAGTACACCATGATCTCATTCTGTGAATGCACATATACACTTTAAGGTTAGACCCTCTCTGTGTGCATCAGTTAATTATGATCTACAGCCATTGGTGGAATTGTGGCAGTACAGCAGCTAAGGGGTTAATAGGTGATTGGGATTGGTGGCTGGTCCCTGAAGGCTGGTATAAAAGGTAAGTTACCTGCTTCTTGGATCTACGTCACTAGCTCCTACAAAGAACTCCCACCTTCCCCGCTTTTTAAATGTGGTTATATCTTTTTTTATATCTTTTTTTATTTGTTTTTTTAAATTGCTGCAACTTGTAAAGTGAATGGAAGATAAATTATTTTTTGTTAAAACCCTGGCTGTTGTAATTAAGCATGGTTTCACCCAGCTAGGAAAGTTGGAGGCTGGCTATCAGTTTTGAAATGGATTTGTTTTTTCTTGAAATTCAGTTTATGTTAAATGGTTAAATAACCAATAAACAAACCTTCAACCTATGTGTGTCTACATTTATGTTGTGTTTATGAGTTCGTATTTGAGAAAACTACCTACCTTTACCACGGAGTCTCATTGTAACTGGCCAGTGATATAGTTTTTTTTTTCAGCCAGTGGCCGGTAGAACAATGAAAGCAAACATTTAATGGGTTGCCTTGGATTACTGTCCATATGCAAATTAACAGTTTTGTTTTAAGAAACATAAAATATGAAATATGCTGTTTGTGATAGAGAGCCATTCCCTATCCATTACTATTTTGGAGCAATAACAGCTTTAAGTTGTTTGGTGAACTGGGAGTGAGTTGGCCCTTTTTTCCATTCCACCTTAAAATTTGACTCCATTCTTCATGATTCACTAGATTGTTCACATTAGCCAGATGATACTTGAGCACCTCAATTCTCAGATAACACCACTGATTTTCATGTCATGGACATTTATCTTCTTCAAGCTACTCCAATGTTAGTTTAGACTTGTATTTGGGATCATAAAAATTATCATCCTAAACTTTGTTTTAGCAGACTGAAACAGGCTGACTTGCAGAACTTTCCTGTATGTTTTAGCATCCATTTTTTTTTTTTTTT
>CM044433.1:120982619-121033979 GCA_024363595.1 Xenopus borealis | reverse complement strand
CTTTGTAGTCTATCTTTTAGCCAGTTCTCTATCCAGTTACAAATACTATGTTCCAGGCGAAGTCTAAGTAAATCACATCCACAGCCCTAGGTCCCTGCTTACCTTCTGATAAAAAGAAATTAAGTTAGTCTGGCAAGATCTATTATGCATAAAACCATGCTGGCACAAACTCATAGTATTGTTATTTGCTATGAAGTCCAATATCCTATCCTTTATTAATCATTCAAAAAGCTTTCCTACCGCCGACGTCAGACTAAATCTAAATGCAACATTTTGTATACAAATTATGTGAGAATTTAACTACTGTACTGAGATGTATCTTGATATCTTTTCAAATGAAGAGAAAAAAATCCTACTCAATTGACTCATACTTTCCTTTTGTATGTCCTGTATTTAACATAAAACTTGTGGTATTAGGGCTTTTTAATCTATGATCATGTAAGCTATTGTCTGTTAATTAAATATATTATTTTCTCTTTATCTATATATGTATCAATATGAGTGTGTATGGTTAAAATAATACACACAAAAGAAAAGATGTCTTTGCTAGTTTCCTATTTTACCACTATTGTTTGTCTTAAATTCTCTCCCTGAGATTGAGTAGCAGCCCTCAGTCTGTATTTGGCTGCAGTTTCCTGGCCCGCTCCCATCCTGCCCAGGCAGTACAAATATATGTTTCTTTTTGAGTGGTTCATTCACCCCTACCTCTTCAGGAAAAAATATGATACAGTAAATTCATGTAGTTAATGGATACACAAAGATGTAGTTTGCTGTAGATGCCTATTAGTCATCGCCCCATAAACATGTAGAAAAAATGTTGTGGGATCCAGTCATATCACAGTTTGTCAATTTAGACTGAAAGTTTGTGTTAGAAAGGTGGGCCTTCTATTATAGGCTGGTTAGATAACCGTTCAAATATGTGCATTGGTTCTGAACAGTGTAAACCATGTATTCTAAAAGAATGAAGCATTGCAATATATTATATGACATAGAATTGTATCCATTTATTATATTATGAAATCTGTCACTTTTTAGATTAAATTGATATTTAACGCTTTATATACTCTTCTGTCTAATTATCCCAAGCCATTCTCTGGTGCGTCTGAAATAGACTTACTTCACACTGACCACCCTTGCCATTTCCAGTATTGGGACTTAGACTGCCCCCTGAATATCAAGCCAATTGGAGAGACATAAGGAAGTCATGAGTACCCTCTATTTAAATGCATGTCTTGTTATCTGTTCATTTTTTTATGGTTGTGATAATGCAATTTGGCCATTTTCCTTTCTTTTATTTCACTGCCTTTAGTACAGCTTCTGGTGCAAAATTCATTTCACTGAACTGTAGAATGCTGTTTTTGTCAGCTAACATCCAGACTGAATTTCTAAAAGGCACACCCCTCAGGCCGGTGGTTGCCTGCAACTCATCCCCCCCAACCACTCAAAAAATGGTCAAAATATCCCACATGTCCAGTCCTCAATGCTTTGGGAAAAAAATAGCAAGTACAATTGCTGCATGTTGGTCTAGGCCTTGTACTTTTTGG
The DNA here is from genome assembly GCA_024363595.1 of Xenopus borealis. Taxonomy (NCBI): domain Eukaryota; kingdom Metazoa; phylum Chordata; class Amphibia; order Anura; family Pipidae; genus Xenopus; species Xenopus borealis. The sequence continues at coordinate 121,032,435 of CM044433.1, read as the reverse complement.
CCTTTGTTCAAATCCAAGCCTGGCTGAGGCACTTAAATCCACTCTGTTTTAACCCCAACAAAATCTTTATGTTGTTGATGTGTGGAAGAAACCACAAAGTAGAGCTGACTGGTGCTCTAGGATGTCAAACTTGCTTTCATAGCATCTCACAGTGCCTTTCTGTATTTCATAGCTTTGTATGCATAATGGAGAATATTGTGAGTAATGTAGTATACTGAAAGGTGCCATAAACCCATGGAGGAAAAAAATAACATTCCACCATATTTTTATAATAATGTAAAGGTCATCATATTGACCTTATTCGAATTACAGTCCGTATACAGAAGGTTTATGGGACAGACAGCCTTTTGACAGGTGCGTGATATTTTTTTGCTTAGGCTAATTCTTGGGCAGCACAACAGCTTAAAATAAATATATAATGAATGCAGGTATAATAGGTTTTAGTATATCTAAAACATGATCCACTTTATGGAAAACCCCCTTAACCAGATATCCCCAGATTGTACACATTTTGGATAATGGATCCCAAAGGCAGCATGAAAATCTATACTTTTTCAAAAGTTTTTTTTCATATTTTACTATAAAAGGGTATGCTTATATTAATATTTAAACAGTGATGCAATTCTAAATAGTAAAAGTGAAACTGTCAAAATTACCCATGCTCTCATTGCTCTTCCTTCTTTATTAGTTATTATTAGAGTATCATGTTTGTATGAGGGGTGAAAAGTTTAAGGCCCAAAAGTTCATGTGTGAGCTGGAGTATTTAATACCTTTGTTGGGTACACCTAACTTGTTGTGTTGACAAGTGTCAGTGATTTTATGTATTTTAAACACACATTTATGACTTAACATTTTCTAAAATAAATGTGATAATATAATTCCAGATTTCAGGACTCTGTTATACATGGGATGTTCTGAATGTACGCCAGATTCTGTGCATTCCTCGTTGGCTTGCAGACTTTTTTTCTCGGAGACTTGAACCAATATTCTCATCTGTCGAACCTGTCAATGAGGCTCGTGTAGGTATGGGTGCCACTGTTGACATCCAAAGACAGCAACGAATAGAGTTACTTGATCAGCAGTTCATGCTTTCTCAGTTAGCACATCTTGGAAGAAGACAACCACAGCAGGTAAAACATGCATCTTCATCATTTTCTTGAATATTTGATAATTACCATTTTATCTATTTTCATAACGGAACAGGTGCTATGAGCTGAAATTATACATAATGCTGATTGAACAGGAAATTCAACAAACCACAAGCAGTTTCTGTTTTAAATTAAAAATGCTAATTTAGTAGGTATTGGAGTACATTCTTTTGTGACTTTTCAAAGGCATATACCTTCAGAATGGCACCCAAACAATATTGGGTGCTTTATAATTATTTGTGATGGTTAGTGTCAATTTCCTCAACCAACAAACAACTTTATGCTGTATGTCTGGAATCAGCCTGTTAGACCAAGGGAAATCAGTCTGCGACTGTGTGAAGTTTGTAGTTAGAACAGAAATTTTGGCGTAAAAATTCATAAATAAGTCATGTAATATAAATTACTGCAATAAAATAATTGGCTATAAAACAGATTTATTATGAGACCACTACTGTTTACTGCATTTTTATATTCCTCTTTAAATAGTTAGGCCAGTTAGGCTCCTTCTTTATTATTTTCCTTTGCTAAATTGTGGCCTTCATTATATACAGTTTTAAAAAATCCAAAGTGAATATTTTTTCTTATATTGGTTTGTATTTAGTGTAGAAATGTACCAAATTCAGAATTACCTTTAAGATTCAGACAAATGGGTGGATTTGCATACAGATGTATCAAAATACATGTTTTACAACCAAGGCAGGGTTGGTTTACACACTTTTCTACTACCTTCCTCAGTCTGAAAAGAAACTTGTTATAAACAGCTAGAAACATCAGAGTACTTGGTTATTATAAATATTTGATTAAAGACCTTCCACTTCCTCAACATGCTCCTCTCCTTCCCTGGGAAACAGCAATTTTGTTGAACATTACAAGCATAAGCAACCATGATAATAAAATCAAGGTGCTCTAATTAATGGGTTACATGGGTATCGAGATGCTGTTGAGAAGGTCGTGGTAAAAATTAAGGAATTCTTGTCCTGTTCTTTGGTAGGTTTGGATACAAGAAGTTCAGATTGTGTGTGTTGTAGAGCCTTATTTAGCTGTGTGTATAGGAGATTTTGTGGGCAGCCTCTTTCTAGAAACCTAGTGAGCATATCCCTGAGTTGTATCTCTGCTGTAGCTCTTACTTTGTTGTTCCTGATGACCCACAGGAACTGTGAGTATGGTATCCCACGAGTAGTAGCTGGTGGGTGATGACTTGTGGCGTATAAAATTGAGTTCCGGTCTGTAGATTTTCTATAGAGCCGATTTCCCAGTGTAGAGTTATCAATGAAGATGTTACAGTCAAGGAAATCGATGTCACTTTGGCTATGGCACAATGTCAGTCTAATGGGGTAGTCCAGATTGTTGAGCTGATGATGAAAAGAAAGCAGGGCATCCTCCATGTCTGTCCATATCATGAACAGATCGTCTATGTAGCGTAGATACAGTAATATCTGTTGTCTTATGAGGGGAAGAATATGTGCAGTCTCGTATTCAAGCATGAAGAGATTGGCGTAGGATGGTGCCACAGCACTGCCCATTGCTGTGCCCGATGTTTGTAGATAGTATCGTTTATCGAATCTTAAAAAGTTTTTAGACAAGGTCAATTCAAGTAGGTGGATGAGGAAATCAACAGGTATCCCTTTCAGTGGTGATGTAGTCAATGTGGTATAACTGTGTAAAGACTTTTAACGTCCATGGTCACCAGAATGCTGTTGTTTGGAATGATGGAAAGTTCATTCAGGCGTCGAATGACATGGCTGGAGTCCTTGGTGTATGAGGGCATGGACTGCACCAGTGTTGGTGGAAATGATCCATGATGCACCTTCGGCAGTGTATAAATAACCGGTGTCCAGGGGTATTTAGTGGTTAGAGAGCGAAGGGTGTTTTGGTCCAACCAGCCTGCATTCATAGCAAGAGCTAGATAATCATCCAATTCTTTCTTGAAAGGGTAGGTGGGGTCCCCTGGAAGCAGCCGGTATGTTGTGTTATCAGCAAGTTGTGACAGAAGTTCGGTTCTGTAATACGAGTAATCCAATAAGACAATGGCACCAACCTTATCAGCAGGTCTTATTACCAAGTCAGTATCACTTTTGAAGGATTTTATTGCCAGTCGCTCATTTGGAGTCAGGTTGTGGTGCACAGTCAATCTGTCCTGCATAGTAGCCATATCTCGGCTGAGAATCTTCCCAAATGTTTTTATAGATGCCGGTGGATTAGGAGGGTCGAAGATGCTTTTTGCTCGGAATGTGGGATTAGCGGTGTCCACAGAATTTTTAAAATGCCCTTTCAATTTGAGCTTTCTCTGAAATTTGTGGATATCCACCAGTAAGTCGAAGGGATCTGGGGGAACACTAAGGGACAAAGGAGAGTCCCTTGTTCAATAAGGAGATTTCACCTGGTGTCAGAGTGTGTTTACTTAAGTGTGCCCTCTCCTCCTTCTTTCTCTTTTCCCTTCTTGGATCTGGTGGCAACCCCTAAAAAGGTTTGGGCTGCTTGTTGTCAGGTCCAGTATCAGAGTCTGTAGATTGGTCTGAACTATCCTCAGATACTTTCTTAAGTTTACTTAAGCTTAAAGGATGTTTGAACAGACTTTGTGAATGCCCCAGCGGCACCTCCCACCTCTACAGGACCTCTGATGTGGTTGTGGACACGCCCCTTCAACAAGTCCAGCCTTACAGACAACCCTGTGAGAATACTTGTGCAGAATAAAATAAGGTTTTTAGAGCTCTATGGAGGAGTTCAGTACACGGGTGTCCTTTTTAGCACAATAGTGCATTACTTCACTCCCTTTAGACACTACACGATTCCGTAACGCCTCACTTCCACTAGCGCCAAAACTCGATTTAAAGCTTTCACTTCTGGCTCATGTTCTGTTTCTTATTCCCTGATGAAAGTTCCACACAAGAACTGAAACGTTGGATTAAATAAACCTTCTTTTTTTCACCTGTATTGCATTTTTGTCTAAATCCTTGGAGTGCTGCCGTTTTTGCCAATGTACTTCTAAGAAGTTCCTTTGGACTATTACCCAGGTCATTGATAATACTTAAGGAGTGCGTTTCTCCTGCAGTTTGTGTGTGTGTGTGTGTATATATATATATATATATATATATATATATATATAGTTAGAGCTTGCAATCTAGATGGGGAATCCATAGTTTTAATTTATAACCCACAAGTGATAGGCTGCCTGCACCAGGAGGGAGCTTCAAGTGTGGGTGATTATTTGTGGCACATGTGCCATAGCTTTTGCTCATTAGATGCATACATGTGCATATTGAGAGCACCAGGTGAAGTGATCATTTTGTTCATCTGCACCATACAACATGGCTGCTTGGTTTGGGAGCCAGGATTGGGCCCAGCCGACCAGGTGCCTTAGGCAACCCAGTCGGCTAGCCCCTGCCCCCCGCACCCGCGTGTGCCTTAACATCTGGAAAGGAAACAAAAGGGGAAACGTAAGATAGAGGGAGAGATAAAAATAAAAAATAAAAGAATAGGCTCAATTAGTCCACGCCTCTGGCGGGAGAAACAATTTGGGGTGACAGGTGCTTTCAGCTACCAGCTTTGTTAGTTCAGAAGTAAATCATGCCGGAATTGCAAATTAGATCTGGCAATTTGGGTCCCCACCGTCTCAGTTTAAAGCAAAAGCTTTTTTATGAAAAATGTGGCAGCTTGGGGATATGGCAGAATAATAAGAAGTGGACTAAATCAAATATTCAGAGAATTTTGGACATTTATAAATGTGTATATGTATTCTGAATTAATGGTGTGAATGTAAAGCAGGAATTTAATTTCTGCTCTTCTGCTCATGGTCTATATAGTAATTTAATGTTTTTTTTCCAAATATTTAAATTTATGGATAAGAAACAGATTATAGTATTTCTGGAAATTTAGTTTAACAGACTTTTCGATGAACAACTCATGAGTAAAACTGGAGGAAGTAAGCGCCAGACATAGTTACTAAACAAGAAACAATTGTACTGTTGGTTTAGGCAATTACAGTACCAATGAAGGGATGAAAATCAGCTTCTGTGACTTTATAACTGTAGTACAGAATATTCAGTGTCATATTGATGCAGTATGAAAGGGGATGTTACGTACATCATTTGTGTTCTGTCCTCATATCGTGGAAAGGAGAAGTGAGAAGTTTTGAAAGCAGTGCTCTATCTGCATTGTTCCATTAATACTCTTGGTTGTTAATACTACTATTCTGAGAAGTCACACTTCTACTATTTACTCTTCATTTAAAGCTGGCCACCTGTATAAAAAACTCATGATGATTACAGCGGATATCTTGTGATGTAAAGGAGAGCTTAAACCTGAAGAAAGGAATGACTAAAAGTGCTATATTTTATATACAGTACTTCCTGTATAAGCAGAGATGTTCAGCAGCCTGCTAACAGTCATGCTCCTGTCCTTCAAATTGTTGAACGTTGGGATCCAGATGGATATACAGACTGGACACGTTAGCCCCTAGGGGCCTGAATGAACTTGCCTCCATTTTTTTTTTTTCAATATTGACTATTTCAGCTGTTCCTTGGGGACTAGTGAAATAGCATACTCTGATGGGATTATGGACTAACACATGGTTTCCTCTTTTTTGGATTAAAGTGCAACTAAAGTCTAAAATAGAATAATGTTAGAAATGCTGTATTTTGTATAATAAATATAAACATAAACCTACTGTACCAGAAGCACAATTAAACAAATGATTTATGCTTTCAAAGTTGGCGAAGGGTGCTGTCCTCTTGTAATGTTATTAAACATCTTTGCAAGATCAAAACCAGGCACGTGCTCAGTGTGGTCTGGGCTTCAGTTGGGAGGTTAAGTTTAAGGATCGTTATAAATGATCAAAACAGCACAAGTCAAATAATATCTGCCATAGAAGCCAATACAGCATGACTGATTAATAATAAGAATATACAGACTGCACTGGGTCTGTGCATACAAATCTACACAATTGCTGGCTGCTCTACAATGAAGCAAACAAAGCTGCTCAAGTTCTGGGAAGTAAGGTGAGGGGCTCCCCCCTGCTGTTTGAAAGTATGATCATTTCTCTGCAGATCATTTAGGAACCGTCTGCAGTTTCCTATCTGCAGCTGTCAGAGCAAGTAAAACAAAGGGGGGATTTCAATGCATACAGTCAGGTTTATTATAAAAACGGTTGACATGTTTTAATTAAAGTATATTGGAGATTTCTTTTCTCGTTTTTTTTTTTACTTTTACATCCCTTTATCCTTTAACCACTTCTACTTACTTTCTTTGACTGACTGTGGCCCCAGACAGCATTTATTCATACAAACAAAAGGTTAAATTCTCTGTTTGATTCCCCTAGGGACCCTCTGTTCTGTTGTTTTGGTTTGCCTTTCTGTGACATTGCAAGATGATATTTCTAATGTGAAGCCGGTTTATTTGTCACAGCTCTGTCAGCTTAAAATGTACACTTCTTTTTTTTTTTTTACAGTACATTTAGAATTATCATGACCCCTAATCCCATCAGGTTTACTAACCACATTTTGTTTATCATCCTGCAAGTTTTGGTGTAGTATTGACACTGCTGATAACTAGCTACTCCCGATTTAACAAACTCTTTTTTTTATTTGTGTAAGCTGATGTGATTCTGTACCCAGTTTGTCATGAGGGAGGTCCATCCATTGAGAGACCTATCATGGTAGCTGAACTAACTCCTTGATTGCATTGGGTTGCTGTGTTTAAATTACCCATGGGTCACAGTGGGCTAGGACTCTCTTCAATAAAACTCCACATTTGCTTCTAAATGCTGCTAATTCTGCCACTCTGTGCACACTATGTTGATTTTTACAATTCAGCAAGAACTCTTGTTGATAGCATGCAAAGTATTTTTTCCACCGGTGTATTTTAGCAAGTAGAAAAATATCTCTTTTAAATGAACTTAGATAAAGCCTTGCTAAAATGGAATATGGCTGACTAACAACCCAAAAACGCTCCCATCAGCAAATACAGACTGAAAACCGCTAGTGCTGGTGGTTTAGGGCCTCATATTCCACCAACCTTTCATCTGAATGTAATATCTTAATCCGGATGGTAAATTATTCATTTAACTTTTGCTTTTGATTTTGAAAATTGTTTAGAGTGTGATATTCATAATAGTGTCCATATTGTTGGTTACCTGTTCTTAATACTGCCTCTGCATGTTGCAATTTTAAAATTGTAATTCACTTATGTTATTTAGGCTGGAATGTTAAACTGGAACCGCCTTTTTCAACCCTTAAGACATCGGAATTTTGGAAATCAAGCTGAACCACAAGATCCCTCACCTGCAACTTCTGAAGAACATGTAAGTGGCTGTGCAGATCAAGCCTATATATATATATATATATCAAAAAATTAAGGTGCACACTGGGATTTGTATTATCATTAAAACGTCATAATTTATTGTTTACATTATAAAACAGGAACTGGTCGACGTTTTGGTCTCTAAGACCTTTTTCATATATATATATATATATATGCATCGCATCCAGGATTCGGTTCGGTATTCGGCCAGGAATCTGCCATTTTCAGCAGGATTTGGATTCGGCCCAATCCTGGTGACTGGCTGAACCAAATCCTTAAAATCATGTGACTTTTCTTCACAAAACAAGGAAGTAAAAAAAATTTTATGGCTGGCTTTTGACCTTCCTCTCACTAATTTGCATATGCAAATTAGGGTTTGGATTCAGTTCTGTATTTGTCCGAATCTTTCGCAATGGATTTGGGGGTTCAGCCAAATCCAAAATAGTGGATTCGGTGCCTCCATATATGTATGTATATATGTATATATATATATATATATATATATATATGTATATATATATATATATAAAGCTTGAAAGTAAGATCTGGGCAACTCTGCCAAGCCAAGGCCATGCTGTGATTTCATGTAAATAATGGGGTTTTCCCACAGTATAGATTTTAGAAGCCGTGGCACTCAAAGGGTTAGAATATATATACAGAATGCTTTGAATTATGGGAGGACATCTTCTGTAGATTCCATTTTGATCAAATAATCCAAATTTAAAACTGCTTTACTTCTTCTCTGTAATAATAAAACAAAATGTTGTACTTGATTCAGACTTGGATGTAATTCATCCTTACTGGGGGGAAAACAATCATATCAGGTTTAATGAATATTTAAATAATTTTTAGGAGACCCAAGGTATGTAGGTCCAAATTACGGACAGACCCATTACCCGGAATACCCTAGGTCTTGAGCATTCTGGATAACAGATTCCATACCTGTATTGGTAGTAATACTAATATAAATAGTACCAAATGGTTAAAAGTCAGATGCTTACTATTTGCATTAAAAATTCCCCAAATGATATAGACTGTTGAAATGAGAAATGGAAAATGGAAAACTGACAAGTACATTGATATTAACTTCGTGGAAATCCCCTTATACTGTATTTTTAAGCCGAAACATTCATTTTGTTTTTATCTTTAAAGCTCATGGAAAGTACATGTACACTGATTTTCCTGCTTTGATTTCTTGTCGTTTAACTGCAGGAAGCTCTGAGCAGCAATCTCTGTTTCTTTGCATTACTTTTTTTTCCTTTTCTTTTAAATTCATAGTTCACAGTTGAATTACGTTTTTGTAGTATTTAGGTTAATATTCTTACACAATTTGCAAATTGTCTTAATTTTAAATTTTGGGGGGTGTTAAATTATTTAGCTTTTTGTTTGATAACTCTTCAGTTTGGAATTTCAGCAGCTTTTTGTTTGCTAGGGTCCAATTCATCCCAGCAATCTGTCAGAGGTTTGAAATAGAAAGATAAATAAAAAAATATAACAAATAAAAGATGAACACAAATTGAAAACTAAAAGACTAGTCCATTATCTAACATACAAATAATTAACTTAAAGGGGAAATATTGAAAAAAGAAAAATGTAATATAAACTTCGTCATACTGAAATAAGAAACTTTCTAAATACAATCAAATTAAAAATGCTGTACTGTTTTTGAAGTAAACAAGTTTATCTTCACTATCTCCCTCTCAGCATCTGTTTATCTTCATTCTGTCTTCATGCAGCAGTTGGGTGTTAGATTTTTGACAGTTAGATCCAATATATCTTACGGGGGGGTCCCTTTCCTAGCAAATATATAAAAGCTCACTCAAATAACTGATTCCAATACACATAAAATCTAATAAAATCCTGCATGTAGAGAGACATGATGTCTGGCGATTTTAATAGAGTGAGCTCTAATACATCCTCTAGGCAAAAGGAGCCCCCCAAAAATATATATTGGATTTAACTGTCATTCAAAACCAGACTCAAAACCATATAAGATGCTGTAAATTGCAAGGTTTTAGAGGCTACCTTTAGTAAAGATTAGTAGTTTGGAGAAGAGACAAATATTTGCTTTTAATTTGTTTAAATGTGTTTTCCAATACAGATTATCAATTATTTTGGGTGGGGGGTCCAGCATACTTTCAGGGGCTTTTTTGCTAATCATGACTGTTAAAAATCATAAAACGTTTTGCATGCATGTATTTTCTTAGTTATAAAAAAAATGTTTTGCAATGTATAATTATTTTTTTCAGTAAAGTCAGATATAGCTTTATAAAAGTAGAATAACATACACGAATCCGTTGTCCTGATAAAAACGGAAATTCTGTATTTTCGTAGGCCCCCCCGGAAATGCCCATATATGTAAATAATACAAAATGTTAAAACAATCATCAGATCTTTTAACACCAATTAAGTACAATTAAGGGTTATACTGAAAGAATTAACATATTTTTCTATTTTTAAAAAAGAACAGATGTAAACATGAGACTTTTGAAAAATCTCTGCAGCCATTGTTTCTAGTAACAGTATAATAGAAGTTGTGTGTGCTTCAACCATATATTCTATATGCTATTTAACTTTGTGAGTTGAGTGCAAAGCATTAATAGACATAGTAGAAAAAATTCAGCTGCAGCACCTCTTTGTTGCAAAAAGTTAAAGTTGAATTTATTAGGGGAGACAAGCAGGCAACTTATCATCTTGGTCTCTATTGCGAGACTAAACTTGAAAAAGGGTATGCGCGTGCGTGGGCGCGTACAAGCACACTGCCCAAACCCACGTGCATGCACATGCGCAGAAGAGCGCACAGTCCAGGAAGTGCGTGGATACGCAGAAGAGCCCACGGGTGCAGGAAGCAGGGTTTGCTGCCGCAAGTGTGGAAAGAAGGGTCGGAACTAGGGGGAAACCAGCAGAACAGGTACGGTGCCTGGCGCCCCTCCACAATTCTTGATTGATATCTGGCCAATTTTTGTCCTAAAAAAATCCCGTTGGAGGGAGGACATTGTTGGATTGTTGATGCAGTAATCCTGTATCTCTGTCATTCACAAATGACCAAATAATTAAATTTATGGCCATCTTAAGATAGAATATGTCTGGAAGAACGAAAGGCGTCACTAAATGCTGGTGATCGAGAGTTTCCCCAAGTTACCCATGGTCAGCATTCACCAATGGGTTGACTTCCCCCTGCAGGCCAGCAGACAGGACCTCCCACTATCAATTAAATATCTTCCCCCTGCCCCCTAGTCTTTTTGTCCTGTCCGGGTCAGGGAGAGGATAACAGTTTTGGAAAGAAACGTGTCTACCAGGAGAAAGAAGGACAACTGTAAGAGCCTAAATATGAGCTCCCCAAGCAGGGGTCAGCAAGGGCTTACTTACATACCAGTGTCTCTCCTCCCATGTGTCTGGTTAGGGGGATGCGGAGGAAGCGTGGCCATGATAAGGCTATGCTTGCAGGCTTACCCTCCAGCTGTGAGGGTCAGGTGAAGCCAGAAGATAGGCTGCCTGCTGCAGGGCTTGGAGATCTCCGTGGGAGGCGGAAGTTCCCGGGCAGCCATCTTGGATAAGGGCAAAATTGAAGTAAATACAGGAACAGAAGCAGGACGTTGTGGGCAGTTTTTGGCGCCAAAACGCCAGCGTTCTAACCTGGGAAAGGCATAAGAGATTGGTAATGCAGTCAGGGAAGGAAAAGGATTGATTTATACAGAGCCTGCCTGCACTTATTTAAAACAACACAGTCTTCCTATGGGTGCCATCTAGCCATCAATTAAGCTGAGAATTTTATGCACACAGGTATGTGAAGGATATCCGTGAATTATCCTGTATTATTACTAGGAGAAGAGACTGATTACTTGTTTTTTATTCTCTTAAACCAGTTTCTCCAATTGAACCTGGTATGACGGGAAAAGCCTCTCACCCTAAAGGGAAAAGCCTTCCTGCCACAGATACAAGGAAAGAAGTCTCCAGAGAAAACAACTGCTGGAGAGAAACAACAGGAGCCTGGACCCTCTTTGTCACAAGAGAACCCGTTGTTTGCAGAGTCAGTAGCCTCAGTGATAAAACAGGCAGTCATTCAAGGATTTCAGGAGGTTTCAGGCACTAGGAAAAGATCATTACATCATTGTGGAAGACAGGGAGAGTCTTTTTCTGATGTGTCAGAGGGAGACCTGTCAGCTGATTCGGACATTCTGTCACAAGCAGGTTCAGAAGAAGGCGAGATTGATTCGGAAGAAGAATCAACATTTGATTTAGCGGTTATTGAGCAATTAATAAAAGCAGTTAGACAAAGTCTGACTTTTCCAACAGATTCAACAAAGTTATCATCAGCTGATAAACTCTTCCCATCATCAAAGAAGAGGTCAGTATGTTTTCCTGTGCATTCATCTATCAAGGAAATTATTGCGGCGGAATGGAAAAAAACAAAAAAGGGCTCAGACAGCAGGAAAATTTAACAAGAAGTATCCATTTGATGAACAGGATTCTAAGACCTGGGACTCACCATCTAACGTGGATGCAGCAGTGGTTAGGCTGGCTAAGAAAACTACACTTCCAGTAGATGATGTGGCCGTCTTTAGAGAGCCAATGGAGAAAATGGAATTTAACTTAAGTAAAGGTTTTGGTGCAGCAGGAGCAGCCTGTAAACCAGCAGTTGCACTGACTTCAGTGTCTAGGGCTTTGAAAGTGTGGCTGTCGGAGCTGGGAGAGGCAATATCTTCTAATGTGAAGAGACCAAAACTCTTGGAAATATTAACCGATGGCAACAGAATTTATATCCGAAGCTTTGATAGACCTAGTGCATTTTTCATCAAGATCCATGGCGCTTTTGGTGGCAGCCAGAAGAGATTTTTGGCTGAAGACGTGGGCAGCCGAAATAGCCTCAATAACTAATTTGTGTCAGTTGCCTTTCGCAGGTGAGATATTGTTTGGAGAAAAACTCGACTTAATAATAAAGAAGGTTTCAGGAGGAAAAAGTGTGTCCCTACCGCAAGAGAGTCAAGCAAATAAACCACACTTTGAGTCAAATTACAATGCTAAGGAAAAGTAATTCAGAACGTCTATTACAAACCTGGGAAAGAGTATTCCAGGCTATCTTCTTGGAGGCCAGGGCATCCAAGTTCCAGAGGAGCAGCGAAAAGACCAAGTTTCTTTTCATCAGCCCCATCCACATCCGGGCAGCAATGAAGTTGGCAAGGCTCAGAACATGGTGGTGTGAGGGAATTATAGCTATTGCATATTTCATATATCTAAAATGTCTGTTTTACTATATACTCATTCCTTCCTTGCTCAGCTATAGCTCAACAGATATCATACTGTTTAAGATGTAACTAGATGTAATAGCCAAGGCCAAGGCTGCCAGACATCTCTGTTGCATACAAAGCCTTGAGGAAGTCTCAAGTGCTTCAAGGACTATAACATGTGTTACATTGCCCATATAAGGATGCAACCAATCCCCACAAGTGCCTCAAGGACTGTGATGTGTGTTTCATACACGACTTTGCTAAACCCTTACCCAACCAATATAAAAAGCTTTGCACATACACAATAAAGCAGAAGAAGCAATTCTATACTGAACGCCCTGTATCAGTGTGATTCTTCTGGTCTAGACCTATAATCTAATTTGGACGGGAATAGATATTCTTAGAATCAGCGTGAAATCAATAACAATTTGACGCTCAACAATATCGCTACGAAATAAGTTGGCGCTATAGAAATACATGTTAATAATAATAATTATAGAGTATGGGGAAAGTTTGTTGAATTTGTTATTGAAAGAAGAGAAGATCCTTTGTCTCAATCAGCTTCTGTGTTGGTAGAATTTTTGTTCTCAGGATATGAGAAGAAATTACATTGTAACACGCTGAGAGGCCAGGTGTCGGCAATTTCGGCATTAACAGACAAGAACTGGGCAGAAGAACCCTTAGTGAAGATATTCTTTAATGTCCTAGTGAGAGTAAGACAAATGGAGAAATTGTCTTCCACCCTTAGTCTTGAAAATCTTGACTTAGTCTCCATTTGAGCCATTGGAGGACGCCTCCATATGGAACATGACGCTAAAAGTAATTCTTTTGGTGGTTGTAACATTGGCCTGTAGAGTGGGAGAGTTGGCAGCTCTGGCGGTGTCTGAACCACATACAGTTCTGTTTGAAGATAGAGTGGTGCTGAGACCTGCATTTGGGATACTTCCGAAGGTTATGTCCAAATTTCATATGGACTTGGAGGTCATCCTGCCTTCTTTTTTTCCAGACCCTACATCTACAGAAGAAAGGATGTGGCACACTCTTGATTTAGTGAGACCTATTAAGATTTATATGAAAAGAACAGAATCTTGGAGAAAGGGTATAGGAAAGGTAAAGCTCCAACGAAGGAGACTATTGGTTCTTGGATTGTGGTGGCAATTGCGAAGGCAAACAATGTGGCAGAAAGGAAAGTACCTAAAGGGTTGAAGGCTCACTCTACCAAAGCATTGGCAAGTTCCTGGGCGGCGCAAGCGAGGCAGTCGCCAGAGAGCATCTGGCAAGATGTTCATCTTTAAATACATTTTTGAAACATTACAAGTTGTATGTTTTGTCTTCCAAAGAAGCAAAATTTGTGAGAAAAGTTTTACATTCTGTAGTGTTTTCCACTGATTATAAGTTCTGTTAATTGCATTTTGTCCTGCCCTCTGTTTTTAGCTTGGGTATATCGCGTTGGTGATTGCTGATCATGGGTGACTTTGGGAAAACAGGAAATTGTTTATACATACCGTAATTTCTGTTTCCTGGACACTTCCATGGCAGCATTCACCAGGGAGTTTCCCACCCTTATAGAGGGGACAGCTTTAATACTGAGACTAGGGGGCAGGGAGAAGAGGTGGAACTTTTAATCAATAGTGGGAGGTGCTATCTGCTGGCCTGCAGGGGGAAGTTAACCCGTTGGTGAGTGCTGCTTGATAATAGATAAAAACGTTGGGAACATTCAAGCCTCCCCTATTCCTTGGTAAAAATAAATTTTTTTGTGCCAAACGTGGGTTTTTCCCCGCCCAAATAAAATTCGTAAACTTTCGTTGTATGTTATGTAGTTGGGACATTGCAAGTTCAATCGGCAAAACTCGAAAAAAATATAAAATTTTTGGCAAAAGAACCATCTTTATTGCATTTATTCTGCCGAACCACGATATATGTAGTTTAGACCAGGTTACTAGAGATTTATCAATTTCTTTCCAGAGAGGAGGATAATTAGCCTGATATATACCTTCGAGAGTCGGAGTTATTTTTATTCCTAAGTAAGTTATCTGTTTGTCAGTCCACTGTAAATCAAAGTTAAGCTTAAGCAATTTAATTTGTGATGGGGAGATATTCAAGGGAAGGGCTTCAGATTTAGTCGAGTTAATCACCAGTCCAGAAATCTGTCCAAAATGATGGAGGGTATTAAACAAATGTGGGAGAGATGCAAGTGGCTTCGTCAGAGTCATTAATAAGTCATCGGCAAATAGCATTTGTTTATGAGTTTGGTGAGCTATTGTCGTGCCAGTAATTCGTGGGTCTTGCCTAATCAATACTGCTAGGGGCTCAATCGCTAGGATAAATAAAAGTGGGGAGAGAGGGCACCCCTGTCTCGTCCCCCTATAGAGTGTAATCTTATCGGAAGCAAAGGGTCCCCATTTAAGGAAGGCTTGCGGAGTGTTATATAGAGCCTGAATCAAAGAAATAAATTTATCCCCAAAATTCCATTTACGCAAGATATAATATAAATATTACCAGGAAACTGAATCACACGCCTTTTGGATATCCAGCGCTAAAGAAATTACTGTTTTCAAAGCAATGGCTCTCAATAAGGAATTTATAGTTGTTTGCATTTATAATTTATACTCAGAGCTTAAAGGTATACTGTTTTTTTTTTTTTTTAAATGCATGAGTTCAGCAGACTTGTGCACTAAAATCCATTTTTCAAAAGCAAACAGATTTTTTTATATTTAATTCTGAAATATGAGATGGGGCTAGAGATATTGTCAGTTTCCCAGATGCCCCCAGTCATGTGACTTGTGCTCTGATAAACTTCAATCACTCTTTACTACTGTACTGAAATTTGGAGTGATAGCCACCCTCTCCCTTCTCCCTCCCCCCAGTAGTCTATTAGCAGAACAATGGGAAGTTAACCATATAACAACTTCCTGGTAGATACTGTATAATAACAGCACTCAATAGTAAAAATCCATGTCTCACTGTAACATCTTCAGTTATATTGAGTTGGAAAAACAACAGCCTGCCTGAAAGCAGTTCCCTCCTGAATTGCTGGCTGTTTCTGAAAGCACATGCGCAGGCAAAATGATCTGAGATGGCTGCCTACACACCAATATTACAACTAAAACAAATTACACTTGCTGGGTTAGGAATTACATTTTACATGGTAGACTGAATTATTTGCAGTGTAAAGTTTAATCTAAAAAATAAAAACCACACCATAAAAATCATGACAGAATCCCTTTAAGTAAAAGCATGTGTATTAGAGAATATAATGTACTTTATTTTAAAAGGATGTTAGTCATCTTTTCTTGGATTTCCATGAACTGAAACAATTATTCAGCCTGAAGTCTCACACTTATGGGGTCACATAACTTATCAGAGACATCCTGTAGGGGGTAGTGGTCTAGGACAGTACAAAAATGTTTTTTTTCTTAGACCTCGGATTTTACAGGAAGTATGTTTTACTTTACAAATCCATGTTTATGAACATACAAACAGGTTGATAGAGTAAATAATATAGAGTAGCTGGATGTAGAAGAGGCACAGATGAAATGGAAGCTAGGGTTTAGCCTCTTAAAGAGACACTGTCATCAGCATAGTAAATGTAATTTCTTTTGCCTGAAAATACTGTGAAATATTGTGAAAGTGATATTGTTTTGGTAAAAGAATTTTACTCTAAAACAAAAAGGTGGAAATGTGCATGCATGCATCCTTTAATAATACAGGAATAGGATCGAATAACAGGAAAGTGCTGAAGTACAGAAACACTATCTCCCATAGACTCTATTTTAATCTGATAATTAATTTTTTTAAATGATTTCCTTTTAATAATAAAACAGTAGCTTGTACTTAATCCCAACTAAGATATCCTTAGATAACAGATCCCATGCCTGTAATATAATGATGTTTGTATAATATTAATAAAGGATTGTTGGCTCAGTCATTAAGCTAGCTGATACAGTACATTGCTATTGAATAATAACATTTACACAAAGGCAATTGCAAAAGTGAATAGATTTACTCAGATTTTTATTATATCATCACAAAAGTCAGTTCAGCATCATTTCAGCATAATTGGTGAGCTCAACAGCCTTTGTACATGACTGCTCCTGAACCAAGCTTTATGCTCTCCTTTTATGCCAATGTTCTTAGAAGATCCCCAACCCCAGGTACTGACCTATGAAAATATTGTCCTCAGCAAAAAGTTACAGGTGAACATCAGCTGTGTACCTAGCACTGTTTGTGGGTTTTTTTTTTAAATCTAATTCTCCTTCTGTCTGTTGTTCTTAAAGGAAAGTCTAAAATAGATTAGGGATCTTCATAAATCAAATCAGCACAAGTAAAATATCTGCCAAAAACTGATATAGCAAGACAAATTAAATAATCAGTGTTGTCATGTAATCTAATGTGGCTTTTATAGTTTTTGTATTGTTTAAAGGGATCCTGTCATGGGAAAAATAATCAAATTGCATCAGTTAATAGTGCTGTTTCAGAAGAATTCAGCACTGAAATCCAGCACTGAAATCCAGCAAACAGATTTTTTTATATTTCATTTTGAAATCTGACATGGGGCTAGACATTTTGTCAGTTTCCCTTTAATACAAAATTTCTCCAACTCTGTAGAACAAGTGGCTGCAGCAAAATATCCTCTAATTAGACTCCCAGTTTATCTGTTTAAATCCCTGCAGCTGGAGTTGGAAACAGTAAAGGGGATGTAAAGGCAAAAATAAAATCCTATACAAGTCTCTACACCATCGCCAACTGCTCTACAGGGAAGCAGCAGTTAGGGACCGTCTGACAATTCGAAGGGAGAATTTCACAGCATACAGTCAGGTTTCTTATAAAAACTGTACACATTTTTTAATCAAAGTATTTTGGGGATAGATTTCTTTTTAATTAAAGTAAAAATGGGATTTATTGGCTTTATATACCCTTTAACAATGTTTGTGGTAACTATACTTTGCCCAACTAATGTTTGCCCAACAGTTTACAGTTCAATGCAGATGTGTGGGCACCTTTGCAAAATTAAATATAGAATTTTTTTTTTATAATTTGTCTCTACAATTCTTTTCTGAAAACATCACGTTTTGGTCATTCCATTTGATAGCTGTGAAAGGGATTATAGACCTCCTGTGAAATTGTATTAGATGTTGCAATGGAACAAAATCACCATAATTCATTTTGGTTAAATAAAACCTTTTCTGTAACAGTGTATGCCTACATGTTATTTAAAGCAAATGGGTCAGTAAAACAACTACAAATCATATGTAGGTCCTCTGCTGGCCATAGAGTAGAACTGCTCTCCCTTCTATTCACCAATAATATGAAGAACTTGTCTACAAAACTCTGTTTTGGTTCTGTTTCTGTTAAATTACTCTGGAAATGTTACAAAAATAAAACGATATTTACAGCATAAGCTGAATTATCTGTGTCCATTGTAGAAATGATTTAGAATGTCTTTTTTTAGGTAACAATGAAAAAAGAACGTCTAACTTTAAAGGAAATGTTATTGTCTATAGAACAGTATTTTACAGAATGTTATTGCTTGCTTTGAGATACTGTATGTATGATACATAAATTTTATGTTAATTCTGTGTCCAAAATCGGTGTTAAAAAAAAGTTTTGCATTCTGAGAGAAGCTACAGTTGTTCTCATACGTTTACATACGTTTACATGAATGATAATACCAAAAGTTTTCTTTCACTCATGGTTAGTGGTTTACTGATTAAACACAGTTGTCTGACAATAAATGGCTTCAGCCAACCATTAACCATGAGTGAAAGAAAACTTTTGGTATTATCATTCATGTTCTCTGAAAAATAGTTAAGAAATCATAAACTCTGCCAGGGTATGTAAACTTATGAGCACAACAGCTAGAATTTGAAAAACAATTGTTTCTAAGCGCAGTACAATACTGAGTGTTAATAATAATAATAATAATAATAATAATACCCAGGCCGATAGAAACACCACCTTCTGCTTTTTAGTAGAGGAACTCACACACCTGCCTTACAAGAAAAGGAACACATTTCTTTTTTTTTCTCTATTGAAATACTGGGAAATAAAACAAACATCTTGTAGTTAAGGAAAAAAACTGTTTTGTGGTTATCTGTTAAATCTTGCTCTAAGCTAAAATTGGAAACAATGAGCATTGCTTGCAGTACATAGCAAGGTTATATATAAAGTGTGAAACGTCTGTGTGTGTCTTACTTTATGAAAATGTCACACAAAACATTGCCTTATTGATTAAACTTTCCCAATTGTTTAGAATTATTGTTTTAAAATACTATCTACCATATATAATAAAGGCACTAAGTTTGCCCTGGTGCAGTAACTCATCGCAACCATACTATGTTATTTAAAAGGTTAGCAGTAAATGCTGCCTGCTGATAGGTTGCTATAGTTTAATGCACCTGGGCAAACATAGTGCCTTTTATAACATGACCCCATTAATATGAATGTGGTGGAGTAAATTTTTATTGTTGAAAACAATGTGCAGATTCCTGGTGGCTTTGAACATCATTTCTGTACATTTTGCAGTTTTATTTAGAGGCAATTTACCAAACAATGTAGTGACCATTGTTCCTCGTGCAGTGGAAAGCCTTGCCAGTTTAATAGGTCAACAAGTTTTAACAAGTAAGTCTTTCCAGTTACTTGATGGAATGATGTACCAGGTAGGATTTTACCCAAAATTGTAGCAATTTACAATTGTGTTTCTTCTCATTAACATGATAGATATATTGCATACACATTTATTTCTAAGGAATGTGTGGACAGTGGGGCTTTAACATTCATTGTGATCAGACAACACATTTAACTTGTACATATTATGTATAATAATAATATAGTAAACGTTTCCACGATAAAAATTATAAAATATTGTACTAAAAGCGGATCAAGTGGTTCAAGGAAACTATTAAAATACAACTTCCAATGTACAATTTATAAAAATGCTAGAATTCAAGTTGCAGATGTATTTACAGCTTTTACTATCCTCAAGCAGCTTGTATACATTAAATTGGCATCCTCTTCTAGTATCACATTAGGGAAGAAGACATTTCAGAATCTGAAAAAAAACTAGAAACTGTTAAGATTTTCAGTTGTGCACTTAAAGGGCATGTAAACCCTATATTTTCCTACCATCTATATAAGTTGGGCACCCACCTAAATCGCATTGTTTGTACTGCATATATCCCCTTCATCTGCCAGCGTCATAACATTTAACTAAAAAAACAGCAGCACATTTGTACTGTAGGGCTCATGCAATCAAGAATGCAGGCTTACACAGGCAGAACTTACTTTGATGAACACTTCTGCTAGGAATCAGCTCTGTAGTAGTTACGCTGAGCTCAGGAGAGGAGGTTAGGAGAAAAAATAGGATCAGACAGCTAGAGCAACGGTTCTATGGGAAGCAGCAATGGCAACTCTTCATTGGCAGCTAGACTGGAGGGGTTGTTAAGTGAAATGAGCTGCGAAGAACTGAGCATGCTCACTAGCCAACAGCCAAAGCAAAGTCATGAGGGAGGGGGCCGAGTGGGTAGAGAAAGAAAAGGAATCCTAAGTGATTAAGTGGATGCTGCAGCCTAACTAATTACCTTTTAACAACCAGAATGGCAGGTATTTAAATAATTTAAAAAATACTGTTTGTGTGGGGGATTTACATTTTTCTTTTTAAGAAATATGCAATGCTTAACTCAGTGAAATCACATTCTGCTCTTAATTTTCAATGAATCTGCCACTTTTTAAATGAATCTTGAAAGGTTTTGAAAATATGTGTACCATTGACCATTACATGAACTCAACAACTTTTAGAGGTTTATTTTTCTTTTCAATGTAAGTTTTTAAGCTAAAAAAATCTTGAATATTTGTTTCTAAAAATCTGAATTTTTGACTTGATAATCATAGATTTTGCATCATTTACATAGGCCTTGCATAAGTCCTTGCAATTGAACAGCTTGAATTTGTTTGTACTTACATATTTTCACAAGTTGCCACGGTATTGTCAGCTACGAGAAGAGTGTTGCATGCAAGGGAACAGACGCAGACCAGGCATCTCCTTGTTCTGTTCTATCTGACAGGACAGATCTTTATTTTATGCTCATATGCTTACATAATTGGTTATTGGTTACATTTGAGGTTATTTCACAGTTTTTCAATCAGGTGCAAGCGTCCTAGCGTCAGCAAAATTAGGGAAGAATAACCATTCACCTGGTTACACACAGCAAGAGTACATGCTTAAGTCAAGGCTTGTTATACAAATCTATTTGTATAACATTTGTGGTGCTTTCCAAAAGATCAGGTCGTCTTCACATTATATTGTAACCCTTGGTTGTCATTAGGTTCTATGTTTAAGGGACCAATACATATTCTTATATTGGAAATAATATTAGTATACATATACTTATGTTATACAACCTTATCAGGGGTGTACTGTATTACTTGTATTAAAACCAAATAAAATTAGTTTGTTGTGTTAGTTTGTGTTAATCAGCAAAACTTTCTGAAAACAGGAATTTTGCATGCTATAAAAAATGCTCTTAATGGGACAGTTCAGGGTACAAAAAAAATTGGATAAATAGATAGGCTGTGCAAAATAAAAAATGTTTCTAATATAGTTAGTTAGCCAAAAATGTAATGTATAAAGGCTGGAGTGACTGCATGTCTAACATAACAAAACACAACTTCCTGCTTTTCAGCTCTCATCTAAATATGAGTTAGTCAGCGACTTGAAGGGGGGCCACATGGGACATAACTGTTCAGTGAGTTTACAATTGATCCTTAGCATTTAGCTCAGGTTCAAAAGCAACAGTTATGACCAATGTGGCCCTCCCTCAAGTCACTGATGGGTACTGTCTGGTAACCAGGGTAACCAGTCAGTGTAAACCAAGAGAGATGAAAAGCAAGAAGTAGTGTTCTGTTCTTTTAGGTAGACTTACAGTCACTCCAGACTTTAATTGTATACTGAACAATTCCTTTAAATCTAAGCTCCCTTCTTTCTGCATGGTAAGTATGTTCTCTAGACATCCAGTTTTTTAAAACATTCTCTAAATTTACAGATGTATTTTAGGCTCATTCTGCTTTGTTACTGGATTTGCTGCCTGCTGTTTCTCTTACTTTCTTGCTTTTTAGAACTGAAGTATCTGTCTGATGTTTTGTGACTCTCGAGACACACAAGAGTCAAGAAACACTCTTTAACTGTTGTTGTGGTGGCATCTAGGAGCTAATGCTCCCTAAAATGAAATTTCAAATAATTTATTCTTTGTCTTTTTGGCAGGTTGCCCAGCTGATGGAAATGGGGTTTTCCAGAGCAGATGTCCTATATGCTCTAAGGGCTTCAAACAATGACGTTAATGTTGCCACCAATTTTTTATTGCAACGGTGATGTTTGGTAAAACAGAAAACTACAGCATTATATTATAAGAAGCTTTTCTACATAATGCTAGAACAAATATTTTTATAAAAACCCTGCTTATTTGTTGGAGTTGTATAATTCATATGATTTATGACTGGACTGTTTCACCCATTTATTTTCATTGTACCTTTTATAAAATGCCATTTTTTTTGTTCTTTTAATTTAAATTTCTAAAAACGTATTTCAGAATGCTGCTCAAAAACAATAATTACATGAAAAGCAATGTTTTAACTGGGAAAAACATTAAAGTAAATGCATTTTTGTATATTAATTTGCAGTTTGTTTAGATTTTAGAGTCATATCAAGTATGTGTGTATTAAGTATGAGTTTGATTATTTGTTGAAACAAGATAACAAGAACTTATTTTCATTTGGTTGAAATTAAAAGTAGGGTGCTATTAAAGAACATCATGAGAACATTACAAGCATAAAGATTTCTAGCTTGCAATTTCTTTATAAAACATTTCTATGGTAATTAAACTAGGAATAAAAACTAAGCCTACAACAATAAAATTATGAAAGATGATTTAATTGATATTATCCTCTTTTTTTGTTTTCAACACCTCACACCTTTCAAAACACCACCTTCTAGCTAATCACTATAACAGTCTAAACATGTTTTATCTTGTACGATTTCTTTAAAAAAATTAATTCATGGCAGTGTTTTAAAAAAAAAAAATCTTTTTATAATTGTATCATTAACCCAAGCCTCACTAGTGACCTGAAATAGTTGTGGTCTGAACATGTCCAGCTAGGTAGGACAAAACATTTTTGGACATTAGTTTTTTTATCTTTACATTGTGTGGAGCAGTAAGGCATAAGGCTTCTAAAAATGTTACAGGTCCAAGCCTCACTTGCATTAACAGATCGCATTACACAGAGAAATATGGGAATAGGATTATTCTGTCCAGACAGAAAATCCTGTCTGTTGGTGCCTCCAAAATGCAATTGTTCGTTTGACTCATGCACAGAATAAATGGCTAATTATATTTTGACCTTTACCTTTGTGGAGTAATAATTGTGCACTATGAGACCATTTAACCCATGGCTAGAGGTTGAATAAACTTAAAATGTTATTTGTCTGCAGAGTGTGGCCAGTGAATACAGCCTACCATGCTGGTGTTGTGGCCTAGCAGACCTTTGCAGTTGGTCTTTATTATTTTTTTATAGTTTTTGAATCATATACCTTACTCTTTTACAGCTTTCACATAGGAGTCACTGAACACGGCAGCCACAAGCCATTGCTCTGTGGGCATATCATTTTATTATCAATTGGGATGCACCGAATCCAGGATTTGGTTCGGGATTCGGCCAGGATTCGGCCTTTTTTAGCAGAATTCGGATTTGGCCGAATCCTTCCACCTGGCCGAACCGAATCCTAATCCTAATTTGCATATGCATTTACTTATATGTGCTGGTTTCCATACCCAGCAATTATATGTACATTGTTTTAGAAGATGTAATCTACTGGCTTACACTCTTGTAAATGTTAAATAAATGTATAAACCCCATGTGGTGGTCCTCTGGTCACAGTATTCATAGGCTGGCACCTCCCTGCATGGAATCATTTCTTGGGATGTTGCATTTCTTGGGATATGTCTCCTGGCCTGGGTATTGGTTTCAGTTAGAGGGCTAAGTCCTCCCCCTCTATTAGATTTTATAGGATAGAGATTACAACATTAACCACAACAATGCTTCATAATATTGGTATTTTAAGATTTAGTAAAATTTATCGTAGTCAGGAAACATTTTAACAAAGAGACACATTTATAAAAATTGATACATTTGTCAATTTGTCAAAATGCATTCAGCTGCTTTGAGCAGTCAAATGCCATTGTCCTCTATGGAGTGATAGTACTTGGCACTACTCAACAGCAGCCCTGAGCACTATCGTGTGTCTTATAACATGTTCCCCAATTGCAGAGTGGTTGGCAGGGGAAAGGAGCTAGCAATTATTCTTCTTCATTCTGGAATACATTGTTCCAGAACAAAGAATACATTTTTAAGTATCAGTAATGTTTTACCAAGCAGCAACTATCATTGCCACTCGGTAAAACATACTCGGGGTCAGTTATCAACAGTGGGCAATTTTGCACCTGGGTAGTAACCCATGGCAACTAATGAAATATTTGCTTTCATTGTTCTACATGCATCTTGCTGAAAAAAGCTAATCACATATTGATTGCTGTAGGTAAGAGGCTAGGTGCAGTTATGTCCAGTATTTATAAATGAGCCCCTGATAATTTTTTTTCTTGGAGGAAAGTTTAAATCTGAGCTTAATCTGCTAATACAGTGCTTGTTATCTTTATTTTCATCATGCTTCTGAGAGATTTTCCACAGAATTCAGTAGATGTCATATTTTGTTATTTTGCAATAAACCTTTACTATCAGAAGTAGAATAAACATTTTTACTAGTGTAAAATATTCTGGATTTTATTAGCTAATCTCACATTTTTTTTCCACATGAATACTGCATATAAAAAAAAGCTAAATAAACAATTACATTTATACCATTTGTAAACTCACAGTGACTTGGGTTCCATTTGTAATCACAAGATCTGTATCATGAGTAGCACTGCACTCTGCAGGTCAAATACAAAATAATTGTAAAAAAAATCCTCTTGCTTCATGTGTTTTATTATTTAAATTTAAAAAATAAGGTGGCATTTGTTTTACTCTTTGCACCAGCGTGGCATCAACCCCCCCCCCCATTTCTTAAAATTTTGCTTATCTTGCATGCTTTATTGGTTTCCTTGAACCTAATAAAGTTTCAGATGACCCAGCCAACTTGAATGCCTAATGTTAAGGCTGACTGAAGTACAGGCATATTATTTCTAAAACTATTGCTAGAACTCTATAGGAGTGTAAGATGAGACAGGATAATTAGCATGCGCAGCTATAGCCCCAACAAGTAGTAAGTGGGTAAAGCAAACCAGACAGTTGGGCAGAAAAGGATAGGTAGAGCCAGAAGAAAGAAACAAGTGAAGGGTGTAAGACTTCCACTGAAACCACCTAGCAAGAGTGGTGTCAGGGCAAGGCCCGGGAAGAGGGGGAAGTGCTGACTGGACCCCTGGTTGGACACTGCAGGCTGAATTGTGAGTGGGAAGGGACATTGGAGAAACTGAGGAGTGCAATTACTGAATGTACCATAAGGGGAATCAGGGGAGATCTGAAACTTGTGGAAGTGTTTCTGCCTGTTTGAGGAGGATGTGCAGCAATGTTAATAACATTTTGTTCATCTGCAAGTCCCAGCATCTCGTTTCTCTAACAGCTTTACAAAGTGATAAAAGTTAAAAGACAAGCTTGAATCATGAACTGCTAATCCTAATCATGAACCGCTAAAAACCACAAGAAATTCTGCTTGCTGACCACTCGTAGCTGCCAGTAGATAAACTGCCAAGATATAAAATTTTATATTTACTGTTACTTCCTTGTAACATTGGATACGTTTATGCTAAAGTAGTTTATGTATATAACGGCACTGTGAAACCTATACTGTTTGCAAATTTCAGTACTGTCACTATCTACAGTAAACCACAAGAAAGAATTATCGCTGCCTGCTCTTTGTTCCAGACATACCAATCTCTATTCTAACCTTTCGATTAAAACCATTAAGATGTTGCTTTGCTTTGCATACAAGGGCAATAAAGAGAAGTATATTTCTCAAGTGTAATTTTTAAGTACAAAGAAAGGTAAAATCACTACCAAGTAAGGCGCCATCCATTGATTCCTGTCACTTACCTGTTATCCCAGGTTGGTGCTTTTCTTCTTCAAACATGCACCAAAACACATTTGTGCCATTATGACTTTACCAAGCTTCTAGACTAGTCACAAAGTTATTTGTGCCACACATTAATCTTTCATGATTTCACTAATATATCTGTACAATTATGATTATATTTACTGTTAGATGTCAACAGAATTTTATTTAGACAAATGTGATGTAATTACAGTTGCATCTAGTTACATCATAATAGAGTTTATTTATCAACACTGGACTGCAACTAGACAGTAAGTCATGGCAACTTAGTACTACTAGTTGTAAGTTACCCAGTGCTGGGTGTGTAAGGGGGCACTACATGAAAGAGCACATAGGAAGAACTTTTTACACTAAGCCAAAGGGACATCTTAAATGGGTATGGCCCATTGTGCATTCCACAAACCTTTGGATCAGCTGTTTGACTATATACTTCAAATATTTATATACTTATTTATATTTAAATCCGTTTTAAAGAAGAACTACCCTCCAAAGAAAAACCCTATCCACTACCCTATAAAGTCCCCCTCCCTGCTTTCCCCATACATTATTCCAAAAAGTGTTCCTGAATATCATGCTCCCATATGCATGTAGAGTAGCGCAGTGGAGCTCATGAATGCCACCTTCCACAGCTTCGGTCTTCTTTGGATCCTTTTCCTTCCATTTGCCAATTTAACTTTTCAGTTTATATGCAGTTGACATGAATACTGGACTGGTAGCAACTGCATATGTGCCAAATAGCTCATGTCGGAGGTCTCTTACAGAAGAAGACCAAAGATCCAGAAGATGGTGCCCATGAGCTCCACTGCTATACTCTGCATAAATAAGTGAGCATGATATTCAGGGACACTTTGTCAGGTATCACAGTGAGTCTGAAGGTATTAGCTTCCCCCACGCGTCCCACTGAGCTGCACCCGGAGATGAGACAGCGATCCCAGCTAAGGAATAGCAGGAGTTCCAGTAGCAACCTCCAGCTGTGTGTGGGTGCAGGTGTTATCTAAAAATAAAGCAAGACGTTCTTGCACTGCAGGTACCTCAATCTCCGTGGGAAGATTAGGAAGAATGTGATGATGGCAACCATAGTTTGTGAAAAAAGGAGTCTGTTTGGTAGAGGAATGAAGAGCATTATTATAAGAAAATTCTGCCAATGGTAAGAGTGTACTCCAATTATCTTGAAGAAATTATTTTTCCAATGGCTGGTTGGTTTTCTCTGTCTGTCCATTAGATTGTGGAATGCTGTGGAGAATGCCAATTTAATTTTCAAAGCCTTGCATAGTGCCTTCCAAACTTTGGAGGTAAATTGTACTCTACGGTCTCAACACAATTTCATGTGGAAACACTTCAGCTGTAACAGAAGAAGAAGGCGCTCCAGAAAGTGGAATGAAATGTGCCATCTTAGAGAGCCAAACTACAATTACAAAAACTGTATTGTATCCTTGCAAAGGATGGAGACGGACAATGAAATCAACAGAGATGGAACCCCATAGTCGAGTTGTTAGTACGTAGTAATCCCAAAGGTTTAGTAAAGGTTTTGTATGTGAATCTTTAAACTGGGCACATGTCTCAAAGGAAGCCACATCATTTTTGCAATCTTTAGCTATATGTGGCCAGAAAATCTCTGAGCTAGGTCCAGAGTCTTGACAGACCCCATGTGTCCCACCAACGGATGATCGTGGATTACCATTAATGTCTCTAATCGAGGAGGTTCAGGAATAAAAAATTTTATTATTCAAAAAATATAAGCCATCACAGATTTGTAGACCCTCCTGCAGAGATTAAGAAGAAGATGCGTCCTTGATTTTCAACATTAGTTCATTCTGTAATAAGAAAAAATGTTGAGGTCGTAATATTGTATCAAGGGAGAAGGATCCCCTTTGTTAGTATGTAAACGTGAGAGGGCATCAGCTTTCTTGTTCTTGGAACCAGGTCTGTAGGTTATGTGAAAATTTAATTGAGAAAAGAACAAGGCCCACCTGGCTTGTCTAGGTTTAAGACGTTTGGGAGTCTAAGTTCTTGTGATCAGAAAAAATAATGATTGGATGAAGGACACCTTCTAGTAAATGACACCATTCCTCAAAAGCTACTTTAATGGCCAAAAGTTCTCTATCTGAGACATCATAATTTCTCTCTCTGAGCCACAGGATGAAGAAAATTTTATTACCAGTTCTTTGAGATAGGATTGCCCCAATGGCCGTTTCCGAAGCATCGACCTTGAAAACATAGGGCAGTTCAGGACGGAAGCAGATATAAATAAATCTTTTGATTGGTCAAAAGCTTCTTGTGCTTGTGCAGACCACTGAAAATGTCTAGTGGTCAGATTTGTAATGGGTGCAATAATCTTCAAACAATCCTTAATAAATTTCCCATAGAAGTTTTCAAATCTGACAAAACTCTGTACTGCTTTCCAGGACGAAGGGACAGGCCAATCAAGGATGGTCAAAACTTTCTTCTTGTCCATGCAAATCCCATCAGAGAAAATTACGAATCCTAAGAAATCATCTGAAGATTTGTTAAATTCACACTTGGTAGGACACTTTTCTTAAATGTATTTGAAATTCCTGCTCCGAAGAGGAAAAAAACAAGGATATCATCCAGATACACTATTAGAAAATGATCTAAATAGTCATGAAAAATATAACTGACAAAATGCTGGAATGTAGCAGGGTCGTTGCATAAGCCAAAGAGCATTACAAGATACTCGTAGTGACCGAAGAAGGAACGAAAAGCTGTCTTCCACTCATCTCCCTGACGAATTCTCACCAAGTTGTAAGCTCCACGTAAATCAAGTTTTGAAAAACCTTAGCACCACAATTTTTTTGAAAAAACTTAGGAAGAAGAGGTAAGGTATAGCGGTTCTTCACTTTAATTTGATTCAAGTGTCTATAAACCAATGCAGGGACGTAAGGAGTGATATCAGCCCCCCAGGCGAAGTTGAAGGGTGAATAAAACCCTTTTTAAATTCTCTTTGATATAGTCTTTCAATACCAACAGTTCAGGTTCGGACAGAGGATAGATACGCCCAAAAGGAATCGGGGTCCCGGGAAGCAGATCAATAGGGCAATCATATATTTGATGAGGAGATACTGTGTCTGCTCCTTTTTGAAGACATCCATAAAGTCACGAAGAAATGGTGGAACGTACTGAAGACGAGAATCTTGGGATGAGCACAAAGCTAAATATTTAGATGTGGTTCTAGGAGGAATCAATGAGACAAAAATTGCATTAACCTAGTGCTACAATTTACTAACGTGTTATGTGATTTCAACCATGGGAAACCCAAGAATTATAGGGAAAAGAGGGGAAGACACCACATCAAATGATAAAGTCCCAACGTGATCATAGTCAATGACAACAGAAGTGGTACTGTCTCCAATGTCACTGGTCTGGAGGAGAGTTGAGAGCCATCTGCAATTCTTACAAGAAAAGGCTGTAGTTATGAACAGGTAGGAATGGCGTGGGTCTTGATAGATTCAGCATCCACAAAACAGCCACAGGCTCCAGAATCAATGACCACTTTACTCTCTAGGGACCCTTGGGACCACTGGAGGGAGCAGGAACAATTAACATAGGTAGTTCCTGAGTGATAGAAGATGAGGATGGGAGACATGTTAGGTAGAAATGCTTACCCCCCAGCCCGAGTAGGACAATTTCTCCAAAAATGGCCCAGAAGACCACAATAAAGGCATAAATTATGTTCTCGTCTCTGGGTTCTCTCTTGAGCCGAGATGGCCATTCTAATAAGTCAGATCTTCATAGGTTCTGTAAGACTTGCAGAAGTGATAGTGACATGTGGAGAAAGAGGGGCTTAAGGCAGTACCCAAGATGTTCCAAGAGAGGGTGTTGCAGCTCTTTCAGCCGTCTTTCTGTCAAACATCAATCAATTTGGATACCTAGATCGATCAGTGCCTCCAACGAGTCAGGTATTCCTACTCGGGCTAGTTCATCTTTTAAGGATGGACTCCTTTACGGAATTGTTGCCTAAGAGCCTTGTCATTCCACCCACTATCTGTAGCATAGGTATGGAAATCAGTCACATATTCTTCCACTGAGCATTTACCTTGTAGAAAAGTTCTGATCTGATTGGGAAGCGTGTAGGTGTATATGCCATTGCAGCTTGTGATGGAGTCTCAGTAGAACCTGTGCAGAATGCATGCATTTTTTTCATCCAGCTGCAGGTAAAATAATTAATGCAATAATATGATTAGTTGCCATGAGTTTCTGCCTATGGGCAAATTTGATAACTGACTCTCTGACTTCAAAGAGAGCTGTTGAGTCAAAAGCTTGATTTTACC
Source organism: Xenopus borealis (assembly GCA_024363595.1). Lineage (NCBI taxonomy): Eukaryota > Metazoa > Chordata > Amphibia > Anura > Pipidae > Xenopus > Xenopus borealis. The sequence goes on along the minus strand of CM044433.1, from coordinate 121,002,317 downwards.
AGTCTAAAACTGCAAATATGTTAAACCACCAGAAATAGAAACTGAATGTAAACTGCAAGTACACACAGTGCTCGGTCTATGTAAGTTAATAGCAATTTATTTGTTGTTTCAAATTCCCTTTAAATACAGTGTATTTCTAAAATTTGTCACAAGGTGGTAGTATTGTTTAGTACAGTTTTCATTGGTAGGATTGGTGTATACTTTTTCATAGGAAGGACTTGTAATTTAGCAGTAAGTGTTTCAGTTAAGCTCCTGTCTTTTCAGTTTTAGAGCCTTATGCAAAGCTACATTTTCCAGGGTTAATAATTCCCTGTACCTTTACCTTTGATTAATGTTAATTGCAATTATTTTTAGATGCGTTATTTACGTGTGGTAAGAAATTTCACTTTGCTAAAGGGAATGTCTGGTGTTTTAAATGATTTTTATTTGCTTTTTCAATAATTTAAGACAGATCAGAAATAACATTGTTTTAGTAAATATCTGAAGTCTATAAAAAAGAAAGGAAGATATAAGGAAGAATGACCCTTTTTCAACGAACAGTAGGGCAGAGGGAAGAAGAAAATTAAATGTAGACAATAGATTAAATCAATGGTTCACCATGTGCTATTGATATTCGATACCTGCAAGGCCCCTTTTACATAGCAAAAAAGTATTCTAATGGCTGGCAGCTTTGAGAGGACGTGTGAGTTAAGGAGCCTTAAAGGGATACTGTCATGGGAAAACATGTTTATTTCAAAATGCATCAGTGCTGCTTCAGCAGAATTCCACACTGAAATCCTTTTCTCAAAAGAGCAAATAGATATTTTATATTTAATTTTGAAATCTGACATAGGTCTAGACATATTGTCATTTTCCCAACTGCCCCCAGTCATGTGACTTGTGCTCTGATAAACTTCACACAAGAGAACAGCTGCCTAGTAGATCTAAAGTGCTGGCTCTTTCTGAATGCACATGGCACAGGCAAAATGATCTGAGATGGCTGCCTACACGCCAATATTACAACTAAAAAAAATACTCTTGCTTGTTCAAGAATTGTTATATTGTAGAGTGAATTATTTGTAGTGTAAAAAATTTATTTTACAAATGATAACTACACCATAAAAATCATGACACAATCTGTTTAATGCATAAGAGGGGGGAAGAATAAATATAGTTTAAAAACGTGGAGAAATTGTCAGCATTACCAGTTCTGTATAGTGTAACAACATACATACCTAGGGCTGATCTAGAGTGAAAGTTTAGGGACCCCAAATTTTCCTAAATTTCTCATGTCTGTCCATAAGTATGCTGGTCAGCTTTTCATTAGTCATGAGCCAACTCATTTTGTCTTTGAAATGGTAATAAAAGTTTTTTACAAAATTTTGTGATTGTAAATTTGGCTGTCGGGAAATTAAATGTTATCAATATTCTAGTGCAATTATTAATGTTGGGTATCTTAGGGGCAAATTTACTATTATTCCCCAAAAATAATTCGTTTCTACTCGATATTCGATCAGCATTCGATCGTCGAATGTTAATCGAATAGTTCTAGGCTACCTTTTATTCGATATTCGATCATTCGACGATCAAATACAAAACTATTCGATCAGTCGAATAAATCATTTGATCGTTCGAATGATTCGTACGATTCGAACGATCGAACACTTCGATCGCAGGAATCCTATTCGATCAGGACTTAGTCTCAGAAGCCTATGGGAGTGCTCGCATAGGCTTCTATTGCAATTCGGTAGGTCCAATCTGGCAAAGTAGGCAATCGAATAAACTAAAAAATGCAAATCCTTCTCTGGTCGAATGTTCGTCCATTCAACTCTATTCGAATGTATTCGATCATTCGACCATTCCATATTCGATGATCGAATATGTCAAAATTCACATATTTGACCAAACGAAGAAATCCTACGTTCGGAATTTGATCGAATTCGATCGAACTTCGAATCCTTCACGTGACTTTAGTAAATCAGCCCCTTAGTGTCCAAGAGAGCGTTCTGAGGATCTTTCTTAAAATTATGAAAATTAATAATTTATGTTACTGAAAATATATCATAGATCCAAGATCAGAACCTTTGGATAATGGGACCAAACTCACCAAGTGTGCATCACAGACCCAGTTTGGCCACAACGCCTAAACCATTCTTCACTGAATTGGGGGTTTATCCTTTTTAAGCATGAGGGAACCTTGTACCAACAAGCTAATACCTTTCTAATAATTTTTCTTCAGTAATAGTAGTATTGTGGTCTTTGTTCCATGCTAGCATATAAGGTAAGGGGATATATATATGGATATCAAGTAGCATTTGATATAGATAAGAAATGCTACTTGAGTATGGATATTTAATGCATGTCATCTCAAATATGAGGAGGATAAAGAAGTATTATCCTTACTAAACCTACATACAAAATGGATTATCTGCTGATAATGATACATTTCAGAGAGTGGTGGACTATAGTCTTCTTGAATTACGGGCCAAGTTTTAAGGCCTTATACAAAATAGAAATGGTATATGCGATTAAAATCATTATCTGCCCACCATGAAATGATTTTCTCCCAGGTAATGAATAGTGGAATCTTGCCATTCAAAATCATAATAAAATTGGCAGCAGTTTTACAGTACGTTGGGAAAGGTTTAACATGGTTTATTGTTAATCCTGACATTTTGCCAAATATATTTAAAAAGTGAATTAAATAGTGTAGTGAGGTTAATAGTTTGGTTATTGTTATTAGAATGTCATTGGCATAGAGACATTACGAATTTGTTGACCTATTTGTAGTCCAGAGATGTTCCTGTTTTGCCTAATAAATTCAGCAAGGGTTTATTTAGCAAGAACAAATAAAACTGGAGATTGTCTGTTTTACCTTCTATAGCAATGAAATCTGCCATATATGAGCCCCATTTAGGAATTGCTATAGCAGAGTGATATGTTTTCAAAATATTCTGAAAATATGGGCTGACCCATTTTTCCAAGATAAAGAGAGAGTTCCATGAAACAGGGGTGAACCCTGTTTGGTGCAAATTGATCAGGTCAGAAAGAAGCCTACTTACAGTTGTGCTCATAAGTTTACATACCCTGGCAGAATTTATGATTTCTTAACCATTTTCTCATATGAATGATAACAGAAAACCTTTTCTTTCACTCAAGGTTAGTGGTTGGCTGAAGTAATTTATTGTCAAACAACTGTGTTTGCTCTTTTTAAATCATAATCACTACACAAACTACCCAAATGACCCTGATCAAAAGTTTACATACCTGGGTGATTTGGCCTGATAACCTGCACACAGCTTGACACAAAGGGGTTAGAATGGCTATTAATGGTAACCATCGTCCCATGGTTGGACATTGACCCGGGTGATAACATGTCTTGATTATTCTTGTTATAATACAAAACTTTACTTTAACGCTGTTCAATAACACTGTAAGTGGAACTAAAGTCGGATCTAAAGACCCTTGCAACTTAAAACAGGGAACAATAATTGGTTCGGTTTGCACGAAGAGGTATAAACTTTCTGACATCAGAAATTACATCACAAATGTTTATTGTTATTCTTTTTTATTTTTGAACATTTACTTATATTGTTTCTTTATCAAAGTTTATATAATTTCAAAACTGCAGTACTATGGAAAATAGTTTCTTTTCCCACTGTATGTAAAACTGTTCAATTACTGTGCAATAAAAGAATTGTAAAAAAAAAAAAAAGGTAACCATCGTCACCTGTGAGCTGTTTCCTTTTAATTAGTGGGTGTTTATAAAGGTCAGTTACTTTCTGGACTCCTGACATCTTTCATCCAGTGCTGCACTGATGTTTTTTGGATTCTAAGTCATGGGGAAAGCAAAAGGATTGTCAAAGGATCTGCAGGAAAAGGTAGTTGAACTCTATAAAACAGGAAAGGGATATAAGAAAATATCAAATGAATTGAGAATGCCAATCAGCAGTGTTCAAACTCTAAATAAGAAGTGGAAAATTAGGGGTTCTGTTGCAACCAAACCACGGCCAGGTAGACCAACTAAAATTTCAACCACAACTACTAGACAAATTGTTTGGGGTGCAAGGAAAACCCCACAAATAACTTCAAGTAAAATACAAAAAATACTGGAAGAAAATTTGGAAGCTGCACATGGGATGTACTTGGACATTCCAACATGATAGTGATCCAAAACACAAGGCCAAGTTGACCAGTCATTGGCTACAGCAAAATAAAGTGAAGGTTCTGGAGTGGCCATCTCAGTCTCCTGACCTCAATATCATTGAGCCACTCTGGGGAGACCTCAAATGTGCAGTTCATGCAAGACAGCCCAAGAACTGGAGTATGTTATGTTTGATCAGGGTCATTTGGGTAGTGTATTTAGTGATGATTTAAAATGATTTAAAAAGAGTAAACACAGTTGTTTTTGGCTTCAGCCAACCACTAACCATGAGTGAAAGAAAAGTTTTGTAGTATCCTTCATATTCTCTGAAAAATGGTTAAGAAATCGTAAATTCTGCCAGGGTATGTAAACTTATGAGCACAAGTGGTCTGCCAAAATTGTGGTTAATAATTTCATATTAATGTTCATTATTGAGATTGGTCTGTAATTTGAACACTCCAGATGGTCTTTCCGTGGTTTCGGAATAAATGTTAATTGAGCTTTTAAGGATTCACTATTGAAAACTTCTCCTGATCAAATTGAATCGAACATATGTGTAAGATGTGGAGTCAGTTGGGGAGCCAGTAATTTTTGTAATATAGACCAGAAAAACCATCAGGGCCTGGAGATTTAGCAATTTTCAAAAGTTTGATGGCGTTTTTTACTTCCTCTGTCGCGTAAAATAATTTATTGACAAGTATTGAACGGAAGTTGTTTGGCTTGGAGTAATATGTGGAGAATTCCTGGGGAATTCTTTTGAGGATTACTTGTAAGATTTCCTGTTTTTGTTCAGTTTGTTGTAGGTGGCAGTGTGTGTGGAAATGGATTGATTTCATTTTCTTACTAAGAGTGTTCCTACCTTGTTACTGTGGGTGTATAATTTTTTGTTTCTCTGTAGCTTGGGACTGGAGAAGGTCTAGGTCTACTCTAAGATTTTTCAATGGTATGCATAATATATTGACAGGGTTTTAGTTTTTTAATACAAATACCCACATTTACTTATTTGATTTTATTCTACCTCATTTAAAATGTTCCAGTTCTGTCTTGATATATGCCTCTGGATGGAGCATTAATATTGTCTTACATAAAACCAGTCGCATTAAAGGAGAAATATTGTGTGGAAAAAACAAGCCAGTGCATTATACTCTTTTAAATATAGAAGGAAACTTCTGAAAGAAGTAGTGATTCAGATTGATTTATTGAAAATTTCCTTAAAGTGATACTGACACTAAAAAAATACATTTTAACATATGAATGTACATTAAATGTTACCTGTAGGTCATGTTGATCATTTTTTGCTGAGAGGTTTGTTTTGTATATAATTGTTGGTTCCTAAGCTTCACTCTCTGACACTCTGTCTTTGCCAACCTGACTGTCCCATCTCAGACAGTTACAGTTTCTAATGCTAACGGACTCCTGCTGCACAAATATGGCAGCCCCCTCATACAGGAACATGGGGGATCAGACAGGTAATGTAAAAGCATCATGCAAATACTTTATGGCAAAATTAGAAGTAACTTTCAAAGCCAATATTATAATAGATGTAAAAAAGAGTTTTTTTTAAATTTCAGGTATATCTCTTTAAAAACCATACTAGTCCTGTCCATCTGTCCACTTCCTGCTGCCTCCTATGCCAAGCTGTGTAAGTGAGCTGGTGGCACTCTGCAAACTGCACTGTAGGATAGGAACCAATCAGCAACTAGGCTGACCTGATACAGAACTGAAGCAGGTCTACGCTTGGTGGGAATGCAGGGCTGTGATTGGCTATTTCCCTCCTACTGTGCTTCTGGCAGGGACCTTTTGGACACACCCACTCCTCATTTGAATCAGACATTCAGATCTATAGGGAGCTCCAATAAAAGGCAATTTTTAAAGATTATATTTATTTTTATACCAAAGTAAACTAACCATCATATATTTGTTCAGTATTCAATACAAGAAAGAGGGAAGGGCCCAGCCCACACAGGCCAGCCCACCAGGGATTTTGACCAGAACCCAGAAGGTACCCAGTCTGAACCTGCCTTTAATTTACCGGGGGCGATTCTAACCCCTAAGCCACCCTGATTCTACCCCTCTCTCTCCGTGCTGCTCGTACCTATCTAGCACCAGAGGGGGTCTGGGAGGAGGGCCATAATTATGATTTATTATCTGAGATCATTATCTGGGAATTTGGCTCTTGCTCCACTAAATATTATACAAATGTTTTATTTTCTGCAGTACTGATAAGATGTAAATCATACAATATTTGAAGAGTAGCTCAACTTAAATAACTTGTCATAAGATGTAAACAAAGATATTCTAAGACAATTTGCAATTGGTCTTTTTTTATGTTTTTTGCAAAGGTCCTTTTTATATTAACAACTAGGGAGAGGCTTTAAAGGGGAGCAATTAGTTAAATTAATAGGGCTTGTGCTAAAAGCCCTATTTTAATTAGGAAATTAAATGTTATTTCTAGCTCCAAACAGGGCAAAATCATAGGAGCTCAATCAAAACAAATTAACTGTCCACCAAATAGCCCTGTGTATTAGCGAACCCTGTCCTTCCCCCAACTGTTAGCTGCTAGTTTACAAGTAAAATGCAAAATACAAAAATTATGCAAAATGTATATTTCATATACTTGTGATACTGAATCCCCATCACTTATGCTTACCTTTTATTTCAGTCTGAGCTGCATGAAGAGTTATTTAGTATATTCTCCCAGTGATTGAGAAAGTTTCCTCCATGCAATGTGATTTTCTCACAATTAAAAAAAAAAGTAGAGTGAAACTTGCCTGTGTGTGATTATGTCATAGTAAAATTAGACTGTTTGAGTCTGGAACTGATGTGAATAATTTAAGTACATGGTAAATATGTGGATAAAACAGAATAAATAAGGTATCTGTTATAGACTGCCTGCTTACATATACAGACTGAACATACTATCCAGTCCAGGACCTACATAGGTAAAGTAGTGTATGAGTCTGGTCCTAACAAAAAATAATTGACATACTACAATTTTTACAGGCATTCTGTAATTTGCATTGGGAAAAAATTACCTTTTAGTCAGTGGTTGTTAGTTGGCCCCTCCTTAGGCCATAAGAAAAGTTATAAAATCTATCGATGCATCATCCATCCTTTAGTCATATATAGAACAGTTTAAGCGGCAGATTTACTAAGCTCGGGTGAAGGATTCGAATGCAAAAAATTTGAATTTTGGATTTTTTTTGGGCTACTTCAACCATCGAATTGGCTAAATTCTATCGAATCAAATGATTCGAATTAATCGAACGATTTGAATTTGAAAATCGTTCGACCATTCGATGGTCTAAGTACTTGCGGTTCAAAAATTTCTTCAGTTGCCTAGTTTGCCAGATTAAACCTACTGAGTTAATATATTTGCCTATGGGAAGATCCCATAGGCTTTTTCTTAAGTTTTTTTGATTGAATAGAAATCATCCGATTTTTCAAAAAATTTGATTGTTCTATAGATCAAATAGCGGTAAAATACTACGAATTCAATTTCATCGGATTTTACTTTGTGAAAAATTCGAGGGACAAATTTGAGGGTTTTTAACCCTCAAAATTCGACCCTTAATAAATCTGCCCCTAAGAGTTTCTATCTCAAACCACACTCTAATTTTCCTTCAGGCTAAACTAGCACAGTAAATAATATCAACTTTCTTGACAAACTTTGTTAACTGCCCTTCAACTAATCTCCCATAATTCTGCTCCAATCATACCCAAGGGACCAGCTACACCACTTCTGTTGTTCTCCTTTCAGACACATTTTCTAGTTCAGATGTTTTCAGATAGTTCACCAGTAAAAAAATGCCAGGTTTTATATAATTAACATATTGCACCAGCCTAAAGTTTCAGCATCTTGGAAAGTGTCTGTGACACTTAAATGCTCAGTGGTCTCTGAGCAGCTGTTGATAAGCTGCAGTTAGGGGGTCTTTACAAATTATCAAGCAGAAAATGAGGTTGGCCTGTAATATAAGCTGATGCTACAGGGCTGATTATTAAATTCTGATGCTAATTGCACTGGTTTCTGTGCAGCCATGTACTAATTATCTGTATTAAATACTAAACAGCCATATATTGTGACATATATATTTTATGTGTACTGTATATTGTGAGTGGGTCCCTAAGCTCAGTAAGTGACAGCAGCACAGAGCATGTGAATCAGTGAATCACTTGACAAAGAGTCGAAAGACTCGAAACATGTTGTACAAACAAATCACTTTTGAGCAGCATACCTGCCTACAGGCCCTTCCTTGTTGCCACTACATAGACGTTTCAGATTGAATTGTACCTACGGTGGGGTAATTATACAAGGAAAAGCCTAAAATTGTTTAAAAAGCACAAAGTAACAGTCAAACCTCCTACTATTGTAGGCTTTCCATCAGAGAAGGATTGTGAACAGGGCTGTCTTTGTCTTTTATATTGGTTGGATTTGAGTATGTAATACGTATGTATTTTAGTATGTAATCTGTATGTTGAATGTATACTGTAATATATATCTATTGTACAGCGCTGCATAATAGTTTGCCTCTTTATAAATGTGCATACTTTTCTTGGACCATGTGTATATTGTCCCAACCTTTTTCATGCCACGTTGATTGGTCGTAGTTGATCAAACAGGTTAGAAGACACAGATCTTACTTAACCCCAGTGAAATGGCATAGGCTAGTCTTATTAGAGACAGATCTGGTTACAAATGTAGATCAGATTCACTGACTCGGAAGCTTTTTCATTATTAAGAGCGTTTCATGGACAGAGCTGATTTCAAATGAGGCCAAACCTCACACTTGTTCCTTAAAAGCGCAGAAATAACAACTGCAAAAGTATACATTAGAAAGCAAAAGTTATTTATTGCAGTAATCATTATCTATAAAATAGAAAATCCAAACATTTATCATTCATATTATAACTTAACTTGGCAGAGAAATAGCTTTTATAGCTGAGTCATAACTATATAATGAGTCATAACATGCAAGCACTAGAAATCACTGCAGCGCCCCACCCTCTGTAACATAAATAACACGTTAAGAATCATTTTTGCTCTGTCAATTCTGTGTTAGATATGTTTGTCCTACCTGCTGCCATTTAGCACCAGTGGTTCACAGTGCGGTGCTACAGTATATTAGCCAGAAGCTGGAAAGATACAAGATGGAAATGCCTTATGTAACAGAAACGTCTGGCATACCCGGCCACACACTCTTGTCTCTAATTTAACCAGACTCCACATTATAAATGTTCTAACTAATTCTAACTAATGCACAAATGCTGTCCTCAGGACCTGATTGTCTTGAGACTGCACTTTATTCATTTAAAGTCACTGTATTTTATGAGCTACAGTGCTAATGTACAGACCCAACACTGCACTGGCACTGGGATCCTAAGAGGAAAAAATACAACTACAGGTCTGTATTTTCAGGCTACTATCACTCCAAAAACAGTGATTTTGACAGAATAAAGTGCCATCCAAAGTGCAAATAAAGCTTATCAGTCAGAAAAGTATTTATAATGTTTCTTTAAATTCAGTACACACAAATAAAATATTTGAGCGCCATTCTTTGCTACACTTAAGTCCTAAACAGACTTTTGCACACAAAAAAACTGATTTGGGAAAATGCATATTTTATTCTGTGTGTGCTGAATTCATTTGTTTTGATTCTGTATATTTCATTTGCTGAACAAACAAACTCAGCAAAAGGCAAAAAAGCAGCAGATTTACAAAATATCAAAGTGGGGAATGGCAACAGATTCCAACCAGCTTGAATAATTTTGCCACATAGTAATATTATTCTAATAGCAGGAGTGTTTAACTCAATGGTTCTTAACCTGGGGGTCGGGACCCATTTGGGGGTCGAACGACCCTTTCACAGGGGTCGCCTAAGGGGTATCCAAACTACAAAACCATTGTCTGGACAGAGTGGGTTAAAGGATAGTGTTGCGGCTGCCATTTGTTATTAAGGGAATACGCAGTAGCTGACAATTCCAGGAGCGAGCAGTGCAATCATCGCTTCATGGGGGCAAATTTACCACAGGCAGGACGTCTTGAATCTGAGCCTGTCACTGTGGGGGCAATATTCTGGAATATTTTAGGAATTTGCTGTGGGCCAATTAAAAATGAATCGCAGGCTGAAGTTTGGACACCCCTGACTGGTTAGGCAATACGTACTTCACCTCAGCTGTCTCTGTATTTTACTGCATAACAGTAGCAAAATAACAGTTATGAAGTAGCAACGAAAATAATTTTATGGTTGTGGGTCACCACAACATGAGGAACTGTATTAAAGGGTCGCGGCGTTAGGAAGGTTGAGAACCACTGGTTTAACTGATGTTAACAAAGCAGATCAACATTTAAATTTAACAAAAAAAATATTTTGAACTGTTTGGAGTAGGCGAACAACATCTGGTTCTATGGGGTGTTCAGATGCAGTGCTGAACTGTAACCCCAAAAGAGTCATTTATTGTGGTTATTTATTGTCATTAACACAAAGCAAGTTAAATTGTGGATTATAGATTTAGAATATAACTTGTTGAATCTAAAGGGATAAGTCTTTTCTTTACCAATGCATATCCATCCATATAGCCTGATAAAAATAGCAATTAACAACAGATCAGCTTCTATGTTATTTTACCTTGTGTTTTGTCTGAACTGTGGTGATTACACAGGATCGATGTTATGACCCAAGATATGGTGCTAGTATTTTGCCTAGGTCCACTACATATTTCCTTTGTAACCCTAAATAAAAACTGATGTGTGATTGATGGGTGCTGAAGTTATCCTTTCTTAGAAGCTGTACCATTTCAAAACTCTCTAATGTCACATAAGTCATTGCTTTGAATTCTTTTATTTTAGTATTTGGATGAACACATCTACATTGGTTTATCTTTCATATTTACTTGGTTCCATACAGCACTACAGCTCAACTAACACTGTGCCAACTTGATTTTGACTAGTGCTGTTGTTTTCTGAATATGTCTTTGACACTGCTTGACCCGAGACGTACATTTTAAATAAGGCTAAAATTCTTCTCTTGTATCCTTTAAATGCAAAAAAGTAAATGATGGGATCTATACAACAATTCATGTTCATAAGAGCAACAGTGATCTGAAGAGACATCTTGAAAGCTTTATTATCCAAGCAAGATGGCTGGCGAATAAGTCTTCTAACCATGAATTGAATGATGTTAACATGGTATGGTGTAAAGCACAGGACAATTGCTATCAATACTATCATGATTACATTGAATGCTCTTTTATATTGCCCTTTCTTGTCTGCTAAAGGGTTGTTCTTTGCTGCTATACACAGTCTCCTGCTAATGCACATATAGCAAAAGAGAATGATGCCAAATGGTGTCCCATAGCCGAAGATGCAGGCTAGCAAGAGAAGAACTGGCAGTTGAGTGACATTTTCAAAGTTGAAATATTCCATGCACGTTACTGTATTTTTGTTTTCATTTGTCATTGGTCTAAACAGCAGTGGCATTGTTTGGAGGATCACAATACACCAAAGCAGAACACATGTGTATTTAACACAACGCGTTTTCCTGAGTTTGCTGAACCGGAGTGCGTGTACCACTGCAACATAACGATCAACGCTCACACAGGTCATGAAGTAAATGCCTACATATGTGTTGGTATAAAAAATGAAGGCAGTTATCCTGCATAAGATGTCTCCAAAAGGCCAGTGGAAATTTAATATATAATAAGTAATTCTGCCAGGCAGGGCAAGTGTAAACAAGGCGTCCGACACGGCCAGGTTGATCAGATAGATGTCTGTTGAGTTCACTTTTTTCCCCCTCTTGAATGTAAGATGAAGAGCAAGAATGTTTCCACAGGAACCAATGATAAACACTATACAATAATACACAGTGAACATGGTTTGTGCAACTGTCTGATTGCTATGTACCTCACAGCTGCTTCCATTGCTGTCGGAAACATTAGTCCATGAAGGATCCATGGTGCTCTGAAAACTGATATCTGTGGGGGAAGGGAAAATAGACATGTACAATGAAATCAGCTATTGTGAAGAAGAACAACTAAATAACCTTTACAGTATTACAGTAAAACAAGAAAAGATTTACTGGAAGCTGGGTTTCATAATTTTCTTTCATTTTATTGTCTACAAGTTTACAATGTACTGTGTCGGTCCTGTTCCTTTTTTGTTTTTAGTATAATTGAGGCATTATATTAAATTGGTTGCCCTTCTTTATCTTTCCCAAAATTACATAAAGGGGTTGTTCACTTTAAAATTCACTTTTATTATGACATGGACAGAGGTATTCAGAGAAAATTTGCAATTGATTTAAATTTTTTATTAATTGGTGTTTTTGCGTTATTTTTTGCAATTTCAGCTTTAAACATCTGGTTGTTAGGGTTACAATTACCTCTAGCATGCATGCATTGATTTGAATAATAGATTGGAATATGACTAGGAGAAGGCATGAATAGAAAGAGGAGTTGATACAAATCAGAAATAACTATAAATGTGTAGACTTAGAGAGCATTTGGTTTTTTGAAGTGGTCTGTGACCTCCATTTGAAAGGTGGAGTCACAAGAAGAAGGCAAATAATTCAAAAACTGCAAAAAGAAAAAATGATAGCCAGTTGAAAAGTTGCTTAGAATTAGCCATTATATAACATAATAAAAGTTAACTTATGGTGGTGGCACACCTTACAATTCGGGGGAGATTAGTCGCCCTGCGGCAAATCTCTTCTTTGGGTGACTAATCTACTGAAATGCCTCCCCGCTGACAAGAATGTGAATCACCAGCAGGATGGCATACGTAGCACTTAGTTTTCCGAAGTTGCCCCATAAGGAAACTTCGGAAAACGTATGCAATCCCGCCAACGATTTTTATTTTGGTGGCGGGACGGCATTGCAGTCGCCCGAAGAAGAGATTTGTCGATGGGCGACGAATCTCCCCCAAATCTTCACGTCTACCACCAGCCTTAAAGGTGAGCCTTAAAGGTGAGCCACCCCTTTAATTCAGGAAGTGGAACTTATCTCTCACCTTTCTCTGGTTAGGTCTTTTCAGCAAATCTAGTGTTTTTCATTTAAAAATTGGTTTACACCCCATATGCTAACAAGCTCAATTTCACAACAATAGACTAACATTTTTCTGATAGTGTGCAAGTATCCAAACTATATGATCATGTTTTAGTTCCTGGGCTTATTAAGTACTATCTTATTATAGGAGAGAGCAGGTAAAGTCATCTCTGTTTAAAGAAATTACTAAGTAGAAGAATTCAGATAAAAGACCATGATTTGCCCATGTATGTTTTGTTGGCCACCTCTGTTAACATAAAATCCCAGTAATAAGATATGAGACCATTGCTGGATTGCCACAGGAAGGAGGCATTTAAACTGAGACATAGGATGACATAATAGGGTTCATTCATTAATGCTGTACTTATAAACCTGCTTGTCACTTAGAGAATTCATCGGCATTGATGCATAAGGGATAAAGCAAAACAAATATCAATATGTTTAGTACATTGAGACATTTTGTGCCTTAAGCTACTAAAAAATACTTATCCATATATAGTGCAATATATTTAAGCTGGCCAACATCCCTGGTTTGGCCACTGAACTTTCATCTGATTCATTAAGCATTGTATTACTTCATTATAAATTAATCAAAACATTCTTGGACATAAGGGAGATTCTGGTTATTTTATTTCTGTCTTTAACAGCTGGGCACTGTCAATGCAGAATAGAATAGAATATTTTTCTACTTGAGGTAACATAAAAATGTTTGTGGTTGTGAAATGAGATTTTGGTATTTGGGAACAGTCAGCGTGAACATTGTCAGGTTAAGGCAGGAAGAAACCAAGGTACATCTATGAGACCTGTTATCCAGAATGCTCGGGACCTGCGGCTTTCCGAATAAAAGATCTTTTCGTAATCTTCTTACCTTCTACTAGTCTACCTTCTACTAGTCTACTAGAAAATCATTAATGCATTAAATACGCCCAATGGGCTGGTTCTGTTATTAATAAGGATTAATTATATCTTAATTTGGATCATGTACAATGTATTTTTTTATTATTACAGAGAAAAAGAAAATTGGTTTTAAAAATTTGGATTATTTGGATAAAATGGAGTCTGTGGAAGACTGGCTTTCTGTAATTCTTTGTGCTTTTTTATGTCTAGCTAATTAAAATAAGACTGTTAGGGCCCTTACACACGGGCGTTTTGGACCTGCGCTCCCCTGCGTTGCATTTGGCTGCATTCAGCCGCAGGGGAGCGCAGGTCTAGACGCACCTCATTATTTTCAATGAGGTTGTACCCACGAGACGTGTGTAAGCGCCGAATGCAGACGCAATATGCTGCATTTTTCCTGCGTTTGGCGCCTACATGCGTTCGTGTGAGTACAGCCCCATTGAAAATAATTGAGTGCGTCTATACCTGCGCTCCCCTGCTGCTGAACGCAACAAAACGGAACGCAGAGGAGCGCAGGTAAAAACGCCCGTGTGTAAGGGCCCTTAAGCACTGAGTTTAATAAGTGAATTCAATTTTAGTCTAGTGATTAATCCAGTAGGAGAAACTCTGTTAGGTGTAGTATATAGTCAGTACAGGCAGATGTTACAGTATGAGTTTAGATGTACATATGAGAATTACAATGGTTTTTTTTAACTTAAAATAAATTATTATAATAGGTTGGAGAGCTAAGACAATTTGCAGGCTATATCTTCATTTCCTAGTTTATGACATAATAGTTTCTGTTTTTAAGCATAAATCTACTACACTTTCTCAGCATCTACTTATAGGGGAATGTGTATACAGTAAAACAAACCCTTTTGTTTGATTTATACTCGGTTACTAATCTGCCGGGTTGTTGGAGTCACTTGCCAAAGTCGCTAAAAAATAGACTGACTGCACGACTTCAATATTATTGTTACTCTTATTTGATATTGCTTATCTTTCTTTTTAGGACCTCTTATAACGATTTTCCATTTTGATTTAGGGCAGGTGATGTTTGTTAACACAGGACAACATGGTTACCTTAAAACCAGGTAAATGCATGCCCTGTAAGTGAAATAAAATGTTCAAAATAATAAATAAATTAAAGCAAAGGAAACCACAGTACTATATTGAGCTTTGTGGAGACGCAGTGCTTGTTATGTAACAGTAAAAAACCCTTGCATATCTTGAATTATCTCTAGTAGTAAGTTCATTTCTTTTTATAACTAGCTAGAGAAGGAAAATGCAGAGAATGCAATGAGTTCAGTATCGGGGGCCATACACTGAGAGATCCTCTCGTTAGTCGATGTTGCCAAACAGGCGCATCTCTCCCCAATATGCCCACCTTAACAATCGGATCATAATGAAGTGTAAACGGGAGGTGGGATAGTGGGGCTGCATCAACGAACAGATGTGGATGCAATCCGACAGGATTTTTATTCCTGTCCGATCAACATCTGGCCAACTTTCGGCCAGATATCGATTGGGGAAACCCATCGGAGGGCCCCATACATGGGCCAATAAGCTGCCCGTGTATGGCCACCTTAAATGATTAAACTTCAGTCCCTTTCATTACATTGAAGGAATAATTAGTCCAGCAGGAGTATAAGGGTCAGATTTAGTTCTGGTGAATTCCTTCAAAAAAACTTAACTACTGTATAGAAAGCAAACATCTGCTTCACAATGTAAAGATGTAAACTTTATCATCAAAACTGACTTCCAAAGAAGTCTGCAACAGCAGAAGTGCATTGGGCCATAGCTCAGATAAAAGATAAGCATAAACAAAAGCATGTTTCAGTAGCACAGAGGGATGATCAATTTTATTTAGATGGGGGAAGGGACAGAGAAGTTAATGGGTACTGGCTAGGGGTGTAGTCCAGTGGCACACAAACTATTTTCTCTTGTGTTGTATATACAGCAATAGAAAAAAAGACCACCCCACTGGTGTTAATATACATTATGTAAGGATACACCAGATCCCTCTAATTACCATACTCTCCTCTCATTTTCCAGGGGTAACTTAGTTATTATCAATATACCAATATACTACAAACACTCTTTGTTCTGTTCCTAAAATGTACAGAACTGATATAAGTAAAAAAAAACACAATGTAAGAAATATATATATAACATATAATGGCTCTTACTGGTCACAGAGGCTGGTCCTGGCTTTGTGCTGAGAGAGAAGTGTGCAGGTTGCAAGGAATTTAAACGTATAACAGACTTGGAGTAGTGGATCTTTTGGTTTCCTGTAGCAATTGCACCAATGTGATTTTCTTGTGTGGTTAGAATGAAAATGTTTTGGTGTGCACATTACTCTAACCAGATTCAGAGTGGCTTCCTCTTCCTGTGGTAGACATAAATATTTTTTTTTCCTCTTTTCAAAAGTTATCATTATCATATTTCACATCATACGTTTAACATATAATGTAGGTTTGTTAGTGTTCGCAGAAGCTCAACTACATAGTTTGCACTAAATACTGGTTTGATATCACTGTACACAAAGAACTCAGAGAAAATGTTCTATGCAGAAAAAATATGTAAATACATTTTATAATAATATAAATATATATGTAAAATCATGTTGTACTAGTTTTATTGTATTTATAGTACAAACTATTTATAGTATGCTATAGAATGGCTTATACTGCCCCTAAGATAGTACTTATGTATCGGTGCACAGTAAGAGTAGCAGAGCTCATGGGCTCCATCTTCCGGCTCTTCGGTTTTCTTTGGGTCCTGTACCTTCCCTTTGGCTATCTCTGGCACTTTTGGTGCTATGAACGGCAAGACTGCACATGTGTCAATATGGCGTTCGCTTAAGGAAGAATACTGGAGAGGTGGAAGATGGCGTCCATGAGCTCCTCTGCGTTACTCTGCACTGATACGTGAGTACTGGGTTAGGGGCACTTTCAGGGGTATTCAGCTCTGCAGGGTGGGACTTGGGTAGTAGGTAGGGGCTTTTCTTATTAGGGGATTAGTTTTCCCTTAAGAACTTTCGTGAGATGGGGAAAGGGTTTTTAACGCAAATGATCATATTTTTCAAACTGGTTTCATAATTTATCAAGTGCCCAAACCATAAAATCCAAACAAAAGCTGTTGTGGTTATGTAGAAGTCAGTGGAAACTGCCCTTTTTTTCTTGCAAAGATCAATCTTTCATTTGTGGTTTTAGCTGTTTCTTCACAAAAATTAGAGGTTTAGAATTTTTTTCCAATCACTCAGCAGGTTTTTATAAAGATTTTTATTAACTTTCATTGAATTTGTGGTTTTAGAGAAAATATGTTTAATTGTGGTTTATTACTGCCTTTATGCATTGCTAGGGTTGCCACCTTTTCTGGAAAAAAATACCGGCCTTCCTATATATTTATCTTTTTTTCCTATTAATAACATTGGGATCAGCCATCAAAAATACCAGCCAGGCCAATAAAATACCGGCCAGGTGGCAACCCTATCCATTGCTGACTTCAGGGCACTCACCTGTTGTTATTTATATCTTAATAGCCAAGATACCTGCCCACTATGTGTTGCTATTTAGGTCATACTTTAGTGTTTGGGACCTGGGGTTTTCTGGATAACTGATCTTTCTGTAATTTGGATCTCCATTCCTTAAAGGAGAAGGAAAGGCTGGAGGCACTTGGGGGTGCCAAACTTTAGGCAACCTCAAAATATTGTATCTACCTACCTGAAACCCTGGGTCAGTGCACCTATCATGCGGCTGTGCATGCACAGTAGAATGAAAAGGTGAACTTTAACTAACAAGTCGGCTTTTTCATTAAACTGCGCATGTATTAGAAGACAGAAAACGGAATGGAAGTTGACCGCTCTGTGGTGCTCATTCGTATAAACCCGGGCCAGTGCAGATTACTGCTGATAGGAGCCTGAGGGTTTCAGGTAGGCAGATACAATCACTTTGGGGTGCCTGCCATTAGTAAATCTGCCCCTAGATGGGCCGCTCCGGCCATGAGGCAAAGTGAGCATCTTGCCTCAGGCGGCACGGAGCGGCCAGTTACCAGGGGCGGCAAAAAGCCGCCACGGGCAACTTTAAGAGTCGAAACGGAAATCCGGCTCTTCTAGTGCAGCAAGCACAATAGCGCTCGCTGCGCTAGCGATGTGGCCACTCCTCCACTTGCTCTGACGATAAAAATTAGAAGCATGGAGTTGGGGGGGGCAGCATCAGGGCTGCTTCCTCTGGTGGCAGCAACCCGTGGAACGCATAAATATATATATTAAAGTTTTCTCAGTGGAGCTCATCCGGCTGTTTGTGCTTCTTTCCGCTCCTGGGGGCTGCTCTCGCGGGAAGTCGGCAACTCCTTGCCGGTCAGTCAACTCCTCCATATACCCATGGTGACCATCCCACTGTCTGTCATGCTGTTGGTGCGTATAATAAAGCCGCAATAATCTTAATATCATTGTGCCTTTCCATGATTCCGTTGAGCGCTAGAGAGCGGGTATATGGAGGAGTTAACCCGTGGAACGCCCCTGCTAGATGTTGCTGTTTAGTATTAAATCTTTTCTGGAAGCAGGAGGGGTTGCCATGGTGAGTCTATATAAGAGAGTGAGTATTGGGCCCAGATCTGTTTGACTGATCAAAAGGGGGTGGCCTGAGGACCAATATCTCAGATATCTTCTGACCTGGGCCAGTAACTTACATGAGCCAAGAAAAGCAGGTAAATAAGTGAAACAGTTTGCAATTTTGTGGTGCTGTTCAGCTGAATGGTGAATCGTGTAGCAACTTCGAGTGAAGGATGAGTGACTAACTTCATCGGTGATGATAAAGGTCTGAGTTTATAAGCAAGACCTGTGTGATTCTCCAGTTTATTCAATACAAAGTCAAAACCACCAAAAATTCTTCCAAAGATGTACCATACTTTAGTAATAAATATTATTCCCCAGACACTGGCAGAAAAAACATAACAGTTTGCATCCTGCCCTCCCCCCCACCTTATAATAAATTATCTCTAGCATGTGCTGTTTTGATAAATATGAGATATCTGATTTTGTCTAGTGGTTTCCTGTTACAGAAACCATTTTGCTTTGCATATTTGGGTCATTCTTCAGTAATACCGCAAACCGCAAGATTTCTTACAAAAAGATGCACAGAACATAATCATGATGAATGCTTTGTACTGGTATGTTGGTCAGTTTGACATACATTTTAACAATGGTGAGAATCTGTGTCAATTGACCTACAAGTAAGAATACATTTTGCATGAATACACACCAGTATGTATATGCATGAGTTGTATTCCAATTGAACTGGTTCACCAGCAGAACCTACTCTGCAATGGAATAGATAGAATACAATTTACACTTAACCTTAGAATGATTTGCCTTGGACCTTCCATGTTCCACAAGACATTCTGCCCAAATTTTCAACATTGAAACACAGTTACTTATAGAATCTGCTGTCATTTTGCTGAACTCTGTGTCCACTCATTCATGATACGCTAAAAGGCCGTCACCTATCTCTTGTTCAACCCCACACATTGGGGCAGATTCACTAACGGGCACATTTTCACAAATGTCATCTTCACACCCCTCGCTCCACTTTGCCAGGTGCAAATACACTACATAGTAACATAGTAACATAGTAAGTTAGGCTGAAAAAAGTCTCACG
>CM044433.1:120967033-120981261 GCA_024363595.1 Xenopus borealis | reverse complement strand
CTGGACTATATACATTAATAGTCTTCCACAACAACTCAAATACTTGACCACATTCACTTTTCAAAACACGACATGGTATGATTCTGAAACCCTGAAGGGCAACAAACTAGTAACAGAAACAAATCAACATACTTCAGGAATAATTCAAAGAGTCGGAACAATCACAAGATCCCCCCCCAGGAGTCATCGCGTAAATAAATTACTGGCATCCCATTTAAGGTAAAAGCAAACCTAACTTGTGAAATTGCATAATCAGACTTGGAATTTATGTTTATGGAAATACTTGTTATATTGTTTATGTTTAAAATCATCTTGATTAAATACATGGAACACCTATGCATATTATAAAGAACCAAAGAGATGCATATTGTGTCTAATATATTGTCACGGTCGGCACCCAATACCAGAACAAGTGCCAAGCACCCTGATCTCGGCTCGTGCTTCACCAGTAGTGTGGCCGCCTTTGGCTTCGGGAGGAGCCCTCAGCTACTCAGATGCCACCTGGACTTATACGAGAGGTGCAGAGCAGGAGTTCTGGCTGGCAGTGGGGCACGACTGTAGATAGAGTCTATAAGGCCAGTGGTCACGGTACAGACAGGGGTTGGCAGATTCGTAGTCAGACAGGCCGGGTCGAGGCAGGTAGATAGCTAGGGTAGTCAGGCAGGCAAGGGTCAAACCGGGTAATCAATCAGAGGGGTGAGACGGAATCGGAGTCGAAGTACAGGCAGGGGTCAGAATACGGATTTCAGAATAGTCAGGAACAAGCCGGGTCAAACACAGGAGATGATACAAACAGGATACAAGTCAGACGCACAAGGCTCAGAAGCACCAGGAAACAAATCCTATCACGGGCAAAAAGCATAAGCCGAACCGGCCTTTTAAGGATTTCAAATTTCGCGCCAATGCGCGCTGACGTCATACGTCAGCGCGCCTGCGCCTTTAAATCAAACCCGGAAGTGCGCGCGCGCGCATAGGAGCCAGCAGAAGAGGAACATCGCGGCAGGCGTCCCTGCCGATCGCGGCGCGGCGGGCGTCCCCGCCGCACCGGTAAGGTGCGCTTCATTACATATATGTAACACATGTATGAAAATATCAATAAAAACATTATTTAAAAAAAAAAAAATTCTTTAATATACATTCTTAGGTAAAGGATTTGTTAAGCTAGTATTATGATTATTTATAAGTGCCACCATATTCCACAATACCATACTGTCATGCCAGGGCAGCATTGCTCTGGCATCAAAAGTTAACATGGCAAAATAGTTGGTCGCAGTCTGACACAAAGACCCTTGATTGTATATCTCACCAGGGGGGCTGTGGAATGGTGACATCCATATCTGTCTTCTGAGACGGTTTGGAGCCACACCATTTGGGCAAGGAAGCTGGGCCAGTTTGTTCTTTGATCGGCTGATCAAAGAACACAGCTGTGGACCTAGAGCGGGGGGGGGGGGGGGGAATAGCTAGTAGAAAATTATGGATTATAGGAAAGGATCCGTATCTCCTGTGTCATAGGATTCACATCCTCATAACTAACATATTGGTTATGAGGAGGTCACATGCTTCCTAATGATACCAAACAGGGCCAGCCTATACCCCCCTGTTAGGAGGGCTGGTTCCTGGGGGACTGGAAAATGGGAACCTATTAGTGTTTGGTATTGTTCTGTTTGCCCACATATGGATCACAGCCTGCCCATGTTTTTACTGTAGTATTGGGTACTGGCAAGTACCCATATTATATTAAGGGATATTGGGGAATATTGCCTGAGAGTAGCAAACCCCCTGCAGGGGGTTGTAAATGACATGTTCCTGGGCCCTCCTACCTCATGCATAAGGTAATGAGGGGAGTGTCCCAGCAGGAAATAAAAAGTTAATAGATCCAATATCACTTGGTCATACAAGGAATCTTCATTTTTCAGTGAATTGTATGTCAAGCTTTCAACTTGTGCCTCAGAGGATACACCGACAACTTCAAAACTGGGAAAAGTAAGGGTTTTCTTTGTGTTTTTACTCCCTTTTATTGTATTTACTGTGTTTGCAACTATATGTCATCTTTGTAATATCATTTTTATATATTGTAATGTTTTGGTGATCACAGCAGGATCTTTAACATAAATGCAGGCCACTCCAGGGTGAAAAGAAAAACAGTCCGTTTATTTTGAAAACAAAAGGCTTCAACAGCAATCAAATGTCAATAGAAATAGCTTCAATCAGCAACATAAAGTCCAGTAACAAACAAAAATAGCTTACTTCAGCCGCTTTTAGGGCTCATCCAGATGAAAAGATTCGTGGAGATTAGTAGCCTGGTGACAAAACGCCACGTCTTTGAGGCGACTAATCTCCACAAATGGCTTGCTTGCAGCACGCACCCGCTAGAAGTAAAGTCGCCTGCGCCTATTTACACGCGGCAACGCGATTTTCAAAGTCGCTCAAAATTGAGGCAATTTTGAGCGACTTTGAAAATCGCGTTGCCTCGTGTGGTGTGCCCACAAGATGGTCCTGCGAAGTTAATAGAACTGTTGGAAGATACCTATGGACCAGTGGAAGATGAAATTGAGATGCTGTACAAGTTTCAAAATACAGCATTTCTAGCATTATTCTATTTTAGACTTTAGTTTCTGTTTAATTGAGAAGGATCTAAAGGTTTTTGTAGATAACAAGTTGTCTAATTCCATTCAAGGCAGTGACATTCTGTGGCCACTTAAGCAAATAAAGTTCTGTCTTGCATTAAAAAAAGGTATTAACTCAAGGGACAAAAACAAAATGTTGCCTCTTTATCCCTGGTAAGGCCTCACTTGGAGTATGCAATGCAGTTGTGGGCTCTGATCCTAAAAAAGTAACTGGAGTGCAGAGATGTGCAACTAAACTGGTTAAGGGGATGAAAGATTTATGTTATAAGGGGCTTGGATGATTTCTTGCACAAGCATAATATGCAAGGTTATAGTGATACTAAATTAAAATACTGTATACAGTTTCAAGCATCCGTTAAAAATATGTTTACTAATTCATTGTTACTTATTATGTACCCAAGTTCAGTAGGTTCACTGCTAAACTGTTGTCTGTATATGAAGTGACAAAATGTTTCTTGCTGTCATACATTTTTATAGCGTGTTTGCTCAATCATGCAAAGCTATTCTTTCCTGTAGTGTTTGTGTAAAACACCGTATCTTTTATCTGTTTATATTTCCCCTGCCCTTCTGCTTCCTGCAGTGGCTTTTTTTTTTTATCTTAGTCTTAGTCTCTCACCTTTCATCAGCCTCTTTCTTAAAGGAACAGTAACACCAAAAAATGTAAGAGTTTTAAAGTAATGAAAATATCATGTACTGTTGTCCTGCACTAGTAAAACGGATCTGTTTGCTTCAGAAACACTACTATAGTTCAAATAAACAAGCTGCTGTAGAGCAATGGAGGAAATTGAAAAATGGCTATATGGAACAGGTTAACTAATAGATAACACCATTAGACAGACAGCGCTCATCTGCTCTCTGCTGTGTAATTTGAGCTTTTTCTCCTTTGAATGGCTGCCCCCATTGCTACACAGCAGCTTATTTATATAAACAATAGTAGTGTTTCTTAAGCAAACACAGCAGTTTTACCAGGGCAGGGCAACACTACATTATATTATCATTACTTTAAAACACTTTTATTTTTTGATGTTACTGTTCCTTTAACATGAGTTTTCTTTCTTCCACAACACATGCTATGGCCCTTTCTAGAGTAAAATTATTTCAGCCCATGAAATAACATCAACTGTCCACATAGTAAAATATCAATTATGCCTTGGTTGTACCACTCCCTGCCATTCCAGCTCCTTTTCTCTTTTTTCGGGGCTGTGAAACATGTACACTGAATGATGGGTAAGACAAAGCTAAATGATGCATAATACACAGGGAATGTTCACTCAATTTTATTTTTTATTTATTTTTCATTTACTCTTATGCGCTAATATGAATTTTTACAACAATTGTGTATTAATAACTTGACATTGGCATTCATGCATCTTAGAGGAACACTGTTCATCTCCCTCCCCTTTGTGTTTAAGATTACTCTCTCTCTGCTCCTCCCTATATCATCTTTATTGTTTTGCATTTCCCAGCCTAATCTATCTCCAATTTTTTTTATTGATTTTATATGACAGTTTAACTTCCATCAGTCCTTAGAAGTCTAATCTACAGAGGCATATTTCATAAGCCAGTAATGACTAGGTACACTTTTCAGTACTTTTTGCCATAAGCTAAGAGAAGAATTTAGTTCCAATGCCAGTCTACGTTGCAGCTGTGTTAAACGTATCTATAAAAACGAAAACTTTATATGGGAGTTTGAAGGCAAATTGTATAAAGATCCCATTATGAACTATATTTATGCATATTATTCTTTAAAGGCATTAACTATACCCCTTTCTGACATGAGCTAATTCAGTTGCATAAATAACATCTGATCTGGCAAAAACAATTCTTTCCTTGCAATATATTTAAGCTGGCCAACTACGTCAAATTTATCCCATATGTCTATATGTATTTTGTGGTCACAGCCTCATTGCACCCCCGCCTAATGGTTTTAAAAATTAGTGGTGAGCACTTTCCGTTGTTAGTTATAGTTCATGTTGGAGTAGTGACCAGCTCTCTGTTGTAGCTCCCACCCCTTCCCAGCTATAGTCAGGTGACCCCACTGGTGTCTAATAAAAGGGCAACCAAGTTTGGGAGTTTTATTTTGAAAGCATGTAAATTCCAGGTAAAACTTAGTCCCTTTGTAAAATGTATAATGAAGTATTAGAATTCTTAATGAATCGGGTGCAATTTGAGAGTAGGACTGGCCAGATATGGGATGACTTTGACGTAGTTGGCCAGCTTAAATATATTGCAATATATGGACAAACAATCCCTGTTGTTTAAAGGGTAAGGCATTTTTTAGTAGCTGTATGCACAGAATGTTTAATGGTTTTAAAAATTAGTGGTGAGCACAACTTTATTTGTTAGCTATATATAACTTTTATATATTATATATATATATATAACAACGTAGGAATCAGGTTGCACTCACAGGTCTTATGAAACGGTAATCCAATTTTATTGAGGCAGAACTAACGTTTCGGCTGGTGCCCCGCTGGTGTTGTGATGTTGCGGCTCAGCACCCAGGCATTTTTTGTGGACAGTTTTCGAGAGTGCCAGTATTTTCCATTTCCACTTTGGATTGTTGTTTGTGAGCCAAAACGCGTTGATACACCATGCACCAATAAATGATTCCTTGTTACACGCTGGATGGCGAGTGCTGTGAGTGCTTTCATGGACTGCTATATATATATGTGTGTGTATACATTTTCAGGTCTTGTGTGGAGTGTTCTGACATTTGTCGTGCCATGCCGATCGGTCATTTGGTCGATCGGCCAGGTTAGAAAATTTCTGTCGGCTGGCGATCATATCTTTGCATCTATTGCAGATCATACGATTTTCAGTAGGAGACTGTCACTAGGATTTTAATCGTACAACTTTTGTACGATCCCTGTCAGGGGCAGAACGTCGGCTGATCTGTGCTTTTGCTACTTTATTTGATCTGAAGGTTAGTGGCAGGTCGGGAGATGGGGTAGTCCGATCGTTCGATGATTCGAACGATCGGATCTTTGCGTCTATAGCCAGCATTAGGCTCCCAGTGTAATGCAACCCCTCCCTTACTTTGTTTCATTGTGAAGTTAATTATGCTTTCCAAGGAAACTATGCACCACCCACTATGGAAAGTAGGAGAGAATCCATCACTTCACAATGGCACAAGGGAGGGGTTACATTGCACTGAGTCAGAGACTCAAAGTTTCATTTCAGTCTGTGGAATCAGGTTTGTCTGTGATCCGCACCCAAACCTAAAGCAATGGTTGGCTAACTTTAAACCCAAACCTGCCAAACTGGTGGTCAACCCATGCATCACTGTGGGTTTCAGGTCAACCTGCACATCATTATCATCAAATGTTTTAGCAAAATGTAAGTAAATCAAATCTATGCAATTTATTTCACAGCAGGTGACCTACTGCTGTGAAACCTACTATTCTCTAGCTAAGAAATTGAATCCCTTTTGCAAAAAAAAAAAATAGCAAATGCCCATCTCTTTATACATTGCCATTAAAGGTCTCGAAAGCTCAGAACAAAGTTCCTTTACTACGCTGGACTAATTTTGTTCTAAATTAGCATAAAATGCAACAGGCTTTTATTCCTGTGTTTTCAATGCAACAATAAACAGTGGTTTTAATTTACAAGGAAGGGATTTTTTTTTCTTTTGCTTTAACTGCAACATTGCCCTGTTATTTTAGAAGCATTTCTTGGGACGGGGACTTTTCTTTTATCTTTTGTTTTTATTAGAACAACCTAAGCTTGCTTAATTTCCTGAATATCTATGTAATGCCACTTCTGTAACAATATACACTTCTAGGGGAACTAGGGGCCACATTGCCTAACTAAACAACTGTGGGAGATATCTCACATAGTGGCCCAACAGGAAAACAATGCTTTAGCAATAATCTCTGGGTCCGCATAGTGCTGATACTAAGGGGGTTATTTCACAAAGGTTGAGTTTGTGAGCTTTTTTCTACCTTGAATAAAATCACAACTCAAATGTTTGCTTATTTATGAAAAAGCCCAAATGTAAAAAACTTGATGGAATGTAACTGGGTGGTGGACGGCTCAAACTCGAATTGATGGCATTGTCGGCAGAAAAAACCTTGAATGCCACAAACTGACAGAGGATTAGGGCTTTTAGCAGCTTCAGGGCATAATAATCGAAACATTCAAGTTTTTTATCGTGAAAAAAAATGTTTAGGGATTTTTAGATAACACAATGCAGATTTGCAGAAGTTTAAGAAACACAATCCTCCCAACCATAAACCTACATCTTACAATACTGAAATATAACGTTTTGTGCTACTTTAATCAACATTTCCCCAAAAAGCTTATTATTGTGAAACAATCTTCCACCTCCAGTTTCTTCCACCTCTAGGTGTTTGATGTTGCAGGTTGTTTTGGAAGAGCTTGTGGTCCATAGCACTGAGTACTCAAGCTCGTACAGCCAGTTTCAGAACTAGAAGAGGCACATGCCTAGGGTGCAACAGAGAGAGAGGGCGAGATGTTGGGCATGGCCTCTTCTGCTTGCATTCCCCTAGTTTAGATTTGTGCAACAACTGTGTAACAACTGCTGTCACTGCTGAACTGTACACAATGGTCACCACTCGGGGGAGAAGGGGCGGTGCAGGGCAGTGCAGTAGTTTGTCTCGGGTGCCACTTTAAATTAGCCCAGGCCTTCAGCAGACAATACAATGTGTAAAAACATATATAAAAGAGTGTCTAGGTTCTTATAACATGAAAGCACATATATATGTAAAAATGTACAAAAAAAAATTACACAAAAAGCGAAAAAGATCCCACAGTTAAGGAACACAAAGCAGCTGATATTGATCATGTAAATTCTCACATAGTGGATGCACTGACTGACCTTGTACAAGCATTTCCAGCAGTCTTTGAATGATTGTTCATTCGTTTAGCTGTTCATTTTACATGTAAGGAAGTATTTGAATATGTTGCTATGGGGAAAGAATGCAAAAAATACCTAGGCAGATTCAAGTAGAAGAGGTGTAGCCATAGAATTCATTCCAATGCTTAAAATCAGGTTATGATTATCGATACCATTTTTTTTTCCATAGCTGGTATATAACTGTTGTATCTCCAATTCTTCGACTCAATTCTTGATTTTGCAGACAGGTCTGGTTCTGTGTGACTTATCACTCATTAATGTCACATAGGGATATTCTTATCTGATTCTCTGATCTGCCTACAAATAATCTGAATTGTTGTGTGTGTCACCGTGGGAACCCAATAAAAGTATTTGTGCCTATTTACTAGAAATTAATCATAATTCTCATCTGCCACCAAACTTAAACTTATGTCATACAATGATATGATTAAATGTAGGAGCCACAAATCTAAGAAAAAATAACTGCGGTTTGATAGAACGGATTATTTGCCCTAGATTACAAAATTTCATCAATGCTTGGCAAAGCAAGACAGAGATAGCTGCTTTTAATATGCATCAATGCAAATATCCTGTATTATGTTCATGTGTGTGTATATATATATGTATGTCTACAGTATGTATTTTTTATTTCCACACAACTTTCCTTACTCTTCCTGTAAAAATGTATTGATAGGATGGGTACACAATGTAGGCCCTGCTGCACATAAAATCCTTTTTACAATAGAGACCAGATAAAAACAAGGGCACACCCCACACAATGCTTCTGCGAAAAATCTGAACTCCTCTTTTATTCAGGTGAGATCCCAGTAAACATTTTGGGGCAAAGCCCCTTCATTAAGCACTTGATGAAACATTTGCTGGGATCTAAACTGAATAAAAGAGGATTTCAGCTTTGTGAGCAGAAGCATTGTGTGAGGTGTGCCCTTGTTTCTATCTGGTTTCTATGACTTTTTATTTGTATCGGTGTGCAAAAAGGTCTACATTTCACTACTGCAGTTATGGTTGCACGTGAATACTGCAAAGCTCCATCATTTTGATCCAAAAGAAGAAATGGGATTCACTTGTCTGCACCTTTTGTAGGCTGCATAAACATGGCTGCGATTAGCAGGTGTTGATGGATTATTTACAGTTGCCAGCAGCAAGGATCTACACACACGTCCTGCTTCATCTCCAAACTCCGAACTCATGGTTTTTAAAAATAGATGAAAGTATGCATCATTGCTTTAGTTACACCTGTGCATATGAACACACAACTGAAGTCACTAGAGATTCTGCACAAACATCCAGCTGTTTATTTTCCTCATGGGTCTGGCTGTCTTTGGATAATCATGCAGCATATGAAGTTATTTATGCATTTTACTACGTAGAATAATATAAATAAATATGTAGGATTGCACAAAACAAGAGAGGTGTAAATGTGACACAAAACAAGATTTTATTGTAATTAAAAAAAACAGATTCAAGAAAGCTTATTTCTATATGGTTTGGCAAAATGGTATCACATTTATGTCACTGTTTACTCTGACAATTAGACATGCAGTGGCGGATTAACACTACCTGAGGCCCCTAGGCTACACTTTCCACAGGGGCCCTCCCCCGGCCCAACCCCTGTATACCCATACCCATACACAAGAGCCCCATATTGAAAAGTCTCTCTCTCTCTATTCTCTATGCCTGGGTCTCTCTCTCTCTATTCCTGGGTGTCGCTCTCCCCCCACTTTAGCTGTCTCTCTCTCTTTTGTGTGTGTGTCCCTGCCCTATGGTGTCAATGAACCCCCTCTCTCTCTGTACCCCCTTCCCTACCCCAGGCTCAGGGCTCAGTTATAGCGGGGAGTAGAGAGGGTTGTACTTCAGGGAGACCCATGTGAAAAGCCAGGGTGCTGGTGGTCAGTTGCTACTCACAGAACTGCTGCTGCCCCTCAGACCAAGCAGGGCTTTCCTGGGGCCACTGTCACATTGCTTGGTGCAGATTCCTGGGGGTACCCAGAGGAATCAGCCAGGGAATTGGGCAGCTCGGGTTAGTGCTTGTGATCCTGCCTGATGTTCTCCTCATCTTCCTCCTGCATAGCCGCTCTGCGCTCTTGGTTATCCCGCAGAGGCGGGCCAGGCCGCCTAGCGCCCTAGGCAACCCAGCAGGCCAGTTGACCCCCCCTCGCTGCCCCTTTACCTCAATTCTGCTCATGTGTGGTGACGCTGGCGTGCAAGACCACGGCGGAGCGCGCCCACAATGTGGCTGAGATTCTCGTGTGCACACATGCGCAGTGCACGCTTATGCACACCAGATTGCTAGCAGAGGAGTGTGGCCCGTCTAGGGGTAGGCAATAGGAGGAAGAGGCAGCTGCCCAGCACCCTAGGCAGCTGCCTCTTCTGCCTACCCCTAGTTCCGGCCCTGCTCTCCCGGCACCCACACATTCTGAACTCCAGCTGTCAGACCCAGTGTCCAGCTGCCACTGGAAAGCCTGGGTACTGCTAGAGAGTCCAGGAGGAGCTGTGGTGAGAGCACAAACCAGGCCCATACCAGTGCAAAGTCTCATCTTGTGAGACTTGTGATGTCACGGCCACAAAGTGCCATTTAAACTTCTGGCAAGTTGCAGTCTACCAGGAATATTACCAGCGTCCGCAATCAATGTCCTGGGCTTCCCTGAGCTACAGCCAGATGGTGCAGACAGTGGACGCACTGGACAGTGACATTTTTTTTTTTAATTGCTAAAAAATCCATAGGCCCCTGACCACAATGGGCCCCTAGGCTACAGCCTAGGATAGCCTAGACATTAATCCACCTCTGTAGACATGCAATAAATCAAAGGACTTATTTAATAATTGTGTTAGTCTGCCAATTTATTAGGCAGCTGACACCAGTTCATAGAAGTTTACTTTACCCCCCTTCAGGTATCCCTGCCAAGGGTGTGGCAACATGAAGCTCTGAATCTGAAGCACTGTTTTGTTTTTAAGTATCTTAACAAAAAATAATCTACTATTGGAGGTTGCTATTCAGGATACAAAATGATGTTCTTGTAATCAAATCAACCAAATATAGACAATTACCTTACTAAATCCTACAACTGAATAAATTACATGGGAATGCATTTTATTTCTGTTAAAGAAAGGGATTGAAAAGCATAAGTTACCTTCCAATGATAAATTTGTAACTCGCAACCATGATACAGTATTTCTAGTAATGTGTAACCCTGTTATATTTGTCATTACTCATTAATTGATCTTTTATTTACCCAACAGCCAGCCACTGCTTAACTTGAAATAAAACATGTAGTTCTGTGTAGATATATACAATATATATATATATATATATATTAATATACACATTATAGTTAGACAGATAGAGGGAAAGAGATAGGGAACAAAATTTAGATATATAAATAATTCATTATTTCCGAAGTTAAATAACAGGATTTAATTAATACTGTACAGATACAGATGTGACATTTTCAAATCACAAGACTTGTGCAAAAGCTTTGTCATTCTGAATGTAAGATTAGCTACAAAAATTACGTATTTATAATATAACCATTCATATATACATTTGCTGAATGCATAGGAGAATATGCAAGAGTAATACAGTAATTAATTT
The DNA here is from genome assembly GCA_024363595.1 of Xenopus borealis. Classification (NCBI taxonomy): domain Eukaryota; kingdom Metazoa; phylum Chordata; class Amphibia; order Anura; family Pipidae; genus Xenopus; species Xenopus borealis. The sequence continues at coordinate 120,970,166 of CM044433.1, read as the reverse complement.
ATCCTGGGCAGCATTCTATAATGAAAAGAGACCTTTGCATATTTACACATCCTGGTACTCGTCAGAACATTCACAATGTGTATAGGGCATAAATATCCAGGATGGGATTTGCTAACTATTACGTTAGACAAATCTGCATTTGGTTTTAGTCATTATAAAGATCATGTTCAAAGGCAAATTTTATTCACTAAATCTGTTAGCACAAAACTCCTCTGCTATTTCATCACAAGGTGCCATTCTTTACTTTGTTGGATATTCTACAAAGACAAATGTTATGTAAAAGGAAAAGTGCCACATTTTAGTGTACCAAAGTATTTCAACAGGACACACACACACAATCTCTCTCTCTTTCTCTCTCTCACTCTGATGAAACAACAGGCATTTCAGTGAGAAACTCCAGTATTCGATAAAATAAAGAAACTGCATATGAGAACAGAGATAAACTGAAATGAGCACTTGATAAGTAATCCTGTACCGGGGTGGGCTACACATGGGTGGTGAACTCAACTCACTATAAAGGTGATGCAGTAGATAACTTATAGCACACAGATTCAATGAGCCAAACATATAGGAGGTTGCTCACCTTCACGTTAACCTTCAGTATGATATAGAGAGTGATATTTTGAGACCATTTGCAATTGGTTTAAATTATTATTTGTGTGTTTTTTAGCTTTTTTTAGAGTTTTATTCAGTAGCTATACAGTTTGAAATTTCAGTGATCTGGTTACTAGGGTCCAAATTACCCTAGCATCCATGCAGTGCTGGTCTTAAGCACATTGGACCAATTTGGCCCAATTGGGCCCCACTCTTATGGGGGCCCCACTCCAGTGCAAGCTCTGATTCCTATTCCCTTAATCCTCCAGTAGCCCAGACTACCCCTAATCCAGATTGGCCCAGCCCGCTCAGACTTGATTGGCCCAGGCCATAGCTGAACCTGATTGGCCCAGCCCGCCCCCAACCCAATTGGCCCAAATAACAAGTGAAATGCATTAATGTTGTTTATATAATCCATGGTGCTATACAAACACAGTTTACAGTGGTAACTAAAATTTACACTTTTTTTTAGGCAACATAGATTAAAAAAAGCGAGGGAACATTTTCTCCCAGTTGCCCAGCCTGCTCCCACCCCCAACTGGCAGCCATCACTTGGACAGAGGGGAAAGCAGGCACTATTTGCCCATCCAGCTCTGTGACCCTGTGACAGACAGCAAATTTCCTTCTAGGGGGCCCCCACCAAAATGGTTCCAATTGGGCCCCACAGTTGGTATGACCGTCCCTGCAACCATGCATTGATTTGAATAAGAGACTGGAATTTGAAATAGAAGAGGGCCTCTCAGCACGGGCAGTCTAGTTAGTGACACTTATCAGCCCTTTCTTACTCACTTGAAGCACACATCTTCACCCATGAATTTGGCATGCACTCAGGGCCCTGCTATGACCTCATCTGAGCTGTTAAAGGGGGACATCTGACAGTTCTCTCTCTGTGGTGGGATCATTTTTGTACATTATCATGCAGACAAATGTGACTGTGGCACAGGTGAAGATACCTGGGATTTTGTTATCCTGTTGTCAATCGGGAATACACATTTTTGAAAAAGTTGAAAAGTCAACCTTTTTTCAAACGTGGGACCTGCCTGCAGGAGGAGCGGATCTTGTAATATATTTGTTGATTTTAACTTCAAATAGGTATCCTGTGACATTCTTGTCGCTGTCTGTAGATTTCTTTTGGGGGCAAAGAGCTTGCCACAGATCGGCAGAGGGAATTTTCACAGTTCTTTATTTAAACAAGGATGAACACTCACTTTCACCCACTGATGTTTATGAACCTAAAAATTCCATTCACGTGAATGTAGTGTGGTGACCCGATTGTGAAAAAGTTTAGAGTTTTCATGACAGTTTAACAGTGAATGGAACTGGTGACATTTGTTGTCCTGTTCAGAGACAGCCAAGACCGCAGAGGCGGCTCCCTTAATGCTGCCCCCCCCCCAGCCTGCTTATATATCCGGGGGGGGGGGGGGGGAAGGCAGCAACGCTAGTGCGGAGAGTGCAATTAACCTCTCTTGCACTAGTATAGCCAAATTTCTGGTTTAAAAACCGGTAATTCGGCTTTTAAAGGCACCAGGAATGGCTTTTTGCCACCCCTGGAAACCTAGCTGACACTGCCTCCTGAGGCAAGCACCTCAGCTCACCTCATTGGCAGAGCTCCCCTGCATACAATGGCACCATTTTACTTTTACAAATAAGTCCTTGTTTGCTGTTCATTTTCATCGTGTATCACTTCTCACCTCTCGGCTTTGCCTGAAGTGCCATGAAAGTTGCTCTAAATTACCGGCGGGCCAGACCTCATCGTCCGATAGGCGCGCCAAAAAGGCCGCACGCATGCGCAAAATAGGCAGCGTGCGTCGTGTTCAGAGGTTACGCATACATATGTGATTGGCTATGCATGCCTGCCTGAACATCAAGCTGGGACTGTACTAGGAGGGAAGGTACGTGTCTGGCACCCCCCCAGCTTTGCGCCCTAGGCATGTGCCTACTATGCCTACCCCTTGGCTCGCCTACCCCAAGCATTAATGGTTTTATATCCAGGTATGGGACCTGTTATCCAGAATTCTCGGGACCTGGGGTTTTCCGGATAATGGATTTTTCTGTAATTTGGATCTTCATACCTTAAGTCTATGTGAAAATCATGTAACTGTTAAAGTGGAGCCGTCACGTATATGCGTGGTGGTGGCTTAACCCTGACCCTAATAACCAAGCAACAGTAGTGGAGGCGGCAGTGGTCTCCTCGTTCGAGGCATTGGCTAATCAATTATATAGAGGTCTTCCATCCTTTCATCCCACGACACCCCCCATGAAACCAGTAACCCAAATCTTTATTAAAACAGTGAGAGCCGATTAGCAAAAAACGAATAGCTGGTCTAGATGGACCCCACTCTGGGGCAATAATATGCTCCCGCAATTTAAGTCCCTGGTAAATGCTAGCATGTGGGAGGCAGCAGGGGTAAGAAGGTTAAATGATATATTACACCTGGTGGATTAAAGCAATTCCCGCAGTTGAAGGACGAGATTGACCTGCAAAATTGCATGTTGTTCAAATTCCTCCAACTTAGACATGCATTCTAGACTTCCCGGA
>CM044433.1:120912744-120929049 GCA_024363595.1 Xenopus borealis | reverse complement strand
ATAGTTTTCCTTTAAATTAGAAAACGTTCCAGTTGTGTATTCATTCGGGGTATAAAAGAACTCACAAACCTCTAAAACTCAACCATTGATAAAAAAAAAACCTTGTAATATTGATAACTGAAATGTTAATGTCTACAATAATTAGTGTTTGAAACTCACATATATTATGTGATTATGTGTTTGAAACTCACAAAAATGCACGTTATTATCCCTTTTGTTAAAAATGCTCTTGTGTAAGGTCCCTTAATCTTTCTTTCAAAATAATAAATGCATTTTGCTTTGCTTTCTAGGAAGAAAAGGACATCAGATGGGCATCTAGATGGGATTATATTTTAGAATCTATGCCTCACACGCACATTCAGTGGTTTAGGTAAGTACACACTAAGCATATATTCCAGTAGTTCCAGAAAAACCCAAATCTTACTATATTTGACTACCAGGGTTGGTGTCCAATGGTAGCAAGATTGCCAGTAAGCATATCCCCTGTCAAGCTTTCATGCTATACACACACGTTGGTTTAAAAGAACAGAAACATTAGTATTTTAAAGTAATAAAAAATAAAATGCAGTGTTGCCCTGCACTGGTGTGTTTGCTTCAGAAACACTGCAATTGTTTATATAAATAAGCTGCTGTGTAGCAATCGGGGCAGCTGTACAAAGGAGAAAAGACTTGGGTTACATAGCAGATAGGCTATGTAGAACATAATGGTGGTATCTGTTATCCACTATTTATCCTGTGCCATACAGCCTTTTTTCAATTTCCACCATTGCTACAGAGCAGCTTGTTTATATAAACTATAGTAGTGTTTCTGAAGCAAACGGCAGTTTTACCAGTGCAGGAGAGCAGTACATATTCTCATTATTTTAAAACACATTTTTTGGTGTTACTGGTCTTTTAACCAGCAAGATAAAGTAGAAACTTGTTTTTTTCCCCCCCAGTATTATGAATTCGCTGGTGATTGTCCTCTTCCTTTCGGGCATGGTTGCCATGATAATGCTAAGGACATTGCATAAAGATATTGCAAGGTACAATCAGATGGATTCTACGGTAAGTGTTATACACTCTTAAAGAGATACTGACACCTGAAATTAAACTGTTTTTTTTACATCTATTATAATATTGGCTTTGAAAGCTACTTCTAACTTTGCCATAAAGTATTTGCATGAGGGGGCTGCCATATTTGTGCAGCAACAGGCTGAGATGGGTCAGGCAGGTTGGTAAAGTCAGAGAGTCAGGCTTAGGAACTTCAACTAACAATTATATACAAAAACAAACCTCTCAGCAAAAATGATCAACATGACCTATAGGTAACATTTAGGGGAAGATTTACTAAGGGTTGAATTGAAAAAAATTCGAAATTCAACCATGTGAATAGGCAGGGAAGTAAAATCCTTAGAATTCGAAGGATTTTACCGCAATTCGTTTGGTTGAACGATTGAATAGGAAATATTCGATTGATCGATAAATCGTTCAAATTGATCGATTCGAACGATTTTATTGATCAATCGAATATTTTTTATTTGATAAAAAATAATGGAACCCAATTCGGTAGCTTTGATCTGGCAGTCGAATAAAAATTTAAAGGGGAATTACTTCGACGGTCGAATATTCAAATGAAATGTTAGTTGAATTAGTGTCACTTTAATGGATTTTAATGCTTTTTATTCCCATTATAAAATAAGCAAAAATAATTGTTTATAATAAATATAAGTATAATGTTTCATGCAAGATCATTTCACGAATTGTTCATAATTTGTAGAGAAGTAAAAATAACATTATCACAGGCATGGATTATATCCAAAGCACTTACTAAAGCCTGCAGTAGCTTTCCTAACACTTCTGCAATATGCAGTCTTTCCTGTCTACTAAAAAGCTTTTCAGTACTCTAATAGACTAGACAAGAACTTAGACAAAATTCTAAGCAGCAGTTACATATATATGAATGGTTTGTATGTGTCACTTTGTCTCTGAAGGCATACTGTTGGAATTCTTGATTTATGGATCATGAGCATTATTAAGTAAAGAGCACCATTAATATTATCATTATTTACTTGTGTTATAGTTATTAATATAATTATCATTTTAACATCTTCAGGAAGATGCACAAGAAGAATTTGGCTGGAAGCTGGTTCATGGTGATATTTTCAGAGCACCAAGAAAAGGCATGCTGCTCTCTGTTTTCCTGGGTTCTGGCACTCAGATTCTTATAATGACTTTTGTCACATTATGTAAGTACAAGAAAAAAGCTATTTCATAGCCGATGTTTTGCAACTTCAATTCTGTGTATATTTGTGTACAAGAAAAATGTTCCTACGCATTGTTATCTTTGGCCATATTAACAGCCAATTGTACACCATAACCTTATTTCTGCTACAAAAAATTCAGCCATGCAGTTTGCAGTAGTACATTGCAAACTGCTCAGAATTAGGCTGAGAAACGCAATTGGTTTAGATAAAGATGTGTATGAATGAAAATATGTGGAACAGAATTATTTAAAATTCCACTAAAGATTATTTTTTCTTTAAACAGCCCCTGCATAATCTCAAAATCATGCCTACAGAAATGCAATTTGAATGTGTATGTATAACAACACATATGCTGTGAATATCTGTTATGTTCTCTAACACAAGCTTTTTTTTTTTTTCTTTCTTTTAAGTTTTTGCCTGCCTTGGATTTTTGTCCCCTGCTAACAGAGGAGCTCTAATGACCTGTGCTGTTGTGCTGTGGGTGTTGCTTGGAACTCCAGCTGGTTATGTTGCTTCAAGATTTTACAAATGTAAGTCCATAATAAGATTAAAGAGCTAATGACACCAGAAAATATTTTTTTATATCCATCATAACATTATTGTTGAATGCTATTTATAATTTTGCCATAAAAGTATTTGCCTGATGCTTTTACGTTACCTTTCTTACCCCCATGTTCCTCTATGCGGGGGCTGCCATATATGTGCAGCAGGAGTCGGTTAGCATTAGACAGACTGAGATGGGACAGTCGGGTTGGCAAAACAGGTTGGCAAAACAGTCAGGTTTAGGAACTTCAAGTAATAATTACTTACACATAGGTCACATGCATAATGTTTTGCTGATTGTTGTGCTTTTGTAACTTTTAATGTAGATTAATATTTTGAAAATAAACTTTTTAGTATCACTTTAAGCTTTTAAGGAAGGAGAAGGAAACCCTAAAAATGCCATGTTTTATATACTGAACTTATTGCATGAGCCTAAAGTTTCAGCTTGTCAATAGCAGCAATGATCCAGGACTTCAAACTTGTCACAGGGGGTCACCATCTTAGAAAGTATCTGTTACACTTGCATGCTCAGTAGGCTCTGAGCAGCGGTTGAGAAGCTAAGCTTAGGGGTTGTCACAGATTATCCATCAGAAAATGAGGTTAGGCTGTCATACAAGATGATGGTACAGGGCTGATTATTACATTCTGTGAATTGCACTGGTTTCTGTGCTGCCATGTAGTAATTATCCATATGAATTCCTAATCAGCCGTATACTGTGACATTTCTATTCTGTGTGCTGTATATTGTGAGTGGGTCCCTAAGCTCAGTATTTGACCTCAGCACAGAGCATGTGAATTAGTGAATCGGCAGAAAAGAAGATGGGCAGCTATTTGGGCATCTTTGGAGATGATTATCTTTACCTGGGGTTGGTATAGAAGCCCAAATCATAATGTTCTACCCTACTTCTTTAGTTTAACTTTCCTTGTCCTTTAAGGCATTTTACAGACTGTGATGAATTTTCTCTTTACAATTTCCAGCTCCTTTAGGATGAAATAACATTAACCGAATAACTTTTTTGCATTTACTTAAAGTAGAGGAAAACCCTTTTGGCGCAAAACCCCTCCTTCCCCGGGCAAGTGCCCCAAACTTGTTACTTATCCCTCTGCGCATGTCCAGTCCATGGAGTAAACAGGCGCCATCTTCTTCCATGGGGTCTTCTTCCTGGATCCATCATCGTTTGGTGGCGCATATGCAGTGCATTTGTCGATTTAGCTCTACTGCACATGCGCCGAAAGTAAAAAAGTTTTCCGATTTAAACTTCGTAACTTTTGACGCATGCACAGTAGAGCTGAACCAGCGAATGCTCCTACTGCGCATGCGCCACCAAATGCCGATTGATCCAGGAAGAAAACTGCACAGAAGAAGATGGCGCCTGTGAACTCCATGGACAGGAGAGGGGTAAGTAGCAAGTTAGGGGCATTTGCCCGAGGGGGAGGTAGGCAGGGCGGGAGAAGGGAGGGAGGGCTACGGGTGGGGTTTTGCACCCAAAAGGTTTCCTTCTCCTTTAAGGTATTAAAGTGCAAACATTTTTTTTTTAAATTGGAGTTGAAAGTTAATATTGAATTATTTGGCAGCTTTCTTAAAAGGATCATACTTGGAGGCAATTGGTAGGCAGAGCCGTGACCCCAGCCTCCTTAGGTGTGAGTGACACTTTTTAGTTTAGGCCTTGTTAGGGTGGATTGGGAAAGGGTCTCTTTTGGACCATGGGTCCCTAACTTTATTAAATTAGGTAAGTGATCCTGGTGACTGTTTTCTTGGCATAAAATAACAGGATGTGAAGGGTGCTATAATGTATTATAAAGTTTAGAACTTGTGGACAATCCCAAACAAGATGAAAAAGTCAGCCACAGGTTGCTGGCACCATGGACAGAGGTCCTTAGGAGTTCAACCCATTTGCTTAAGCCTAACTGGAAATCTGTAGAGGTGGTGAAAGGTTTTCTGTCGCTTCCTTCCAGCCATCTTGCTTGAGGGTGTGGGGTTTTACCTGACTACCACTCTTTGGTTGACTGGAAAGGTTTGAGACCAGACAGGAATAGATTTTGATATTGCTTATATATTAGCTTGGGGGCACTTGTGTTATGGAGAAGCTCTTCTACCATGAGAGAGGGGAATTGAGACATGTATGTGGTAAATTGGGAGTGAAAGGCATGCCTAAGCTGGAAGTATTTAAAGAGTTGATGCGGGGGTGGTTGGCATTTTTTCTGCAGTTGTGAATAGGTAGGAAAGATGGAGTTTTCCAGATCTCCCATTTATTTGATGTGACTGGGCCAGTGAATTAAGTCCTGCAGGTATCTAATAGGGGGAACAGGAGTTCCCCCCCCCCCCATAGAGGGATGTTTGAGCATCATAGGGGAGGTTTAGCCAGCGACCAGGCTTTATGTGGGGCAGAGAGTATGGGTAGGTAGGAGGGCTAAATCCTTGGGATAGTGGTAGGGAACGCTACAGAGACTTCCAAGGAGGCCACCAAGACTGAAGTTGTCAAAAATTGGGGAAGGCCAGGCCACCCACCCCATGGGGGCTTGTAGTTTGGTCCAGGCAGTCCTGGCCTCTTTCAAATGGCAGCTTTGTGAAGCTAACATTTTATAGCCATTTTAACTTTTTATCTTGTTACTTCTCTTTCTGCTCAGGCTGTTTTTATTTATATTCTAACCTCTCATTCAAACGTCTGCCTGGTTGCTAGGGTAAACTGCTGCTAAAATTCCAAACTGGATAACACCCTCCCTCTTTATTGTGACATTATTTTTATCTACCTTCATTTATCTACCTTTCAAGAACATGGAGTATCTTAAATGTAGCTCTTTAGGTCAAGAAATAATGGAAACTACAGGCATGCATGCATCAGACATACTTTTCTTTTGGCTTTCTGGTTGCCTGCCCAAACCACACGCTTAGAAACAGCTTGGGCAGCAAAATGCTCATGCACCACTGCCATTAACAGGATTATGTATAAGAGTAGATTAGATGATTCAACAATATAAAGCAATTAACTCCTGAGCAGTAGCATAAAAACTCACTAATTAGAAGGGCATGAAAATGAAACATTAAAGGGCAAGGAAAGTGTAAAATAGAATAAGGCTAGAAATGCTGTATTTTGTATACTAAACATAAACATGAACTTACTGCACCACAAGCCTAATCAAACAAATGATTTATGCTTTCAAAGTTGGCCACAGGGGGCTGTCATCTTGTAACTTTGTTATACATCTTTGCAAGACTAGACTACATACACATGCTCAGTGTGGTCTGCTTGAGTTCTGCATGGCTGGTAGGTAAGGCAGGGGCTCCCCCTGCTGTTCATAAGTGATTGTTTCCCTGCCAGAAGCACTAAATGAAGGGAGAATTTCACTGCATACAGTCAGGTTTCTTATAAAAACAGTACACATTTTAAAATTAAAGTATATTGGAGATAGATTTCTTTTTCATTACAGAAAGTAAAAATGGGATTTTATTTCTTTGCCTTTCCTTGCCCTTTAAAATATTTTTTTTTATAAAGATAAACATTGAGAGTATAGAATCCTCTAGACTTTTTCCAACAGATGGTTCCAGAATAAAGGTGCCACCATGAACCCTGCTAAATGGTTTTCAAATATTTGGTTGCATATGTAATGTATATTTTTATTTTTTTTGTTATAGCATTCGGTGGAGAAAAGTGGAAAACAAACGTCTTACTGACTGCATTTCTCTGCCCAGGGTATGGTAATTCTATAAAATAACATAACGTGCTATTAGTAGTCTATGGCAGTCGTGTATACTTCAGTTATCACAATAGAGTTAAAATGCAGTTAATGTGAATAAGAATAATTGCTTGGCTTTAAATGTGGCAAGTTAAATTAATGATGTAAGTGATGAGCTATGCTCAAAATCATTTGAAGAAAGCTCACTCCTGCTGGAAGCCTGTTATACCATGTATAAATGTAGAAAGAGGGATATTCAACCTGCATCTTTTACCTGCTGTTCTAATTAGTGTGTTTTGTTGCTAAGTAGTTTTCAGAGTAATGGAAGCTTAGAGGTAATGAGCATTAACATACTGTAGTTCCTGGATATGTGTGAGCACCTAGAAATAAGTCCTTTTATTTTTTTTTTCCAGGATTGTATTTGCCGATTTCTTCGTAATGAACTTAATTCTCTGGGGGGAAGGATCCTCTGCAGCAATCCCATTTGGTACCCTTGTGGCTGTATTAGCATTGTGGTTTTGCATTTCTGTTCCACTGACATTCATTGGAGCATATTTTGGTTTCAAGAAGCAAGTAAGTATTGCTCAGTGTCTTGAATAATATTTCTGTTATCAGATTATGTTTTGAACAATTTAAAGGAGCAGTTCACTGTAAAACAGTAAACAGGCTGTGAGAAGTAAACCAATGTTTCTAATATAGTTAGCCGACAATTTAATTTATAAAGGCTGGAGTGTCCATATATATTGCAATATATTTGAGCTGACCAACCACGTGCTTTTGTTGGCAAAAGTCCAGTATCAATAATTTCTCTACATATTTTTCCATATTAAAATGATATATTTCAATTAAAGAGGTCGAAAAGTTCCTGCCTTCATTTATTAAATGAATTCCTGATTGTTATCAGCACAGCAAAACATTTATGTTTTTATAAAACAATATCTTACAATAAGTGTGGGTGCAAAGTCTGTTCTCTTTTTAACTACAGGCAGTTTTTTAAAGATATTGGAATGATTGAAGATACAAGTAGTTAACACCATTAAAGCCAGCATGGAAGTCTCTCAAAAAGCTTGCAAATAGCATGGCAGTAGAAAAGTGAGATTAAAATTGCTGTCTAATAATACCTTTTCTTTCTTTGCTTCCCTTTAGGCCATTGAACACCCTGTCCGCACCAATCAGATCCCTCGTCAGATTCCTGAGCAGTCATTCTACACAAAGCCATTACCTGGTATCATAATGGGAGGAATTTTGCCCTTTGGCTGCATTTTCATTCAGCTGTTTTTCATTCTTAACAGTATTTGGTAAGTTTATCTTTTTTTTCAGCATTATGAGCTACACCCAATCCAGCAATCGTTTACATGCAGTGTGCAACCTGGGGTATGTTTTATGTGATATGTACAATTATGTAAACCTAAATACAGAGGATGGCCCTTTGTACTTCAAATAGCAGATTTCTATTTAAGATTATCCAATGGAACATACAACTAGAAATGTATATTAATTTAAAAATGGTTTTTGTATTGTATTTACTGCATATTAAAAATGCATAAACTAAAATATATTATTTGCACTTAGTTGTGGTAGGTATTTGAATCATTATATGGTGCCTTTGGTGATATACAGTATTCAACATCCAAATACCTGTTCCTGTTGAAGCACCCATGTTATGTGTAACTATCATCAAATAACATGCACACATGGAGTGGTGTCTAACATTATTTGTAATTTTTATATTTTATATTCTAGGTCACATCAGATGTATTATATGTTTGGATTTTTGTTCTTGGTATTTATCATTTTGGTAATTACTTGTTCTGAGGCAACTATATTACTTTGCTACTTTCATCTCTGTGCAGAGGTAAGATTTATGAGCAAAACAATATTTATACTACTTTGATAAACTTTCTGAAAACAACATACAGTTTATGACTTTAGATTAGTGCATAGGTCAATGTATAGAAAAAAAAATCAAATACAGATCAATGAAAGTATTGAATAGGGGGTTTTACCCTAAAACATAGCATTTATAAGAAATGCAGGGTTGGGCAGTTTTTTTTAAATTGAATAATTAGTTGAATACATCGTTGATCTGTGATACCTTTGCCTAGATGATTTATAAGAACTGTCCAACCAGTAGCTCGCGAGCAACATCTTGCTCTCCAACCCCTTGGATGTTGCTCCCAGTGGCCTCAAAGCAGGTGCTTATTTTTTAATTAATGGCGTAGAGGCAAGTTTTGGTTGCATAAAAAACAAATGTCCTGCCAAACATTCTCTCCTGTAGGCTTGCCAGTATAGGGGCTACCAAAAAGCCAATCAGAGCTCTTATTTGACATCCCCATGGACTTTTTCATGCTTGTGTTGCTCTCCAACTCTTTTTAAATTTAAATGTGGCTCACGAGCAAAAAAGGTTGGGGACCCCTGTTCTATAAGAAAAAGCTTTATCTGTAGTGTGAGCTTATATGAAAGACAAATCTCCTACTTTTTCCTAAGCTTGGCTTATAAAATAAGCATGCACAGTGTCACTAACACTCATAACAAAACCCATGATGGTAAGCTCCTTTGCTCAACTTTGTAGGCATGGATCATTACTGTTAGATATGCCATTCTTTGTTTTGAGGGTTTAGTTTTCCTTTAAAACAGTGCTCACATGTTTCATGCCCCACACACAGCACTGCCTTAAAAAGGGTCATAACTCCTATTTAGAAAAGCTTCAATAAAGTGGGGAAAGCCTAATGTACCCTAAAAAAATCTAAATGGGAAGAGACGCACTATTAGTAAAGCAGTGCCCAAGTAATGTTAAAGTTAAAAAAAAAAATCATTATTAGGGCATGCAAAATTGGCAACTAGAAGTATAATTTAGGAAACATTTGTAGAAACATGACTTAACTTTCTATACAATTTTTCTGTACTACTGTTGCTGGGGTGCAGACAGGCTAGATACAGTATTTAAAGATAACCTAAGAATTATGAATTTACATTTGTATAGAAATACACATGTTTCTAAATGTTTCATTTTCTTTGTTTACAGGACTACCATTGGCAATGGCGCTCGTTCCTAACTAGTGGTTTTACTGCAGTATATTTTTTTGTATATGCAGTACACTATTTTTTCTCCAAGCTACAAATCACAGGGACAGCAAGTACCATTTTGTACTTTGGGTACACTATGATAATGGTTCTCATCTTTTTCCTTTTTACAGGTAAGCATATTATGCTTATTATTATAGAAGGGTTGTTGATGGCTTGTATGCCCTATTTTAATTTAGGGTGGTGGTACACGGAGATTAGTTGCCTGCAGAAGTGTCCCTGGGTGACTTATCTCCCCAAAATGCCTTCCCACCGGCATGAATCACTGGTGGGATGGCATACGAATAGCTTCGGATTTCCAAAGTTTCCTTAAGAGGCAACTTCAGGCAACTTAAAAAATCTGAAGCGATTCATACGCCAACCCACAGGCGAAAAATATTCTTGCTGGTGGGAAGGAATTTCTGGGAGATTCTTCACTGCAGAAGCGAAGATTTGTTGCTGGGTGACAAATCTCACTGTCTGCCACCACCTTTAACACAAAACACACAAGCTATATTGAAAAAAAAAAAGTATTTGTCCCTTTTTGTTTCTCTCTTTTACTTTTTTACATTAAATTTGTTTTGATTATTCTAGTAGTTCATGAACGCAGACTACGTGGCCCAATTATTGTTTCCATGTGTTTTTTTTTTGTAATTGAAGATAATGACATTTGCAGTCATCGGGCAAATTCACTAAGCGGCGAAAAAGCGCTAGCCTTGCCTTCACTAACGTTCGCCGCACTTCGGCAGGCGAATTTTCGCTAATTCACTAAAGTGCGAAGTTACACTCAGGTCGGCGAACAGTAGCGTAGTTGCGCTAGTGTTACTTTGCCAGGCAAAGCGCATTTCTGCTAGCAATGCCTAATTTGCAAATGTCACAAATTTCAAAGTATTGTAGAAGTATGTATGTTACAGCCACTACATTTCACAAGCCCAGGAAACCTTTAATAAATAAAATAAAGTTGTCCTATTGCCCTAAACATGTGTCCACTGTATAGTTGAGTTGCCATATGTTAGGAAATGTAGGGGGGAAGGAGGGTAACCCCCCCCCCAAAAAAAAATTGCTATTTTTCACCCTACGAAAGGTAAGACACCAGTGTTTTTTGGGACTTAGAAAAAATTTCCATTTTTTTTTTCAAACTCCTATCTATTGTATTGAACTTCGTCAGGTCTGACCTGGTGAAGTAACGTCTAGCGTAAGTGGTAACATTCAGTAAAATGGTCATCTTAGTGAATTAGCATAATTACGATCCTTCGTCAGTGCGCAACTTCGCCTGGCGTTAGGGTGCGAAAATTCGCCAGAGTCTGTGTTAGTGAATTTGCGAAGTTATGAAATGATGTCACGCTGGCGAATTTTCGCTAGCATTAGCCACTTCGCCCTGTAGTGAATTTGCCCCATAGAATCTTCCTAATTGGGGGCTATCCAGTAATCTGGATATAGCTACCTAGCCTTGTCTTAAAGGAACAGTAACACCAAAAAAGAAAGTTTTTTAAAGTAATGAAAATATCATGTATTGCTGCCCTGCGCTGTTAAAATCGATCTGTTTGCTTCAGAAACACTACTATAGTTCATATAAACAAGCTGATAAGTAGTAACAGCGGAAATTGAAGAACGGCTATATGGCACAGGATAAGTAATGGATAATAGATAACATTATGTTCTACAGAGCTTATCTGCTATTTGCTGTGTAACTCGATCCTTTTCTCCTTTGATTAGTTGCCCCATGGCTACACAACAGCTTATTTATATAAACAATAGAAGTGCTTCTGAAGAAACACAGCAGTTCTACCAGTGCACATCAACACTGCATTATATCTTTATTACTTTAAAACAATAACATTTTTTGATGTTACTGGTCCTTTAAGCTTTGGCTCTTTCTGGCCAAAGGCAAAAGACTGAAATCATGTGAGCCAGAAATAGCTGTTTAGTCAGTTTCAGATGAAGTTAGGCAAACAATTAAGTTAGCATTAACATTCTGGGAATTGCAGGTGTCTGTTGCCTCAGCTTAAGATAGTATTTATTACACAATAAGTCAGAAACCATTTCTTTATTTTTTTAAAAAAACCACCATCCAGTTTGCCAAAAACACCCAGGTGACTTCTGGAAGTATGTTCTGTTAAAGGAACAGTAACACCAAAAGTGTTTTAAAGTAAAGAAAATATCATGTAGTGTTGCCCTGCGCTGTTAAAACTGATCTGTTTGCTTCAGAAACACTACTATAGTTCATATAAACAAGCTGCTAAGTAGAAATGGTGTAAATTGAAATACGGCTATATGGCACAGGATAAGTAATGGATAACAGATAAAATTATGTTCTACAGAGCTTATCTGCTATCTGCTGTGTAACTTGAGCCTTTTCTCCTTTGAACGGCTGCTCCCGTTGCTACACAACAGCTTATTAATATAAACAGTAGTAGTGTTTCTGAAGCAAACACTGCAGTTTTACCAGTGCAGAGCAACACTGCATTATATTTTTATTACTTTTAATTCATGCATCAAACCTAAAACTTTTTTTGACAATAGCCCTGATACTCCTGGCAAAATCAACATACAGCATTTCAAGATAAGAATGTTGAAACAACAGTCGGACATTGTGGTGGCAGTTTTATGATATAGGGGTGTTTTGCTGCCATAAAATTGATGCCAGACCACCAGTCCTTTGGCTAAAGAAGAAATGTAGTTAGGTCATACAAAAAAAACAAAAACAAACAATGAGCCCAAACATTGCAGCACGTTAACCTGTAATCTGCTAAATAATTTGTTTTGTAATACCCTAGAAAAAAATCCAGAATCTGACAGAAAGAATGCTTAACTAGAGAAGTAGAGCAGACATGTTACACATTTTGATTTGGTCTTCTGTACCAGCCCAAGGCAATCTCCTTCAGAATGTAATCTTCCAATAAACATCAGTTTATACAATAGGCCAGCCTCATTTTGTGCGTGATGCTTTGTGAAAACCCCTAAGCTTCTCAACAGATGCTTGAATGTGAGTGTTACTTGGGAGCTCCTGTGACAAGTTTGAAGGCCTAAATCATTACTACTACAGAGATGCTAAACCTTTAAGTTCAGTATATAACATTTTATAAAATTAATTATAAGCCGTTCTTGTTGCGACAATAATAAAATGGGTCATGTAACCCAAAAGTATGCCAATAGATCAGTAATTACAGCGGTTCAAAAAGTAATCATTAAGCCATTCATGTGACAAGTGTAATTGTGAAGAGCTGTTTTATATAAGGAATGTGGAATTATTGTTAAATATATAGATACTAACTGCAAATTTTTTTTTTTTTTTTTAAGGTACAATTGGATTCTTTGCATGCTTTTGGTTTGTAACAAAGATTTATAGTGTTGTTAAAGTTGACTGACACATTAGTGGGAACATTTACTGATTGCTGGGACTGAAGTTATTTAATTTACAGTATTGTCACCTATTTGTGGGGAAACCCATAACAAAATACATCCTATCTTTGCAACATTTTTAGTTTTGACTTAAAACATGCATATTTTGTTTGATTAAAATAGCATTCACATGTTCCTGTTGAAGGAAGATTGTAAGCATTTGTAAATAACGGCTGTAACTAAGATTTATGCTTTATACAGTGGATGTCGGCTAGATCAGTTATACAAATGTCAATACTATTAATAAAGTACAATTGTAAATATACAGTTATGCTTTTAGACTGTAGGTGGAATGAATGAAACTTTGAAGAAGGAAACTAGATTTACCATAAAACTATGGCAGTGTGCTTTCTGAAATATATTTCCTTTCATTCAAGTTGAGTTTTATTTTTTATACTTGGTGATATGTCCTGTTTTTGTTGTCTTTATTAGGTTTAGTGATTGAAGCCTTTAAAACTATGTGCCTCTCAGTCTATGGATTTTTAAATTTATAATCTTAATAAATATTGTAAAAATTTTATAAATATGTACTTTATTATTCCCTTTGTTTTCTCTGATGACAAATGATACTATAGAATAAGTGTTTCAATATAGTTTAGGTTGTTAAAAGAATAGTATTAGCAGGTGTGATTTAATATTTATTTTTTTTTAGGTGATCACACAGTGCAACACAGCACATGCAAACTGGAAGATCTTCTAGATTATGGGGGGGGGGTTAAGGTTATGTTCTTCTTTTTGGATGGCTGGATGTTACGTCAGTAATTCAGAATGAAGGATAAGTTTAGGAAGGGGCAGAACTAGTGAATAAGAATGCTTACTTGCCTTTGCCTCCCTGTACGAGCATCTCCATATACAATCCTGAGTATTTATCCTTGTCTGCTGTTGATTATGAATTATACATAGCTGTTGATAGTCTCCATTGCACATCCTGTGGGGAAAGAGAAACACTAACATTTGGTCCTAAGAATTTACCTGAGACTTGTAATCAGGTGGAGAGAAGTGGCTCCGTGTATTAGCTTCCACTTGAGTTCAGGTACATGGAGCAGCTATCAGTCCCTTCCCCGCTCAATAAGTTATTGTTATTGCTTTTCTGCAAAAGGTGTAGCTGCATTAATGGTCATGAGTGGCCATGCAGGAAATGCAGAACACAAACTTTATAAGATCTCCGTCTTATATACAATATATATATATACAATATATAGCTCAATACACCCAGTGGTGGCAGATTGTAAGATTTGTAATGGGACAACTGCTGAAGAAGAGGAGGTTCAGTTACTTTTCACTTCCTCTTCTGCTGATGCAACATTCACTGGGGTATATTGTTCATTGGCAGATGACGACAATATCTTCCCAATGTCTAGATTACATAGACATTGGTTGGGACTGGTGAGCTGTCATACATCTACCAAAAAACTTGTATTTTCATAAGATAACAGTGATACTGAAAAAAAAAATATTCTCAGGGTGTCTTTTTGATCCTATTAAACTTTAAAAAGAGAACTATTTGTAAGGTTATTAGAATCAAAGAGACACCCCAAGTTCCAACATACTTTCCTGCATATCCATATGTTTCTTAAGAAGGTGCTAGGTATGCTATCCAAAATATGTCTTTAGGCATCTCAAGTAACCATTATGATAGGTAACATGTGGTTTCAACATATAAAAAAACATTTTTCACTATCACAATGTTATTTTATGTTTATTATGGAATATAGTGAACATTTGGACTGGTTAAATTATAAATTTTCACATACTGGAATTTTATGGACTTTACCTTCATGGATTGGATTATATACATTACTGCAAGTTATGCTGGCCATAGACATAACAATTACGATCTTTCTCAGAAAAGATCTTTCCAAGAAAGATTGTATTTTTCAATACACGTGTATAGAGCTGAATCATCAGTTATACAGGTAGAAACAATAGAATTCTACCTGTATCTGACAATTCAGCACTAACAATGGCCGATGTTAAGGGTGCCTTCAAAGGCATCCAATCAAAATTTTCCAACCAGCTGACCGACATCTAAATCTTCTGACGATATCAGTCGGCTTATTTCCCACTATACACGCACCGAATAGCGTACGAAAAAATTTTTGTACGATATTATCTGTGCGTCTATGGCCACCTTTAGTCTGTGATGTCACTGATGGGTAGGGGTGGATTTTTTTTTTTCCCCACGCCTCTTCCTGACACTCCTACAGTTTTGGGGACTGTAAAACTAGTCTTAAAGTGCCTGGGTTGCTGGAAACGTTGCCCTTTTTCTGTATGTTTTGGGGTTAAATAAACCTTGCACTACAATGTTTGTGTCTTGCTGGTACGTCTTGCATATGGGTTTTGACCCATGATGCAGGTGTGGGCTTCCCAGTACAGCACCTGATACCACAAAAGGTGTTTACTCCTGGGTGTGAGCTCTCAGCTTTTGATTTTGCTAGTTTCTGTAGTTATGTCTTTCTAGGATGATGATATGGAACTTAAGAAAAGATACCCATTTAGTTAAGTTGGCAATCAAAAACATTGCCTCATCATTTGCTGCTGTTGGATCTTGTGATTAAAACAGGTTTGTAGAAACATGCTTTGAAAAAATGTTTTAAGCAAACTAAACCAAATGTGTTGAGAAAGCTTTGGATAAACAATACTAAAGTCTTTAAGAGGAACTTGTACATTGCATTGTTAAAAGTTATTATGGAAGACTATATTTTTCAGTTCTTAGCAATAAAAATGTTATGTTCCAGCTTACAAGGGTAATATTTAACCCTTTTTCTGATCAGAATTTAATAGTACCTTTATTGGATATGGGCCAAAGAAGTATTATAAACCGAATCCAGGATCCAATTCGGGATTCGGCCTTTTCCAGCAGGATTTGGCAGAATACTTGTATCTGGCAGAGAGCGAAATTGTGTGACTTTTCATCACAAAACAAGGAAGGGAAAAAAGTTTTCACACATTTTCTTTTCCCACCCCTAATTTGCATATGCAAATTAGGATGTGATTCCATGTTCAGCCAAATCTTTCACAAAGGATTTGAGATCTGCTGAATCCCAAATAGTGGATTTAGTGATTTCCTATTAAAAACGGTTGATTTGATGGATATTTATGTGTACCAATATTAGTGGAGCATGAAAATTTTTTCAGGTATGCTTTTTATATGCAGCTTCAGATTTATTGTCTGTCGTCTTGGGTTAACAACAACAACAACAACAACGCTTTAAAATGATTCAAGTCTGTTTTACACTGCAAAAGTGCGAGCAGAATGTATAACGAAATATATAAACTGGATATTGTATGAAAAAGAAACATCATTTTAGAGAACTGATGATCGTGCAGATTTATAGATGGATTATAAAGGTACCAGGGCCACCATTAGAAATCA
>CM044433.1:120832687-120877136 GCA_024363595.1 Xenopus borealis | reverse complement strand
TATAAGCTTAATAAAGTAACAGTGATAAAAGATAAACTCGTTAAATACTGTTGGCTAATTCAAGAACAGGCTTCTGCTCTGCTGATGTGCAGAGATTCAGTAGCCGTTTCAAGTGCCCTGGTATAAATCCCTGTTGTTATTATTATATTATCTGTCTGATATATATTTTTTCTTGATTTATTTTGTGTGTGCGTTTGAATATGTGTTTGCCATATATTGCTGTTCTTCTTCTTCTGAATTTATTGGTGCTAAATCTATCCTCTGCCCAAAATAGCTTATAGCATGTTGAATTCTTATAAATTACTAGCAATATTTAAGCAGACTAAAGCGTTTTGAATACAATTAATGACATACTTCTAATGTTAAAATGTTTTAATTTTTATTGCTTGGTATTCTGCAAATATAAAACATTACCTGTTAATCAAAAAGTTGGACTTTTTCCCCCAAAAGCGCATTGGAGTTACATACATTTTTACAAATAAGAATCCTTTATTGTTTTGTATTTCCATGCAAATTGCTGGTGGTCTACAATTACTGAAAAACTCAACTTGTGTTTTTAGTACCAAATTGTAAAGAACCACAGATTAAATATAATTTTAAAATTCCAATCTAAACATACAGCCATTTATTTACTGTATGTTTCTGTTGTATGTAGCTTTGCTGTAATTTCCTATCAATCACATTGTATATGAATATTTTGTAATTGCAGTTTCAAATACTCTTTTATTGGTCTAAGTTTCTAAGTCTGATTAAAAAAATAAAGGTGGGTATTTTACAGTTTGTTCATTGATATGTTTTGTCTTACAGTAATAGTGAAATAAGCATTAATTTTGTAGAAGCATACACAGATAAATAAATATATAACCCACTTTTTGGCACATATCCCAGAGCAAAGGTTAATTCAGTTTAAATTTAGTAGATTTATCTAATTCACCTCCTTCTAATCCTCTGCATTAACAGAGCCCTTTATTTTAATCTCTGCCCACCCCTGAATTAACTGTCATTGGGTTCTCACTTTCAGTAACCTTTGGCTGTAGCACTTTGCCTTTATATCATGACAGTTTATTTATCACCTTCCTGTTAATTGGCCTTTTATAATGAAGATGTTTAAGTGTTGCATTGTGCTAAGATGATGTGACTTTTTTTTAATTGTTAAGTATAGTTGTTACAGTTTTAAATAATTTTTTTGCTACAAAATTAAGTAAACATTGATGCAAAATAAATGGCACATTTAAAGACCTTAGGTGTGAATGAATGCTTTGCATGTGATCATATAAATAATTATTTACTAAAAACTAATGGGGGTGTTTATAACAGTTTTGTTTTTAATGCTAGACTAATGCTTAAATTCTTTCCATTATGCTCCACTACTGTAGACCTTGCAAAACTCATTGTCAATTGGACATCTCAGATGAAGATGAGAAAAAGAACCTTTGTCATGAAAATTGATGTAAAATGCTCTGTAATAAATATTATTATTTTATTATTTTCATGATCACATGCACATTATTTTACTAATCTTCCCATACCAATTAATTTATAGTGTAAATTGTTTTCTAACTGTATTAACTTCTAACACAATAAAAAAAATATGCTTTTTTTGTTTCACTGCAACATAGACATGTATTATTTAGCAATCATTCAGTGCTTCACAATCAAGTTGCACTACATAAATCCATACCTATTTGTTTACATATAACCAAATATTGTGATATTTTTAAAGGAAAATCTTCAGAGCAGTTAGTATTATTATTACATTATACTATATTTAAAGTAGAATTCCTTTGTTTTCAATAATTTGTGATTTTCAGGGTGATTGTGCAGCAATTTTATTATATCTCAAATCTTATTCTGACCAACAATAAATTGTATATGTTTGACCTACTATCATCTTGCAAAAAATTATTCCTTCTGTTACCATGATTGAAGCTACTATTTTGTATTTACCTGTTTTGACTCTGATTTTGTCATAGACAATACTATGAATATTTTCTGAGATCAGTAGGATAATGATATTTTTTCAATTGCTACTATAAAATGGCCCTGTGATGGTAAGCTGTTTCTCTTAGAGTTCAGTTTGCTGTGAGAATAATAGTCGTTTGTATTTGCAATGCTGTGTTTTTGGGATGTTTCTTTTTTAATGCCACCCCTAAAATGCAAAATGATATCATAAATGTTTATTTTGCCTTTTAAGGATACCTATCAAGCTCTTACCCATATTAAATTCACTAGCATACACCACAGTTAAATGGCCACCAACACAAGGAAATTGTAATGTCCTGAATACATTTATAAACTGTATTCAGACATTCTGCATTATTTTTAAAAAGTATATTTCTAATTTTACAAATACAGGTGGTTTCTTTAAGAGTGGCTTTCAGGGGGCACAGCATACTTATTTATTACTATCCAGTGAAGACTGTAAGCCAGGCCGGGCTTTGTTTAGATGACAGATGATTTAAAATACACTGCATTAAAACAGGACTTCGGTTTCATAGTTACATTGGGTTGAAAAAAGACAAAGTCCATCAAGTTCAACCCCTCCAAATGAAAACCCAGCATCCACACACACACAAACACCCCTCCATACTTTTCCCATAAATTATATATGCCCATACTAACTGTAGAATTTAGTATCACAATAGCCTTAAGAAACCATCCAAGATATTTTTATTAAAGTATCTGGTATGTCCGTTTAAAACATTATTGTTTGCATTGTTTTTTGTTTGATGTATTATTATACTTGGGAGTGGTAGAATAAGTGGTGGTAAAATTTGTAATGTAGTAGCATAGTAGCCAAATTATGTGTGAAATTTATTGTCTATATTGTACAAGAACAACAAATCTTGTATTGCGAATACATAGCTATCTTTTCAATTAAAATAAAATCCTATCCAGTATGCTAAGCCAAATAAAGGAACCAATCTGTTCAGTTTGTCAAGATTACCTGTTCAGTAAGTCAATAAAAATGTCATATTTGAATTCCTTTTATTATGTTGTAAATATTGCCAGTGTACATAAGCCTTAGTTAGCTTTTGTTCAGCAAAAGGATGATAACATGCTGCAAAACAAACAAACATTACTGCTGTAATGTGAGGGTTTATTGCCTGTTAATTTTCTGTTCGAACTTCCCTGTCAGGTGCCATGAGTGGTTTCTTATAGACCTTAAACCTATGCTGGTTGCTAGATCATTTTGGCTCTATCCAATCAGAAGATGGTCTCTTTTATGCTTTCCCCCCAAATCTCTAATCTGGGACTAATTTTACCTGAACATGCTATTACTTTGTCCAGCCCTACTTGATTTGCAATGTATGGCACTCTCAAATATTTATAATTGAAGAGAAGGGACCTATATCCTCTTGTCATTTTAATATATATCAGTTAATCTTGAATGTAACTGTATTTTGTATTTAAAATTACTCTACTGACTTCTGTCTGTACTGTTAATGCATTTTCTAATGTGCATCGCTGAAGCTGCATATTTATATATAAATAGAAATTTACATACATAAAATAAAAGTTTTATTAATTCACATCTCAGTCTTAGTGCAAGGCATTTTGATCACTAGAAAGGAATCTTCATCAGTGCACTTAAAAGAAAAAGTGTCAGAGACATTTCTGCCCATAACATAAGCCCTAGAAGCAAACACGACAAGCCAAAATAATGGTGAATCAAGTGATTTCCGTTTCCAGGATGCACTCCAGGGGACAGAAGAACATTTACTAGGAGAAAAGCACAAATGGGCATGTTGAGATGCTCCATGGAATGCCTATGTATTCCAGTCCAATCAAAAAAGGGGCCAAAGCACTGTTCCATCCATCAATGTGATTGACCCTATCCGTATGCATGAAATAAAGAAGGAAGGACAAGAATGACAACACGGCCATAAGAGCATATTGTTTGTTACACTTACGGGGTTATTTATAAAGGTCAAGTTTGTGAGTTTTTTTCTACCTTGAATAAACTCACAACTATGTTTGGTTTTTTTATGAAAAAACTCAATTGTAAAATTATATATATCATATACATTAGCTAGGCCAAGTCACCATATTCCCACTCTTATCTGAGGGTTTAAAAACGACATCCTCCCATTGGACCATTTCTTTAATCACTATTAAGTCATGGTTAGTTAGATTATTTGGGCTGCAGTTAGTCAAGTGGATGAAATTTCTCATAACCACCACATCAGAACCAGATTTATTGGTGGCTAAAATGTAATTCTGTAGATCTTTGTGCTCTAGTTTTTCTTTTTTATCTTTAATATGAATGGTCTTGGTATAATGTAAGAAAAAAATTGTCTAAATTTATAAATGCTAGTTGTTTGAAGGTGTACAACCCCCTTTAACGTTGAATTTTAGAGTTTTATATACCTCGAATGAACCCAAATTAACTCACAACTCAAATAACTTGCAATTCAATGAAAAAAAACTCAAATGGAAAAAAAATTGAATCACCGAGTTTGGGGTTTACATGCCGAAAACTCGAAAACCTTGAATTGCTCTAATTGGTTGAGTTTTCGAGTGAAACCCTCTGAAACAAACTAGAACATCATGAAGGCTTCAAATGGTTCAAGGGTCCACTGCCATTGAGTTCTACATGACCTCGACAGGTTTTAGATAGTGTTTTTTTTTATCTATTTCCAGGCTAAGGGTATAATAAATATTGAAAACTATTTTTATTTCTTTAAATAAAAAGATGATTTTTTTTTTACTCCATAATAATCTCAAAAACTTTTTTTGCGGAAAACACACTTTGAACCTTATTAAATCTGCCCCTTAATGTTCTTAGCATGTAATATGGGATTATTGGTGCAAAGCTCTATTCTACATTGAGAATTGTTAAGAACAGTACATTTTAATTGAATTTTGGTGTGTGTTTTCTGTTTAAATATAAACCCGACTTATTTACTCCAAGCAGTGCTCTTGTTTGGCCAAATTTGGAACATACCTCCCAACATTTTACAACTAAAAAGAGGGACAAAAAAAGTACATGCGGTGACATTTTGACCATGCCCATTGTTGTGGCCACACCCCCTAAATGTCATTTTCATTTCACAAAATTCAGTAGCTAATTAAAGTTTGAACATATTTCTGTGTTTTTTTACAGTTTTGCTAAGAAAGATGAATTGCCCTTTAAGCTGTGAGTCTAACTTCTCCCAAGAGACAATTACTTATTTGCTTATTTCAGGTTTGTTACAAAAGTACCTTTGTTGCACCTGGTGGCTGTTCTGGCCTCTCTGCCAGAAGCCAATTATGTTAGAAACTTTGTATCTTTTTCTGACTATTCACTGCAGAGAAAGTCAGAACTTTTGAGTACTAATGTGGACTGCAGGTTGAGCTGTCGGCAGGACAGTTGGGAGTTATGGAACAATTAGGGAGCATGCAGAATTTTTTAATACACCCAATACATGGTACTTAAAGCTAGACTTCATTTTTTATAGGGAAGTGTTGGATAAGCAGAAGACATCCTACAAGTCAGTTGTATGGATCAAAAAGTATGGGACTGCTACAAAATATGCATTTCCATGTGATATAACACACCTGAATGCTGTGTCTTCATCTGACAAAATAAAATCTAGTGTTGTCCGAAATACTTTTTCTCATTGAAATACATTGGCTGTTAAATGTATTGTATCTGCATTTATGAGATCTGACTGTGGTGCTGGGTGCAGTTATCAGATAAACTCATGAGGGCAACAAACAAAGTATTATTAACATCTATTGATTGGAGGGAAAGTTGGGGATGATGGGAGAGTAGGTGGACCTTAGGAAAAAAGTGTTTACATTAAAAACAAAGAAATAGTAATATAATTTAAGAAAATGCTAAAAATTTTTAAATTACAGATCCTACAATTTATGCAGATTAAGGGCCTTTACACACAGGCGTTTGTTACCTGCGCTCCCCTGCGTTCCGTTTGACTGCATTCAGCTGCAGGGGAGCGCAGGTCTAGACTTACTCCATTCTTTTCAATGATGTTGTACCAAGGAGATGCGAGTAAGAGCCGAACGCAGCCAAACGGAACACAGGGGAGCACAGGTAACAAACACCTGTGTGTAAGGGCCCTAAAGAGCTTCATTTGTTTTTTGCAGGTGTACTGTGGTAGAAAAGCAAGTGTTTCACAGCTTTCTGTGCAAGTCAGCAATATAGAAGTCAGCATACATTGGTATTCAAACTTTGTTAGAGGAAGTATATATTAAGGGCACCAGTAATTAAATATGAAAATAGCTTTATATACATTTAAATATAATGTACACTTACCATGTACTTGTTAAAACAGTGTGTTTGACTTAAGAGTTCTAAAATAGTTTATTTATATTGGCTACTCTATAGCCATCGTGCTGCCTTTCAAGACTGAATTGGCCTGTAGGGCCCATTTTGCATTGCACATAACAGATAAGATGTTTTAAATGAAATGGTTTAAATACTTAGTGGATGTAAACATAAATTAAATGCCATGGCTCTCCACACATCTACACAATTTAAACCTATAATAAATAAGACTATTTCTGCCAATAAATATTTTATTTGTACCTGCAGGACAGATATATAATCTGTAATTGTAGTTGTTCTCCTTTTACTGTTAATGACCCATTAACAGGCAATCCACATGCCATCAGTTGATACACAACCTTAAATACCGTCTTCTCTCCCACCACAGGGAGAAGTTCAAAATAAATTGTTTACTTAAGTAAATATTCTGCTAAATACAGCATATTTAGGAAGGAAAACAGCTTGCCACCAGAAAAGAGAATTTCGGTATCTGTGGTTACTGGACTGCACTGATGAATCCATTTTAATTGAATTTTTCAGGGGTATCCCTTATTGTGTGGCATTTTCGGACATGTCAACTCGCCTGACTGTATTTTTTATGGTATTTATATGGTTTTCACAAAATGTCATAAAAACCTCTACAGCTCATTGCTGTGAACATCCAAGCTGAAATAGCAATGCTGACTGGCACCTCAGGAAATAAAAAATGAACTCAATGGGGAGATGCATTCACCAAGGGGCATTTACCATGGTCTTGCAGTATGGTAGTTTGCTCTAGGAAGGTGTATTAACCATTTTGGATGCATCAGAATTTGTACTTTCGGAAAAAAATATGGTTTTCTGGAGTTGACTTATGAATTTGCTGCTTTTACCCCACATAAATCAGGCAGTAGTGATATGACCCATTTTGGTTTGCCACAAATTCTAGTAAATTGCCTAAATGCATTGAAGTCTACGGGCGACAATTTTTTTGATGCATGACAAATTACACAACAAAAGTTTGATGCACTGCAAAGTTTTTCACCAATAAGAGCCTATGGGTGTCGTTTTCGAGGGGAAACTAAGCAAAAAATGTTACTTATAACTACCAGGCAGTATTTATTTTGGTAGTAGAAATATATGCTTTGAAATGTGTATGCACTTCATTTTGGGGTCTCTACGTGCCAACTATATATATCTGGTATTGGCAGGTTTGAGAGACGAGGCTTTCCAAATCAATCAAATGTTTGTGCATAAAATAAAATAGTTTTCTGGTGTAAATCCCTATTTCTTTCACTCATGGTTAGTGGTTGGCTGAAGCCATGTATTGTCAAACAATTGTGTTTACTCTTTTTAAATCATAATCACTACACAAACTACCCAAATGACCCTGATCAAAAGTTTACATACCCCAGTTCTTAATACCATGTATTGCCCCCTTTAACATCAATGACAGCTTGAAGTCTTTTGTGGTAGTTGTGGATGAGGCTCTTTATCTTCTCAGACGGTAAAGCTGCCCATTCTTCCTGGCAAAAAGCCTCCAGTTCCAGTAAATTCTTGGGCTGTCTTGCATGAACTGCAAGTTTGAGGTCTCCCCAGAGTGGCTCAATGATATTGAGGTCTGGAGACTGAGATGGCCACTACAGAACCTTCACTTTATTTTGCTTTAGCCAATGACAGGTTGACTTGGCCTTGTGTTTTGGATCATTGTCATGTCCAAGTACATTCCATGAGCAGCTTCGGGGTGATGAGTGCAAATTTTCCTCCAGTGTTTTTTGTATTTCACCTGAAGTTATTTGTGGGGTTTCCTTGCACCCCAAACAATTTTTCTGGCATTTGAGGCTGAAATTTTAGTTGGTCTACCTGGCCATGGTTTGGTTGCAACAGAACCCCTAATTTTCCACTTCATAATTAGAGTTTGAACACTGCGGATTGGCATTCTCAATTCATTTGATATTTTCTTATATCCCTTTCCTCTTTAATAGAGTTCAACTACCTTTTCCCGCAGATCCTTTGACAATTCTTTTGCTTTCCCTTTGACTTAGAATCCAAAAAACTTATGAGCACAACTGTATAATTTTCCTAGGTAAATTAAGTATCCCTCTCAGGAAATGCCCCTAAAGTGAGAAATCACACAATATTCAAAAAACGTCTGGCACTGAGTGAAATTAAATTTCTACTTAAAGGGTTAACAGGTTGAGGCAACTATGTGGAGCAAAATTAAGTTTTATATTTTCAATTAGTTTTCTCAGAGGTGTTCATTATCATGATTTATTTAAAAAAAAAAAAGTGTTTCCTCTCCAGTCCCTGGGAATGTATCAGTTGAATCACTGAAACCATAAAGTGAGAATACTCAATATCTCTTTCTAGTATTTTGTCCTCACAAAAGGAACAGCAGCTCTTTTGACCCCTTGACATGTTGACCTCTGACATGCTGTTTTCTCAGAATAAAGGGTCCTCTTGTGCTGTTGATACTACAAAACCAACAGTGTTGTATCATTCTTTAATATACTATTGTAAGTGCATTTAATTTGTCTGGAACACAAGATTATTGTAGCTTGTACTTTGTAAACCGCAATACCTGAAAACACCATTTTATTAGAATAAGTGCATATTAAAAGCATTTTTGCTAATATTAAAAGCTGGCATTATTTTCAACTTTTGCGATTGTAAATTTTAACTTTTTAAAAACGTTGAGAGGCCCTCAACTCCTTATTTAGGGGCAAATTTATCAAGGGTTGAAATTTCAAAAGTCAAAAAGACCAACTGAAATTAATTCTGTTTATTTTGTTTAGTTTTTTCTAATAGGTCTGTTTCTAATCAAAGTAATTACTTAGAATTTTCAAAGCCCACTAATTGATGCCAAATAGGTTCTAGGAGGTCCCCCATAGGCTAAAACAGCAGTGTGGTAGGTTTTAGGTGGCAAATGGTTGACATTGAATTTTTAAAGAGACAGTACATGATAAATTTAGAAATTCTAATGTTTGAATTTTTAGCAAATTCAAATTGAATTGGGACTATTCCCTAGTTGATGTACACAAAAATAGCTTGAAATTAAAAAAAATTTTATTCAGATTTTCACTTTAACCCTTAATAAATCTGCCCCTTGGTGAATGCATCTCCCCATTGAGTTCATTTTTTATTTCCTGAGGTGCCAGTCAGCATTGCTATTTCAGCTTGGATGTTCACAGCAATGAGCTGTTCTGCATCCCAGCAGTAATGCATACGCAACATTTAGGTTCAGCTAATTTATGAGAGGTACAGTACAACAAATAAACTAATAAACACACCAGTCTCTACCACATTGAACAAACAAATTGAACAAACAAACAAACTGGAGGGCTTCACAATGGACTCTTGTTTAACCAGATCCTCTATTGCTATTTGAGGAAGTACCAGGAAGTGCTTTTGGTTGAATACATATTTCATAATTAAAAAATTATGCAAAATGCAAGCCCTATTTATTGAGGAAATGGTTGAACTAATTAAGCATTTCCTCTTTTGACAGTGTGATGTCAGAATGTGTGTTGCTGCTTTCTGCAGTTGAAAATATTTCTGTCCTGTGGGGCGTTGTCCTGAGAGCTAACACCCCGAACATTGTTAAACCTTTAGGTCTAGATATCAAAATACTCAGATAATAAATCAGCCCCTTTCATTTTTACTTCATTTTTAGGTGATATTATTATATAATATACAAGAGCCATGAATGGCCTATAAATTACATCCTTATAAACAGTGCTTAGCGATGTCATCGGTTATAATTGGAGCTTAGTCATTTCTGATATATGACTCACTGAAAGTTTTGTATTATAATAAAATGCCCCCTTCTGCAAAAATATCAGGATATTAGAAGTCACCTCAGAGTTCCATGACCTTTATAAAAAATCTTATAATATCCTTTTTTTACTCACTATATTATGGTAGACTGTTTAGTTTGTTTGTTTTCTCTCTTTCAGGTGATTTGTAATTTATGGTATGTAAAAGAGGTATGCTATTGTACAACTGGAATAAAGGGATAATAGGTGAGCACCTTGCCTAAGGTAGCAGTACGTGCCAGTTACCAAGGTCAATAAAAATATATATATATTGCATGAAATTCTGGCAGCTTATAAATTTTTTTTTTTTTAGTTCTCTGTTTCCCCCTTGGTTGATTCATATTAATGTACACAACTTTCTTATTTAACCCTCATGTGCAAAATAAAATAGAAAGCACTGCGTATCTTGTCGGCGCTATACAAATAAATGATGATGATAATTAAGAATCTGGAACTTGTATTAAATAGAAATAAACTGAATGGTAATATAAGAATCTAGAAATGACGTTCATGTAATACTGTGTCTGAGTTGTACACTATTTTGTGCAGATGTTTATATCAATGTTTGGATTTACTCTGTACTTTTTGGTTTGGCATAAAATAGTAGTTAAACTTTCATCACATTAGGAGTAATGAATAAATATCTGGACTTTATTATTTTCATTAACAATAAAATTGCTTTTATTAAATTGAACGTCATGTTTTAGGGCTTAGGACTACAGATTTTCTTTATTACAGTCTATGTTTCATTCAGTGTTTATAGCAACTATTCATAAATAACTGTTGATGTTTTCATATATTTATACCTGCAATGGGAGGTCTTTGCCTATCTGCAGGTGCGGAGCACCATCTGGAAACCTGCTTCTTTACTTCCATTACAGTACAGAGAGGTGTGAGATCTGCTAGTAAATTACCAAGGAGGATACATTTTTCTGTTGTCCTTTTTTTGTTTTTAACCATTTTTGTTTTGGGTTATAGTATATTATTAAGGACCCATGCTTTAACTATCTGCTTCCACTGCAAGGAGGTGAGAGGAAGGGTAGTTAGTTCACTGCAATGACAAGATAAGCAGGAATGTTGAGTGATTGTTCAAAACCTTGTTTAGTAGGAATACAAGCAAGTCCAAAGGGATGATTATGACTAGGGTTTTCTAGTATTGTCTGCTGTTTGAGACCAAAAGTGGGATATTTGCAGGCAGTACCAGACCAGGTGGACTTTCTGTTGTCCTTTTAGTCAGTATTTGTCTCTAAGTTCCCAATGTGGAGGGAACTGATCTAAATATATATCATATTGTTGCATGTATGCTGCAGTGTACTAAGGGTGTTTACAAAGGCTAAAGATTACTTCCAAACCATACTTGTCTGAATATTCCTGTCAATAATAGTAATCATGTTCTCACTACCAAACAATGGACTGACTATTATTTTTTTGTTACATTTTTTGTTATGAATAAACGGCTTTGCCAAAAAGAATCCATTGCAAGATTAACCGCTTATTGCAGATAATAATAATTGTCATTTAATGGTCTACATTTTAATGCATATTGTAACACTATCATTTCTGACAGTACCGTAACTATACCCGACAGTGTAAAGCATGCACTTCTGTTCTTTTTATAATTGGGCGGTGGGCTGTTGATGACAACTAAACTTGGAAATATGTCCTTCCACCAGTAAGGGGAATTAAGCTTGCATTGTGGAAATTAACATATGGAAAGCCCAAAATAAGTAGACCTACTGGTAAATATTCACTTTATTGTCAATCATTATGTGATTTGTTTTATTGTCCTATTGCTGTGAAAAAAATCTTGCAGTGTTAAGATTTCCCATTTCCCCAGGTTTTTTTAGTATTTTATTAGAATATTTGGGGCAAATTATACTGTAATACTGTTGTTTGTTTTAAATAGTTCTACGTATCAAAAGATGTTTACAGATTTATATGCCAAGCAATATATGCTTATTATTATTATTGTTCTGGCATTGTACAAAACATTAGACTAGTGCCCAGAATCTGAAAATGCCTACTGATTCATTATGCCACCCCTTTTCTCTAGTATTCCCATATTTTCCTTTCAAGTACGAGGTGTGCTGTTGGGGCCCATTTCCTAAAGCTGGGGATGAGAGAAGAGTGCTTCAATTGTACTGCAGTAATTGCATGAAACAGTCTGCACCTGCAGAGTCCACCGAGGGCCAGAAAACTGCAGGAGCCTTGGCTTTTCACTGCTTTGCGGCAGCGTATTTATTCTAGAAAAACTCATTTTGCTTTAACCCTATCCAGTACTTCAAGAGCATAGCATTCATAGAAATGTGAGAGCACTAGAAAAAGCTTGACTTCATAACCAATAAATGAGAAAAAATGCCATGACTGAAACAACCAACTCCAGTTACTGCCAAGTTCAAGCTGAGGGTTAGTGCAACGTTTTCTGCTGACTTTTATAGAGTTTCTGCTTAAATGGCGATTGGTCCATCTGTGTTTCCAGAGGAAGCGCATCAGATGCCAGACCTAATTCATATAATCCCTTCCTATGGATTTCACATTACAGCTGTACATTTCATCCAAAAGCATGCAGTGTGGCAAGAATAACGTAATGCAGCTACAACCTTATGAGTTACAAAATGTACAATTTACAGTACAAGAGCAAAAACATGGAAAACAAGCTTTATATACTTCTCACCAAGGATGATCTATGACGTTAAAATCTATGAGTTCTGTTCATGGTGATATAGAATATATAGTTGTCAAGATCTTGATTTTTGTAATGTACAAACTGTACAAACTGATAAATAATCCTTTAAATGTAATTTAATTAATTTAATAGTCCCTGGTGCCAGAAGATCCAGAATATGTGAAGGAGAAGGCTACTTTCAGGGCCTGAGTAGAGAAATTGACACTTAGGGGCAGATTTACTAAATTCACATGAAGGATTTGAAGTTCGATCGAATTTCAAAAAGATTCGAATTTTCAAATGTTTTTGAAGACCACTTCGACCAGTGAATTTTAAAATTCTTTTGAATCTAATGATTCGAATAATTTGAATAAAATTTCATTCGAATATTCCACATTTCAACTGTCTAAGTACCTCCCCGTTAAATTTTTATTCGACTGTTAGTTCGATCGAATATTTCCTATTCGATCGTTCGACCAATCGAATTGCAGTAAAACCCTTCGAATTCGGATTTTACTTCCCCTTTAAATTCGATGGTTGCATTTCGAATTTTTTGCAATTCGAAATTCGACCCTTAGTAAATCTGCCCCTAAATAATTTGTTTGGGTCTGCTTGGCCGACAGGGAGTATTGTTTGAAAGATGGATGGAAGCAGTTGAGAAGAGGGGCCTCATGATGAGAACTGTGCAGGGATTGTAATGAATTCAGAACTGCTGTACTTAGAGGACAGCCTTTACTTCCACTTTAACTTTGTTTGTTTTTTGTTTTTTTTAATTCCAAATGCATCAGTTACTAGTGCTGTTCCAGAAGAGTTCTGCACTGAAATCCATTTCTCAAAAGAGCAAACAGATTTTTTTATATTTCATTTTGAAATCTGACGTGGGGCTAGACATATTGTCAATTTACCAGCTTCCCCAAGTCATGTGACTTGTGCTCTGATAAACTTCAAACACTCTTTACTGCTGTACTGCAAGTTGGAGTGATATCACCCCCTCCCTTTCCCCGACCCAGCAGCCTAACAAAAGAACAATGGGAAGGTAGCCAGATAACAGCTCCCTAACGCAAGATAACAGCTGCCTGGTAGATCTAAGAACAGCACACAATAGTAAAACCCATGTCCCACTGCGTACTATTCAGTTACATTGAGAAGGAAAAACAACAGCCTGCCAGAAAGCAGTTCCCTCCTAAAGTGCTGGCACAAGTCACATGACATGGGGCAGCTGGGAAATTGACAAAATGGCTAGCCCCATGTCAGATTTCAAAACTGAATATAAAAAAATCTGTTTGCTCTTTTGAGAAATGGATTTCAGTGCATAAGTCTACTGGAGCAGCACTATTAACTAATGCGTTTTTAAAAAAACATGTTTTCCCATGACAGTTTCCCTTTAACCATTTTTAATTGTTGTGGGGTTTTTGAAGTTCATAATTGTGTCATAACTTTAGTATTCTTAAATAAATGTAGATTTAAAAAAAAAATGTTCTTAAAGTATTGCTGTTGTATTAATAATGGTAAAGCACATTATAAGGATATGTTTGTATGGATCTGCAGGTATTAGTAAATCTGCATGACTGACACAAGGACTCCAGCTAAGGCAGTGTTTCGCAAGTTCAGTTGTATGCTATCTGTTGGCTAGTCTGCATCAGCAAATCACAATAAGAGCATGCTGTTTTCTGAATGATGACCAGCACAGTCAGAAAAACCCATGTGCCCTAGACGTAACCGAATAAGCATGGCTACAGCCAAACCTACATTTACACTGTAACTCCCAGTGACTGCCATTATTACATGTTCTGCCATTCTGATCTCCCCCTTACTAATACAATAATTGTGTATTTGTGAAAGTTCCATATTTAGTAACTAGAAGTAACTTGCAGCAGTCTCCAGCATAAAATATTACTGCAGCTTCCATCATAATATAGTGAATAAAGTACCCCTTATTTTAAAATATAAGGTTATTATAGTCACCAAGGAGTTTCATGACCATATTAAAGCACAAGGCCGAAGACCAAGTGCTTTTATACAGGTCATGGAACTCCGAGGTTATCCTCATATTTTCCAACAACGGGTACTTTATTTATTATAATACACAAGTTTTAGTGAGTCATGTGACAGAAATGTATGGCTTTTGTGTATTATAATGTAAAAATGTGACACATACCACACTATATAATTCCATATCAATAATCCTTATCCAAGACCAGAGTGCTTACACACTCATAAATAATCCATAGTTGGAAAATGCACTGACCTAGACTACTTGCCAGTAGATGGCCACCAGGTTATTGGGCATCCGCAATGGTGAATAAATCTTTTTTGAGATCTTGACACTTTTCCATGTTGGTTCATCATCACAATGTAAAGAAAATCTGTTAGTAGTTTAAAATGACCTTTAGGATTTGGTTCAGATTTCTTGAAAAAGTAGTTTGAATGAAACCAATAAGGTTACTGGGTGGAGTCTGTTTCACTTGCTCAGGAAATGCAATGCTGTGAGCAACTTGCACAACTGGGCATGTGTGATACCTGGCGATGAGCCAGTGTGCTATACAGTTCAGTCTGTTCCTCCAGACCAGGGATCCCCAACCTTTTGAACAGTGAGCAACATTCAGAAGTAAAAGGAGTTGGGGAGCAACACTAGCATGAAAAATGTTCTTGGGGGCCAAATAAGTGCTGTAATTGGCTATTTTGTAGCCCCTATGTGGATTGTCAACCTACAATGAGGATCTGTTTGGCAGTTCACCTTGTTTTTATGCAACCAAAACTTGCCTCTCAGCCTGGAATTCAAAAATAAGCACTTTGAGCTGCTTTGAGGCCACAGGTAGCAACATCCAAGGGGTTGGATAGCAACATGTTGCTCACAAGCTACTGGACGGGGATCACTGCTCCAGACTATATATGCAGCTTCTGAGAATTTGGACCATCAGATCAAACACTGTCAGGCTGCTTCTCCTTTGGGCTACATCCTTAGCCTACGTTTTTACAGCCCAGACATTATTACTATGGCATTGCGTAACAGACTATGTGACTGGAATAAGGAAGAAGATAAAAACTACAGGCTAAAATGACATGTAGTACAGAAAACTGGTATGTTTAGTAAGGCTAATAACACCACGACTGGACTGGGATTCAAAATAGGCCCTGCCATTACTGCTACAAATAGGCCCAAGCAGCCCCCACCAGCCCACTTAATAGTCACTTTCTATGGCAACTTACAGCAGCCCATCGGGCATTTGCCAGAACCCACAGATCGCCAGTCCGGGCCTGAATGACACACACAGGACATTCCTATGCTTGCCTTACATATATGCACTGTGTGTGTGTGTGTGTGTGCACTGACAAGTATAAATTTATTAACATTTTTTTCACTGACTTTAACTTGTTACATCAGGTCTGTGGTGGGGATGATAATTTGCACATGTTAGTAACTAATTACACACACACACACATATATTTATGTGTATCTATGATTTTTCTCCTTTCTCTAGACAACATTTGTGTTCCAGCAGACATAGCCAGCAGTAGCTTTGTCTAATATGATTCATTTTATCAAACATTTCAACTATGTTTCCTTTTTATTAAGTTGCCATTTGGCTGAACCCATATACCACACTATAGAATGGACTTGGCCTTAAACCAAAACAAAGTTAAGAACTCAAAGAAACCCTACATTTGTAAATGTAATGAAATAACATGTTAAAGTCATTTTATGGTAAAATGGAGTTCAGCAAAAACAAAGGTGGGAAACAGTATTAAAGCTCATGCACATCTGGTTTTCATCGGGCTCTTTTGCCCAATATAAAAATGTATCAATAACAGATTAAGTAGGTATGGTGGTTATAGTATAATACAAGTCTTTGATATCAATAACATCTGTAGCCCAGAGGGACAAAAGATGTAGAGATGAAGCCACTTTGGATTTTGCGTTTGACACAGAATAACTTAACTCAGGCATCCCATTTAACTCAATTAGCACAGAATATTGTAGCACAGAATATTGTGTCACAGCATCCCATCCAATTAAAGAGTTCACCATTGAAAACATTGGTGCTTTGGTATGCTAATGAAAAGGTTAAATGCATTAAATGAGTTAAGATAACTTTAGATAACACAGTTTCTTCAATTAACCCTTAGTCACAACGCATTTAACACACAAATACAAGTGGCTGCATCTGTATTTTAAATAGATAAAACCTCATTTCAGGAATAATTTACTTTACAAATGAAAACGGCCTAAGAATGAATAATTTGACTGCAAAAAATATTTAACATTCAGACTTATTGGGGTTCATTTATTGTGTGACCGTTTGCGCTTCAGTATAGTCATTTCTGTGCCCTCATGCCTGTTGTTTTTGACATGTCGTATAAAATGCAAGATGCAGAGCACTGTGTGCAAGGGAGTCCTGTAGAACTGCCTTAAAGAAGGGCTGTATAGGTTCCCTAGCGGAGTGCTTCCCACACTCTCAAATACCTTCTTGCTTCTCCATACCTGATCATTAAAGAGTCAACATGTCTGGCCAACTGCCTACCCAGAGACCTGGCCCAGGCTCTCTGGCACTGATTGCCAACCAGAGGCATGTCCAGTTAAAGTTAAGGCATTTCACCTTTGATTATTTAAGTTCCTGGTATGGCAAGGCCTTATAATGTGTACAGTGGTTTTGTTCTCCAATAAGCAGGTAGTTAGTGGAGTTCTGCCAATACACCTTGTACCCACACTTGCTCCAGCTCACATTTGTAGAATGGCTTGCAAGTAAGGGGCATCCACATCCTACTCAACCTGGATGACCCATGCCTGTCTTTGCTGCTAGTCATGCAAACCATTTAGCATAATTTTAAATATTGAAATCCAACTCTAGTCTCCATTGATGTTGAAATACAAATGGTAGGCAGAGACAGTGCCTAGATTCTCCAAAACCAACCCACAGTTGCTCTGGTGTTTGTCCCCATCTGCATACCACCACTAAACGCTTTTGACTTTCAGCTTCAAATCTTTGTTTGTTCTAAAGAATTGCATCTCTCAATATTGGTTGCAGTTAAGAGTAAAATGGGGGAAATGTTATACTGCAAGCACAAATTTAAAGTCCTGGTTTTTGCACTCCATGCCCTTTTAGTAAACTAGCTCTTTTGTGTGTTTCTAATGAGTTCTGAAAAGCACTTTGGCATCTAATATAAGAGCGTGTGTGTCTGAATTAGTTTGGCATCAGTTTCTCTAAAGAGAGACTAAATGGTGTTTTTGGTACTCTGCCTAAAGTGATTTTGGGGCTGTCTGCAGCTGTATGTTTACTGTATGTCACTCATTAGACAACTATTATTGGGTTTAATTATATTTGATCGTGTTCTGCTTGGCAGGATGGCACATTGTTTATCATATATTTGCTATCTAGAGTTCTAGAGAATTCATATTCCTCCCCAATGGCATCTGTGTTATGTGTACATAAACCCTTTTCTGTAAAGCCATCAGGTTTTAATCAGGAATATCACACTGAGAAAACAGAATAATTTGGGCTTGGGCTTACAGTATTTTTTAACCCTACACATGTTTTGTTTCTTTTCAAGCATGGTATCTTTTTTTTTTGTTCTTGAATTGTGCTTTGTGTTAATAATCTAAACATTTGGATGACAAAACAATGTATAATTTGGACAGTTTTTTTACATATAGTAAAACTGCATGGATGTAGTGTTGCTATTTGTTATTATCTCAATATTATGGATACTATGAATTTTGAGTTACATTTAGTTTTGTCCCTCACATATAGAATACAGTTGTCGGAAAATTGTTAAGGGCTCTGTAGATTGTGTTTTATTGTAATTATTGGTCTAATTTACAACAATTAAAGGAGACAGAAAGTCACAATCACTTGGGGTGCTAAAGGTTAGGCACCCCAAGTGATTGTAATCACTTACCTTATCAAATGACAGCCACAGAGCAATCTTTTTCTGCTTCTTCTTTCTTTAAAATCCGGGGCCTACAGCTTTTTTTGTTAACGTTCAACTTTTCAATTTACTGTGCAAAGAAGAAGCAGGAAAATGATCACTCCTTGGTGCTCACTGTAGTATGTTAGTACTGCATTTGGTAGTTTAGCAGAGTTAGGTAATCTTCTCTAAATAAGTGTGTTTTAAGAGCTCTTTTGAAATATCAAAATATTTTTGGTGAAAATGTGGATATAAATGCTAGAGTAAAAGTAATGTCCAGTCATCGGCTGTCGCAATGAAAACAAAAGCTAGTTTGTGCAATAGCAAGCATGCAATACTTATTAACCAGTAATACACAATCTGCAGTTGGAATCCATTTATTTATTCCTTCCTACTGTCTTTACTTTGTCCATGTTGAGGTTTTAACCAATGGATGACAAAGAACTATATAGATGGACTAATTCTTTTGGCACGAATAATAATAATGGGTATTTTGTAGCTAAGAATTAATGTTAAAGATAAGCATGAAGATTATAAATATAATAACTTCAGCGGAAATGGCTATTCCCATTATCGTTAAACTCAAACTATCTAACACTAGGCCTTATATCACCTTGTTACATTTTATCTCCCATAGATAAATGCATAGATATGCAGTTAGTATGGCTGCACTCAGGGTTGCCACCTTTCTAGTGTTTTACCAGCTGCACTGTAAAATGATGTTTGATGCCAATGTTATTAAAAGTGAGAACCCATAAAAAAAATCCTATAGGATTTAAAAAAATCTTTTCCAGAAAAAGTGTCAACCCATAAAATATAGAATTTTTTTTGCTATAACAGAGTTATTACCAGGCCTATTGTGCTATGACATTCAAATAGTCACACACTGATACATAGTTATTGTTACAAAACATAGGAGCTACTCACACATGAAAAGGGGATCTTACCCCTTTCTTTAATCAAGTATATTTTGTTTGTGGGTACTATTGTAATTAATTACTTTAATTTAATTACAAATGTACAACAAAGAAACAAAAGTCCAAAAGAACTGGTAGTTTGTCAAACAGAAGTTATGTGTATTTATCCAGCTGTGAGTGAACCATGAGTATAAATACTGTTATGTAGGCTCTCTCCTCTTGCTTTAATATAGGCATAGTCACTGGAAGTAGATTTCTGTCTTATAGCATGTCTTCCATCTTATCCAATGGGAATGTACATATTGTGGTTGCTAGCAGCAGACAGAAGCTGAACTTGGATACTATGTCAGGTTTCATGGGTGAATCATCTTCTGAATTTGCCACCCACTGCTCAAAAGTACCCTATGCTGTTCATACTCAAACTGATAGCATCCAGTTTATTGTCAACAGATCTCTGATATAAACTGGTGTTGCTGTCTTGCTTGAATGTTGTGGCTGTTCGCTCTGCAGAATATGTTCAAGTTCCCTACAATCTGATAGGAACTGGTAATAATTATCAAGTGATTAATGTGCCTCCTCCCTCCTTGTACTGTTTGCTTACCACTATTAGATATATAGCTATATTTATATACCAAAAATCAGATTGTTGTGCTAGACTCTTAATTTTCTCTGTTGGTAGACAAGCAAGACGTTTTGCTTCGTTAGGATGGTTGATTCATATATAACTGAACTGATAAAGAAGCAGACCTGACCAACAAGATGCAAAGGTAACTAAAAACTCTGGAGAGGTGACTGTCCACATGATGCAGCTAAGGGAAAGGGCAGACAGAGCATAGGCTTTGCTCCTCTCAACCTGTGTATTTTTTGTAGGTTGAGAAGAGGATCTGCTGTGTGCCCTAACTTTATTTATTTTAATATGATCTGCTTGTGTGCAGTATCGCAGAGAAGTGGTGCAGAGGTTGGTCTGAAAACGTGAAAGCAGATGTTTTCAGACCAACCTCTGCATGTGGGCCTGTACCCAAATAGAGATGGGGCATGCATCATATGTGCTGCCCCGCCTGCAAAATACACAGTTTGAGAGCAGTGGCGTTTATTATCCATCTGTCTTTGCCATAAGTCATAAAGGCATGTAAAGATAAGGTCATATACTTTTTAACCTCTTGGTGCTTCTGTTGTTTTTCATCAGACCCAGTGCTTCAAGCAGGACCATAATAGGCCCTAACATTTCAAGAACACAGAAGGCCAAAGACCTCCCACCAGTCCATTATCCTGGCTGTCTAAGGCATTACACAGCATCCCCTCTGGCATTTTGCAGAATCTACAAATTTCCAGTCTGGGCCTAACTGCAAGGCAGAAATGCTACCCACTGACTCACCATGCAGCCTTAATTGGGCTACAATTGGCCACCCTCTGATTGGGTTTAACATTTTTCTTTGAACAAGATATGCAGAGTTTAAAGCCTAGAATATAACAGAAATACAATAAAATAATTACTGTTATCTGCAATACTATCCTTTCAAACAATAACAAAGAATCTACATTTTTTCTCAACTGACATTCTAATTCCTAAATCTAATTAAGAGGATCTTGTATTGAAACATAATGTAAGTGCAACATTCTTAGAATCTATAGCAGTACATATAAATGAACTAGTCCTAGCATTTTAAAAATAGCCAATCTTAGATTGTTCTATCAAATAAAGTCCTAAAGTATCAGTCCTGTGGTCTTTTCAGAAACATACCATAGACACAATCTCAAAAATTCATTAGTCTGTTCTTCACCTTCCAGTCTGACCCTTGCTAATGTTTTGGGTAGACTTTATGATTGTGCTTAAATTAGATTGCCAGGCAATAGCTTGTGAGGCAAGGGCTCAGATACTTGCTTGTAATGTGAAAGATGCATTTTTCTTCCAATGAAATAGGTGGGGTAAAAATTAGCCGCACTTAAAATTGCCCCTCCCAACGTTCACTGTGCTTTTGTGTGTGACACTTCTAGAGTACCTGCCCTTGGTCACCTACTGTGTACCTGCTAATGATGGTGTGCATATAAATCCTTGGATTGAGCATGCTTATGGAAATCCTTTATAGTTTTGCTAATTTTAGGAGGCCAAGGTAATTTCCTAGTTGCCTTATCTCAAGAAACCTCACAGTGTTATGTTAAAAGCACAGTTTTTTTTCATGGGCCTTTATAGTTTTTTGTGACTTTTACAGAATTTTTAAGATGTGCATAAATTCATCTGCTTTATTTGCCCCGGAAGTTCAGCTTTCCTAGTAATAATGGACTATGCTGCCGTTGAAGCAATGCTCTGCTTTCAGCTAACATTTGAAGCAACTCAGCTCTATGATTTTAGCAAGCTAAACTGTGAAGACACTGTCTATATCAAAACAATTTAAGTGAAAAAATAAAGCACAGAAAATTAGCATACTTTTAAGACTTATGTTTTCATTGTGAAATGGTGTTTGCACAGTCACAGTAGGGGGTCACTTTTGGTGTATCAGGTGCGCATTATTCATTTTAGGTTAGCTGCACATATTCTGGGCTATAAACATCCCACATCATTTTTCATTTTAGTAGGTCAGTATAATAGTAACCTCTGAAGTAAAAATACAAACAAACAAAACCAGCACTAACCACCACAGCTTTATTTTCCCAGACCACCTATATATGATTTTGTATTTTAAATGTAAGCACAATTTTAACCATTCATTTAGAAAGTTTAATTAACTGGAATCTTTGATGTCCTGCTGGGAGAATTACTTTGGATTAAGAAAGGCGACATAAAAGATTTCTTGTTCCGATTTAATTAAGGCTTATTAAAAGCTTGAAAACATGTTCAGCAAAAGCAGTTAATTATGGATTGATTTCTCTCTTCTTTTACATAAAAACAAATGGCACCATCTCCTTCTTTATTACCCCAATGCTAGATCAAAAATGGCTTATGAACAATAGCAATTACTAAACAAACTATGATAAAAAAACTAAGTAGAAATGAGACAATAAAAAAAAAAATTATAGGTATTGGACATTTTATCTTGCAACATTGTGCCCAGAAGGTTCAGAAAACCAGCACACCAGGGAGCCTGGAACCCACTGTATTTGGCAAGCCTCTGGCCCCACGGTTCCATACCTGTACTGTATACTAAAAGATACCAAGACCATATTCATATAGAGATATAACCACCACATACACAAAGATGACTAAAGAATGTGAAGATTTTGCATAGAATCTAGAGACATATCACATATAAACAGATGCATTTTTTAAACTCTCGGCATTAATAGTAATCAGTTCTTAATGACGATGTCCTACCAGGAATTTCTGCTTCATGACTTTGTTGGCAAAAAAAAATGCTCAGAACTAGTGAGTACCTCCTATTAGCCTCAGTTTGTTCTGTTTAGAAGATGCAAAGGAGAGCCTTCGATATGCTTTTCTACGTGGGCCACATTCAAAAAATATACATTATTCACAGGTTAGAACTTAGAACCGGGTGCAGACTTAGGAATTGTTCTTATTGTGCAAATTACTTTGAGTTTTGTACTTTTACCTTGCATTTCATCAGCAAAAGTACAAAATTCAGTACTTATTTCCTTTTTTCAGGAAGAGTGTCCAAGCCATTCCACATTACAAGTTCGTTAAATTGACTTGTGGCCCAGTATCACACATCCTAAACATCAACAAACCAACAAGAACTAGGCTTTTTTAGGTTATCGTTTTACTTCAGTGTAAAAACCTAAATCCTAATTCTTTGCAGTCAGTAAATTAACTTTTGAGACTTAGCAGCTGTGTTTGGAAAAAAAGGCCTTGTCTCTCCAAAAACACAGTATACACTATGACATGCTGCCATATCTAACATAACATAGTCACATATCTACTTCAGGGAGCAGACCTGATGTTATCATTCCTCACTTGCTCACTTAACATCTCTGGTGCTCAGACTGTGGAAAAAGCAACAGCACCCCCTGTAAAGTGGATTCTAAAACAAGGTAGCATGTACTATGTTCGGAGACCTTTTTATTCTCATGGCAATCTGAAGCACTTTCAGTCATATGAAAAAGTTTGGAAACCCCTCTCAGCTTAGATAATTTATTCCCCTTTCAACAACAAAAAAAGTGGTATGTCTTTCATTTCCCAGAAACATCTGAGCACTGGACAACGATTTTTAGTGTAGCAGTATTCAGTTTTATGAAATTAAATCAAATGTGAAAAACTTGTGCAAAAATGTGGGTACCCTTGTAATTTTGCTAATTTGAATGCATGTAACTGCTCAATATTGATTACTGGCAAAACCAAATTGTTTGGATTAACTTGAACTTCATATGCAGGTGTGTCCAATCATGAGAAAATGTATCTAAGGTGGCCAATTGCAAATTGTGCAGAGAGTGTTTGACTCTCCTCTTAAAGGAATTGTTCAGTATAAAGGTAAAAACTGGGTAAATAGATAGGCTGTGAAAAATAAAACATGTTTTCAATATAGTTAGTTAGGCAAAAATTTAATGTATAACGGCTGGAGTGACTGCAAGTCTAACCCAACAGAACAGAACACTACTTCTTGCTTTTCAGCTCTCTTTTGTTTACACTGACTGGTTACCCTGGTTACCAGGCTGTAACCAATCAATGACTTGAGGGAGGGCCACATGGGTCATAACTGTTGCTTTTGAATCTGAGTTGAATACTGAGGATCAATTGCAAACTCACTGAACAGTTATGTCCCATGTGGCCCCCCTTCAAGTCGCTGACTTCAGGTTTAGAGAGCTGAAAAGCAGGATGTTGTGTTGTATTCTTTCATGTTAGACATCCACTCACTCCAGCCTTTATACATTACATTTTTGGCTAACTAACTATATTAGAAACATTTGTTATTTTGCACAGCCTATCTATTTACCCAATTTTTATTTTTAC
Organism: Xenopus borealis; assembly: GCA_024363595.1. Taxonomy (NCBI): domain Eukaryota; kingdom Metazoa; phylum Chordata; class Amphibia; order Anura; family Pipidae; genus Xenopus; species Xenopus borealis. Next base: position 120,852,682 of record CM044433.1, on the reverse strand, counting down.
CCTGAACTGTTCCTTTAAGAGTGACAGCATGGGATCCTCAATGCAAGAGCTATCTTAGAGGTATAAAATGTCAGTTTCAGCTGTAAGGAATATAATCCGCAAATGGAAGGCCACAGGCACAGTTGATCAATCAGGTCTGGCAGGCCAAGAAAAACACAGGAGTGGCATATGCGGAGGATTGTGAGAATGATTACAGACAACTCAAAGACCTGCAAGAACATCTCACTGCAGATGGTGTATCTGTACATCATCATCATTCTACAATTTAGCACAATTTACACAAAGAACATCTGTATGGCAGGGTGCACTCATGCCACAAAGTCTCTTGTTGTATGCGAAAGCTCATTTAGACAAGCCACAGTCATTTTGGAACAAAGTGCTTTGGACTGATGAGACAAAAAATTAGTTATTGGGTTATAACAAAAAGCGCTTTGCATGGCGGAAGAAAAACACAGCATTCCAAGAAAAACACATGCTACCTACTGTCAAATTTGGAGGAGGTTCCATCATGCTGTAGGACTGTGTGGCTAGTTCAGGGACTGGGGTCCTTGTTAAAGTCGAGGGTCGGATTAATTCAACCCAGTTTCAACAAATTCTTCATGATAAGGTGCAAGCATCAGTCACATGGTTGAAATTATGCATGGAGTTTTGTATGGACAAATGGTCCACTTTACATCCAGAATCCAGACACTCATCAAAGCCTATAGGAGGCGTCTAGAGGCTGTTACATTTGCAAAATTAGGCTTAATTAAGTATTTATGTCTAATTGTGGTATGATGCATATTTTCTGTTAATCCAATAAACTTTATGTCACTGCTGAAATACCACTGTTTCCATAAGGCATGTTATATTAAAAAGAAAGTGCTACTTTGAAAACTCCCTAACTTTTTCGTATGACTGTTTAAGTACCTAGACATTGAAATACCCACTTAGGGTGTACTCACACTTAGGGGCAGATTTACTATGGGTCGAAATTTTTTTAAGGGAATTTTCGATTGAATAGGTTTGTTTACGGTTGAATAAAAACCATTCGGATGCATCGTTTGATTCAAACAATTTTGGAAAAAGTAGAATAAGATATAATACCCTCAATTGGAGGAAGAATCTACAGACAGGTGAAAATTTACCATTTATCATTTGTTTTACATTGATTTAGGTGAATGAAATCTACTACCAAAATCTCTCCAAATATTCTGCCTTACAGAAAAAAATTATAAAATTGCTAAACTTGAAGCATTATATTTTTATTTTAGGTGATATTTTACTAACAGATATATTAAGTCCAAGATTACATTGTCAATCCAACTACCCCCTTTAAAAAAAAAACTCTTAGTGGGAAATGTATTAGATTGTGTATTTGATTAAAAAAAACCACAATCTTGAATATATTTGAGCTTGCATTTTTCTAACTTTAATTTTTGAGATTTGTCATACATATGTTTATATTGAATTGATTATGTCTTCGCTGCTTCTTGGTAAGATCTGCTTGGAGAGTGCCAATAAATCTTAAAAGCTTCCAGTAGAAACAACAGAATGTTTTTTGACATTAGTACATTCTCCTTCATTAAATACAAGTGGATGCTCACTGGTTGCTTTATTGCACTCTAAAGATCTTTGCCAAATTGACTCATTGCTAGTAGAGATTGGCCCAATCCTTTGTACTAACCATCTGTGTTGCTTGCTTAAATCCTGTGGATGAAAAACTTGTTACAAAGGCAGAAACATGAACTTGCGAACTTTCATATTTTTTTTTGGGTGGGGGGGGGGGCTGGTGTAAAAATGAATACACTTATAATAAGTTCCTTATATGTGCCACATCAACAGAAGCTGTTGAACTATAATTATTTGAAGCAAATAAGTGTCTATGTTACACATATTACTCAGATATTTTATTATTAAATGATTACTAAATTGCATAGTCTGTTTACTGAAAAATGACTGAGAATTCTCCTAGGCTAAAATTCTGAAAAAGAGCTGATTTAAAGTCATATATTCCACTGTTTTGTGTCTTTTTATAATTTAATGGGAAGGAAATAGCCCTTTTTTATGCTCCATTGTAACCTTGTTAGATCTAAGCTTTACGTTGAAGAACCAAAGGCATCATTAAAGTGTTTTTAATAAAGGCTTAAGCTAGGGATATCACAATGTTTCTTTAATTGAGAAACATTTTGAACTATGGAGAGACTTAATCAAATCTCCATTATGTGCCTGGGTAGGGAACTGCCTGAAATGTTTTAAGTGTTTTGATAATCTAGCCATTGAAGTTTGTTACGTTATATGGAAACATGTATCAAGCTCCCTTGGGAGTGATGATATTTTTAAGTTACAGATATTTGGTTTATTTTAATGCTTCTCTTCTCAATTCTAATGAACTTTACTACCAGACTATTTGATCATGACTAAGCTTATGAACAATGCAAATGGAATTGCCCCCTGATGGTAAGGAATGGGGACCAGATGGCCCTTAAAAGGTGATAATTAGGAAATATAGCATATTTGAGTAGCTAGAAAGAGAGAAACTTGTTAAAGACAGTCAATCTGTTGGAAGCAAGGTTTCTTAATTGTATCCGCTCCATTTTGAGCTGCTCTGAATAAATGCTTCCAAGAATATTGAACTTAGAGCTATGAATGCACAGTTTTTAAAATCATTGTTTGTTTTTATTGTGCTAAAAAATTTATATTTATTTTACTATTTAAAATGTGTTTGGTAATATGTAAAATGTTTGTGATTTCTACTCCTATATATGTAAAATATTTTTTTTTCAGATTTCATTTTCCTTTTAATAGTTGTAGGTTAGTTACCGCTAATCTATATCAGTCCAGCTTCAAATACATTTCACTGTTAATTGGTATTTCAGTTGGCATACAGCCAAGTTTGATATCATTTTGCAATTTGATAGTGCCTATATTAATAGTATGCATGTATTGATGTGTTTCAGTCATCAGGTGTAGAAATTGATTTATTATAAATTACAGAGTGTGGAGATTGAGAATTCTATAAATTCACTGACAAAGCAGAGCAAATTTTTAGTAGCTTCTGTGCAAACACTGCAATATGTGATCATGATAGCAGGAACCTGTGCTATATGAATAGTATTCAAGGATCATATTAATAATTAGAAGGATTTTGATTTTATTTGGTTTCCATATTCATGCCTTTGCTTATTTGCCACCAATTTGCAAAAGCATAAATGAGTAAATCTTTTTTTCCCCGACATAGATTTGTTGTTCTCCATTCATTAATATCTGTCTTTGAAAAAAGCACATGCCTGTTTTATACAGCAGATTTTTAGATAAATATTTGCTACTATATTATTGCATCGTTAATAATAATATTTTACATCTGTCTGCTGAAAGGTCTTTACTGGTCCCCTTGTCTTTCCATGTCCAGGCATGTGTACCTGGTCTCATTTTCATAAAAGAAATGTTTAAAGGAATATAGCAGATGTATGCAGAGTTTAACACGATTGGGCAGGAAGGAACTCAAGATGTATGAATATTTTGTGCGCTGTTTTTTGTCTCTTCTTCTACAGTTTGCCTTTTGGTTGTCAATCATTGTTCTCTTTCTGTCCTGTATGGTCTATGGAACCAAATATCACCCATATCACTTCCCATTAACTTACCACTAGTACAGATTGTTTTAAAGGTGAAGGAAAACGCACCATCCTATTCTGTTATGTTTCAAAAGGTGCCACCCCTGACCTCTGCAATTCACCTTTTCCTGAGAGCGATAACTTTGTTCAATAAATGTCCCCACAGAGGAGTTGCTCCACTGTGCTATGAAGTTAGCAGAATATGTACAATGGACACTGCAGCTTTATCACATAAGACACAGTTTTTACAATTATTATTGCATTTATTTAAGGAACGAAATTATCCAACAACTATTTCACCCATGTAAAAAGTGGCTGCCATAAGTAAATATAAATATATTTTTGTGCTGCACAGATTCTGCTCAGAAGCAGAGAGCATATATATATATATATATATTTTTTTTTAAAATACATTTATATATATATATATATAATATAATGTTTATGCACCTTTTCTACATATCCCCTTTAACAAAAGCCCCCACCTTACATTTCAAACCTTATCTCCAGCTACTCTTCAAATTTACTACTATGTTCCTCCAATGACATTAGATTTTCTTCTCTACTAGTAACCTCCTAAAATTCAAGCCTACAGGACATACCAGAGCAGCAACCTATCTAATGCTGGAATTCATTACCTCACGGTATGATAGATTTCCTTATCCGCAATATTTCAAATATTCCATTAAAAGCCCGTTCAAGCACTCATACAAAAAACGCCATTCTTACAATAAAACATTAGCCTTCAGATCACATCTTGCTGATGCAATATATTCTCACTAATAGTTATAAACTTCATTCAACATAGAATTCCCCACACTATGATACCTTATGTTCCACTTTCTCAAACCCTTAGATTGCGAGCCCTTGTGGGCAGGGTTAAAGCTTCTGTATTGGTTTGTGTTTATATTTTCTGTTATATACACTTTTTCAATGCACAGTTGTATAATGTCTTCAAAAAGACATATATTTCTACTTCTCCTTTGGCACTTTTTAATTCTGAGTTGTTGTGTTAAAGTTCTATTCCTAAACAAAAGGAGAGAGAAAAGGAAATGTTGTCAGTTCCCATTCTGACTATATATTTCCTAGTGCCAGTTATTTTTTGTGTTGATCATAGATATTGACCTGAGTAATGTCATTTATAGCTACAGAAAATGGAAAATCGGTCACAGGAATTTACCTTTTCAGTGTGCAACTGGATTTTTGCAGCTGTATATTGATTCCTAGAGGGCTTTTCCAGTATCAGCACCTGAAACCTACTTAGGTGTATATACAGTGGGTTGAGCTCCCCACTTTCAGCATTTCAAGTAGAGTCATTTATGTCATTGCCTTAGGGACAGAGGGAATGGATATTTCCAGTATATTGTGTTGAAATTATTTTCTTGCAAGAATTGTTTTGTGTGGATCACTTGGATTTTTTGTTTAAATCTTTTTTAAATGTTTGGTTCATATCCGCTTTTCAGGCCAGGATAATGTTTTTTAAACACCACAGACAGCATGTTGCCTGCATTTGACTCCATATCTGCTGCCTGCAATATATTTTGCACACATTCCTTGTGCTGCTCTTGCTACCCCTAAATATCTTGAAGCACAAGAAATGAAGAAAGGACTGGGCTTGAGCAAGACTGAGGCTTGTTCTATTGCACATGATCGCACATAGGTTGTTGGGAGAACTCCAAAAGCAGAAAAAATATGTTAACACCCAGCTCAAAGGGAGATCAGCACAAACAAACACAGACAATATTTACCTCTTTATATGAAATAAAGCCATGCAGTAAGTTTTCTTTGTCAGGATAGAAGAGACCCTTCGACATTATTGTATTCTACCTTTCCTTGTTCTTTAAGTCTAACAAGGCATTCAATATCTTATTGTCTATTGCATATGATTAGATTTGTGTGGCACATTTCCTTCCTTAATTAAATGCTCTAGTTATACAATTTGCTTTAATACTCTCTTAATGCTTCAACTGGTTTTGAGAACATTTCTGCTGTCATTAAGTACTCCATAGATGGGTTGACTTTACAGTATATGATCCATTAGCACCTTCTCACACCAGACAGAAGAATATGTCACCAATCCAACAGGAGTAATTCTAAAGTAATATTTATTACATATCAAATGACTAAAAACAAGAGACTTGATGTGTGTCATATGCACAGTATATAATTCTATGCATAACTCAATAGCAAACTGATTAGATGATTTATTGGATGCTGAGCACCTTTTATTTGTAAGCTATATCTGAACATGTTTTATGTGAATATAAGGACTGTGGAAGATGCAACACAAGATTGTAGGCATAGTCTGAAACAGTGGCAGCACAATGACCCAATAATTAGCATTACCGGGTAAATGTATAATCATAGTAATAGCACTGCGGGATATATTAGCACTGTATAAATGAAGCATGCTAAAAAATATTAGACAATAGTAAGAACTATATGCTGAAACAGTTATATTTTATGGACTCTAAGGGAGAAAGCAAAAGGAAATCATTTTTATATTCACTTAAAATGTAACTGAAAATGTAAACATGCATTTTTCATAATTCTAAGTAACTCTTCAATATACTGATAGAATTAATTGGACATGTATTTTCAATTACAGAGGAAATGTAATTGTAATTGGAGAAGACTGACTGCCTTTTTCTGTGCTTCTTGTTCTGATTCTTTAAACAATGTAGCCAACATCAGCCTAAAGGAATACTGTCATGGGAAAAAAAAATTCTTCAAAATGCATTAGTTAATAGTGCTGCTCCAGCAGAATTCTGCATTGAAATCCATTTCTCAATTTTTTTATATTTCATTTTGAAATCTTACATGGGGCTGGACATATTGTCAATTTCACAGCCAGAAAGAAGTTCCCTCCTAAGGGCTAGTCCACACAGTAAGATTCAGGGAGATAGTCGCCAGGTGACTAATTGCCGCTTCTTTGAGGCGACTAATCTTCCTGAATGGCTTGCTGGTATCTCGCACCCGCTAGCACTAAGGGCTCTTCCAGACGAGGAGATTGCAGGGAGATTTGTTGCCTTCGTCTGGAAGAGCCCTAAAGTCGCCTGCACCTATTCACATGCGGCGACGCGTGTGAATGGGCGCAGGCAACTTTAGCACTAGCGGGTGTGAGATACCAGCAAGCCATTCAGGGAGATTAGACGCGGCGATTAGTCGCCAGGCGACTAATCTCCCTGAAATCTTCCCGAGTAGCCCTAGCCTAAAATGCTGGCACAAAGTTGATTATATCTTTCCTATAACATTGTTACTTTGTTTCTTTCACAATGCATCTTGCATTTATTTATTTTGTTACTATTGTGAGGCAGTTGCAGTGTGTAGAGATAATGATCACTTCTCCCTGCACGTCTTGTTTTGTTCCCACCAATTGGGGTATTTAAGATGGTGGCTGTGTTTGTTTTTTCACTTTGAGAAAGGCTGTGCAACAGCCAAAACATAAGTTGTGCCTTTGTCGGCATTGTCAATAAAAAATGTTTGTTTTTTGCTAAGACCTGAGAGTGCGACTTCTACATATATATATATATATATATATATATATATATATATATATATATATATATATATATATATATACACACATACATACAGTATCCGCCAAACAAGTGGATCTCTCCCTGATATGCCCTAGGGCCCAACTATCAGATTTTAATATAGGGGAACGGGTGGTCGGATTGCGGGACGAGTATCTTTTTTTCAACCTAATTTAAAATCTTTGTTGCTCTATTTATCTCTTCCTGTGCCAGCGAGCTTCAGTGATTTTTTTTTTTTTTTAATTTGTTGGATTGGTGACCTTATTAACTATTTAAGTGCATTCATTTGATGATCTAATCATTGATTTAAATGGGAGTGAATGGTGACACAGGGCTTGTGTCAGGAGTAAATGGTATGGTGGGGTGGCAGGATTGTGAGTATATTTGGGTGTAGCAATGCATGTCCATGTCTGCTATTATTTAGTTAGTGTCACATTTTACAATTTTTTGTTGACATTGCTCTCTTCCCCAGAGGTAATATAGAATGTCCGCAGGCACACCCTTTCACGGCTATGCAGTACTAAAGTACTGAGAGAGAACGGCACCCTCCTCAATGTCAATGCACAAACAGGACAGCACACAGAAGCACTTGCTTGGGGATGTTCCCCTGTTTAGTCAAAAGTGGAGACATGTTTCAGTGGTGTGTCCTTTCGTCAGGTGTAACGAGGGCCAGGGCAGGCTGTGAGCTAGTTACACAAGCCCCTTGAACAGCCAGTGTAATATTATGGAGCGACCATGATTCCGATGGCAGCCCTAAGCATATAACTATGGTCTGTGTATTATGATATACACCCATACACCACCAGAGCTGTCAACTTATTCTTTCCCCTATTTTTTCAGGAGTTACTTATATTAGCCCCCTTCCCCTGTTCTCCCGTCACTCTACCAACTTTTCAAGATTTATCAAGCCTCTCATTTAATTCGGTGCGCACGCACAGTAGCATTAAGTGAGGGTTATGGTGGAGCATTTGCACTTGCAGAGGCCTCACGTGAGCGGTTGCGTATGCATGTGACCACTTCTGGTACAGTATAAAGGGTGCCTGACAACATTTTCCACTGAGCACTCCCCGATTTCACTCCCCCTGGATTGACAGTTATGCACAATCCATTTATGACTTGTTACTAATCTGTATAATGAAGAACTGTAACTGTATAACAGCCTGGTCTATCCTTTTTCCCGATACTACACTTATATCAGGTGCTAAACTAAGATAAAATATTTCCAAGGTCAAATTTTTTTTTTTGCAGCTTATACTTCTAATTAACTCTTGCAAAGGCCTTTTTACCATCTGTTAAATTTTGCAGTAATGGACTCCTCTTGGCTGCCACAATCAAGTTGAACAATCTGTTTGGGTTATCTTAAGACCCCTAAACAAGACAAAATCAACCTGCTCTAAATTAATTAGTTTGCCCAAATGCCTTCACAACATGGCTTGTAGTATTGTTACAAACAATTTCAAGGCCCACTATCATTACTATTTTCCCTTGGTATTTTTTATTATTTTTTAATTTCTAATTTATTTAAAATTCTTATTTTAGTTCCCTTAGTTTTTATAGTGCTTTTGACCAAATTTACTTGCAGTTTACTTGCAGCTCCAGAATTCCCAGAAAAAAACATACTTTCCACTGTCCTGCCAATTTAAAAATTGCCAACATAAACCTCAAGTGTGGCTTGATTTGACTGAACTTGGGGCATATCTAGCTAAAATATGTGGTAATGGAATTAAATGGCCTACTTGTGAATACTCAGATTATATTTTAGTATTATTAATATTATTCTTTATGTAAATACATAGGCATAGTCTGCAGTGGTTTACAGAAATTATACATCCATCCCTACCCAGAGAAACGTGCAATTAAGGTCCCAAATCCCTATCGCATTCACGCACACTATGGTCTGTTTTGTCAGGAGATAATCAAAGGGGTGGTTCACCTTCAAGTTAACTTTTCGTACATTGTAGAAGGGCCAATTCTAAGAAACTTTTCAGTTGGTCTTCATTATTTATTTTTCATAGTTTTTTTAATGATTTGCAATTCTCTTCTGATTCTTTGCAGCTTTCAAATGGGGGTCACTAACACCATATAAAAACAAATGCTCTGTAAGGCTACACATGTATTGTTATTGCTACTTTTTATTACTTATTCTATTCAGTCCATCTCCTATTCATATTCCAGTCTCTTATTCAAATCAATGCAGGGTTGCTAGGGTAATTTGTACCCTAGAAACCAAATTGCTGACACTGCAAACTAGAGAGCTGCTAAATAAAAATCTAAATAACTATAAAACCACAATAAAAGATGAAAACCAATTGCAAATTGTCTCAGAGTATCACTCTACATTATAGTAAAAGTTAACTCAAAGGTGAACAACCCCTTTAACATACCTTTATTTATTTGGCATATGAGAGGTAACCCACTATACCCCAATTTGGGAACAACTATGCTAAAGAAAATACATTCAAAATTAAAGGTATTGTTCATAGAAGATCAGAAAAAAAGAAAATTACTAAAAATAGGACCTGCATCACTACTCATCACTCATACTACTATACAAAATGATATATACTCAGACTTTTTATGGGGTAATGGAAGGAACACCACAAATAGGATCCATAAACTTAGGGGCCTATTTATGATTACTCAAGTAATTTGAGATTGTGTTTTTCTATATTTTAAACTAAAACTTTCAAGAATGTTCAAATAAAAAAATCGTGAAAGCTTGAAATAAAATATTTTGAGAATTTAACAGTTGAGATTTTACAGCCTCATTGTAGTGTTGTATTTTAAAATGATAATATAATATTATATATCCTTGATCGTCTACCCATATGATTATTTACTAGGGATATATGATACTCGCCCACGATTAGGAAGTCTCTCTTGGATTTAAATAAATACTTACTCAAATCAAGCCTGGCCCCGTAGCTCCCCCTGGGCCTGACTTGAACCATGTGGAGGCAACAATTATCGATGCGACATGTTACAATTTAACCATTTCTTCTTCCATTGGGCAGATCCTGTAGCAATTCTGTACTAGTGTCATGTCATGTTCTAAAATCTTTGTTCTTTGATTACTACATATGTCTTTAATCTAAAACCCTGATATCTACATGTACAGTCTCATTTTGCAGTTCCTTTTCTTGAAAATTAATAAATCGTCCTCTCTGAGTTTCTTATTATGGGTCTGTTCAGCTACTTCCTGCTGAATCATGGGATCATATAAGTAAGGTTTATGTGGCAAATTCAATAAGATCCGAAAAATCGCCAGCGCAGGCTTCACTAGCTTTCGCCGCACTTCGCCAGACGAATTTTCGCCAGTGCTATGCAAATTCACTAAATTTACGCTCAGGTCGGCGAACGGTAGCATATTTACGCTAGTGTTACTTCGCTAGACAAAGCACAATTACGCTAGCGAAGCCTAATTTGCATACGGCACGAATTTCAAAGTATAATGGAAGTGTATGTTACAGCTACTACATTGCACTACACAAGCCCAGGAAACCTTTAATAAAAAAAATAAAGTTGTCCTATTGCCCTCCATGTGCCCACATAATAGTTGTGTTTCCATATGTTAGGAAACGTTGGGGTGAAGGAGGGTAACCCCCCCCCCCAAAAAAAAGATCTTTTTCAGACTATCACCCACAATGCTAAAACACGCCACAGCGTTTTTTGGGACTTAGAAAAATGTTATATATTTTTTTCCAACTCCTATCTTTTCTATTGAACTTCGCCTGGTCTGAGCAGGCGAAATGAAGTCTAGGGTAAGAGGTAACGTTCAGCAAAAAGTTGATCTTAGTGAATTTGCGTAATTACGATCCTTCATCAGTGCGCAAATTCGCCTGGAGTAAGGGTGCGAAGTTGCGCAAGTCTATCTACTTCGCTAGTGTAAATTTGCCAGAGCCGGTGTTAGTGAATTTGCAAAGTTACAATTTGACGTCACGCTGGCGAATTTGCGCTAGCGTTAGACGCTTCGCGCTTTAGTGAATTTGCCCCTATGAGTGTCAGCCAATTAAGGTAGCCTATAAGAAGGAGTTTTCCGGGGACACAGCGACTTTATTGCGAGTTACCATGGGAAATGACTAAAGATTCTAGGAATTTAGGGTTACGTTGCATCACTTTATCTGTGCATAGTAGGAGGATTCACTGCATTTATAAATAAAATTACTTGCCAGTTATACACTTTATATGATAGTTCAAGCTATTAGGTTTGAGGAATCATCTAGGAAACCCACCATGAGTTTCTGTACTCACACTTGGTTTCAGGCCAAAAAAAATAAGTTTCTTTAATTTTCCCTGAACTGACTTTTGCAATGAAAAAAATAAATAGCTGTTACTATCTTGCATTGAATGCCTTGCCAGGTGATGTTGTGATGGCAGATTCTAGTAAAGACTTTGAGAGTGGCTTGGATGATCTTTTTAAGAAACATAATACTGTTATTCTACTCTTATGTCTATGACATCTTGTCTAAAGTTTCCAAACAAGCCAATCTTAACCTGATGTGCTCATTAATGGCAGGGCGATGTTGGGTGAATCCGAACATTGAGCCCTAGGGTGAACGATCGGATTACAACAAAGCGAATAAGTGCTGATGGGTCGTAGGATGCTTCAACTAGCCGACGTGGTCCTCGATTGAAGGAAAAAAATTAAACCTGTCCAATCGATATCTGGACGATTTTTGGTCTGATATCGATTGTGGGGATCCATCGTAAGCTATCACACATGAGCAGATAAACTTAAGTGTATAATAGAGGTGTATGTTACAGCCACTACATTACACTACACAAGCCCAGGAAACCTTTAATAAATAAAATAAAGTTGTCCTATTGCCCTAAACATTTGCCCACTGTATAGCTGAGTTACCATATGTTTGGAAATGTAGGGGGGTAATGAGGGTAACCCAAAAAAAATGTTTTGCTCTTTTTCAGACTATTACCCAACAAAAGGTAAAATAGTTTTTTTGGACTTAGAAAAAATAAAAAAACATTCTTTCAAACTCCACATCTATTGTATTGAACTTCGTCAGGTCTGACCTGTTGAAGTAAGTCCTAGCATAAGATGTAACGTCCATCTTAGTGAATTAGCGTAGTTACTCCCTTCGTCAGTGCGCAACTTCACCTGGCGTAAGGGTGCAAAGTCGATGTCCTTCGCTAGCGAATTTTCGCAAGGGACGCTGTTAGTGATTTGGCAAAGTTGCAAATTGATGTCACACTGTCGAATTAGCGCTAGCGTTACACTCTTTGCGCTTTAGTGAATTTGCCCCATGTGTCTTTTCTTACCCACCTCAACACCAACACTTCTATTGAACCAAAAACGGTTTGTTTTGCTTTGCAACAACATTCCTTGCTTACAAGGGGAATATACTGGTGTATATTTATTAAGCGACATTTTAAGGACTTCCCATGTTTGTTCTGTGTTTAACCCTTTGGAAAGCATTTCCCACTTAATATGTTGCAGAGATGCCCTTATACTGTCAAAGTATACACGCCTGAAATTTAGTGTTTTGGTTACTCCCTTATAGAATTGCCTCTGCAAAAGATTCTCAAATGAGACCATGTTATGATCACTATTCCCTAAATGTTCACCCACACAAATGCTAGAGATGAGTTCAGTATTATTAGTTATTACAAGATCCATCAACGTTTCGGCATCCTGACTGGAGCCGTCCTCTTTTTTCTCCTGAGGACGGCTCCAGTCAGGATGCCGAAACGTTGAGAGAATAGAAAATTTATATTTTTTCACTTGAAAAGAGTCCTGGAAGTGCGGTGTGTTTTGCGATTTTATATATATATATATATATATCATCATCTGCAATATATATGTATATATGTATATATATGTATATAGATATATATATGACAATGATTACAAAAAGAAGGTTAACAACTTGAAAACCAAAACTTACTGAGAAGTGAAATGAAGAAATGAAGAAACTTGAAACTTCTCTACACACAAACCAGCTAGAAGTGTCTTAATGATTTGCATTAAGGTGCATGGTAAATGTTTTGTCATATTAAGCTTTTCTAACCAACCATGAGCATTATCTATATAGAGTAGTTTTCAGAATACTATAATCAGCAGCAGCAGAGCATTGTAACTATCATGATCAAAATATAGTGTGTGTCAAAACGACATTCTACTCTTGACATTAAATGGCCACCTGCAAGCACGTGAGGCTGCTAATTACATTCAGTTGCTTTTTTTGAATATCTATTGTACAGTTTCAGCTGTCCTTTCTGTCACAATAAATTATTCTTAAATCTTATATTTGGAAACTTTTTTTTAACGTCTGGTGCTTATTTTGAAGAGCCAAAATCTAAGAGCCATGTCAGCTCATCCCAAGAATCACATGAAATAGTATGTGATCAGGAGAAGATTAGATGGCGAGTAGTGATGGGCTAATTTATTCGCTGGCGTCAAAAAATAAGAGACGCGCATCAAAAAACCGTGATGCGCATAAAAAAATGCAACGCACAGCAAAAATGAAAAACCTTGTTTCGCAATTTTTTCGCCAATTCGCAAATTTTGCTGGAAATTCACAAATTTTTCAGCAAAACGGGTTAGAATCGCCCATCACTAATGGCGAGCTTGAATAATCTGTTAAAATGGCAAGTGAATTAGTAGGTAGTGCTTTATATCTCTGTCTATCTATCTAAAATAATGTCACTTGCTGTATTAAATCTCAGTGCTTTACCACACTGATATATATATATATATATATATATATATATATATATATATATATATATATATATATATATATATAGATATATAGATATATGTTGTATATACACATGTTTCAACAATAATTTCATGAATACCATTTGAAATAGTACTTAGTGAAGTATAGTATGCATTTCCGGTACTTGTATTTTCCTATAGTTGCGTACAGCAAAAGCAAGTCCACCCCATTTTTTGTAGTGTGCAAATGCACCAATTTATGCAAGGGAATCCTGGAGCTACCACCAGCCTTAAGTAATTCTAGGGTTCTCATCAGGCACAGCAAACTTGTGTCAGTAACATGCAAATCTAATATTAAAGGAGAAGGAAAGGCAACAATCACTGGGGGGTTCCAAAAGTTATGCACCCCTGGTGATTGTATTCAATTACCAGATACCCACTCCATTTCCTCTATCAGCAGAAAACTGCCTCTGCTGAAGGTTTTTCAGCAAGCACAACAGAGCAGATTTGCTTCCCCCCCTCCCTTTTCACTATACTGCACGTGTTGGCCCCAGAAGTTTTACGAAAGAAGAAGAGGTTAGCGCTGTGGTTTTCTGCTGAGTAAGGCCCTTCTGCAAACTCTTACCACAGAATTGTCAAGAATGGGATTATATGCTGTAATGTTAGTCACTTCAGGAAAGGGCCCTAGCCTTAACAATAAAAAAAAAAAACATTATCAGACCATTATTCCTCCTCACCCAAACTTTACAGTTGGCATTAAACATTTATGCAGACAGCTTTCTCCTTGCATCCACCAACCCTGACTGCCAGATGGCGAATCTTGTGCCAGCATCTGTACACTTTTTCAGGCACCGATCACCTGACAACTGCTGATACTAGGGTTTAACAGGTTATTTCAATGTGAATTGACTGAGGGCAGTTATTTGTACTTTAGTGCTGTGTTTTTGGGCTATTTTAAAAATTGCCAATTACAGTGCCAGTATCCTGTTTGGATGTGGGTATGTATATGAAATCAGTTTTAAATATCCTGAAAATGTGGTGGGAACACCTCTCCTGTTTTTGAGCTGAAATTATATTATGATTTATTTAAAAATATATAAAGCAATTTTCAGCAGACACCATACAACCAGTATGCTTTGCTTTGACAATTTTTCAGTTTTGCCATTTTTATATTTAGACACCTTACGATTCAGGTCCCTATAGTCTCATGTGTATTTCCCCTGCTTCTCTGAGGGTTTCACACCATTGTAAATATGTATTTTCTCTTTTCATACCCATATTACTCTTCTGTCTCTGCACAGTATTTTCTGCACTCGTTGTGTGTTTTCAGTTTAGCAGTGTCATCAGCTTTAATAACTAAATGAGCCAAGAGTCCCACCAGAGGCTGAACATGTTCAGCAGGTCCAACACTAACACTGCTGCTAATTAGACAGGTAGACATGCTGCGGATGCACTAGACTGAATTCTATGGATAGTTTCCACTGAACACAGCTTCATGTCCATCAGCTGGCTGCCTCTTGAGTAGGGAAATAGAATGTACGCTTAGTTTGGCAACAAAACAAGTAAATATGGCAAGAGAGATGGCTCCAGAGACTTGTCTTTGTAACCTGAGTAATATGAGTGGATGGATTTTTTTAACCTTTATGGTACTGATCATCACTCAGCAGACCAAAAGATAAATTATATATTTGTATATAATAACATTCAAGTTTAAGCCTGGCTTAAAATGAATATTGAAGCCCTGCAAATATGTGGTGATTCTTTTTTCTTTTAAATTGTTTTGAAATTTTAACAAACACATTTTGACATGTAGCAGTATAACAGTACTGCTGACTAGAAAAATCAATACAACTGGATGAGTGGTCATAAGAGAAAAAAAAGCATAAAAGTAATTAACCAGACAAGTTATTATAACAATATATGAATTGTTATTTAAACTATCTGTGTAATTATCTGTCTTTCTCTGTTCAAAAAGAAAATGAAAGCAAATTATAGAATTACAACTGTGGAAACTGATACTGTCATGGGGAAAAAAATTCAAAATGCATTAGTTAATAGTGCTGTTCCAGCAGAATTCTGCATTGAAATTTTTTTTATAGACATATTGTCATAGACATAGACATATTGTCAATTTCCCAGCTGCCACAAGTCATGTGACTTGTGCTCTGATAAACTTCAGTCACTCTTTACTGCTGTACTACAAGTTGGAGTGATATCACCCACTCCTTTTTTCCCTGACCAGCAGCCTAACAACAGAACAATGGGAAGGTAACCAGATCGCAGCTGCCTAACACAAGATAACCGCTGCCTGGTAGATCTAACAGATAAGGAAAAATTCAGGCGCTTTGGGTAAGTGTTGCGGGGAAGTTCCCCTGCAGTTTATTCAAGTCAAGTGATGTAACGTTTCGGGGGCGTGCCCCTTTGTCAGACATGTCCGCAACACTTACCCAAAGCGCCTGAATTTTTCCTTTGGTGACTTATTAGGAGAGGTGCCGATCCCCTCCATCAGGCACGGGTACCTATCGATTTGAGAGGCGAAGGGTGCAGGTAAACATATGTACTGACTAGATCTAACAGCACTCACTAGTAAAAACCCATGTCCCACTGCATTCCAATCAGTTACATTGAGAAGGAAGAACAACAGCCTGCCAGAAAGCAGTTTCCTCCTAAAGTGCTGGCACAAGTCACATGACCAGGGGCAGCTGGGAAACTGACAATATGTCTAGCCCATGTCAGATTTCAAAATTAAATATAAAAAAATCTGTTTGCTCTTTTGAGAAATGGATTTCAGTGCAGAAGTCTGCTGGAGTAGCACCATTAACTGATTAATTTTTAAAAAAACATGTTTTCCCATGACAGTATCCCTTGCATGGTCAAGAATAGGTAACATAGTGTACATTACATTGTGGTTTCTCCTTGGGAAATATACATTCTGTATGCTGAGTGGAATCAAGGTATTTTTTGACCAAGTGTTCCAAAAAAGTATTCTTTCATTTTTGAGTCACCAAATCTGAATCTGATAACTTCTTGTAAACAAAGGGATCTCAAATATATTTATATATATATTAAAATATATTTTATCCCAGGAATCTCTCTAATTCAAAATACAAATATTTCTTTATGGGCTAAAGAGATAGCAACATATAGACAAGTTTGACAAGTTTCTTTTTAGCTTTAGGTAAAGTTTGTACTTTATAACAATCAAAAAGAGTAAAGTGATTGTGATAAGAGTGGAGTTTTTTTGTAAATGAGATTCAAACTTATTCCACATAGCCAATATTTTAGGGAAAACTATAAGTAATGAAAAATTGTTATATTGTGTCCTTTACACTTAGGGCAGCTAGAGTAATATGATCCATCAGAATTTTAGACTTTAGACTTTCCCATGCCCCAAATGTATAAATCTGAAATGTTGATCTCACTCTTTCGCAATTAATGTGTTTATTATAGTTCTTAGAAGAAAGTAATTGTTTGGGGAGAATATGTGATGATTATTGCCCAAATGTCACAAAGTGGTTGGTTGGGCACAATGAGCATGTTATTTATCTGTAGTGCACATTACACATCATCAAATAATGTCATTGTCATTTCAAATCAAAACACTCCTATTTCTTATGAGATGGAGATCAAAACATGCCTTTTACAAGGATATCAATGCTTTAAATGTTCAATTTAAAGTATTACTCACTCTGTATCAATTGAATAATCTCAAAATGAGAAACTGCAAGATCCCACAGCTGCAGGGCAATTCACTCTTTAGCATGATAATGCCAGCAACATGAATGAACCTGAAAATCAAAACAATAATGAAATGATAAGCCTAATTGGGGATATCTGTATTTTTGGTCATAGAATATAACATTCTTAATATATTGTTTGTAACATTTAAATCAATGAAGTCCAACCTGAATCTCTATAGCTATTGAGATAATAAGAATTTCTAGCATCTCTAAGTTGATGTTGTCATTAGTTTAATGTAAATTACAAGTATGGGACAGGATCACTTTGGTAATTTGGATCTCAATGACTTGAGACTACTAAACAATCATTTACACATTTAATTAAACCAAATAGGATTGTATAATTATATAATGTATAATTATATCTTAGTAAGGATCAAGTCCACTGCAATTTTTATATTGATTATTTGATTAAAATGGAGTCTATGGTAGATGGACTTCCTGTAATTCTGGTAAACAGATTCCATACCTATTAATCTATCTCTGTTTGTGTTTATGCCTTTAAAGCACCACCTTTGGGGGCAAATTCACTAAGATGCGCAAATTTGCCAGCATTGGCTTTGCTAGTGTTCGCTTCACTTTGCCAGGCGAATTTTCGCCAGCGCTACGCAAATTCACTAAAGTACGAAGTTAGGCTCGGGTCGGTGAACGGTAGCATAGTTGCGCTAGTGTTACTTCACCATGCAAAGCGCAGTTACGCTAGCGATGCCTAATTTGCATACGGCTGGAACTTTAACGTATAATAGAAGTATATGTTACAGCCACTACATTCCACTACACAAACCCAGGAAACCTTTAATAAATTAAATAAAGTTGTCCTATTGCCCTACATGTGCCCCCTATATACTTGTGTTGCCATATGTTAGGAAATGTAGGGGGTAAGAAAAAAATCGATCTTTTTCAGACTATCACCCTACAATGGTAAAACACGGCAGCGTTTTTTTGGGACTTAGAAAAATTTTACCCTTTTTTTTTTTACAAACTCCTATCTATTGTATTGAACTTCGCCTGGTCTGACCAGGCGAAGTAAAGTCTAAGTGGTAATGTTCAGTAAAATTTTGATCTTAGTGAATTTGCGTAATTACGATCCTTCGTCAGTGCGCAACTTCGCCTGGCGTAAGGGTGTGAAGTTGCGCAAGTCTATCTACTTCGCTAGCGAAAATTCGGTGTTAGTGTTCTGTGTTAGTGAATTTCCGCAGTTATGAAATGACGTCACGCGGGCGAATTAGCGCTAGCATTAGACGCTTCGCACTTAAGTGAATTTGGGCCTTGGTGCTTTATAATATAAATGCAATATATGAAGTGAAAAATAGAATGGCTGGTAGAATGCAGATGATTACCGCATAAGATTACCGTACAAGATTAAATAGAAGAGGTGAATTTTATATCCGAGCATTTTAAAATGTTGAAAGCTACAGTTCTAGGTGCTAGGTAAGCTGATCATAAACATAACAATTAGTACATGTATGGTGTCCAATCCTAAGTGATATCCACAATGCTGTGTGTGGCCCCTTGTGTGCCTGTTGACTGATCTGTTAGAGAATATACCTGTTCAGTTATTACATATCTGCCATAAGTATCAAGAACTTATACCTAACATGTTTTACTTTCATAGTAATCTGTTTCAAGAGGACTTATGCAAAAAGGCACTATAATGACATTTTGTCATGAGTTCCATCTTTCTTTGACCTCTGCCCTGTTCACCGTGGAGTACGGGATCTCTGAAAATGTTTTATGTAGAGCTACTTTGGAACCAGTATTTCTGTGTATCATCCGCTGGCCAGCCTATGTGTGACCTATGAAGTCTCACAAGGTACTTCATAATTGATGGGTGCTGTGTAAAGGCTTGTAAAAACCTAACATAAACTGGATATAATTGGATACAACATATTACTACAATGCGTTAACCAAAAGGGGACTGGTTAATACTGTATCCCCTTTCTAAGCGAATTCTGAGTTCATTCATTATGTTTACTGGGCCAGTGTATGCCTAGAATTATAAACATTTTAACCACCTTGAGGGGTTATTTAGGTTGAAAAAAGGACTTTGTAAAATAGAGTAAAATGTTGCTCTGGCTGAATTCAACAAAACCAGAACCAAAACTGCAATATAGTCTATTGGTGGTGCTTTAAATAGAGATGTAACGGTATAATTTAGATCTAGCATTAAAAAAAACTTTGAAAGGATTTCAGGGAATTGCAGAGTTCACACATTTAAAATAAAAAACAGCTTGGAATTCCTTAAGTGTTAAAGAAGTGGGAAGATAATAGATCCATTTAACAGCTTCACTTTGCTTGATCTATGAAGGTGGATTGATGAGTAATTCCCATAACATTTTGCTGGTGGTTTAATACATAGCATCATTACCAAAAGAAAAGACCAAAAGAATTGCAGAGGACAAGGCGCTGAGACAGTTTTCCCCTTTTGCTTTTTAAGGAAGCTT